>JAVMKO010000004.1:76922125-77522125 GCA_032164245.1 Sternotherus odoratus
TTCAATGTATGTTCTATTTTAAAAATCTCTCACATTATTGTTTTGAAATCAGCAGCACTGTTATTTAGTTAAAACTCTTTTTTTTTCTAAAGTGAGCTGCCAATTTGGATGATGATATGCCTGCAAAGAACTATAAGCTAGCTACTGTGATTTTTAAAATATCTATTGTAGAAATGCATAATTTATACTAACCTACCTTGAATTATTCATACATCCAATTTAAATAATTTATTTATGGCCTTTATTCATAAATGGTAAGTATCATCTGCAATGTACATCATGTCAGGAGCATCTTATTTTCTTCCTGCATTAAACAAATTTATTTTTAAAACATTGCAGCATTAGACTGCTAGACTGTGTATTTTAAAACAGTATATGGCATGAGGTAGATCAACATAGATATTCTTCATAATACATTTTGTTTTATTTAAATTGCTTTAAAGTATCAAATAACTAGAGACACCTCTGTAAATATTGAACATAAAATTCTGAAAATACAATGACTATCCATAGAAATGTCTAGACTAAAAGTAACGTTCTTCACCTCCTAGATATACCTCTCTACATGTCACCCCGTGTTCTTCAACCCATGCTCTCAGCAAAATCCTGAGGAAGTATTTGAGTCTTGCAGTATACTTCAAAGCCCAGTAAATCTAGGGTCTATTAAATCAAGGGGGACAGAGTTCCAGAATCAAGGAGCCCTCCTGGGATATGCCCCAACATCATCCGCTTCCTTTTAAACAACTCACCAATAGATCATTACAGCTTTGGTGGTATCATTCAAACGAAAAACTGTGCCTACATTAACCAGGTCTGACCTAAACAATTTAGGATATATAAGTGTACGTCAAAACCAACATTTTAAATTCCAGTCAGAAGCTAAACAAAAGCCAGTAAAGACTATGGTACACTGATGTGATGTGCTGTCTACATGAAGCACTGTTTACAAGTCAAGCAGACACATTCTGTGCAATTTAAGTTTCTTGCTGGTCCCAAAATTCTGTGATGTAGAGTTCCTTACAGTAGTCTAGCCTTGAGGTGACAAAGGCATGGAGTAAGGTAGCACGGCCTCCATCCTAAAGCATCCTCTTTTCAGAATGGACAGATGGAAACAAGCACTCTTGGCCCACATTACTGCCTGAGTAATCCAGAAGCAAATGAGAACCTAAAATGAGCCCCACATTTTTAATAATATGTACAAAATAGGAGGTACTCCCTTTTAAATGGAATGCTGATCTAGCCTCTGTAATCTGGTTGGAACTCATTAACATTACCTTAATCTTGGCTGGGTTTGGTATAATCCAATCCTCAACCCTAGTCAGACACTGTATAAGTCATTCCACTCCACCAGCTGTGTCAGAGAGAGAAAATTGCAGTTTATCATCATACAGAAGACACTGTGATCCATGTCTCTTCACTAGCCCTCATGCACTCCTTGAACATGAGGAATGTCAAGACAGAGCCCAGAGGCATTTTATAAGCAAAGGTCCTCATGGCAGATGAGTGACTCAGCCCCACAGCACCCTGAGGGCTATCTCTGAAAGAATACATTTCAAAGAGGGACTTCATCGACAAATAAGTCATGCTCAGTAGTACTGAAGGCAGCTGATGAATAACATGAACATTGATCTTTATCCATCATAAGATCATTGAACACTTCAACTCAAAACAGTTTCTGTAGAATACCCAGATCTGAATCCAGACTGGTTGATCTTAAGGAAATCTTTGGGGCAGAAATTGTCCGTTGCTTCATAGCAACTTCTTCTCAATTTTTCCCCTGAAAGAGTCAATTTGCAAGAGTTAACAAAACTATTCATATCAAGAGGTGGTTTTTTACAACCTTTAACAAAAATGTGAAACATTTTTAATAGTTTTTTTTTAAAAAACTGTATTCCTTTCAGTGCAGTGTCAATGAAAACTGATAAAACACAAGGGAGGATACAGATGGGGGATGTTTGCAACCTCAGTTAATCTGAGAATTTCTGATAGTTGGGGAATAAAAGGAGTGAGTCATAATAGGGTGAGATTTAGTAACACCTCTTGCTCATCTTGAATGAACTGAAAAAGCTCCACACTGTAAAGACTGAGAAAAAGTTCTTGAAGGCCCTACAGTCAGTACTTCTTCAGAGTAGACAGAAAAAAACATTATTTTCTTTACCCACTTTAATAACGGAACAGGAATCTTGTAAGAGGAAAGAATGTCAGTGCTAGGGATAGATACTTTGCCCTGCTTTCCTTCACTGTATCAGCAGAAGGTCAAAAATCCTGGCAGGATGCCACAATTCAAGAGACTGTAGTCCTAGAAAGAAAGAAGGCAGCACCAAAGAATAAATGCTTGATGGTCACAGACGCTTCAGGACAAAGAAAAATGTATTTTCAGGTATTGCCTTTTGGGTTTCATTTAGGACTATCATGTCTAAACAGCTTGCAAAAGCAGTCAGCTATAGCATAGACACTCTTGAGAGATGGTGGAAAGAGCTGTCTCAGGAGCACAATGTCTCTTTTGTCTGGTTTTTGTCTTTTTTAATTCTCCCTCTTAACTAGGAGTCTGAAGGGAAAGTCTAACCTGAGGAATCTTTAAAGGGGAAATCTTTTTCTCCATGGACAACTTTGTATGTTCTTATTGCTTGCCATCCTGTTCTGCAAAGTATTGTGGGAGCTGGACCGTTATTAATCCCTGCTCAAAAATAAATTGAAACAATTTTAATTGTGCTGGGGTCAGGGAAGCATCTCTTTGGAATGCTATTGGAAAGCAGCCTTATCTTTGAATTCCCCCTACCCTCTTGCAATTAAACTACTGAAGTAATATTTCAAATATGTAGGCTTTCAGATGAAAAGCCAGATACTCATTCAGCAGCCTTTGTCTGTGGAAAGTTCTCCGGGAATGTGTGTCCTAATCGTAGTACACTGGTGAGCAACTTCTTTTAAAGAAACACGAATACATCAATAAGGGTACAAGCATATGTGGAAATATCAAGGTAAATGGAGAGAAGTAATGGGACAGATGCTTTCTTTCACTGTGTGTGTCAGTTATAGCTGTCAGAACTACCCACTTAACCTGCTCTGGGTAAGAACAGACTTTGAGCTTCTCTAAAGTATGCCAGCTAGCAGAAGTCTCCAGGAAACTGTGCTAGGTGTGTAGTAAGAATACACTTCATTTTGGCCATTCCTCCTATTCCTTTATTCTGGAACTGTGGGGAAGGTGGCATAGGAGCCAGTTATGCCAGCTCTGTGCCCCCAGGAGACACTCCGTGATGTCCCCAGCAAATCTGCCCTAATGTTTTCAAAACATTTTACTAGAAAACAAAATAAAATAGCTTATTTAAAAAATAGAAGTTAACTACCTCTGCTTCACCCTCCTAGGTGCTTCTCTTATGAACTGCTGGATTCAAATCTGACTGTTAAATAGATTTATTTTTTTCATCAGATCATTATCAGCAATGCAGATAACTCCTATTTATTATTCCCAAACATTCACTGCCAAACTTTTCACACCATTAATTTGAAATGCATAAAAATCACTGTAGGAAGAATCAATGGTTTGCTTGAACAACACCATACAAAACAATATTCACTTTCTGTTCTTGGTCACTTTATCAGGAAAATATTTTACAAGTTCTGGCAATGAGCATCACTTAACATCAAGCATCACTACCTTTTTAAAACTACGAACCTCATTTATTTTGTAGCCCTTTTTGCATGGGAGCAATAAACTGCAGAACAAAACTCCAAGTAATTTGATAAAATGTTTCATCAGCATTTTTCTGATTTTCAACCCAATCCCCCTAGATGAATAGCTACTATTAGCATACCTAGTATTACATGCTGTAGAAGCAACCCAGGTCCATATTAATATTAATGTACTCCATATTATTAACATGGAGAAATATATGATAAAAGATATCAAGGAAATGGTATCTTATAATTTGTATATGAGTAGTTATTAAAATGTTTTGAGAAAGTTTTGACCAGTTTTCCTGTGCTATAATTACTTTATGTCTCCAGAGACAGCTGCATTTCAGTGCCGATGGAAGTGAATCCTGAATAATTTTCAAATGAAAAGTACAGTACTTTGGCATCCTAGGGCATGAGTCATTCTATAAATGTAAGTCATTTTGCAGTGGACTGATTAAGGGTTGACTTGGCATATATAGAACCAATAAATTCCCAGAATAGTTCGCCCCCTCCACCCCATTAAATTAATAAAGTATCACAAAGACAGATAAGACATTCAGTGACACTGTGTATGAAGTAGGCTATTGTCCTCAGCTTCTGGCTTTCTCAACTACTGCCAGGACACCCTGTACCTTTTCAGGGTAGCCTTCTCAAAGGCCTTGCAACTGCCTTTCTGAAGCTTCAGCAGAGATCTTTCTTGATGAGAGAGGAGCAAGAATTGAACAGTCAGCCTGACCTTCATTTTGAAAATAATTTAAAAAAGGTAGGAAAGAACGCCAGCATCTGGAGACATATGAAGTTTCCTTGGGAATTCATCCTCTTCTCACACTCAACCTAATTTCCTTAAAAACTCTCCCAGTAGGTGCTGCTTTAGAGAGAAAACACAGGATGTGTGGAAGAAGTGCCCAAGGGGCAGTGTAACAGCAGTATAAGAGTGGACATGTGGTAAAGCTGCATCCAAAAGAGGATGGTTTTGTCTGCACTGTGCTGTTGGTAGATTCACCAGTGTTGTTCCACCTTTTCAGTTACCAGATATTCAGTTGTTTAGCACAGACACAGCCCTAGAGCCATTTTCCTTTTTTGCAATACAGTGGAGGGGGAAGAAGCCAGATGACAAGGAATCAGGAAGTTAAGGCAGTGGAAGGCGATGGTACACTCAAGCCCTTGGACATGTAGGGAAAAAGAAAGTGAGGGTGGTAGTTGGTGGGAGGGAAGGGTGTTTTAAGATGAGAAGTCAATGGTTTGTTTGACTTCATAGTGGGAAAGAAACCAGATAACATCACAGAGAGAGAGATGATTGAGGGGGAAGGGATTTGGTCAAGGGGACAAGTAGTGGGGTTAGAGCTGGAGAGTATGCAGAAACATCAACACCAGACGCTTGCTGGAGTAGAGGGTGAAGGATGGGAAGAATGTTAGGGTGACAGACAGAAAGGGAATATGAGATCATCAGGTATTAGATATTATCCATCTTTTTTTTTTGTATGAAATGGGTAGAAGTTGGACATCAGAAAGTTAGGCTCCCATGAAAGACTCCACAAGACAATAGCAGAAATTCTAGATTAGAGCAATTATACACTGTCCTGAGGAAGGGTCCTTGTTGTGTAGCCTCTGTGAGGGGACCCTGGGCCTGAGAAGAGAGATCCTTCCCTTGCCAAAGCCAAGAGGCCCCCTGTCTCCAGAAGAGGCTTATGAGTCATGAAGGACTCACAGGTAAGGGATCTCGGTGTAACTGGAGGTTTGACAGCCTAAGGTTGACTCAGCCCTGCCTCCTAGAGATGCTAAGGGGCAGGCCTATTCATGGGTTGTTCTGCCTTTGGTAACCTCCTGAAGGAGTTCTGTTCAAGGTACATGCATTGGTGGCCTTTATTAAAACCCTCCTTTGGGGAAACCGAGGCAGGTGTGCAATGGTGGCATTGCACTGGGCTTTCACAGAGTACCCATTACATTGGGCAAGTGGAGCAATCAAGACTCACCAGAGTGGCACCTCCTGCTGGTCATACAGGGAATTAGCTCTTTATCAGCTCTTCCTGTCCAATGAATTAGCTCTTTTTTCAGCTCCAGCGTGCCTCCTTCTGGCTGACGAATAGCCTGCTGCTGGCCCTGTGTCCCTCCTGGACCCTGGTGCCCTTTGCCCTGGGATTCTGCTCTTGCAGTAACCCCTCACTCTGGGTCTCCCCTCCCAGTGGAATACCCAACCCTCTAAACCCCTTTGCCTCAGTGGCTACTGCCAGTCATCTATGTCATCTTTCACTATGGCAGACTGTAGTGTGTAATCGCCATTCATCATTGGCAAGAAGGTTGGACCAGCTGCCTCTGCCTAATCCTGGGCTGCACCTCTGCAACCCCTATACCTGGGTAGACCTTCACCAAGGCCTGCAGCCTGGGAGTTTACCAGGCTGGAGCTCCCCAGCTCCCTTGCCCTATTCCCCAGCACTGCCTCCAAGTACCTTTTCATAGGCCTTCATTAAAGCCTGCGGGTTTACCAGGCTGGAGCTTGCTTTGCCATATTCCCCAGCACTGCTCTGCTCTGTTTCAGGTACCCTGCTCTCAGGCACCCAGGTCCTTCTCCCTCTAAAGTTGGAGAGAGACTCCTCTAGTTCCTGGCCCCTAGCCCTCTTATAAGGCCAGCTGTGGCCCCAACTGTGGCTGCTTCCTCAATTAGCCTTTCACAGCCTCAGCCCTCTCCAGGGCTGCTTTTACTCCTTTGCCCCAGGAGTGGGGCAGCTGCCCCACTACAGGAGCCTGTTAGGAATCACAAATAAAGAGGCAACAAGGCTTATAGGCTTCTCATCTGGAAAGGTCTTACAAAATTTAACACACAACTTCTAACCATTCAAATGAAGAGAACTTCACAGAATTTAATACAATACTACATTAAGGATACAATTATATATTTAAATTATGTAGGGTAATTCTAAAAAAGCCTTGGAGGGCAAAACTTCCCCCTCCTCAAGTGTAGGACTGTATGAGAGAGGGGAAAAGGGGGACGATATCCTTGGCCAGCATAGTAGTCCCCTGGGGACACCTGTCCCAAGTATAAATTCAGTACAGCTGAGACTCTAGGTTAAAGACTATGGAGGTGAAAGAGTTTAATGAAACGTGAAAAAAAATGGTTGGCTATTTGGTCCACCATTCCAGTACAACAATCATATTCACATACAGGCTAAGGGAATTGGAAAGTACAGAGGAGAAGAAAAAAAGGGAGATCACTAGACTTCACAATTGATTTAGCAACTGTGTCCAGCCTTTATATTTTAATGCATATACATAGGCCCCAATCCTGAAAACATGTATGCAAGTGTTTACTGTGGTAGTGAGCACATTCAACCAATCAGAAATCACAATAGTAAAGTTAAGCTCATGAGTGTTTGCAAGATTGGCATCATGCTGCTTAGAGGACAGTTGTACTGAAGTGGTAACTGCTCTTGTAAAATACCACTACTTGCAAATATCTTGGTAATTACACTTAGGTCCAAAGGTAATGATATGTAATCTCCTTTGGTTTAGAGGACAGAAATAATTAAGGATTTACTTAAGCCATGGCCTTAATTGTATCTGTACTTACCTGATCCAAAGCCTACTGAAGTCAATGGAAGGGCATTGATTTAAATGGGCTTTGGAGCAGGCAGTTAATGTCTTTTTAACATTAGAATCTGTCCTGCTATACTAAGAATATTCATGCTGAGCAAATGAAGTCCACAGTTCTGTATGATTTAACTGGCCTTTTTGAATGCTAACAACCTTTTAGACTCTCTCCCTCTCTCTCTCTCTCACTAATGAGCCAAAGAGTCTTACTCAAAATCTTGGAGTTGCACCTTATAAATACAGATGGTTATTATCCAGGAAGAGTAGTACAGAAGGTTACAAAAATGGGATGAGTTTTTCAGTCACTTTAACAAAAATATTGTCCCGTTTTGGTCAAAGTTTTTGGAATTTGAAAATGTTCAGCACTAATGATTCTGGAAACTGCTAAACCAGGGGTGGCCAACCTGAGCCTGAGAAGGAGCCAAAATTTACCAATGTACATTGCCAAAAAGCAGTATCCTTTGTTTGGCTATCCAGGGAACAGAGACCTGCACATCCTGAGGCTGATATACCTGCCTTCCAGCACTCTCCTATACCCTTCTGGTCTGACTCCATCACACCACAGAAATATGTCAGCAGCCCCCCATCAGGTTCCCTCCCAGTGCTTCCTGCCCACAAGCAGCCCTGCCAATCAACGCCTCCTCTTCCCTCCCCCCACCTCCCGATCAGCTGTTTCATGGCATGCAAGAGGATCTGAGGGAGAGGGGGAGAAGCGAGGGCATGGCAAGCATGGGGGGGAGTGGGAAGAGGTAGAGTTGGGGCAGAGCCTGTGGCAGAGCCAGGGATTGAACAGTGAGCACCCCTGACTCATTGGAACGTTGGTGCCTATAGCTCCAGCCCTGGAGTTGGTGCCTATATAGGGAGCCGCATATTAACTTCTGAAGAGCTGCGTGGGGCTCCGGAGCCACGGGTTGGCCAGCCCTGTACTAAACCAACCCATGGCCAAGTACTTGCTCTGGGATTGTATTATCTGGTGATCATCAATACAGAAACCCAGCAGCTAGAGGAAAAACATCATTTGAAACTGTCTGATATTCAAAAGTCCTTTTTTTGACTTGGACTTACATTAAAGAAGATTAGTGTAAAGTAGGACAATATCCTGCAAGGAAATGAATTTATCAGGAAAATGTAAATATGAATATTGCATTAGGTTTCCCGTATGTATATTCTCAATCTTCAAAGAGAATTTGGCTATAACTAACACAAGCCTCTAGAAACGGACACATTTTTCCTAGGAAAAATGTAACACTGCACATGTGTATTGTCTGAAAAAAGGTAGCTTTCAGCCATGATCAGAAAGGTAATATACTTGGCGCTATAATCTAGGGCCACAGTTCGTGCAAATCAGCATTGTTTGAATCTGGTCCTTGTGCCAATTCACAAATTCTTTTCATACAGAGAAATATTATCTTTAAATAGCATGGCACTGACGTCAATGGGAGAATAGTTGGAGCACTTTTGAAAATTTCACCTTACACATTTTCTCTCTATATTTTCTCTCTTGATTAATATTAAAAAACTAAAATGTTTAGGGGAAAAAACAAATGGAGAACAAGGAGAATTCTTGTCTGTTGAAGAATGTGAAAGATACCCTTGGTTTCTAATTCCTTTTAGAGTGGTTTCTGCTGTAATCAGGGGTTTTTTGGGGGAAAATTGTCTCCAGTATTTTTAGATAATGGGATAGATTTTTAAAATTGTGTGCATGCAACTGTGCACCTAATTTGCTCATGCAGTTCAAACTGTGCATGCAAGTGGTGAGCTGTGCTGCTAATTCACATGAATAATGATCCGCTTTGTCTGCATAGACAGCTTGTTTGCATTTACAAATTAGACATACTACGTCTCATGTGCTTCAGGACTCGCCCAAGTTCATACATTGAATCAACAGCAGAGTCGGAATATAATCCATAACTCACAACTCACAATCTCATGCTATAAGCAATAAAAATGATTCAGTTCTAGCATTATGGCAGTACAACAATATTTTGGTGCTGTAACAAGTTTTTCCATAAATTATCAGAATAGATTGTGAATCCAGGAGTAAGTGAGAGAATGTGCTATTAAATAACTAAATTTTGTTTGGCTAATTACATTTTTCTCACATCGTTAGTAAAACAGTTTGTTAATCTGAGATATGACATCTAGAAACATCTCTATATGTACAAATGTGTTCAGATATGATTCTAATGAATGGCTGAGATATGCTGTTTTAAGTTTCAATCCACAAAGACCATTGCAGGGACAGACCCTTACCTCTGTGTGGGCCAGTTTCTGGATCAGAGTCTCAGAATAATAAAAATATAGGTTTAGATGGGACCTCAACCGGTCATCTAGTCCAGTCCCCCAGGCTGAGGCATGACATGTATATCTCTAGACTATCACTGACAGGTACTTGTCTAACCTGTTCTTAACAATCTCAAATGATGGGGATACCACAATCACCCGGAGTGACTTATTCTTCTACTTAAGTGTCCTTATAGTTTAAAAAAATTCTCAATGTCTAATATAAATTTCCCTTGCTGTGGATTAAGTCCATTACTTTGGGGAATGGAGAACCATTGATCACCATCCTCTTTATAGCCACTCTTAATATATTTGAAAACCTATCACAGGGATCGGCAACCAGTTTGTTTACCTGTCGCATCCACAGGTTCAGCCGATCACGACTGCCACTGGCCACGGTTCGGTCCAATGGGGGCTGAGGGAAGCGGCGCGGTCGGCCGAACCTGCCGACATGGCAGGTAAACAAATTGGCCTGCCAAGGGTGCTTACCCTGGCGGGCTGTGTGCCTAGGTTGCAGATCCCTGGCTTATCAGGTCCCCCGTTAGTCGCCAGGAGTTCTTGAAGATAATCATTAATGGTTCTAAGATGGAGTCAGCTTGTTCCTTAAATACTCTGGGATTAATTTTGTCAGCACCAGCTGATTTGAATTCATTTAATTTATCTAAAGGATTATTTCTTTTCTTTAACTGTTCTTTCCCTATTCTCAGTTGTGTTCATTCCCCCTGGTTAATTGTATAAGCATCAGTCACATTTAACTTTTTTAGAGAAGACTGAAGCAAAATAGGCATTAAACAACTTAATCTCCTTGGTATTGTCTGCTATTAATTCTCCTTTCTCTTACTCCTAATATATTCATAGAACCTCTCCTAGTGCCTTTTATGTCCCTTGCTAGGTGTACAGTGGAGTCACATGTTATGCAGGGGTTATGTTCCAAGGTCCCCACGTAAGATCAAAATTGTGTATAGTCAAGTATAGCCCATTATCGGCCCTGCTCAGTCTGCTGCCGGCCTGGGGTTCTGTTCACTCAACCGGCAGAGGGCTGAGCGGGACTAGTGGTGGCTGAGCAGCTCAGTCCTCAGCTGGTCTGGCTTCCCAGCCATCAGCCCTGCTCAGCTTCCTGCCAGCCTGGGTGAACTGGGTCACAGCTGGCAGGAGTCGGCAGACGGAATCCCAGACCAACAATAGTCTGAGCAGCTCAGCCTGCTGCCGGTCTGGGGACCCGGCTGCCGGCCCCGCTCAGCCTACTGCTGGCCTGGGTGAACAGAACTCCAGGCCAGCAGCAGGCTGAGCCGCTCAGCCCGATGTCAGTCTGGGATACCAGCCCCAGCCCCAGCCCCACTCAGCCAGCACTATTTAATTATTACTAGCAAAAATACCCAGCGTTGCTCGAGGTATTTGTAATTGGAAACTGGGATGTAAAAAGACTACAATGTTTTTTATTAATACAAATTTTGTTCAGAAGTCTCATTTTGTCTAATTAATTTCATTCTCTTGCATTTAGATGTGGTTTCTCCGATACATTTTCGCTTTTTACAAGGCATAACGAATAGGGTCCTTTTAAAGAAAAAAACAGTGTATTTAATTATGTTTGCGCTACACAGTGTGGGGGCCATTGGAGGGGGGAGGGGGAGAGAGCTGAGCGAGTGCGGGGTCCATTGGAGGGTGGGAGGGGGGAGAGAGCTGAGCGAGTGGGGGGCCCTTGGAGGGGGGAAGGGGGGAGAAAGCTGAGCGAGTGGGGGGCCCTTGAAGGGGGGGAGGGAGGAGAAAGCCGAGCGAGTGCGGGGTCCATTGGAGGGGGGAGGGGGGAGAGAGCTGAGCGAGTGGGGGGCCATTGGAGTGGGGAGGGGGGAGAGAGCTGAGTGAGTGGGGGTTCCGTTGGAGGGGGGTATTATTATATCATAACTATGTCACAGAGAACAGTAGGTGTTAACCTGCTGCCCAGCTGATGTTAATGAGCTTTAAAGACTTTCACCCCTAGGGGGTGTAAGAGGTGAGATTTGAAAATTTTTCGATTCTTACCCTGATTAGGACCCTAAAGCCTATAACTGTACCAAATTTAAAGTATCTAGCTGAAACGATGTGGAAGTAGTAAGGGAACATACATACACGACTACACACACACACACATACACCATTTGACTTTTATGTATATAGATTATTATTTTGCAAAGCATGTATAGCTGAATTTGCGCATGATAAATAGCCTATGATGTGACTCCACTATATCTCATTTTGTGCCTTAGTCGTTCTGATGTTGTCCCTTCATGCTTATGCTATTCCTTTGTAATCAGACTTAGCAATTTGACCATGCTTCCAGATTTTGTATGATTCCTTTTCAATTTTCAGACAATTAAAGAGCTCCTGATGGAATCCTGTTTGCCTATTACTAGTCTTCTATTCTTTCCTTCCATGGGGATAGTTTGCTGCTGTTCCTTTAACATTGTCTCTTGGAGAAAGTGCCAGCTTTCCTGAATTCCTTTTCCCCCGTAGTGTATGTCTACACAGCAAAAAATAACCTGTGCCAGCTGACTTGGGCATGTGTGGCTTGGGCTGGAGGATTGTTTCATTGCTGCGTAGACTTCTGGACTTGGGCTGCAGCCTGAGCTCTAGGACCCCCCCCCCCATTCCCAGAGTGCAAGAGCCCAGAAGTATACACAGAGCCCGGTTGGGACCCCAAAGTCTACACAGCAATGAAACAGCCCCACAGCCTGAGCCCTGCCAGCCCAAGTTGGCTGGTATAGCCAGCCACAGGTGTCTAGCTGCTGTGTAGATGTACACTGACATTTGCTTCTCGTGTGACCTTACTTACCAGTCCTACACATTTGTTAAAGTCCTTTGTCCTTATTCTGTTGCTGTCTCTCCTTCCTTTCATTAGAATTATGACATCTTCTCATCTTATGATCACTTTCCCCCTAATTGCCTTATACCTTCAGATTTGCAGCGAGTTCTTCTGTGTGAGTCAGAATCAAGTCTAAAATGGTTGTCCCCCTTGGTTATTTCCTCCACTTTCTGAAACTAGTAGTAACTTAACACATTTGAAGAATATATTTTGACACTTTGAGTTGTGTCATATTACTTTTCCAATAAGTACGTGAGCAGCTGGTCACCCATTACTACTAATGGTAATATATTTTGGATAGTCCTATTGATTTATTCTAAAACTGTCACATTCACCTCCTCCTCCTGATTTGGAGGTCTATAGAAGACCCACCGACCATGACATTTCCCCTGTCTTTTCCCCCTTTTATCTTCATACAGAGAATTTCAATTGGTCTGCTTCTCCCCTCCTTCTGGACCTCAAAACAAGTGTATACATTCCTGATGTACAACGCAACACTCCTCCCTTAGAAAGTATTATCCCAATATTTTCTGGTTAAAGGGACATTATCCAAAATTAATATACAGTAGACTCTCGATTATCCAGGATGATAGGGAAAAAATAATTCTGGTTAATAAAATCCAGGATAATCAACATCCATAGGAAATATGAAGAGTGGTGTTGGTTCACCAGCCACCCTGAACCGGGGGAGGGGGTGTTGGTTTACTGACTGCCCTGTGCCCTCGTGGGGGTTTTGTGTGTGTGTGCTTGGGTCGGCAGCAAAGCCAGAGCCGGCCCTGCGAGTTGTGCATATTTTTTTTAACATCCTGGTTAATCCACATCCTGGTTAATCGAGAGTCTACTGTCATTACAAATCTATAGTGACTAAAATATAGTGAAATAAATAGGAGACTGGGGCTGGATTCAACATATGAAATCATTACTTACAAAATAATGAGTTTTCCCCAACCACTGATTACAGCAGCACATTTTACTCAAGCCATGGAAATGGATCCAAAGCCAAGTCCCAATAAAAAGCTGAATTTGTAGAATGCATTATAATTTAACATTTAATTTTGTACTTCAGAATGTTAGGTTTCTTGGAGGTGAAGGCCAGAAGACCTTATTTTTACAGAATTTTGATTTAGTCTTATGTGTGTTTTATAATTTCATTTGTGTATATTTTGAATTTTTATCTTTGTTGCAAGAGTTTGGAAAAATATAAACCTTTCTAAATTGTGCTGGTATTGTGCAGGTGATATTAAAAATCCACAACTGACAGACTTCTTATTACCGTATTTTTCGCCCTATAAGACGCACTTTTTCTTCCCCAAAACGGGGGGGAAAAAGTTGGTGCGTCTTATAGGGCGAATGTGCGCCCCGGTTCCCCCCTCCCCGCCGTGGGCGGGCTGCCGGGAGCGTCCCGGTTCCCCCCTCCCCGCCGCGGGCGGGCTGCCGGGAGCGCAGCCCGCCCGCGGCGGGGAGGGGGGAACCGGGACGCTCCTGGCAGCCCGCCCGCGCGGCGGGGACGGGAGAGCGGCGGGCTGACGGGAGAGCGAGGCGCTTTTTGTGTGTGGTGGTGGGGTGTTTTTTTTTTTTTGTTTTTTTTTGTGTGTGTCCGGCTTTTTCATTTAAAAACTCGGGGGCGTCTTATAGGACGGAGCGTCCTATATGGCGAAAAATACGGTATACAGTTTTCTAAAAAGGTCCTTTTTATATCAATAATAATCAACTTATTAATATTAGTTCCCAGATCATTCACCACTTATTCTTCAATGGTATTGTTATAGCATGTTGCAAAACTGGATAGTATTAAAAAGATAAGGAACATAATACTGTAATTAGTAAAGTGGCTGAACTACTTATAGCAAACAAATTTATTTGTTAAATATATATTTATTTCTTTTAGTTGTCCGGGAATAGGTCCCAATTTCCACAAATGTGTTCATTGTTCAGTATTTAACAGATTATTCACTGTTGTTTGGAGCTTTCTATGGGAAAATTCTTTGCTAGCGACTTCAGTGGGAGTTCCATCTATTTACAACAGCAGAGAATTTTGCTCTACATTCATAATCTGCTTAGACACTTAGGTCACATATGTTTCTGATCCTTTATCGGATGAGCAGAACTCTTAGAGTCATGTATCCGGTACAAATACACCTACAAATTCAAAATGAGCTTTCTGCAACTGTTTAAAAATCTTGTGTGAAGTCTGATATTTTGGTAAACTTGTATTCCATTAAAGGAGCACATGAGAAAGGAAATGAATAAACACCTATGAATAATTGCTTTTTGCATTACTTGTTCAGCTTTTGTAATTCCAGTGGTTGCATTTAACATTTATCTGGAAGAATGAATATATATAAGACATAGACACATATGGGGTCTGATCCAAAGCTCATTGAAGTCAATGGGACTCCTTTGTATAAGGAGAATCCTGGTAGAACTGTCAAAATCTCCCAGACCTGTGGAAAATCTATGACTACTAGAGGTTGATTATGAAGTCTATTTAATGCTTGTCCTAATTTTTCAAACTTCTTATAAAATTATGACATTTTTATCTGACCATATGTCTGTCCTATATAAATAGCACATTTTATATATTCAGTCCCACAGCATGGAAGATAAGTACAATTCTATCATAATTTTCCTGTATAATATGATGGATTGAAGCAAGGCAGTAGAATGCACAAAGTACATTTACAGGTATGAAAATGTCATTATCATTGTAAATTTGGCTTGATTCATTGAAATATTATTAATGTTTTCAAAGAATTTGCACAGATCCTGATTCTGAAATCACATATTCATGAGATGCATGCTGAATATTCAAACAGAGGAAAACCAGGAGACTGAGAATGCACTGGCCTTTAGCATTTTGTTCAATTCATACCCCATGGTCAGGCCATTTATTTCTGTCTCTAAGCACAGACAGAGCAGAGTTACAAGTACAATTTGTCTTGTTGAACGTTTAATCAATTTTGGAATCCATAGGTGGCTTCAAAATCTGTCTCCCCTGGCAGCGTTATGGGAGCAATACAGATCCAGATTGTCACCTTTACTCACATTGTGTAATACCTTACTCCATAAGCTCTGCTATTGAAATGAATGGGTTATCTGTGCATTTTTCATTTCGCAATGTGTAAAACTAAAGATTTGGGGTTATCAGTTCATTGAGTACTAGAGAATATTTCCCCACCAATAGCTTTATGATACTTCTCTCATCATTTAATCACTAAGGAAATATCATATCTAGACCTGTAAGGACCATATCTTGGTCTCTGCTCAGGAAGACTGTCACCCGAGAATGCTCCTAGAGTGTATTTCCACCATGAGTCACTAGGACATCTTTCATCACATCCCCGGTACAGGAGGCATAGCAGAGGAAGAATGTTATGTTCCTGGCATACAAACAGAAAAGTTGGATAAAAAGTAGGGCTGTCAAGCGATTACAAAAATTAATCAGTTAATTGCATCGTTAAACAATATTAGAATACCATTTATTTAAATATATATTAGGGTTCCTATTTTTCAAAGATAGGTTTGGGGCTTCACCCCTCCTCGGGGCATAGGGTTTAAGACCCCACCCCCCACCCTGCTGCAGGTGGGGGCTCCCCTCCCCATCCATCGGAATGCGATTAATACATTCATTTTGTTTTCAGTTAATTACAGGCGTAAACTGTGATTAATTGACAATGCTAATAGGAGAATAAAATACTTTTGCTGGAAGTTGGCAACGTAACACTACTTTATTGTTTAGAATTCAGAATGGTAACACACAAGAACCCCAAACCAGAGAGAGACAAAGCCAGCTGCTCCCTAAAACAGAGGCACAACTCACTCTATTTTGCTGTTTGGCTCTCTGCAGCCAGACTCTGATCAAAATTTTCCCTACATATCGCACTAGTCTGCAAGTTGGACCAGGAAAATCCCCTGAACGTTTAAAACGATAGCTTACCATTTTAGTAGTTTTCAATACACCACATGAAAGGAGCACAGTGAAGACCTCCCAGATTTCCCCTGCTTCAGGAATAGCCCCTTCCTCATGGGCAGCCAGGCCTAAGGTACAATAGTCTTCTAGCTCCCTCAAGTTATGACCAGCCTCTGGTTTGCTCCAGGAACAAAGGAGTTTAAAGCTGTTGTCCCCCATTTATCTTGCACTGAGCACATCTCACCAGAACCAAAAGATCTGGCTCTTTTCACCTCACACACCACTGCTAAATATGTTAGGGAATCTTTCACACTGGTTCAGAGAGAATGAATGGTGAGTGTAAAACACTACCACTGGTGTAACTGAGTGGAGAACACTAATTTGCTAATTTCTATATTGATTGTGCACAGGTAGAAATGACTACAGAAGGTGCAAGGCAAGGGAAAGTCAGACATTTATAATATTCCATCCATGTCCTTACAACATTACAGATGTCTATGCAGTGATGCTGCCATGTATTTTTCAGCAGTTCTGTCTTCTTGCTGGCCAAGATATTTCACTATGCATAATAAGTCAACAAAAATGAATTTTTCAACATTTTAATATCCAAATGTATTCATTGGTAAGCTAACTGATGAGCATAGATAATAAAATTTGTGAGGAAAATTTATCTGAGAAGTAAAAAACGTTATTAGCTAATAAAACAACTTCTGGCTTGTTCTATTAACATCATCTTAAAGTTATCACTGACAAGTCTCTTATGCAGTTTTCCCTATTTTCAGTATCAAATATTTTCCAAATTCTCAGCAAGATTTTATGTGCTTATACTTGACTGTGATCTGTACTTTATCTCCCTGGATTTCATTTTTCCTTTAAACTAACTATTCTGTTTGATTTGCATTAGAAGACAGTATGGATTGTATTAACAAAAGTAGCTTGAGCAAGGCAAGAAAGCAGCAAGTCAATCTTTGGTGCCTGATTTGAGCATTAGAAGATCCTAAAAAATATTGAATTTGTCAAAGCTTAAGAAAATGAAGTAATCTACTGCACAAATATTGTAAGCAAATGGTTAGTAACTACCGTAGACGTTATAAGAATGTTTGTTGACTATTTACAGTATTTGATGACAATAAATATATTGACTAATAACTGAACTTAGTAAATCTACATTTAAATAGTTTCTTAGAAAAATGTTGTATAACAATACCAATTTGGGATCTAAAATTATGATGTTTTACTATATATGACACCATTTCTATCTCTGTCTAAGCCAGGCCAGTTAAAAACAGGAACAGTGTTCCCAAAATTATTCATATCATGAATTCTGATACCATTTGAACCTTCTGGCTACCAATTTCCTCATAAATGCTGTATAATTCATTTAAAACTTTATATAGGTAAGGTAATCAAAAGTGTATTCAACGCTCATGTTTTTGTTTAGATTTGATGACAAGAAATGTGGGCATCCCACAGCCAATGTAGTGCGTTAAGCTGTTGTTCTGCTTAATTTCCTGTCAAATATTTAACCGTTTCTTAACGGTAATGACTGCATTCTTAGAACAACATGCTGCATGGGGGCATTATTTTTGGTTGAATAGCAAAATTATTCTCATTTTGTGTGAAAGGTTCTCCACAATTGAATGTGATAATTCTGTTCCTATTAATATAGTTAAAGTGGTTAGGTATCAGTGTTTGAGTAAACACCGAGCAATTAAAAAACATGTTGAAACCTTTGTTTCATTTTTCAAATCTTTCATAATGGTCTTTCAGAAATATAACCTAATAATGAAAGAAACAGTTTTTGCAAGGTTTGTATGACTACAGATATCCATCTGGAAATGTATCACAATTCTAATTGCCACCAGCTATTGTTGAAGCTAAAATTTAGCAAGATCCAAAAAGAGACTGGACATTTATATGGATAAAAATATCCCAAGTGATCATAGTAAATGTTAACTAGGGGTGTTTAAAAAATCATTTAAACCAAAATGTTCTATGGGTAAAGATTTGGACAGAATTTTGTTGGGGAAAACTGAAACAAAACATCTCATTTCAGATTGACATTATTCTGTGTTTGCGTGAGTCACCACAATGTGTCTAGATAGTTGTACTTCTGGGGCTTTCATGCCCTTATTCTTCTGTAAGGACCCTTCTCCTTGGCTAGACTATATCTCCCATGATGCACCCTGGCTCAGTAACAGGAAGAGATTACCACAGTGCAAGTGTAATATAACCCCCTTTTCCCTCTTCTTGTCTTCTTAAACTTAATGTAGCAACACCACGTCAACACACTGAGGGAATAACTTATACTTTTCTCAGTTGGGTATGTCAAATTTAGATCTGCTGCACAACTGACAATTTTTCACTTTTTGCTCTCAATACCTAGCTGTGGAGGAGAAGTCTGTGAACTAGGGCTCAACAGTAACAATTATTCAGCTGCAGTGTCTTAATCCTGGTCATGTCTCTTCAACCTTGGTAACTCAAGCACAGTGCTCGGTCACAGCTTTTATTTGGCCCAGACCACAAAGGGAGCAGCAGCTCACAGTTTTAGCTCATAGCCCAAAATGGAGTCCACCACCACGACCCCACCAAGGCAGCCTCTTCCCCTGGAAGCTCAGTCCCGTTCCTGAGGGCACCCACCACTGCCTCATGGGATTTCTAGTGGGTCAAAGTCAGCATATAATACATAGAGGTATTTTGTTTAGACACATCTCGGACATGGTTCAGAGGCTCCTCTAATAGGGGTCTATAGTTAAAATACTGAAATTTCCTGCAGGACCAAAATTAATTTTTTCCATTCGCTCTAATACTAACAAATGTTGAAAGATATATGAAAGTTCATGCTTCAGGATTTGAGCCAATTTCAAACTACTAGGGATTAGAAAGAGATTTAGTGTGGAGAGCAGACTATTCTATATATGCATAATGGAAAGTTTGTTCACCTTCCTCTAAAGCAGGGGTCTCAAACATGCGGCCCGGGGGCCACATGCGGCCCACAAAGCCCTTCCCTGCGGCACGCCAAGCTTCCTGGCGCTCCCCCCCCCCCCCCCGGTCCCCTCATAGCAGTTTGCAGGACGGAGGGGCCAGAAGTGGAGGCTTCTCTGCTGCCTGGCTGGGCCGCGTGTGTTTCTAGCTCTGGACTTCCTAGATTGCTCTTGCTTTGTTTGCCAAACAGCTGTTGGTGGTGCCTAGCGCTTTCCAGGAGGGAATGGGGAGCTGCGTGCTCAGAGGAGGAGGTTGGGCAGGGGTGGGACCTCTTGGAAGGGGTGGAGTGGGGGCGGAGCCGGGGCAGCAAGGGCGGGGTGTGTGTCAGTGGTGCGGCCCTCGGGCCAGTGCACTAGTCCTCATGGAAGGGGTGGAGTGGGGGCACAGCCGGGGCAGCGAGGGGGTGTGTGTGTGTCAGTGGTGCGGCCCTCGAGCCAGTGCACTAGTCCTCATGCAGCCCTCGTGGTCATTTGAGTTTGAGACCCCTGCTCTAAAGCTTCTGGTGCTGACCACTGTGAAAGACAGGATGCTGGACTACATAGATCACAGGTCTGATCCAGTCTGGCAATTCTTATGTGACTATTATACAAATTTTACCTGAGATTTTGACAAATGTACATGTTCAAAGGAAAATATCTTTATAAATAATAAATATGATGAATACACATCTTGTCACTGTATTTAAATATAATTTCAGTACAGATATTTTAAGATATAAATTATAACTGAAAAGTATTATTAGTATAGTAAGTATATTCTATTTATAGATGAGTCTCTTCTTTTCCTAAATTGTTGTGAAGTGTCTCTGACAGCTGAGATTTTCTCCACAGAAGTATTTCCATTTGTGTTGGCTGTAAGAGGAAGTCTTTCTGATAAGCAGCAGTGTGATATTTCCCAAAAATATGTTTTCAATTTTTAAAGGAAATTTGTATCCAATTTGTATTATTTTTTATGGCTGTTCTAGGAATTGAGTTAATACTTGCCAGCAATGTGGCATTTAAGAATACTGGTGAAAAGCAAATTTTCAATTCAAACTTCACACTGAAATTCAATTCGAAGAGTTATGCTCATTCAACCAGGAAATGAAAAAAATCTGTGTGACATCTACTTCCAACACAAACAGCCCAAATTCCGAAGAACTAATATGTGCAACAAATGGCTAAGAATCTTCAAAGCAAAAATTATTCACAGAAACGATTTAGTGAATAATATATACATTGGAGAAAATAACAATCCATTCATGGGCAATTCACTAACAGAAAAGGCGATGAAATTTGATACATAAATGATTTGTTATAAATTATTCATCTCACTAAGTTCTTGCAAATAAAAAGTTATATTTTTTCTCAGTTACACCCATGTAAAGCTGGAGTACCTTCATTAACTACTTAGCGATAGCTGTCTGTCTATTCTATTATACAAATAGGTACCATAGAAATATCTATCTAGATACTAACACCATAGTGTCTGAATTAGTAATAGTGTATGGGCTAGTCCAGGGGTGGGGAACCTTTTTTCTGCCAAGGGCCATTTGGACATTTATAATGTCATTTGCGGGGCGTGCCAAGGGCCATTTGGACAGTTATAATGTCATTCGCGGGGCGCCCCCCCCCCAAGGAAGCCCAGGCTGGCAACGGGAGCTGAGACCCCAGCTGGCAAGGGGCCAGCGGGGGAAACCCCAAAGCAGTGGCAGGTGGAGTGCTTAGTCCTGCACTGCTTTGGGGTTTCCCCCGCTGGCCCCTTGCCAGCCGGGGTCCTGCTGCCTGCCCCAGTCAGCTCCCACTATCAGCCTGGGTGTAGGGGATGATCTTCCTTTACCCCCGCCCAGCCTCCCCCCATCTAACCGCCTTTCCTCCCCCACCCCTGCCTGGCCCGGCCCATCCCACCAAACCTAACCTCCTCGCCCCTCCCAACCCAGCCTCCTGCCCCCCATGCCTGACTCGCCCAGCCCAGCCTCCCCCCCCCACCAAACCTCCTTCCCTCCCGCACCACGCCTCGCCCACCCCATCCAGCCTAGTCTCCTGCCCCCCTCCCCACCCGCCCAGCCTGGCCTACCCCCCCCACCGCCCCCTTGCCTGCCCTCCAGCCCAGCCTCCCCCCACACCCCCTTGACCGTCGGCTCCCCATGGCCCCTCCTTTCGCCGCCCGGCTAATGGTGGCCGCGCGGCGCCAGCAGCTCCCCCAGGCGCTTCCCGGCCCCTACCTTCAGTGCAGAGCCACCCCCGCGCATCCCTGGCTGGCGGCTCCCCCAGGCACTTCCCGGCCCCTTTGCCGAGTGCGGAGCTGCCCCCGCCTGGCGGCCCATGCACGTCCCTGGCCGGCGGCTCTCCCAGGTGCTTCCCGGCTCCTTCGCCGAGCGTGGAGCCGCCCCCGCCTGGTGGCCCGCACACGTCCCTGGCCGGCTGCTCCCCCAGGCGCTTACCGGCTCCTTCGCCGAGCACGGAGCTGCCCCCGCCTGGTGGCCCGCACACATCCCTGGCCGGCGGCTGCGGCGCATCTTCTCCCCTTGCCTCAGTGCCTGACTCAGCCCTGGCCCCGCCGCGGGCCGGACAGAATGATTTGGAGGGCCATATAAGGCCCGCGGGCCGGAGGTTCCCCACCCATGGGCTAGTCAAATCAATACGAATTTGGACTGGCTAAGAATCCGAGGCTGCATTTCTATTTCACTTTGCATCTGAGGTTCTTAATGTACTTTACAAATATTAATGAATGAAACCTTGTCATCTCTGTCAGGTAGAAAATCACTCCTAGATCTTAAGCCAGAAGAGCCCATTAGATCATCTAGCCTGACCCCCAAGCCATAGGCTTTTATCCAATTATTCCGCTATTGAGTCCAATAACTTTTGTGTTTCACTTAAAAAAACTGAATATATCTTATTATCCTCATTAAAAGAGAGAGAGAGAAAGAGATGGGGAAATGGTAAAAGACAGGCTAAGTGACTTGATGAAGGTCACAAAGTGAACCTCCAGAAACTTTGGGAATGTTATCCAGATTTCAATTTAAGGATTTAACCTCAAGACAATACCTGCTCTCCAAAACTTCCAGGCATGTGAGGGCTGCACCTAATTTGCATTAAATGGAGCAGACTGATGTTTCACTCCTATTCAGTGCAGGCACCTGGTCCATAGAACCTTTGGGGTCCAGTAATCAAGATTTGGCATTATATGTTAAAACCTGTAAACTCAGCAACCTGTAAACCGAGCAAGGTGAAACTCCATATTAAATGGAGTTAACACAATCAATCTGGGACTGAACAAAGACCTTGAGTGGCTTGCTAATTACAAAAACAGCTTCTCCTCTCTCCGAGTTCACACCTTCAATTCAGCTGCTAGAAGAATATCTCACCCTCCCTGATTGGAGATAACAAGCTGGTTCAGCCTGATTGGACTAACCTTGTTACCTCCTACCTGATTCCTGACTATTTATCTATACCTGCCTCTGGACACTTCCACTGCTTGCATCCGACGAAGTGGGTATTAGCCCACGAAAGCTTATGCTTGAAAGCTTTATAGTTAGTCTTTAAGGTGCCACAGGACTTTTGTTACCTCCATATTAAATATGAGTGTGATTATTACAGATTGCAAATATAACTTTGGTGGCCATATTTGGTTTCAGACCGCACTGTGGTTACAATAGATATATGCATATGCAATAGATATATGTATAATACTATCAGCTGAGAAGGTTAACAAGATCAGGTAAATTTACAAAATTAATTTGTTGAATCAAAAAAAAGGGCAGAAATTGGTCTGTAGACCTTCAGAAATCTATACGTTTCATGCAAAATTTATGCAAACGTAATTCATTGCTTGGTTCAAACAACTTCAAAGCTTGAAAATAGTATGCTGTATAATATAACTTTTCATACTCTCTGTATGCATATTCAGAGAGTACATGAAGTGTCAGCAAGAGTGTTTAAAGACACTATGTACAGTGATATAAAGGTTTATATTGTGAAAGCATTTATACATTAATAACACTTCAGTTGCAAGGTATCTACCATACTAATAGCAAACTATTGTAAAATGATGGATTTTCTAGAATGCCATTAAAATAATTTTTTTAAAGGTGAATGGGAAAGCAGATGAGATAAACACATACAGTTTCTGTCACTTTTTAGTCCACTCCATCTTTGCATCTAAAGAGATAATCATGAATCTTTCCTCCATTGAATACAAAAAATAAAACTCAAAACACACTCCTACATGCATACATATACACACACCACTGGTTTAGCTCTGATACAAGTTTGAAACTGGAATATCATCTGAAAATCATTTCCCCCATGTCTTCACATTACTTCAGCTAAATCAAATATGCTTCCTGAAAAGTCTTCCTTCAGAAATCTAAGATATGTTATTTATGTGATTTAGCATGAGGTTCAGACAAAAATTTTTTTTTCCATTTCTCGGAGATTAATGGTTTATACACAACTACTGTAATGTGCACACACACCCTTTACTGTCTTTGCATAAATTATCCTGCCATGCGATTCATCAACTACTTTTCCCTCACTCAGGAGTGATTAGTTCATTTTTATTACACAGGAGGTGTGACTCCAGTAGCTACTAAGCCACAGTGATGATAAATGATGGCAAGCTATCAAATGACAAATTGGGAGAGATATCTGAACATTTACATACTCACTTTAAATATAAAATAGATCCATAGTTTAGGAGGTTAAATTTGGGACATCATTAGAACATGCGTTAGGTGCAGATATTTTAGTGTGTGGTTTTTCTCATTCACATTTTGTGGCAGGGGAGGAAGATCAGAAAAGCTATATTTCTGGCAGTGACAGCCTTTGGAAGAAGCTGACTGGTTAGTTGTGACTTCTTCCTTAAAAATGTCATGCTTCCAAACAGTACTAATTCAGGGCTAGATTCTACCATATTTATTCACAAAGTAATACCTTATTCTGAAAACGGCTTCAATACAGTGCCAAATAAACTTCTTTCCATCTTTTGAGCAGACAACTTTTTTATGGCTTGGCCAGCACACCTAACAACTTCTTCTATGTGTAGTATAGGCCCCTTCCCCACTATCATCTCCATTTACCATAATTTCTGTTCCATTACTTTCATAGGCCTGGGCTACGCTAGGGGGGTGGTTCGAACTAAGATATGCAACTTCAGCTACGCTATTTGCGTAGCTGAAGTCAAAGTATCTTACTTCGACTTACCTGGCCATCCCCACGGCGGTGAGTCAACCGCAGTAGCTCACTCATCAACTCCGCTTACTTCTCTCGCGGAGCTGGAATTCCGAAGTTGACAGGAGTGTGTTTGGGGATCCATTTATTGCATCTTGATGAGACACGATAAACCAATCCCTGATTCAGTGAACACTACCTGCCGGAGGGGTGGGTAATATAGACATACCCATAGTTGATGTTGAGATAGTTGTAGGAAAGTTAACAATCGTCATTGAGTGGTATGATTCCCACTAAGGCTGGTTAAACGTTCAATGGCAAAATCAGTGCATTGCAATGGAGAGCTCATTCCTTTCTGAGGAGATTGTAACATGGAAGCTCTTTTTGTCCCCTTTAGTATTACTACAATTAATCCAGCAACTATGAACAGTGTTCCACCTGTTGTGTTAGCAAATTGGTGTCTCTTTTTAAAAGAAAATGTGTTTTCTTCTGTTATTGAAGCTGTATCTGCTTTTACTTTCTCAACACCTCTTATACAAAAAAATATCCCAAGCACATAAAATTCAATCATCCTTTTCAATCATACGTGGCTTTGAAATTTCTTGTTCAAAATCAGACTGGAAGAGGAAGTGCCAGAATGCCATAAAAGAGGCTGATCTCAGAAAATCCGCTTCCTAATCAGAAGCAAGAGGCACCAGGTAGCTCATTAAGAAGTCTGTTCTTGAATATTTCCAGTCCTGTCTTGCAGACCAAATAGTTCAGATAATTTGGGCAAGCACTCAGTCTTGTGTGTATTTTTGAGCTACATCCATGAATAGGACCTTACAATAGATGCTTAGGCTGGGAAAAGTTTTCTCAAGTGGTCTACTACAACTCCCTGTGTCATGCAGGATTTTTTTCTACATTATTCCCCCCAGTGTACAGTTGTATCAATCCTTAAATACTTTCAGTGAAAATACCTCCCCTGGAAATTTGTTCCAATGCTTAAAAGCTCTAAAACAATTTTTTTCCAGTATCTGGCCAATTTTCTTTTCTTTTTAGTTTTAGGCCATTATTCTTGTTTAACCACTTTCAGATAACCAAAAAAAAAAAAAAAAGTGTTTTCTTGATATTGCTTCCTGGAAGGCATTTGCAGAATATCATGTTCAGCCTCAACTCTTTCAATCTCATTTTTCTTGAATGGGTGTATAAACTAAACTCTTCACTCTATTGTCTTAAGACTCATCTGTCAGCACTTGAATGACTTTATGGTATCTCTGAGTGCTTTGACTGAGACAACAATGAAAGCTAAGCTGCAAAATATGTGTATGTAAATATGAATTATTATTACTGTAGTCCCTAAGGGTACATTCAGTATTGGGGTTCCATTTGATATAGATATCACAGAAATATATCTAGAAGGCATTTGTTACAAATCATTATAATTATTATTTTTATAGTTAGTGTTCTGTGCTTTCTTGTAATGTATGCGTATGTTTGTGGCCAAATTTTGGTCATTGAATGCTCTTTCACAGTCCCAACTAAAATGTGTAGTAGCTCCTGAAGGTAGAATTAACCCTAAATGAAACAAGAGACCTTCCATTTAAGAAAGTGGGTTAGTTGCTCAAGATTCCATAACATTCTGAAATATGCATGGTGTGACCCTCTTATGAAACAAAAATGCTTCAGTCTGTTAGGGAATCTTGGATATTGATTGCTGATTTTGAAGGTATTATGGTTTATAATGAAAGAAAAGAGGAAAGTGTATATGTATATAGAGAGACTAAGATAAAAGATATGGAGAGACAAGAAGTAAACCTAAAGTTCCTGCTCTCCCCTAAGCATGAAAGATAAATCACGTTATTAAATGTTTTCTATTTTCCAGTATTATTCTGCTGAATATATTATGATTTTGTGCTTCTTTAGATTTCAGATGCAGACTCTTTTCTTCTGAACTAGCATTCCTTCTTTGAAGCCTGTTCACAGCCCAAAACTGAAAATATCCTCAGAGTCATAGTGCCATTGGTGTTTTTATATTCATTTAAAATGGCTTAAAATGAACAAAAACTACTTAAGCAAACCCCAGTAAGATGAAGATAACATAATATGCATATGTCTAATAACAATTAACAAGATACACATGAAGTAGTGTGTGCCACCATACTCTGCTATAGCAGATTTTGGTTCTCTTCACCCACCTATAGATAGTAGCAGTGTTAGCTGGTAGCTGGACGGATCCACTAGAAGCTGAGGGATTGAAAATCATGGAAGGAATTAATGAGGGAACTAGAACAATGAGGAGAATGGACAGTATTGAATTTATATAATTGTATATCCATGCAAAGTACATATGATAGTATTAATCACTGTAATATCAAAGGTCAGATGAATGACATAAGCCTCAGGGACTTTCCAATTGTTTCCTCATATGGACTACATCTTAATACAGATGTTTCTGTACTGACCATCTGCCCTCCAATTTGTGATTCCACCCGGAACACCTTGCCTCCAATTTTGTAACTACTGAAATTGCTTTACAAGAAAAAGTGATAATGAAAAAGGAATGAATTTTAGTTCTGCCTTGATGCAACTTAGCAAATAGAAACATGGTGGAGTGTCAGCATGGTATTACCAGCTGGCTTTCTGAGGACAACTGTCTGAGAAGAACTTACATCATGAGATGATGATGACTGACCTCTCCATCTCAGTTTACCCTCCCCAGTGAAGAAACAGTAGTTTGTTGAAGCCAAGCCAGTTAGCAGTCACTGCACAATAGCAGACTGTCACAGAAAGTGAAGGAGAGGAAATGAGAGGCAACAGAGTCAAATTAATCATCATAAGGTAGGCTGAAGTAACCTGTGATGAAGAGAAAGTTGAACAGTGAGACGTCCAACAGAGAGAAGAAGAGGGAAGCAGGAATAGCAGACACCTAGTTGAAGAGGGGAGGAATAGGCCAGATTTCAGTCACATACAGTTATAAGTGTAGTAGTTTTAGCATAGTCTGTTGTTGTAAATTAAGTCATTTAATCTGTTTTAGCCTCAGGCCCTTGTAAAACAGGGATAATAATATTATCTTCCTCCCATTCAATCATAATCTGTCTTGTCTGTTTAGATCAAGAGTGGGCAAACCTTTTGGCCTGAGGGCCACATCTGGGAATAGAAATTGTGTGGCAGGCCATGAATGCTCACAAAATTTCGGTTGGGGCATGAGGAGAGGCTCAGGGATGCAGGCTCTGGGCAATGCTTACCTTAAACAACTCCCAGAAACAGCAGCATATCCCTTCTCTGGCTCCTATGTGGAAGCGCAACCAGGCAGTTATGCACCACCCCTGCAGCTCCCATTGGAGAGTCAGAGGGGGCCATTGGAGTGGGCCCTTGGAGCGAGTGCGTAGGAACCAGAGGGGGTCCATGCCACTGCTTCCAGGAGCCACATGGAGTGGCCCATGACTCTGCTCCTTGGCTGGAGTGTTGGAGCAGGGCCATGCCACTGCTTCCGGGAGCCATATGGAGTGGTCCCCAACCCCGTACTTTGGCTGGAGCACTGGAGTGGGACAAGTCCCAGACCCTGCTCCCCAGCGAGAGATCAAGGGCTGGCTTAAAATGTCTGGCAGGCCAGATGCAGCCCACGGGCTATAGTTTGCCCACCCCTCATTTAGATTGTAAGTACTGTGAGATGGAGACTTTATCTTACTAAATGTTTGCATGGGGCCAGGCATCATAGCACAATGATCTTTGCTAGGGCTGTGTAATACAAATGAATAATAATTGATAATATAAAGTGTACCTCTCTAATTTGCCTCATCTTGATGGATGTGCCTCATCTTGATGGATGTGACTCATTTTATTTCCAAATTTGCCTGTGTTCCACACAGCTCTGAAGTCTGAATCCCATTGCTTTAAATTGCCTAAAATTCTCTATATCAGAAATAAAGAATAGCCAAGACGTGATGAAACTGATGTGATAGTTATTTAACCTCCAGGAAAGAATCCCACCACATTTTAACTTTACTGCATGAATAATTATTTTTGTATCCTACATTTTGGGTCTTTGTCACGCATTGAAACATACATTTGTTCTGATTGTATGGGATGATACAAAAACAATATTATTAATGTGAGCAACTCTCCCATTTTCTTAAAGTTCTTGTTTTGTTTTGTGTTATTATTAGAATATTTAATACCTAGATCTTTGGATCAAAGAAACTTTTAAAATCAATTCTATCGGCAGTTTGTTCAGAGCAAGATTTTTTCCCATCGTTACTGAAAGTAACTTTCTGCTCCAGGCATATCTAACACATAAGTCTAAACAATTACCAGCAACACAATGTTGATGTAGTTTGCATAACAGTAGGTGCAGAATTTTTAAAAAAATAGTAAATTCAGAAAAAATTAACAATTTAAATCAAATTGATTAGCATTTGGATATAATCAGTCATGAGCATGATCTGTTATTTAATCAGGTAATGACTTCATTAAAAGTAGTTAATCACACACTACGTTCAACTCATTTTCCAAACTTAGAATTAATTATTCAAATTATAGCAATTAAAATATACCAGTTGAGGGCTCAATTCATTTGAAAAAAATACTTATGCAAGCTTGCCACAGATCTACAGATCATTTACAGGAGCCAGAATGTGTACTGAATATCTAATTAAAAAGGAAAAATACAATCAGGTGTGATGTTAAGTAGGCAGGGACAGCATTCTGTATGTAAAACAAATATAGATGTAAGGGAAACACCTCTTTTGTTGATAGAAGGAATTATTCTAGAATCTGAACATGCCCTTCTTCATTAAGGTGCAGAACAACAATCTATACTTTACTTACAAAATCCAAATAGCATATTAGAAAGAAGTGTAGCTGTTGGCTGTCTCTAACAGACCTTTTGTCCATCCTCAGAAAACACTGTGGTCCCAAGTGAAACCATGAGAGAAAAATAAAATCCCAAGGAATTCTTCTGTCAGCATCAACTTGCTTTGAGGCAGTTACGAATGAAATAGAGTGCAACCCAATTGAAGGGAACATCTAGTTTGTGTTTGGGACAGGCCATTAATTGGCAATGTAGGTGACAGCGTTGGTAGTACAGTGGAGTAAGCAAGGAGGACGGTATTGTCCTCAAATGTAATAAATGTTATCTACATGCCCCGCTTGTATTGGTTTGGTTTTTGGACAACCCCCAAAGGATTAGATTATGTCTTTGCTATCTAAATTGTATAATGGGGTAGCTAGTGCAGAGCTGTGCACGACAGCTGAAGCACAGGGAAGAAACTTCTTCACAGAGATATGGTCTTTCATTGTTCCATTGGCATAGTCTTGAAACATTGTAGATGTTTCGAAAGAAAAACTAATGTTGTGCCAATATTTAAAAGGGGTATGTGGGATGGCCCTGGTAATTATAGGCCTGTCAATCTGACCTTGATCACTTGAAAGATAATGGAGCATCTGATATGGAACTCGATTAAGAAAAAATTAAAGGAGAGTAATGTAATTATTGCCAGTCAACATGGTTTTATGGAAAATAGATCTTGTCAAACTATTTTTATATCTTTGGATTTCAAGTTTGGTTGACTGAGGTAATAGTATAGATGTAATATACTTAGACTTCTGTACATAATTTTGTTTAAAAAACGAGAATGAACATGGAACACATTAAATGCCTTAAAACCTGGGTTTGAGATGATAGGTCTCAAACTTTAATTGGAAGTGGGGATTCATCATTGAATTGGTGTGTTTCTAGTAGGTTCCTGGAGCGATCTGTTTTTGGCCTTAAGCTATTTAATGTTTTTATCAGTGTCCTGGAAGAAAACATAAAAGCATAATTCATAAAGTTTGCATATAACACAAAAATTGGGGAGAGCGGTAAATAATAAAGAGGACAGGTCACAATACAGAGTGATTTGGATTGTTTGGTAAACTGGGCACAAGACAAGAATACGAGTTTTCATCTGGCAAATGTAAATGAATACATCTAGGAATAAAAAATGTACACCATATTTAAAAGATGTGGGACTCTGTCCTGAGAAGCAGTGACTCTGAAAAATATTTGGGGGTTGTGGTGGATAAGCAACTGAACATGTGCTCACAGTGTAACACTGGCCAAAAGGGCTAATGCAATCCTTCTGTATATAAACTGAGAAAACTTTAGTAGGAGAAGAGAGGTTATTTTACATCTGCAATTGACACTGGTGGAGCTACTGTGTCCACTTCTGGTGCCTACAATTCAGGAAGGATGTTGTTAAATTGGAGAGCATTCAGAGTAGAACCACAGCAATGAGTAAAGGATTAGAAAACCTGCCTTAGAGTGATAGACTCAAGGAGCTCAATCTATTTAGCTTAATGAAAAGAAGAGTAAGGGGTGACTTGATTACAGTCTTCAAGTGTATATATGAGGAACTAATATTTAATAATGGACTCTTCAGTCTAGTAGGAAAATGTATAACATGATCTAATGGCCGGAAGCTGAAGGTGGACAAATTCAGACTGGAAATAAGGTGTAAATTTTTAATATCGAGAGTAATTAACCACTGACACAATTTATCAAGGGTCATGGTGGACTTTCCATCATTGGAAATTTTTAAAACAAGATAACAATAAAACAAGTTATTCTAAAAGATACAGGGCTTGTCTTCACTACTGAGGTAAATTGACCTAAATTATGCTACTCCAGCTCCTAGGTTGTGTCTTCACTACGCTTCATAAATGGGAAATTCTCTCCTGTCAACTTACCTTACTCGTCTTGTAGAGCTGGCATACCGGGGCTGACTGGAGAATGTTGTCTTCGCTTGACACGCTAAATTGACACATGCTGCATTGATTGCTGCAGGTTCGATCTCCCCCCCAGTCATGAAGACAAGCCCGCACTCTAGGAACTATTTTGGGGAAGTTCTGTAGCCTGTATTATACAAGAGATGAGACTTGATGATCTCAATGGTTACTTCTGGCCTTGGATTCTTGGAACCTATGAATAATAAGCTATTGTTACACACCAGTAGGAGATTACTACCATCACCATAACTCTTCATGCTGACTCAGTTATACTGGATCAACCTTGGGACATGATATTGGCCAAAATTAAAACATGTTTTTCTCCCCATAGCTGATGGTGATGTGGGGTTTTGCATCACCCTTAAAACATAAGAGATAGCAGTGTAGTTATTTCAGTCACCCCTACTAAAAACAAAGTAAGAGAAATACTGCAAAGGGAAACTTTAAAGGAAATTATAGATGGAGAAGAAATGGAAAGTTTATAGAGGCTGTAGTAAAACAAGCATGAGGGAAACAAGAATAGTTTTTAAAAGGAAAAGACAATCCAAAGCAGGGGATAGTCCTAACAATGATTTCTGAAGACCTAAAATTACATTGTCAGTGTTAGACTTGCAAATAAATAAATACAGTAGACTCCCGATTAACCAGGATCAGGTTAACCAGGTTGTGAATTAACCAGGAAGTCAAAAAAAATATGTGTAACTCGCAGGGCCGGCTCTGGCTTTGTTTCCGCCCCAAGCACAACCCCTCCCTCCCCCCAAAACCAAACAAACGCCAGGGCACAGGGCAGCCAGTGAACCAACACTCGTACCCCCGGTGCAGGGTGAGTGGTGAACCAACCCCACATCCTCCCCATATTTCCTATGGATGGTGATTATCCAGGATTTTATTAACCAGGATTAATTTTTTTCCCTATCATCCCGGATAACTGAGAGTCTACTGTAAAAGAAATCAAGAAGGAAAAGAAACAAACCAGAGATTAAAGGAAGAACCCTAAGGAAAACAGAAAGAAGAGAGAGAAAGATTTTTTTTTTCTTTGTCCCTCAAAAAAAGGAAATAAAGAAAATGTCAATAAATATAATTGAATGATGTGGAAGCCAAAATGTGTTTTAGTTGAGTAATTTATTGCTACAGTGATTATGAAGTCAGTGTGTAATGCTGTGTTCTTTTTAATGGCTACATTTTCAAAAATGTTTTGCCACTAAATTGAGCCCTTGCATCTGTAATAAGAGTATAAGTGGTGACTCTGTCCACTGAGACTTTTTAAGGGAGGGGATAACTGGGGTGTGAGTTACAGATCCCAAAAGTAATGACAGCCAGGATGGGTGGCCAAAACATTTTAATCAGCTGCACACAGTGAGTAGTTCACATTCAAGCTGTATTATGTTGCCTAATTAACCCTGCCAAATAGCAGCAAATACATGCTCACCCTCTGCTGTAGACTTTGGTTGTGTTGCCCATATATATTATCAACCTCAAGCGCAGGGTGATGAAAGTGAGGGGCAGCAGGAGGCTCAAAGGTCCCAGGCATAGTGTGAAGCCTGACTATCTCCTGAACACAGGACATTATAAGTCATGGGTAAATGTTATGGATGTTCATGCAGAATAATTCTTCTGATTTATACAACTGAGTATACAACCATCCTTCCTGACAAAGAGGGGTTTGAAAGGAAACTGGGGTGAAGCAAATCAAAGTCAAATTATAGAGTATGACTCACCTGTACTTATATTTTTACCTACTTCAACCTCTTAATAATTCTCATTCCTTTTTCGTAGCTAATAAATCTTTAGTTAGTTTACTGTAGAATTGGCTACCATGGTAGTCTTTGGTGTGAGATCTGGAATGCAAATCAACCTGGGTGAATGATGGGCCTTGGGACTAGGTATAACCTGAAAGTTTTGTGATTTTTGGTGTTAGTGACCATCTATCAAACAGTCCAGCTGGCTTGGCTATTAAAATAGGCAGGAGTGTCTAAGAGGACTGTCGGTGACTTAATTATAAGGCTATTGTAATGCTTTGGGGGCTCACATTTATTACTGGGTTGATGAAATCTAATTGTAGAATGTACCATGAGTTGGGTGTCTGCCTGTCTTTTGACAGTCTGCCTTGAGATTAGTGCTCATGGTAGTGAGCCATCCAGACAGTTACAAACAGTAGATCCCTGGCATTTGTCTTGGTATTGTAGATATTCTTAATGAGAATATGCATTTTATGCTTTTCAGTGAACAGTGATTATCCCTTGAAATCCTGGATTCTTATCCCTGTTTTAAATTTCCTAAATCCCTCAGAAGAAAATCAGAATGCTGCCCGGTTTCTGGAACTACCTTAGATTTAGATATCTGGATAGAGGAGATGCTTCAGCGCTTTATATGTGCACAGCATTTTTCTCCTGATACAACCAGCACAGTATTTCCATGAGGTGCATAATACATCCTCACAAGTAGCTAAGGAACTAGATGTAAATTTTCTAATCTGAAGGACCCCCCCGATCCTAATTTCAAAAGTCTCCCTCTCCAGTTCACCCCCCATACTTCAGGCAAGGAGGCCAGACAAAGCTGAATGGTGAGAACTTTTCTGGTGAGTGCCATAAAGTACAAATAAATTCCTCATATTTCATCAGGCTAAAGGAAATAGTAGGAAAAGATAAAACAGCTGAAGAGTTGCAGCAGGTTAAAAATTATTTTTATGCATGAAACCATGCACAGTCCACCCATGTAGTCACAGCAAATGAGCTCTCTTCACTAATTGTTTCAGGAGTCTTCTGCATCAACAATAAGGAAATTAGAGTTGATTAAAAAGAAAAGTCATGGCTACTTTACTCATTAGGATAATAAGCAGCTGTTGCCTACTCTGTAAACTGCTTTTAGGAGGGCCATGTTCAGCCAAATATGAAAGCATGAAAAAAGTATAAATAAGGGAAACAATCAATTTACTTCACTTCACTAACTCTAGGTGTTCTATCCCTTCCACACTATAGGGACACACACCTTTACCCAGTTCCTAGGGCTCAAGGTGTAACCCTGTTAATTTATACAGCCACCCTTACCCAATTCCTAGGGCTCAGGGCACATCTTCCTGCGGGTTGGCAGGATCTTTAGCCACTGAAAGAGCCTCCCACAGTAATATTCTTGTCCTCTATTCATTGACAATTCCCAAACAAGCAGAATACACATGCTAAACACACAGTGTCATGCTCACCAATCCTGGTATAGGCAGCAGACTTCCCCAGTTGGCCAGGCAAGGTCAGTCTCTGGATCTTAGCTGCTGCACGTCACGGTTGTGCAGAAAAGTCCTGGCAGCTCTTATCTTAGGCTGGGTCTTGGAGGTGAGTTCCTTTCCTCAGGGGTTCCTTGTCTCTTCTGGACTTCTTTCAGCCTTTTTCCTCCTTCTTTCTGCTTCTGTTACTTCTGATCTTCTTTCTCTGCTGATCTCCTTCTTGGACCCCAGTTTTTATAATGAAATTTGAGTCCTGCTTAGTTATACCTTAACCAATTATTTTAGTATAATTTTACAAGCCAATCATAACAAAATTATGTAACCAATCATACATACCCCACCACCTTAATTGATTTACACCTAGCAAAATTAATTATACACCAGACAGAAACAATTACAAACCAGACCGAGATCACAGTGTCAAGCAGTAGGAAAATGTAATGACAATGATCATACATTCTCTGTTGATAAGCAGTTTCTTACCAGACAGAATGGTGTTACTTAAATGTTCTTTACTCATCTTGAGATCTGTTTCTTTATCTGGTGACAGTGGGGACCTAGTAGGGCAAAGTCTTCTCCTCACAGCCTGGTGTGAATCTTTTAAATACATTTTAGGTGGAATGTGGGTATGCGACTCCAGGCCTATAGTTAGCGGCTGCTGCTTCTTAGGTCTGGCTACAGAAAAGCCATATTGTTACAATACCTCAGCTATTTCATCATTAGTCTAGGATGAGGCCAACGTCAATGGCATGAGAGGCATTGCAGCAGCCACAGATGACTCAGAATGGACTACATCCTGAGCTTTCTCAGTGTAGGAACAAAGGCAGACAAGCTATATACCACAGTGCCTGTGTGAACATCCATACTCCTAAGGATACATCTGGGGCAGGATGATGATGTGATCCTGTTTGACTATTTTTAACAGCTGCTCAGTTTTCTATTGGCTTTTACGAATAAAAACAGGAGTAAACTAAGGAAGCTCAGAACCAGTTGGGGCTTGTTAGCCTCCCAGAAACTCAACAGGGAACATTTGTAAAGGAAATGCAGATTTATGCTAGGCCATTCTTGTTTTACTATTACCTCCTTGTCCTCTCCTCTTCCCACTTCCAGTTTGTTTATTGTGTCCAGCTGTTGTATTTTTGCAACCTAAATTGTAAACTCCTCAGGGCAAGGACTGACATTTTAAAGTAAGTGTTTGTATAGTGCCTTGTGTAATGGGATCTGGATCCTTCACTGGGCCATTACCAAAGTACAAATAATAAAAAGGGACTGTCAGAAATGATTAGATAGCCAAGTTACATGAGGTTTCGTGGGGAGTTTTGTTCTATTTAAAAACTTGGAGTGCTACTGGGATACCTTTCTGCGGGTCTTCTCAATACACCTCTTGTGATGGAATGACTCCAAATGTAGTTTGATTTAAATGTGGTGTCTGCTGGGACTTCTTAAATTGTATTTGTTTGTTTATTTATTTTGGTGAGACAAAGAGTCTCTTAAGACTTTGTAGCTTGTTTCAGTTCACTATAAAGGGATAAAGAGGGCAGGAATTGAGTTTATCTTGCTAGCCTAAGTAAGGCTTTAATTTCCACCCTAAAAAGAGGGTTCAGAGACTTGATTTGCTAAGGGCCTGCATTTCCCAGGTGCCTGGTGGGATGTACCTCTCCTCTCGGCTCTGTGGGTCTGATTCTTAGGGTACATCTTCACTACCTGCTGAATCGGCGGGTAGCCATCGATCTTCTGGCGATCGATTTCTCAAGTCTTATGAAGACGTGAGAAATTGATCGCTCACGGTGCCCCTGTCGACTCCGGAACTCCAGCTTGCCAGGAGGCGCAAGCTGGAGTCGACGGGGGAGCGTGCCGCCGACCGCCGACGCCATGAGGACGAGCGGTAAGTCGGCTGCAGATACGCAAACTTCAGCTACGTGATTCACGTTGACACCCCCCCCCCCCCCGTAGTGGGGACCAGCCCATAGACTTTAAGGTCAGAAGGGACCATTATGATTATCTAGTCTGACGTCCTACACAATGCAAGCCAACGAACTTTACCCACCCATTCCTGCAATATACCTCTCACTTATATCTGAGCCTTTGAAGTCCCCAAATAATGGTTCAAGGACTTCAAGGTGCAGAGAATCCTCCAGCCAGTGGTATTTAGGCACCCTAAGATGCAGATAGATGTCTAGTGGGAATTTCAAGCAGTGGGAGACAGGCATCTAGGTGCTTTTGAAAAACCCATTTCTGCATCTTTAGGCACTTGTGGCGGGGTGACCGCCCGCCCCCTACCAGAAGGGGCTGGAAATAGCCCAGGAAGGGGTTAAGGCCAGGCTTCCAGGCCTGATTGGGGAGTAGGCCCAGCTGGGTGGCCACGCCCCAAACACTCAGGCCAGGGGATAAAGGCAGTGAGGCTGAGACAGAAGCAGTCTCCTCTGTACCCAGAGGGAGACCGGCCTAGCTGCAGGAACTGAAGCCAGTTACCTGGGTTAGGGCAGAGCTGGAGCAGGGCAGAGGGTGCTGGGCAGGCTCTAGCCAGAGAGCCCCAGGCCTCCGGGCCTGACAGAAGGCCCGACCAGGAGTACCAGGGTTGCAGGGGGCAGCCCAGAGCTAGAGATAGCAGCAGCAGGCCAACCCTCCTTGCCTGTGATGAGAGGCCATGATACTGCAGTCCGCCCCAGGGAGCGGGGACAAGTGGTGACTGGCAGTGGCACATTCTGAGGCGAGGTGGGGACAGGGGGTAGAGGGTTTCTCCCAGGGAGGGGAGACCCTCAGACCAAAGGGGGTACTCAGGGGTTCAGCACCCACAGTTAGCGGGCACCGGGGTTCGGGAGGGACACGGGGACAAAACAGGAGCGGGGCATCAACCTGCCGAGGGCGCTCCGGACGCTGGAGGAGCTGATTCCCCGATTGACCAGCGGGAGGCGCCGCAGGGGTGAGTGTGCGCCCTGTTTACAGCACCTTAATACCTTTAAAAATCTGGCCTTGAGTAACTGCTGGGCCAAATCCCTAAAATAAGCACACTTTTCAGAAGCAGCCTTGCTGTGTGGGATCAGTGAATGAGCTTTAGCCAGAAATGAGCCAGCCACAGCACTACTGGATGCTACAGCCACAATGAGTACATAGATGGATAATTTCTTTGAATGGTTTTGGTCTTCTCTTAAGCAGGTGTCTAACAGAATCCTATCTGTCTTTTTACATTTGTAGCACCATTATTAAAAACTTCATTCTCTTTTCCTAGTAAACATGTACTCTTTAAAACTCGACTAAATGATAACACTAGTGTATTATTTGATGTTCACTCATGAGTATTGTCATAAGTGTGGAGTGTGCCTTGCCTGGGTGGGGCTATGTTATTTGACACAAGTGACGTAAGAGTTTCCCTGCCATGAGGGAGGAAGGAGCTTCCTTCCATGAGGGTGGGAGGAGTTTTTCAGTTCAGTTCGTTTCTGGCTTGCCATGGAGCTTGGCAAGGCTCCTAGACCATCTTTGGCTATAAAGATGGTTCTATTTTCTTCTTATATTTCTGATTAGCTGTACTGTGAGTATAATCATTTAATTCTTTTAAGCCTGTGCCTTTTGGGGTGTTTCTTTCTGTTTCAGAAGGGAGCTAGAGAACCCCAAATTGTAAAGTGTATTGTATCTTTGTTTCATTCCCTTTTCTTTATTAAATCTTCTAGTTATAAAACTGTCTGGTTTATTTCCCTTAGGGTTTTCTCTGCTTCCAGTCTGGGAAGAGAGAAGGGAAGGGAAATAGGGACCATGGCAGCTAAGTGCATAGCTGGAGTGTGGAGACTGTCTTTCGTTACCGTCAGGTTAGACGGGGGAGGGGGAAAGCAGCCTCCAGGTGCCTGATTCTGGCTCCCAGGGAGGGGGATAAGGTACAGGGGGGGGGGGGGGAAGCAGCCTCCAGGTGTATAACTCTGACTCCCAGGGAGGGGGACAAAGTTAGGGTCTTGGGGAAGTTCGGGGGCCCCACCAAGGTTTTGGAAGTACACCCGAATGGTGGCAGTGATTGGTAACCCTAAGAACCCCACTGGTAAAAAGGGGGGTGTCTCGGGGTGTAGGACTTAATTTGGGCTGGGAAGCAGCTAAGTTAAGTGGGTTTGGGCTAGTTAAGAGTCCTTTTCTCGGTGCTCAAGAGCACAGGGATCAGGGTAACCCCTCTTACAAGTATAAAGACTGAAAACTATAAACAAAGATTAAGGAAGAAATCTGGGCTACTTGTGTTTCCCCCACCTACCCATTGCCTATAATAAATTACAAACACAAGTAAATTTAAGGAACAATGCAAAACACAAATTTTGTGTTTCTTTTCTCTCTCCTGTGGATATAGCAAACTGGCACTGTAAGTGGCCACAGCAGATTTCAGATTATCTTAAACTAAGATAATGGTATGAGAGACTCTGTGGCTCTCATAGACCAAAGAAAAAGACTACAGGCACTTGGATTTCCTGCTATACATCACTTGTCATTGCACATTATCTCCCAGTAACAGCTGGTGACAGAGACATTGTGCCTCTAGGAAAGTTCTCTTTTCTCTCTTCCATCTGTTTCAGTCCATTTACCTCAGAGATAAAACACTGTTTTGGTTGGTCTGTTCACAACATCTTATCCAGATCATAATTTAAATCCCTTCTGTTGGGGACACAGATCATGTCTTTTGTTATTTCCTTAAAACCAGCTGAAAATAATGGTTCCTGCAGTACTGTTGTTCCCCTAGAAATCAGAATTTGAGAAGCACATTGTTCTTCCTTTGGTATCATTCTGTATGCTAAATAAAGCACCATTTTGTTGCTATGTCCTTTGCTGAATTACTCTGCTTACCCACACAACAAGCATCCTTTCTAATTGAATTCCAGGTTGAAATTTTTACCCACTTTCAGAAGAGAGAAACATCTAAGATATTTAATTTTTTAATGGAATCCTCTTATATTATCACTGAAATATTTGTGGTAAATACATATTTCATGCTAGCCATCTCCTTTTATATTTTCCTCTACATTTTAATAACAATGATTTAGCTGTTGGAAACTCCATTTGAGGATCTCCCCGTTATATGAATGAAGTGGCTTCTACAACCTCTCTTCTCAGTTCTTTACAATTTGAACACTTTTAAAGGACTAAAATACCCCTTCCTGTTTTAGGACAGTTTCTGGAACTACCATGCTTAGTGTTTTTTCCTAAATCTATTAGTGGAAGCTTACTTTGTTAATGTTAGCATAAAAATCAATACGAAAATAGGTAGTATTAGAGTTCAGAGAGTTTTTAAACAAGTGCATTTGTTTGGTGGGTTGCATACTTTATTCCCTGGTGAAACACTGTGAACTGTTGAGTTGAGTTGAACCGCAAATAATACTGTGTTTGTTTCATTTCTTCTCCTTTACCGTTTCTTAGCTTAGTTTTAAATATATGGAATGACCTATTTGCTTGTCAAAAAAAGAGGGGGAAAAACAAGGGAAAGGAGTAAATAAACCCAACTGAGAGTTTGAAAGAAAGAGTTTCTTGCAACATCAGAAATTCTAAGTGGAACAAATCAACCTAAAGCATCAAATGTGGTAAGATGCAGATGGACATATTTGGGACATGTTTTACCAGAGCCACCAACATGACTTTCATATCAAGTGATGATAACATGGGCACCACCTAGAAAGACAAGAAGAGGGTGACCTAGTGAAACATTACCCCGAACAACAAAGAAAAGCCAAATCCATCCATATGACACTCAAAAGTCTGAACAGACCAGCACAGACTGAAATGAATGGCAGAAGCTGGTGGATCCCAAATGCCTAAAGTGTGGGTGGATTAAGAAAGAAGACTATTACTAATGGCACACATGCATCCTCAGCCAAAGGCAAACAGCCTGGATGCTGGGAGATCCACAGGGTGTGTAGTCTGCGCAGGAGAGGGGCTGACACATAGAGCTCTGCCATTCAGGGGCTCATAGCCCAGAATGTTAACATCGGCAGCTAGTCAGATAAAGCAACACCCCTGCATGACTCGAACCCAGACCTTGACAGGCTCCCAGCCCATAGCTAGCTCAAAATAGCACTTCTGCTTATCCAAACACCCAGATATTTGAAAATTTTGAATAAAGAGGCATGTACTGTACTCAAATGCATATCATGTAATCTCCGTGTAATGGACAGATAAAACTGTCTGAGGAGTGTTTAATAGTCAAGTTCCTAAGTTCAGTTGCATTTGCTGTCACCTTTTTATTTTTTTAAGAAGTGTGGTTTTATGTATTGTGATAGAGGAGGGTCAGGGAGCTGTGGCCGAGTGCTTGAGGGGAGATATATTAACTCAAGGCTCATTAGGGCGTGGCTCCCTGTAGGCTAGGGAAGCAGGCAGCAGGTTAATTGGAGCACCTACTGTCAATTAAGGCCTTAATAAAAAAAAACCTGCTTCAGGCAGACAGGGGTGGGAGTTGGAGTGGAGAGCAGTTTGGAGGAGTTGGAGCAGAGAGGATTGGTTTGGAGGAAAGCAGAGGAAGAGTTTGGAACGAAGAAGACCCAGACCCTAGGTAAAGAGACACCTGGCTTGTGCAGAGAGAGGGCATGAAGCCCACAAGCTGAAGGTAGGAGAGGGAAGTAGCCCAGGGGAAGGAAGAGCTAGTTCAAGCAGTTTAATGCTATCCTCGGCTGGGACCCGGAGTAGAGGGTGGGCCCGGGTCCCTCCCTCTCCATTCCCCTCCCCTAGGATACTAGTGGGGGCACTTAATACCTTGCTCAGGGGCAAGAAATGGTGCCCTGAGCCCCTCACAAGAGGAGAAAGCATGGGACTCACCATAATAGTGCTGGCAATTTGCCACAATATATATATTCTTCTGTCATGGAAAATATTCCCCACACCACTTCTCACAGGTCAAAACTGGCTGAACTGTTTCTCTCCCTCTCCATCCCAAACTGTCCAGAAATGTTCCCTGGACAGAAAATAAGGGTCTACTGCTGCTATTGAAAAGTAGTAAGTCCCCCTTAGACATCATTGGGATCAGGATTGGACTCCAGCATGGAAAAACTTCAGGCCAAAGGACAATTTTTCAGACACTTTACAGAAAAAACAGGGTGCAAAAACATTTTGTATCCTTACCTAGAAACATTCAGCATATAATTTCATAACTCCACCATTGGAAATTGTTTCATGCAAACATTTAAATGAAGGAAGTCTGTATTTGTCATATCTGCTGAGGCAGGACTGAACAGATTATAGACAGCACAAAAACTATAGAAATTCTCTCTCAGAATGTAATTATTTATTTAAAATGTTGTTCTCTGGGATAGCCTCATGAGATATAGCTCATTTTTTGTTAGCATTCTAGTGGGAGAGCTGACATCCAATGCTACTCAGGCATGCTTCAGTGCAATACAAAAAAACCCTATAATGCAGGATACTCAGTATGAGGTAGAAAACAACAACAACATTTAGCAGGCACATTTTTCAATTCAGTTGACTCTGTCAAGGACTTTTAAGCTAATGGATGAAAAGTTCCTTAAAACTAATCCATGTAGATGTTCAGTACTGTGGATCAGGCTGCTCATTCCGTCTGATCAGGCCTGGGTTAACCAATATGTATTCAGTGCATTTTCACAGAGCTCCCATCTCAGTAAGGGCCCCTGACCACTGGAAAACAAAAACAAACCTGAGTGATGCTGCAGTCCTGTGTTATAGGTTGCAATGCCAGTCACCCAGATTTGGCCCGGTCACCCCTCTGGCATGATGGAGGGCTGGCTAGGCCAAACCTGAGATGCACAGGGCTGTGTGGGGCAGGAGATGGAAGCAAGTGGGGCTGGGAGGTCCAGGAATGGACCACTGAGCTGCAGGAGGAGGGTAACCAGTGAGTGGCTTAGAGGGCCAGGAGAGTGGTGGTAAAGGGTTGGGGACAAGTCATTGGTGGGCTATGGGGTGAGCAGAGAGTGTTGGTTGGCTGTGAGATGATTTGGGGGCAAGTAGGAGATGTTGGGGGATATTAGATAAGGTGTTGGTGTGAGTGTGGAATGCTAGGGGGATAAGTTATGGGGGCTGTGTGGGGAATGGGGGATGAATGCAGGATGTTGGGGCTGTGGCCCATGGGACTGAAGTGTTGGGGGCTTCAGTGAGCAAGATGTATGTCAGGGCTGATGAGATGTGTGTGTGGGCTCTCAGAATAAATGGGGACTGGTGGAGAGTTGTAGGGGTATATGTGGGGTTGCAGAGGCATTTTTGTGGGTCTATGTATGAACTGGGGGTCTGTGATGTGTGTGTAGGGCATTCTGGGTCTATATGGGCTGGGGTATGTATGGTGCAAGGGCACATTTAAGAAGGTAGCAGGATAATTTCCATAGTGCACAGTGCCCCCAAAATTCTTTAATCTAGGCCTGCACCTGATTCATAGATTCTAAGCCAGAAGGATCATCTAGTCTGACCTGCTGAATAACATAGGCCATACAATGTCCCCAAAATAATTCCTAGAGTATCTCTTTTAGAAAAACATCCAATCCGGATTTAAAAATTGATCGTGATGGAGAATCCACCACAACCCTTGGTAAGTTGTTCCAGTGGCTAATTACTCTCACCATTAAAAATGTATGCCTTAATTCCAGTCTGATTTTGTCTAGTTTTAGCTTCCAGACATACCTGGGACTGTATAGTTCATTTCTCTTCTATATTGAAGACTCCATTATTAAATATTTGTTCCCCATGTAGATACTTGTAATCAAGTCCCCTCTTAACCTTCTCTTTGTTAAGCTAAATAGATCCTTAAATCCATCGATATCAGGCATGTTTTCTGCTCCTTTAATCAGCCTACTCTAGAAAGCCTGGCCCTGTGGAGATCCGTCACCCTTCAACTGAGGTGGAGGCCAAACTAAATGGCTCCTTCCCCCTATAGAAAGTGGATTGATGTTCACAAAACCAAAGCCCTCCACCCTATGCCACTTACCCAGCCAGTGATTCACTTCTGCCTTCTGTCTTCCTTTGTTCATGGGACAGGAAGGATCTCAGAAAAGATTGCTTAGATATTCTTCTTCATTTTCAGCAATCTTCCAGGTTTCCTCAAGTCATCTATTCTCTTGAGCTACCTCCCAACACAGCATCATTGCTAAGAACCATTGCCAATGAATCCTGGCCCAGAAGCCTATCCAATCTTAGAGTGACATTTCATGTACTGACTCTGGGAAGTAAGCATTCCATCCCATTGTCCATCTGTCCCTTGCAGAATGTTCATTCAGTTCTGAGTAATGAATCTCCAACAAGCATAACCTATTTATCTTGGATGGTTGGAAAGCTCTGTAGGTAAGGTTGATTTTTTTCTTATTACTAGTTGGGCAGACCTGACATCCACACATGTGCCATATACATCTCTCTGTTCCCTTTGACCTGCTGAATTTTGAGAGGTACCTTCCATAGTTTCCCTGTTGAGGACCTCTCTCACAGATTCCTTTGTGAGCAGCTCCATTCTTCCTTGTACCTTGGATACTGGTGTTTCCTAAACCCGGTTGTCTAGGAACTCCTTAGCTACTCTGATTCTTAGTAGTGTCTCCATTTGCCCCTCCAATCCAAGAATCTTTTCCTCCAGCACATCCACCAACCTGCACTTTGTGCACAGGAAATCCTTTCTTGTCTCCAGACAGGAAATAAAACATCACACATCTATTACAGGTCACCAACACTGTTCAGTCACTGGCCATCTTGATATTATACAAAGTGCTGAACCCCATGTCCTGATTTTTCACACTTGCTATCTGGTCACCCTAATCCAGGGGCCAATAAAAATCTGTTCCTAAATTAAGAGACAGTATGATGAGAGAAGGTAACAGTCATTGTGGGAGAGAAAATCATTAATTGACTTCACTTAATTATTAAACATCACATCCTAAGAATAACCAGGTTGTTTGTTTATTGTTTTTTTTCAATTATTAAAAAGAGAAGATGGCTAATATTTGGAGATTTTACTAATAAAGTGTGTTGTGAGGAGATATAGCAGACAGAGTGAGGAGGGGGTCTCCAGATACCATGCCTTCTTTGACATGACACACTAAGATGGGAGTGCAAAAAAAGTAGTAAAGCTGATAGTTAGCAGTGCAGCTTCAGTGAGGTGGAATAGAGGGAGGAGCAATAAGAGAAAAGAGCAGGATAGGAGGTAAGGGTAAAATTATAGAGAGCTCTATAATGGTGAGGAAAGTAGGATTTGATGTAGAAGCGTGTGTTGGGGGAAGTAGCCAGGAAAGGCATTTGAAGAGGGGCTAGGCTAAAGTGACAGGCAGGGTAGATGATTTTCAGTACTGTATCATAATTTGGACAGATCAGAGAGGGCAAAATAAGAGGCAGTGAGGCCAGAGAGAGGTAATTGCACCAGTAAATGCAGGGGAAGCTCTGAGCCTGGAAAATTACTTAGTGGTGTGAATGACTGAAACTTGTCAGACTAAATAGACAGAATAAAAAAGAATCCAGAAAGAATTTGGAGGTAGAGAGTAAAAAACAAAAATGACATTAAATGTGTAAGTCTCATGCAATATTGAAAAAGTTGTGGTCCTCAAGTAACCTGTTATCTCATGCCAGAGTTAATATACGAGAGCTCCTTTGGATGTTTTTTGTACTGCCAGTGGGTTCTGGCAGATGCTCACTATTCCAAAACACTTCTTTTTTATGACCTGCTTCTAACCTCAAAGGTGCAATATTTCAGCAAGATGATTTTCTTTGTGGAGATATCTATGGCAGAAAGAAAAACATACCTCTTCTGTTAAAATAATCACAACATCCTTTCACTAATATTTTGCCTGTTAATAAAAAATAAAAACATAATTGTTTCAAAAATAATATTATAACAAATCTGCATGTCATGAAAGATAGCTACCCCCAAGGTATGAAATAAATATGACTAATAATGGTATGCTCTCCTGGCATTATTGATATAATTATAAAATATCCTTTAAAAATGCTTGTAAAAGAAAAAATCAAAACTAATTCAGGAAAAAAAATAGGAAGAGTTTCTTATTATTATGTGAGGTCTTCTTCTGAGCTCTATTATACAACTTCAGTTTTTGGTCTTTTACAGAGCAAACAAACACACTTGGTTTATTCAAGCAAAGAAAACTAGTAATTGAATTGGCCTTCAGGAGAAGTAATGCACATAGAATTACAATTTAAATTGTATTGAAAGGTTAACTTTATACAAAAACAAGAAATAGCTCTTTTTGACACTTAAATTACAATGGTTTGTTGTTGTTTTTTAGAAAGGGGCCTTTGTGCACAATAAAAACAAAACAATTTTTTTACCCTTATTCCTGATTTTTCAATACAATGGCCATCATGTCTTTTGGAAATGCACAGTTCATTAAAACAACACCCATTTCTATTCAAATTTGGGGCGGTCTTGGATACCACAAACTTCCTTTCAGAGCCAGCTTCATCCAGTCTCAAAAGACTATTTCCTGACTTGATTCTTGTGACAAATTAATTAAAACCACCTCAAACTGCAGAGCAAGAGAGATTGGAATTTGCTCATCTCTCACATTGTGGACTCTGGGGCACAACTACAGTGAAATCTCCAGAGCATGAGGATATTTGAAGTGAGCAGAGATACATCAAACTTTACTGGGCGCCACAGAACATACAGGATAGGGGAAGGAAGCATTAAATATTGGCCCTGGAATCTGAACTGAGTTAATGAAAAGGGGAAGAATGTCTTTTGGAAAGGATTTAATTAGAACCTGAACTGGCATCTTGAGGAGAGTCAAAGATAAGTGTCTATGGGGAGTTTACAGTGGGAGCATTGATGGAGATTGGACTAGAGCAGGGAGAAGTGGATTGGAATGAGATCAACTACATTGATGAGAGAGAGTGGCTTTGGGTATCAGTCATTGTGAGAATAGAGGGGCTCAGGAACTGGACTGATGAGTGCTGGGATTGGTGGTAGTTGGGATCCTGGTCTTTGATGGAGTCCTCACTGCACAGAGCATTGGGTGGCTATAACCAAATGAGAAGAAAGGAGAAATTGAGTAGAAAAGAAGGTGTAGGGGACCAGAAAAAAATAGAGGTACAGTCCAAGAGATGGATTAATGTTCAAACCAGTTCTCAGTGTATTGTGCATGAAATAATTGATATTGCCTATCTTTAGAAATTATTCCAGTACCGTGTAAAGAATTAGTGTGATTGTATCTTGAATATAGTGTATATGGGTTTGAACACCTGATTACAGAAACACTATTTTGCTCTGAAGTGTCCCTAGCCTATGTTTGCTGTCAAATGGGAATGGGTGATGGGATGGATCATTTGATGATTACCTGCTCTGTTCATTCTCTCCGGGGCACCTGGCATTGGCCACTGTCTGAAGACAGGATACTGGTCTAGATGGACCATTGGTCTAACCCAGTGTGACAATTCTTATTATAGAAATTGAAACCTATACCGTATGACTAAGGACAACTGAAATGATGCACATGGTCGAGGACCTTAGTGATTCATTAAATTCAGTCTAGTTTTGTCTTCATATATACTCATTGAGAAACACAGTACATTTTGATTACAAAGAGGCAAAGGGAAGGACAAAAGGCATGTCCACATCTTTGCTATGTCCATTGCACAGTCACAGATGTTAGGATTACTACACACCCAATATTTATTTCTATGAAACAATAACATGAAGAACAAAGTCAGGCCATTTATAAGAAGTGCATGGAGTAGAAAAAGACAGCATTTTGCATCAACAAGCATTTCAGCAAACAATTGGAGTTCAAAATCAGAACCACACAACTGTGATGCTAGTTAGATTATATTGTATTATAGCTTAAATATGATTCATTCTGACTCCATGTTGTAAGCATTAAACTCACAAAAACAACAAAGGCTACGCAGATGTATTATTCTTATAGAGAATGCACATCTCTAATTACATGGACTGCCAGTATTAGGGTAATTTTCCTGATTTAAATAGTATTAGAAGGAATCCAACTGTTGATAAAGTCCAGATACTTCTAATTAATTTATCCATAGTTCAGATGAACGAACTTCTACCCATCCTCTCTGCTTGACTAGGTTGCAAAGAATCTTTTCTCCGAGTGACAGATGAAGAGATTATTATAAGAGGAGCTAAAAATAATATTTCCTGACATAAACACAGTTTTGAAGGGAATACCATCAATACAGTAAAACCTACAACATTATTTACATTAATGTCCTCTATAAGAAGAAAGAGGCATGAACTGAAGCTAAAGAAGCTCAAAGCATTATAGAAATTTACATGGAGTATTTAATACAGAGACATGAAGAAAGACAGCAATCAGAGCAAATCTATATATATAAAAGTCAAATGGTGTATGCGTGCATGTATGCGTGTATGTACGTGCACTTACTCCTTCCACACCGTTTGAGCTAGAGACTTGAAATTTGGTACAGTTAGAGGTCTTGGGGTCCTAATCAGGGTAAGAGTTGAAAATTTTTCAAATCTCACCTCTGATGCCCCCCAGAGCGTTTTATTATTTAAAGGCCAATCACATCAGCTGGGCAGCCGCTGTTCTCTGTGACATAGTTATGATGTCATAATACCCCCCTCCACGGACCCTGCACTCGCTCAGCTCTCTGCCCCCTCCCCACCTCCGACGGACCCGAGTTGGGTTTGGTCGGAGGATAAGTGAGGTAGGGGTGTCGGGTTTGGTTGGGGCTGTCGGGTTTGGTCAGGGAGTAAGTGAGCCGGGGGTGTTGGGTTTGGTCTGGGGGGGTGGGAAGGTGTCGGGGTGGGTGAGGGGTGAGGTGTGGGTGTTGGGTTTGGTGGGGGTGTTGGGTTTGGTTGAGGGGGTGAGGAGGGGGTCGGGGTTGGTCAAGGGGTAAGTGAGGTGTGGGAGTCGGGTTTGTTTGTGATGGTAGGTTGGGGTGTCGGGTTTGGTTGGGGGGGAAAGTGAGGTGGGTGTGTCAGGTTTGGTCTACGGGGGGGTGAGGTGTGGGTGTGTTGGTCAGGGGCTGTTGGAGTTGTTAGGAGGTGAAGTGGGGGTGTTGGGTTTGGGTGGGGGGGTGAAAATGTGAGTCGGGGTTGGTCGAGGGGTAAGTGAGGTGGGGGTGTCGGGTTTGGTCGGGGGGTGAGGTGGGGGTGTCAGGTTTGCTCTCTGCCCCCTCCCCCCTCCAACGGACCCTGCACTCTCTCAGCTCTCTGCCCCCTCCCCACCTCCGACGGACCCGAGCAACGCCGGGTATTTTCACTAGTAATATATATAGACGAATCAAAAAGAGTTAAGTAAGTTCTGTATTTTAAGGAGGAAAAAATGAATTTTAGAACTGCACTCTCACAGGAGAATATGGACCTAAAAGGGTTTTCTTTCCATCCTGTAATAGTCTATATTTCTGTGAATACACTCCATTGATGTTGCAGAGCTACCTTTATCTTTATAAAGAGGAATAAAATAGATATGTGGTAAAAGAATATCAGCACCATGGAATAAAGTATTTCTAAAAGGAACCTGTAAGGTTATTATGATATCTTACTAATGTTGAAATACTGAACCTCTGTATCATACTACTGTGCATGGAGCCTCACTTACCCTCCAACTTTAGAAAAGAAGACCTTCTGCTGAACTAAGTCATTACAGAAGGAAAATGTGACCAAAGTTGGTTTTAGTGGACTGAAGAGAGAGAGAGAGAGAGAAGGGGGGGGGTGGGGGGGATGGATGCCAAATTAACCACAGAACCAATCCTCAACCAAAACTTCCATTTGGATTGTGAGGCTTGGGCCATAAGGGTATTTTAGGGCAAAATTTTCAAAGGCACAAGGAGAAGCTAGGTGCTTAACTCCCAGTGACTTTCAGTGAGAGTTGGATAACTTATTCACCTTTGAAAATCTCCCCTTTTACTATTGCTACAGCATCAGGGCATATCCTTGGTCATTGTACTGGTATAAAGAGTGACTTGTTTGCTGCACCAAGGCACTTTTTACACCAGGGCAGCAGATCTTTGTACTGGGGAAGCTACCTCAGCAGCTACCCCAGTAGCTAATACCACTGTGTTGGCAAACCCTTATTTGAATGTTTTCATGTGTGTAATCATTTTTGTTTTTATTTCAATGCTAAGTAATCCAGGTAAGTAACCATTATTAAAAAACAAATAATACTTCACATTTATATACCACCTAAGGAGCTTAAAATCCTCAACAAACATCTGAGAATTAGGCTCTGTTCTTGCAACTGTATCCATGTGGATGGGCTCCTGCACCCATACTGAGCCTCACTGGCTTCAAGTAAGGGGGTACCCATGCAGGTCCAATTGGGGCACAGGCACCTTAATCTTCATGAAGCACCTACAAAGTCGGTAAGTACAGTAATTATAGCTGCCAAAAGAAAAAAGGACTGAAAATGTTTCCCACAAAAAATATTGGTTTTGATGACATTTTTCAATGCTTTGGTGGGAAATTGCATTTTGAATTTAAAAGTTCATTTTTTGAAAAACCACAATTGTATTGAAATTGTGAAATTTCAAGTTTTTATTTTTCCCCCATTTCCCCCTCTTTGATTCCTTTTTCTCCCAGCAAGTACAATACATTAATTAATATCTAGGAAAGGGGGAATTTTCATAATTTCCTTTCTTTTTTCCCTTTTCCCTCTTTACATTATATAACTTTTTTCCAAAGTTGGAAAAAAAAATTAAAGTTGCAGGGTGGTGGTGGGAGGACTAGGCATTATTCATTTTAATGCACACAGTGCCAAATATATAACTGGGAAAACAAAGTTGTGAAATTTCATAAATTTGAAAAGATTTTTTCAAAACCCATAAAAATGTCAAATTAAATCGCAATAAGTAATGAAAATTTCATTTTCTTTTGTTCCAGAATTTTGCCATGAACATTTGAAATTTTTTTAACCAAAGATTTCAAATGACCATTTTTCATTCTAAATTTTTCACAGGAAAAAAAAACAGATTTTCCAGTCAGCTGTAACCCCAATTTTATAACTAGGGAAATAGAAGGATATCAGTATTAAGAGACAGATTAATGTGGCCATGAAGGGAAGTAAGGAGAAGTAAAATGTGACCCACCCCCCGGTGTGGCTCTATTGGGGGAGTACAGACACGGGAAAGCTGGAGCTACGTGTCCAGTACTTCCCCACTCTCAAGTAGATGAGCAGGGAGCAGTGGAGGGAGGTAGACCCTTGGTTTCCTCTGTCCCCCACCACAGGCATGCTAATGAAACTTACACAATATGAAGTTGGGAGTAAAATGCACCCCTTAAATTGCTGCAGCAAACTATCTTTTGGAGCAAAGGAGGAGAAGGAAAGAAATACTAATTGGGATACACGTCCTTCCCAAGGCTCATTTTAGGACAGTGAAACTTTTAACCCGCATTTACATAAGGTATTTTACAAAAGTTCAGTCTAGTCGACAGTGATTTGGCCAAGTTTACACAGGAAATCCATGACAAAAGCAGGAATAGGAGCCAGATTTTCTGAATTCCATCCTGAACCTTAATCACAAGTACAGTCTTCCTGCTCTCACTATATCAGTTACTTAGAAAATAGACTCATAATAAGCATACAGTATACGATTTTCAAATACTATACCTTGCAATAGTTCATTCAAAACCAAATCTATTCAGATCTTTTAAAAGTACCTTTCATCACTGAATACTAAATCCATGCTAAGTTTTACACTTTAAAAAGAAAACAGTCTTGTGCTATCAGAGGACAAACAAAATATCTGAAAAATATATTAGTAATAACACCCCCACGCATCTCCAATTTATGTTTCTGGTAATAGCTAGAAGAATTTCTACCAAACTTTTCCTTTTAAAAAATCACTTTTGATTTGAGAATGAATATAAGAAGCTTTAGTCCAAAGAGAAACATTTTGATTATTTATAAATGCTTAAATGCCGGAATTTCAGTGAAATAATAATTATAGCACAGCTGATGTAATATCTGGGCTGTGTAAGATATCATTGCACTCCTACTACTTTTTAGTTAAAATTCATTTTATCCTGAAAGAAATCTAATTCACTTTAAAATAAGACTGTGTAAACTTTCGATAATAAATGCTTTCACATCCATTATCTAAGAAGTCTTCTAAGAGCCTAAGTCAAATTGAGGTCAGCACATTACACCTTTTTGAGATGTAGCTTGTAGCAAATGATGAATAGTAAATAATCTCACTATCACTGAGTAACATTTCCCACCCCTGTGCTGAGACAGAATTTAGTGTTATCTAAAGCAATGATACTCAGACTGAGGCTTGGGAGCCACAAGTGGCTCTTTGTGTATGTATTAAAACACTGTGTGATTTAATTATTAACCAATCTAAGCTATTAACCAATCAAGATGCTTTTACTATGTTATTAACTAATTGTAGAATACTTGGTCAGTCATATTGCTATGAAAAATATATAAATAGTAAATGAAACAATGGATTCACAGTATTGTGGCTCTTTGGGTGAATGATAATTGCTAATTTGGCTCCTGAACTATTGAGGTCTGAGTATCACTGATCTAAACCATCCCTAACAAGTGTTTGTCTAACCTGTTCTTAAAATCCTCCAATGATGGAGATTCCATGACCTCCATAGGTAATTCCTTCCAGTGCTTAACTATCCTGACAAAGTTTTTCCTGATTTTGAAACTAAATCTCCCTTGCTGAAATTTAAACCCATTATTTCTTGTGCTGTCCTCTGTGGATAAGGAAAACAATTTATCTCTCTCTTCTTTATAATAACCTTTTACATACCTGAAGATTATTATCATGTGTCACCTCTGTCTTCCCTTCTCCAGACTAAACAAACCCTTTCCCCCCCCAAATCCCTCATAGGTCATGCTTGATCAACCTTTACTCAGTTTTGTTTCTTTCCTCTGGATTTTCTCCAATTTGTCCATATCTTTCCCAAAGTGTGATGCCTAGAACTGGACACTACTTCAGTTGAGGCGTTATCAGTGCTGAACAGAGTGAAAGAATTACTTCTCAGTTCTTGTTTACAACACTCCTGCTAATACATCCCAGAAAGATTTTCACTTGTTTTGCAACAGTATTACATTGTTGACTCATATTTAGTTTGGTGGGGACACACCCAGCTGCAGATACACACAAATGCTGAGATCAGCTCTGCATGGGAAGGCTCAGCTACGGAACTGCCCAGTTACTGAAGTGCACACCTGCCTTTGAAGGGTAAACCCCAAATTATACTGTCTTAAGAACATAAGAAAGGCTGTGCTGGGTCAGACCAACGGTCCATCTAGCCCAGTATCCTGTCTACCGACAGTGACCAATGCCAGGTGCCCCAGAGTGAGTGAACCTAACAAGTAATGATCAAGTGATCTCTCTCCTGCCATCCATCACCACCCTCTGACAGACAGAGGCTAGGGACCCCATTCCTTACCCATCCTAATAGCCATTAATGGACTTAACCTCCATGAATTTATCCAGTTCTCTTTTAAACCCTGTTATAGTCCTAACCTTCACAGCCTCCTCAGGGAAAGAGTTCCACAGGTTGACTGTGTGCTGTGTGAAGAACTTCCTTTTATTTGTTTTAAACCTGCTGCCCACTAATTTCATTGGGTGGTCCCTGGTTCTTATATTATGGGAACAAGTAAATAACTTTTCCTTATTCACTTTCTCCACACCACTCATAATTTTATATACCTCTATCATATCCGCCCTTAGTCTCCTCTTTTCCAAGCTAAAAAGCTTCTGCTGCACAGGGAACTTTACAGCATACGCTCATGAAATTCACTCCCTCCCTCAATGTGAAGGAAGATATGCAACAGCTTTCTGCCCCCAGTTATGGTTTCCACATGCTGGTTTTAGACTAAACAAAAAACAAGTTTATTAACTGCAAAATAATAGATTGTAAGTGATTATAAGGAATAGCAAACAGACCGAAGCAGAGTACATAACAAAACACAATCTAAACTTAATATACTAAATAGGTAGGATATGAATTAGCAAATTCTCACCCTGAGTGATAAACAGGTTGGCAGATTCTTAAGGAACAAGTTACCTTGGCTCTGCACCTTGGGTTTTCCAGATTTTCATACACAGGCTAAAAATCCCTTAGCCTAGGACCATCACTTCCCACAGTTCAGTTCATGATGTCTTTTTCCCTTTCATATCTTTTTCCCACTTGCTGGAAAGCTCTTTTGCTGTGACATGGGTCAAACAGTTACCATCATGTAGTGCTATCTATGAGAGGTTTCTGTTCTACACAGTTCCTGAGGTAATCCTTGTGCTTGTGTGTGTTTCCTCAATAATCCATTAACATTGTTTGGCCTTTTGACTGTTGTACCCAAAAGGCTGTTGTTGGTGTTTTCAACCTCACAATTTGCATACAACAATAGCACATACAATCCAATGAGATATTAATGTCTGGCAGATCAAGACTTTTAGAATGATACCTCACAAGGCATATTTTGTATAAAACATATCCTAATTACATAAAAGTGGTGATTATTCAGGTGCCGTGGTGCCACACTCTTCCCACTCATTGTTTGGTCATTAGATATTGTTGGTGCTATTAGTCCCTTTCCCATACACAAAGTTAATAAATGTGTAGCTGTTACTGTTCTGAATTACTTACTTTCCTCAAATTAAGTGTGTAAGATGTGGCACTAGTTTAGCACTATTATTAAACTCATAAGAACAGATTTAAAAATCTAAAAACTCTGCTCATTTGCTAGATATCCTTTGCAAAATCTGTCCAAAGAGTCATGAAAATTTTCCTATGATTGGCAGGACACATTTTTAGCATAATTTCGAAAAGAGATTTGTTAGTCTTCAAACCAAAAGGCATGAAGCATAAGTGACAGCAGAACTCTAAAGATCCTAAAAAGAAAGGACTTATTTTTAGTAGTCAGTATACGACTCATTTACTGTAGTATGTGTGCTAAACAAAAGAGGAAGAGAATAAGACAACCCACTTAAATCTTAAAGCTATTCCTGGGAAGAAAAGTTTCAGCTGATTTGAGCAGAAGAATGTACCTCGTGTATCATGTCAGTAAGTACACAAGTGTGAGAATGAATACATGTTTAGATGCTCCATATCTGTATCTCTACTACTTTTCTCCCAGCTTCTCCCCCAGCTGATTTTTTTTACCACAAATGTTTTACCACAAATGTAACTGATAGACTGACTAAATCCAGCCATTGGTTAAAGTAATGATATTTGTTTTCTTTTGTATGGAGGTTCTTGTACCACCCTTATCGTTTTAGTATCTGACCACCTAGAATGTTCTAAATGCTTTACAAACAGGTGCTATTGATGCTTTACATCGTCCTTCTAAGGCAGAAAAGTATTATTATCCCGATTTTACAGATGGGGCAACTGAATCAGGAATGTTAAGAGACTTACAAGCTCCCAGAGGACTGAGAACTTGAGTTCTTCATATCCAGGCCTGTGTTTAAACCTTTTCTCTCTTGAAAATCAGTTGTTCCAATTTATATTTTTGGGATATAAAACCATGAAAATTAACCTTTAAAAACTGCACTAAACAGTAAAACAGGGCAGGGTAGTGCCTGACTACCTGGACCATTGGTCTACTTCAGTCGGGCTCTGATATCACCGGTGGTGTTGGTGACATCAAAGACAATGTTGTTGCTGAGAGATTTCACAGGACATGAAAGGGTGAAAAGGGACCCTTTTATTTGCATTTTTATTCATTTGTGAATGTACCAAATGCAACTCTAGTCAAAATGTATCAAAACCTTCCTTATTTTATGGGGAGATTTGTTTCCCTGCTTCACCTCTCATTTAATATGTACATTTAATTGAAAACTGTAATATTTTTCTGAAATGAAAGAGCCCAGTGGGAGTTCAGGACATTCAGCACCTTTCCGGTTAAGACCCAATATGTGCAGCACAGGAATAACTTATCGTCCATAGACTTTATCACAGTTCAATATTCACAATACAACATTTCATTAGAAATTCAAATCCAGTCATTGGATAACTTTAGTTTCCATTTGTTCAATAGTGTTCATTACAACCACCTGAAATATTTTGTATTGCAGTCTTTACAACTTCAGAAACATACTCTTAACAAATGTCAATGTTAAAAACATTCCCATCTTGCCTCAGATAGCTGGGTAATATTACATCTGCATTGACAGTATTCTCTATGGAATTACAGCATATCATTTCCAGTTTGAATGACTCACACTTATGACAAGAGTTCATGGAAAAACTTAATAATAATAATCAATCATTAGCGATAAATAATTAATAAAAAGTGGATGCCTCAGTTTGCCACAGGATCTAGAATCATTCACAATTTTGATAAATTCAGACATAAATCACTTTGGGTTAGAATGAATGAATCTGACATTTTGCAAACCATGCTTTACATTCATAGCATTCCCACAATTACTCAAAATTCACAAAAAATACTCCTTGTATTATAAAACCATGGAAGGGTGTTCCCCCTCCCTCTCTAACTTTTTAAAAATGTATTTCTAGGACAGACAAATCCCTAAAGTCAGAGCACCATATGTGGGTGTGTATATCAGTAAATACAGCATAATTTTTTTCACCAGAATTTTATTTTCACTGTCCCTCTCTGCTCATTTTCTGAAAGTGTCTCTTGGCCTAATTCTGATAATAAATAATAAATGGAGATATACCAATCTCCTAGAACTGGAAAGACCTTGAAGGTCATCAAGTCCAGTCCCCTGCCTACACTAGCAGGATCCGCCTACCTACACTAGCAGGATTGAGTACTGTCCCCTGACAGATTTTTTGCCCCAGATCCCTAAATGGCCCCCTCAAGGATTGAACTCACAACCCTGGGTTTAGCAGGTCAATGCGCAAACCACTGAGCTATCCCCCCACCCCAATATCACTTTGGTTTACTCTGATATCACTTTGGGTGTTACTTCAATGAATATAGTGGAGTTACTACTCTGTCTTTCTCTGCTCTTTTGTTTTTCATAGTCACTCCTAAAATGAATGAAAATCTTTTAGTTTTGAGTTGTTAGGACTGTTGTCTGTGTTGAACTTTTGAACTCTTAATGTTCAATTGAGTTAAAAGTTGGGCAACATGTTTGCCTATTATTCTCTTTTAATTATTCAACTTGAAGAAAAGGAGTGAAAAACAGAACTTCCTCACAATTTTTGGTTTCATATTTCTACATCAAAAGCATTCTAATGATGTTTCTATTATGTTAAAATGAATGACTGTATCTCTGTAAAATCCAAAACACAAATGGTCTAACATCTTAAGTTCTCATGGAAATATCCTAGATTTCCCAATATGTTCAGCAATTTAAGGTACTAATGGGTGTGACCTAATATTGTTGGAATCAGGGCTGTCAAGGAAAAAAATATTGCTCTCTCTTTAGTGTCAGCATACATGTGCACCTGGGTGGCCTACTACCATAAGCAGACACATACAACATACATATTCAATACTGCTACCAGTAAAGTTGGTGGCAAAGTTTTGATTTTAGTGTGAGTAGTATTAGACCATACAACTGAGCACATCAGAGGTGAAGAAGAGAAGGCTTTCAGTCAGAATAATGGCAGGTGAGAAACAGTCTGAAGAAGGAAGTTTGCACCTTTCCTGACCTTTGCCTTCTTATCTAACTTGGTCTTTAGACTGTGAGCATCTCAGGGCTAGGATCATCCCTTATTTCATGTCTTCAAAGCACCTAACACATTGCAGGTGCTACCATAAAAAAATAATTAACAACAATGTAGTGAAAATTCACTACTCAAGGTGTATAGGACAAGCTGTTCAAGTTGGGCCAGAGCTCCACTTTGTGATTCACTTGGATGGTTAGGATGAAAAATATCCCCAACGAAATTATCCAGTGCTATCAGACATGGAAAGAATGCACAGGCACATAACTAAATGGAAAAAGAAGCATGAACTAAGTTCTGTTCCAACCTTAAACAGATTCCGGACTGGACCTCATCTTAGTTACCAGTAGCGGTTGTTTTAGGACCATCGTGAACCCTTTGTTCCTCAGATTATACAAAATCTCTCTTGTTGACATTAAGATTTCAGTAGCTGTAAAATGTCTCCCATGAGAACTTTCCTAATCACTGTAAGTTAAAGTTAATCACTACCTTTCTAATCACTGTAATCTTTTTAAATTTAAAACTTACAGATGGCAATCCATACACAAGGTTTATAGGGAATGATAGGCCTGACACATTGCCATACATGATCCCTGTGGGACGGATCCTGATACCTTTTGTCACTTGCATAGCACTTTACTTAACAAGTAGGTTCATTAACATGAATAGGAGGACTACACAAATGGGTAAGCTGAAACATTAGTAATTGGCGGACCAAACAGTAAGTGTCAAAAATTGGAACAGGAGGTGGGGTATAATAGGTATCTATGTGAGAAAAAGACACAAAAATCCGGATTGTGCCTATAAAATCAGGACACCTGGCCATCATAATTAGTAAGGATTTCAAAATGTGGGCATATGGGAATATTTCCAAATCCAATTATTTCTCTCCTATCTCCCTGAACAGAGTATATTGACCATTGAAACCCTGATCCTTCAAGCAATTTATCTATAGAATTGATGGATCAATAAAATGAGAGCGGAGAAAGGACCCCCCAGAACCCCTGGCTGATCAGACCAGGTAGCAATGCAGGAACCTTTCTGATGTTTGTTTCAAAAATGCCTGTTCTTAAAGGCAAACTCAGGCAGTTTCCCCGCCAGTAATCCTGATAGGCTCCTTCTGTCATAGGGGAGGAGATACAGGGAAAAACTGCAGGTGAGCATAGAGACATGCCTGGGCAGAGTCCTGGACCATAGGCGTGAGTTCCCACCTCAGGACTCAAAAGCACATGAGGCCTATGACTCATGCCCAGGATCTCAAAAACACATTAGGTCTTGCAGCTCTGGACATTGCCTACCCTACACCGAGCCCAGGTTTAACAAGGTGATAACAGGACCAACCCTTTGAACAGGGCAATCGTCCCACTTAGCACGCAGCACAAGTGGCCATCCCTTTGTGAAGGGCAATGGCTCTTGGTAAACAACTTAAGGGGCCCTCCCTTTGAGAAGGGCAGTGGCCCTGCTAAACAACTTAACAGCCAGGGAGGGGCGGCCACAGGAGGAGAACAAAAACAAAATGGAGTAAGGGGACAGCTGTAAGAAACAAAATGGAATAGGGGGAAAGCTGTAACAGACAGCTACATGCTTGCTCAGATGGTTTTAACACACTTATAGGCACATATAAAGAGTCTAATTATCTTTGTATGAAGTTGCCACCAAATTTATAATTATTTTCTGCAGAGCAGCTTTCCAGTGTGGTGTTTTAACATCTAAAACGTAGATAGTAGGGCAGTGATGCAACCATCTGAATTTGGAGTGACTGGGTATAAGAATGTGTTATTTCTATAATCAGGGTGATGAGCACTTAATAAAATATTAGGGGCTTGGGATGTCTCCCCCTCATGCAGCGTGGGATTGGGAAAAATGTTAAGATTATAGGTGTACAGCCAGGGCTAGTAGTAGCAAAGCAGCTGGAACTATTAAGTGCACTTCAGGATCTCTTAGTTTGGGGGCCTGAATTGCACAGTCCTTACAATCACAGCTAGCTTTTTGAAAGATGACAGGTCAAAAGCTAAACACATGGGGTAACATTAATGATGGTTAGATTATAAATGCTGGGTGAATCAATGCTCAGTGAATAAATGATATTGTTAGTCTGAATTATTTTAGGTTGGCAGTATGTCCTAGCTTTTTTATGTATTAATGTAAGAGGTCATAGAAAGATAGAAGCAAGTCAACTGTGATTACTATGGTACTAGACATCATGTAAAGCAAAAGCCTGAAAATTCCCAAATTAGCTGGGTGATAACAGCTTTAGACAAAAATGTAAGTGTTTTTTTATCTCTTTGGAGATTCGGGATACCGGACATTGCAAAGGGAAAATAGTGATGAGAAACCATCACTTCTGTTGTCTTTCTCTAACTGTGATTGTTTTTTTGTTGCTCATGCTTGCATTATAATCTGAACTCTCTGAATCTGAATATTTAATCAGGGATCTGTGCCATGGGGGAAAAGAGTTACATGGAAGCTGTGGACTGCCCTGTTGTTTTGAGATTTGTTTCTTGGAGCCACAGCTGTGGCTCTCAACAAAGAATGATCAAATATTAAATCAGCCTTATGCCTTTGAGAATTCTAATTGCAGTTCTTTTGGATACCTCTAGTGTTCTATTAGAGAAGGGGTGAAGAAGTCATTCTACATGTTTCAACACCAAAACTATTATTCAATGTTCAGGGGAATTTGTATGTGGCCCCTTGCCTTGGACAACTAGCTAGATATTATGTGCTGCTCAGGGATGATGTACCACAAACCTGTCAATACTTTCTTACATAAGTGGTATGTCAGTTATTAATTCAGCTGGGTATTTTATTATGTATCAGAAATCAGCATGTTGCTTTTTGTTGTCATTTAGATAGGTCCAGTGTTTTCATATTTAGCTGCCTAAAATAAGGCACCTAAGTAAGTCCATAATTATGCAGCTAAATAAGTAGCCTAATTCTCAAACATCCCATGAACTCTCAAGTCCCTTTGCATTCAATGGGACCTGTGGCTGTGCAACATCTTTGAAAATCAGGCCACTATTTGGGTTATTAAATATGGGCCTACTCTCTGTTCTGCCATCCTGTAGAAGGAATAGCAGGGGGGAGCCAGGGTCTCCGCACCACACAGCTCCCCTGTGCCTATTACCTGGCTGTCAGTGACATAGCTGAACATGAAGATCCACTGTAGTCCAGCCAATGCCCCAGCATCTTTCAGCTCCAGCTCAGGCCGCAGCATGCATGCAACAAAAGAGGCAGTGGAGACCAGGCAGCTGGAAGGGTGGAGCTGAGCCACTCTGTGTGGAGCAGCCATGACTCTGCCATCTGCAGAAGCTGACCTGGGGGGGGGAGGAGTTGGTCAGGTGGGGGAGGGACCAGGGGAAGGGTGTGGATCGGCTCGAGGGCTGCCCACCAGAATGGGCAAGGTGGGCTGGTGCCTCGGATAATATCAGCTGTCTCCAGCCACCCAGGTCTCACTCTCACTTTCACCCCTGTGTGTGCATGCAGTTTACAGGGAATGACACATGAGGTTGGAAGCATAGACCAACCTCCACAATATTTCCACAGTGGGGTTTGATGGCCTCCACTGACCCCCCCCCCCCCCCCCAGTTCCATTGCCCCAGTGTCAGCAAGCTAATGGATATTTGGCTCTGCTATGGGAGGACATTTAGCTACTATAATGGCTAGAAATTGGCCTGAATTAATGGACCGGATTGAATTGACCTGGCCTGCACACAACAAGTACAGGAGTGTTAGAAACCAGGCTTTTAGTTTTGTATATTGTAAAGATGTTCGCTGGATTTCAGTTCCTGAGTTCTGGTTCAGGACCATGGTCAGTCATGGCTAGAAAGTGATTAACTGCTTTCCCTTCTGCACAGTTGAAAGACTATGATGGCAGTGACAACTGGTTGAATAATAAAGATAATACTGACATATCCGATATACTCAAGATTGTAATGAGCACTTCCGCTAGAGAAGTGACAAAGTTTAAAACTAGCCTTACTGTTTCCATATTCCCTTTACTGAGTTATTTTTCATGTAACAGAAAGAAATCAATAGAAAACGTAATGTTTGAAAGTGTAGGCCCACTACCTAGTGGGGAAGAAGAGCTAATAATGGACGACACTATGAAGGTGGAGGGGTTTAATGCCTGTTTTGTTTCACTCTTCACTAAAAAAGTTAATCGTGACCCAATTCTTAACGCAATTAATATTAACAACGAGCTGGGAAAAACACAATCCAGAAAAGGGAAAGAATAGGTTAAAGAATATTTGGATAAGTCAGATTTATTCAGGTTGGTGGGGCCTGATAAAATTTGTTTAGGGTACATAAGGAAATAGCTGAAGCAATTTTTATTATCATTTGAGAACTTCTGGAGGACAGATGGGAAGGGAAAGTGTAGTACTTACCTTCAAAAAAGACATGGGAAATTATACACCAGTCAGTCTAACTTCAATACCTGAAAAGACTCTGGACTATATTATCAATTGGGTTGTAAGCACCTATAAAATAATAGGGTGAAAATAACTGCCAACATAGATTTGTCAAGAAATAATGTCAAATCAACTAATTTCCTTCTTTGACAGGTCTAGTGGCCTAGTGGATAGGGGACAAGCAGTAGATGTGACTTATTTTGATTTTTAGTAAAGATTTTGACAAAGTCCTATATAACAGTCTCATAAACAAATGAGGGAAATGTTATCTAGATGAAACTACTGTAACTTGTGCATGACTTAGTGAAAGAAACATACTTAAAAAGTAGTGATCATTGGCTCATTATCAATCTGGGAGGACATATCTTGTGGGGTCCCAGAAAGGTCTGTCCTGCATCCGGTACTATTCAATATTTTCATTAAAGTGAAGAGTTTGCTTATAAAATTTGTTGATGACACCAGCTGGAAGGAGTTAAAAGCACTTTTTGGAGGACAGATTAGAATTAAAAACAATCTTGATAAATTGGAGAATTAGTTTGAAATCAACAGGATAAAATTCAGTAAAGAAAAGTGCAAAGAACTACACTTATGGAGGAAAAATCAAATGCACAACTACAAAATGGGGAATAACTGGCTAGGCAAAAATACTGCAAATAAGAATCTGTGGGTTATTGTGGATCACAAAATGAATACAAGCCAACAATAGGCTGCAGTTGCAAAAAAAAAAAAAAAAAAAAAAAAAAAAAAGGCTAGTATCCCTTTGGGGTGTCATATTAAAACATGGAAGGGAATTTTTCTGCTATACCTGATGCAAGTGAGGCCTCAGTTGGGTCCAGTTGTAGGTGCCACACTTTAGGGAATATGGACAACTGGAGAGAATTCAGAGGAGAGCAACAACCATGATAAAAGGTTGAGAAGACCTGACCTATGAATAAAGGTTTTTTAAAAATAGTATGTTTACTCTTGAAAAAAGGAGGTTGAGAGAGGATTTGATAATAATTTTCAAATATATTAAGAACTGCTGTAAAGAGGATGGCCACTGAAAGTAGGACAGTAGGCCACTCCATTTCTGCTGAATGTAGAAGTAGTAATTGTCTTAATCTGCAGCAAGGGAGATTTAGGTTAGATATAAGGAAAAACTTTCTAACTTTAATGGTAGTTAAGCTCTGGAATAGGCTTCCAAGGGAGGTGCAAAATATTAATAATTGGAGGTTTTTAAGAACGGGTTAGACAAACAGCTGTCAGGATGTTATAGGTATACTTGGTCTTGCCTTTGCCCAAAAGATTGGACTAAATGACACCTCAAGGTCTCTTTCAGGCCTCCGTTTCTATGACTCTCCATTTCTCTTTAAAGTGACTGAATGAGAAGTCCAAAGAAGCATACAAATATTAGGCATTTATAGTATAGTATGGTGAATGTGTAGAATGTTACTTTGAGCAGGTTCTTTCCCCAACCTGCTCTAAAACAAAGTGAACACACTATGTGAAGTCAAAATATTTACCATGTTCTGGAGGAGTTGGCTTTCATTATAAAGTATGTAACAAGCATAGGCAAAGCTCACATCAAATAAAACAAATTTCAAAACCTCAAAAGTTGCAATGAAATGAATTGTCATCCTCCAGTCAGGTCTCCTAACCAGGCTCTAACCTAAACTAACGTAACTCCATCTGACCCTGCCATACGTCTCAAACCCTTTAGGGCTGACTGTATGATCGACCACTAATAAAAGTAGAAGGGATCCGTGTGGCTGCTCATCCTCTGGCTGAGGCCATATGCAGGTCATTAACAAAGGCAACTAACATAATTGCAGTGCTACATCTAAGTCTGAACTTTGACTAGGGAGTTTGGAAGAGGATTGATCATGCTATTGGTAGTTTCCTGATCTTTTATCCAAGCTTTAGCCAAGGGAGGAAAGATTAGAAAAGGAATTTTAGTCAGCTGGTAAAAGTTTAAAAATTTGAATGAAAAATGGAGGGGAAAATACTCAAAGATTTAATGGAAAAAATGTTTTCCTTTTTCCAATAAGCTGTAAACATACAAAATGAATATTAAGATCACTGATGGACATAATTAATTGTAAAAGCACCAAAATATCACTGGTCTTATTGAAAAGACAAAGTAGCCCAAAATGAATAAAAAGTTAAGCATCTTGAAATTCAAATGTCAGAAGACATTAAGCTTAATCTTCAGGTGCTCCAGAGCAACATCTGATTTGCGTGAAGAGGAGATGGAGCAGCCAAGGTGGCTTTCAGTCACACTTCTGCCTCCAGGTGGGGGCACTGATTCAGTCCCAAGCATAAATTAGAACACCTTCAGAAATACACTAAATTGCATTCACGGCTAACAGCCCCTTAGGGGTCTGTAGCACAGTTACTAGAGTGCAGCGCACCCTCCACCAACACTCTGTTCTGCTCTTACCAAGCCCTATGTCAATGGGATTGGGAGGGGACAGTAAAGAGCCATGCACACAAAGAGCAGGGAATTCTCATTTCAGGTAGCTCTAAATCCCCTCTGCCCTTCCTGGAAAGGTAGATGGAGCTGTATCAGACCTAGCAACATACTGCATTTGGGGCACAACGGGCAAGATTAATTGCCAACATTTAATTCAAAATCGTTCAGCGTCAGGTAATACTAAATGAGATCATTTGTCATGTGATCCATTTTCTCCATCCTCAGATGACACGTATACATTACTAATCTGAGCACACTAGAAAATCTTTCCTTCACCATAATCATAAAACACATTGCCATTAATTAGACACAACTGAGTAGGAAATAACACAAAGGCCATAAAATCCAGTGATGTGTATTCAGCTCAGGGCAACAGCTTTTTCCTTCTATCTCAAGAATCTATTGATATAGCTGGAATATATGAACTTGTGTTATATAATAAATATTCCTTTTTACCCTCCAACCTTTCCTATAACTCATTCTCTAGCCTAAGAAATTAGCAGCTAATTGTGACTACTGTGACAGAGATGGCAATTTTCTGCAAAAGCCTAGATAACCTTTATTGGGTTAAGTTAAACCTAACTGAATTAAGTTTAAATATTTTAGGACCTCATTGTATTAAAATGCAAATGTTTATGTGTTATTGTGAGATTGTATGTAACTGGTCTAGGAGACATGACTAATATTAACCTTGGGGAATGTTGTGAACTTGAAAGGGCTCTTAAACAATGGGCTAAGACAAGAATGAACTATTAGTTAAATAGGTTTCCCAGGAAATCTCTAGCAGGAGGTGTATGCAAATATACCTACTCTGATTGTGCAAAAACTCAGCATTTGAAACTTCCAGGGAAGCTGGGAACTTTTTTTCTGCTGATCACCTGTTACATGAGGACCAAGTCAAAGGTCAAAACTGGGTAAAAGAGTCAGTCATTTGTGGGTTTCATGAGTGGGTTTCTTCTGAGAAAAAGGAATGATGAAACCACAGGAAAACTACTGGCTGCAGTGTGCAGGTATTCTTGCCAGAAAGTTAAAGAAGTAGGGATTGGATGACTGGACTATAAGGTAGATAGAAAGCTGGCTAGATTGTCAGGCTGGATGATGGCATGAATTACACCCTCAGCAAGTTCACAGATGACACAAAGCTGGGAGGAGAGATAGATATTCTGGATGGTAGGGATAATGTCCAGAGTGACCTAGACAAATTGGAGGATTGCCAGCAGATCCAAGGAAGTGATTATTCCCTTCTATTCGGCACTGGCGAGGCCACACCTGGAGTACTGCATCCAGTTTTGGGCCCCCACTATAGAAGGGATGCAGAGAAAATGGAGAGAGTCCAGTGGAGGGCAACAAAAATGATTAGGGGCCTGGATCACATGATTTATGAGGAGAGGCTGAGGGAACTGGGATTATTTAATTTGCAGAAGAGAAGAATGAGGGGAGACTTGATAGCTGCTTTCAACTACCTGAAAGGGAATTCTTAAGAGGATGGATCTAGACCAGCAGTTCTCAAACCGTCCGCTTCCAGGGGGGGTCATGAGGAGTGCTTGGCATGTCCACCAAAAAGCTGCCGAATGCGGAAGTAATCAATTCGGCGGCTTTCCGGCAGACACACAAGGGTCCGTGGAGCAAAATGATTGTTTAAAAATGGGTCGTGGTTCCGCAAAGGTTGAGAACCGCTGATCTAGACTGTTCTCAGTGGTACCAGATGATGGAACAAGGAGTAATGGTCTCAAGTTGGGGGGTTGGCTCTCCTCTGGCCCTGCATATCTCCTCCAGAGCGTCCCCCCACAGCCCTGCCAGTCACACCCAGGCAATTTAAAAAGACCCAGGACCCCTCCGCTGCCACCAGAAGCACAATGGGGCTAAGGTAGCTTCTGGAAGTGGACAGAATCAGCTGGCATATACTGGGGGCAGGGTGTCTCTGTGCACTGAGCACCATCCCAAGCACCAACTTTGCCAACTGTGGCCAATGGAAGCTGTGGGGATGGTGCTTGTGGCCAGTGGCATGTAGAGCCCCTCCCCCACCTAGAGCCACTGCCAGTGGGGGGTGGGGGTCACTTTCAGGATCTGCCTGAGGTAAGTGCTGCACCCCCTCCTACCCCCCAACCCCCTACCCCAGCCCAGAGCCTGCACCCCAACTCCCAGAAACCCACACATCACACCCACTAGTGGCAAGGTTCTGCCAAATGTGTCAAAGCATAGACCACCCCAAGTATTTTTAGAATTTCTGTATATATATTGGGCTAAATTGTGATAAGTTGTTTGCAAAGGATGTTTTGTGTTGTGTCCTCTGGATCAGCATGGCTGTCTTGGATTCTGATGGAGAGCAGAAGTAGGATAAGAGCAGAGCTGGGCAAACTATTATTAATGAATAATTGAACAAATTCTGTTCATGTTTCAGCTACAACAAACTCTTCGTTTTTACAAAATTGTCATTTAAAATTCTTCAATCAATACTTTATGGAAATATAGGTGTAGTATATGTTGTTCATGGATTAGTTATTTCAAAGAGTCTTTGACTATTTACTAGTTAATTATTTGTGGTGTGTGATTGGTCTCTAAGTCACATGGTATTGTTTCTCCTTCTTGATTGGAAAAATAAAGTTGTTATGACAATGTAATTCAGTGATTTCAAGAAGGCTGCATGAACACTTTCCAGCATGAAACTTTGCACATATACATTCACACAAGTATTCATGATACACTTACTTTCTGCATAAGTTATATCATACCCATAAAAACAACAAGGAGTCCAGTGGCACCTTAAAGACTAAAATATTTATTTGGGCATAAACTATCATGGGTAAAAAAACCACTTCTTCAGATGCATGGGGTGAAAATTGCAGATACAGACATAAATATATATTTATATTCACAGAGAAACTGCTGAGATACAATTTGTTTGCAAACTTAACACCATCAATTTGTGTTTGAATAGGGACTGGGAGTGGCTAGCTCTCTACAAAAGTAATTTTCCCTCTCTTAGTATTGACACCTCCTCATCAATTATTGGTAGTGGACCACATCCACTCTAACTAAATTGGCCTTCAACACTGGCTCTCTTCATGTGCCGATATCATCTTCTTCTTCTTATCCTCTTCGCTCCTGGTGGAGCATAAGGCGCCAACCATTCTTCTCCATTCGCTGAAGATTTGGTTGACGTTTCTGTAGCATTCATTTTTTACATGGTGGGTTGATAGACCAATGCAAAACCCTCCTCCTTTCACAGCTTGGGCTTGGGATCCTCAAACCAGTGTAGTGCTGTAGATGGCTAGTTGGGAATATCAGAGGCACAGAATGGAGTTCTCAGCTATCATAAATTGGTAGAATTAGCTCCTGTTCTAATTGTCCCACACCAGCCTTGCATAGGAGATGGGAGATAGCACAGTGTCGATCAGTAAGGTCATGTGAGATCCACTAATTCTCAGCTAGTGTATGGTTCTGTGGAAACCTTAGCACCCTGGGAGGGTTAGAGAAGTCCATAGGCTTCTTTCATACCTGGACTGGTGTAGATTAGCCATGGAGACAGGAAGCTGTAATCAGCTCCTGGGACTGCATCCTTCACACTCACTTTCCTGAGTCAAGAAGATCTCGCTACAGGAGGGAATCTGGCAAAGTGACTGCCTGGACCTATGTTCTGAACCAATGTGACATTTTTTATATTTACCCACATTTCTAATTTCTCTTGCATTGGACTCGTAGTTCTTTACTGAAAGAAGAGAGAGGAAAAAGTCACAAAGATTACTCAACTAAAGATTTTTTTAATATACCTACTAATAAAATAACCAGGAAATCAAATGTACATTCACCTAAAGGCATGAGGCCTGGGTTAAGAAAGACTGGAGTGTCTTTCTCAAACTAGAAGATTGCAGAAATAATGGTTTCACTCTCTGAGGGACAAACGTTTGAAAGCCTTCTTTTTGAATTATCATGATTGAGTGAGGAGAGTACCTGAGCGTGTTCCTTTTTAATTTTTGAATGTCAACTTAACTATCAGCTCAAAACTGCTTTTTCTTAAAGGAGGGGGAAGGGGAGACAGCTATTAATTAACTACATTTTGGAGTCCATCAATATATGTAAAGTGAATAGTGATGACAATTGACTTCAAAGGCACTGAGGCATTGGTGTGGAAAGTGTCTGTCTCTGCTCTTGAACCAGTCCTGTCTGGCAGAGATTTTGAAGATCTAGAATTGTTTCTGTCCTTGACATATCCATTTATTTTAAAAGGTCAGAAAGAAATCCTGATTTATTAATTAATCACCAATTTCATTTGTAAAGAGCTTTGGGCTTAAACTGTTCATTAACAACTGCACTAAACTCTGTATATGCCATGAATGTGTGAAAGAAAGAAGGATCATTTTCCATATTTTGGTGTGATGATTGCTTGAGGAACCTAAATAATAGTTTGAAAACCTACTTTTTAATTATGATATTAAATATATTATAATATTCCCAATCTATCTTCTAATTAAGTTAAAGGCAAAACTTCCATTGCCTTAAAATGGAAGAAGGATCCACTGAAAATCCAAACTCAGATTTTTAAAAAATAGGAGTCTAAATTTAGGCCCCTCAATAGAGCAGTTGGGAATTCTTGAACAAAATGATTTTTCCATAGAAAAATGCCAATTTGTCAAAACGTAAACTTTTTTTAACCAAAAGTTTCCAGTTTTTGCTTCGGAAGCTCTTTTCATTTAAAAATTTTAATTAATGGCTATTAGCCAAGATGGGTAAGGAATGGCATCTCTAGCCTATTTGTCAGAGGGTGGAAATGGATGGCAGGATAGGTATCACTTGATCATTATTTGTTAGGTTCACTCCCTCTGGGGCACCTGGCATTGGACACTGTTGGTAGACAGGATACCTGGGCTGGATGGACCTGTAGTCTGATGCAGTATGGCCGTTCTTATGCACAATCTGAGTATTAATCTTTAGCCTTAAATACTTGGATCTTCAGACATGTAATTTTTAAAATAAATTCTTCAAAAGATCACCATTATCTAAAATACACACACGATCCTGGGCTGCTGTCAGGCATTGGGGCCCCAGTTTAATAATATGGCATAGGGCCCCATAAATCCTAAGGACAGCCCTGTCAGCAGTCATTCTGAGAAGAGACCAGGAGTAGAGGAAGGGTCCTGACTGCATATATCAGATGCTATGAAGCCGAAGAGAAGCCATGTGCAGGAGGGAAGGAAGTTGGAATTCACACAGAACTCTGTCCCATGCCCAAAGAACCCTCCAGAGTGGTGAGTAAATGGAAGCAGACTTGTTTATTATTTTTGTCTATGTATCTCTTGTGCTATCTAAATGGAGAGCAATTATGTTTTAGAATGCTGTAAAAAGTCTGTTTTCTTTCACTGGCACATGCCCCTGAAGAGTTAAACTGTAAACTCGGAGTACTCACAAGGTGAGGTTCTGGGAAAGTGTGTGCTTAAGTTATGAGGAAGTCTGAGGGTATCAATATTAGTTGTAGGTGCCAGGCAGTTGGACCACAAGGTCCCAGCCCTGAGAGGGTTCTAAATAGATGATATGCACCCTAAGAGTATGCCTATGGACCTCAGCCTGGGAGACTGCCTGGATTCTGGTTGGGAGGCTTAAAGTACACGGAGCCTAGTGCCCTACACACAACAACCAGCCTAGTGAGTATCCAGCCTGGGGAGCTCTAGTAAGGTTGCAGTGTGTGACAAACTGACTTTCAAAGATGCTGGAATATATGCGGCTCCCATTGATTTCAGTGTGGTCTGTGGGTACTCAGTACATACACTTTGGGGACTAATGATAGATTTAGGTTTGACATGTTCAAAGCACTGTAGGGAATTTAGCCATACTCTTGTCATAATTAATGGAATCCCCTGCACTGCTTTGAGATTCTCATCCTACAAGCCATCTCTATGGAGCCAATTTTGACTCCGGGGTTTCGAAGGAAGGTGTCTTAGGCGCATCCTTAACATACACTGGCCACAACATGTCACCAATAGAGAAGTGAGCCGACTAACAGGCATTAACAACGTAATGGATGAGGTGAAACAGCGAAGATGGAGATGGTTGGGGCATGTGTTGGATACTAACAGACATCCTCACACTGCTCTTAGATGGACACCACAGGGAAAAAGAAGGAGAGGCAGACCGCTGGGAACATGGCGAAGAACTATCGAAGGCGAAATGAAAAATATGGAACAGACCTGGGATGAAATCTACTGGCTAGCCCAAGATCGAGTCGAATGGAGAAGAATGGTTGGCGCCTTATGCTCCACTAGGAGCGAAGGGGACTAACTAACTAACTAACCTGCACTGCTTTGAGATTCTCATCCTATAAGCCATCTCTATGGAGCCAATTTTGAAAATTTTGGCTAATAAGGTGCTTGTTTATTGTATTGCCAATACAAGCTATTATATATAGATATAGATAGATAGATATAGATATAGATGGATATAGATGGATATAGATATAGATATATAATTTTCTCAATAACTCATTCCTTGGTTTTTAAAGGCTTGAATTATGCAACTCTGATGGTTTGTTAACTGAAGTTTTTGGTTTGTCACAGTATTCAGAGGACAGCTGCTGTTGAGCTGGGTTGAAAGGTGGGCCAAATTAAAATGAACCAAATCTATGATAGCAAAAAGTTGGGCAAGAAGTTAAGTGAAGTGCTCACAAATTCTATGTGAAGAACATACCTAAGAGATTTAAACAACTCTAGATTCCCTATTGCAGCAATTCACTTTCCATCAAAGAAACTTCATGCCAATGGGATTGTCTTCCATGAAAATATCTTAATCATATGCAGCTGGATAGGATTTCATTCTCTTGGCAGTTAGCATGAGAAGGCAGTGCTATAAAAGGTGCTAAGCAGGAGTATTTTTGCCCCATTCCCTTACCACTCACCTACCCCCTAAAAATACTAATTGCATTATTTCTGAAAACCCAAACATATACCACTCTACACATACTAATAGACTTGATAAAAAATCCACATTAGGTAAGATGAACAGTATTTTGTAGGTAATACTAAATCAGCACCTCCTTGAGCTGCTTGGGACTCTAAGCAATTGTTTACTCTGCTTATGCCTACTGCCATCATTGAGGTCGCTACAGAAGTAACACTGCCATTTCCCTGGATTGTAGTAATCAGTATTAAATTTAAGACTATCCCTGTGAGAAAGAGAGAGACTTGGTAGTTCAGTGATTAGGGGCATACGACTCCCACCCCCCACCCCCCCACACACACACTGGGAGATGAGACCCAGGATACAGTCCCCTGCTCCAGACACTTTTTGTTATTTATCCACATTGGAACACCTTCAGCAGGAGAGACTGGGGGAGCCCTATGTAAGAATATCCCATAGCTCAGGAGTTAGAGCACTCTCCTGAGAGGTAAGAGATTCCTGTTCAAATCCTTCCTTGTTTTCATGTACCACTTCTGTGGATATACCCTGCTTATATAATCTCAATATAATGAATTTCTCTATTTTATAACTGCATTATGCAGTATATAATATTATTTTTACTAATAGAAGCATTTGAGTGCATTGAAAGGGTTTTGAGGGAAATAAAGTGGCAATAAAAGAGCTAAAATAGTCTACTTTGATTTAAAATTACATAAAATTAATTAATTTTAAAATCTACAGAGGAATTTATTGTTCCCATAGTGTGCAAGCCTTATTCCCATTGACATTAATGGGATTTGTGTTGGGGGTTAAGTGAGAGCAGTTAGAGGTAGAAAAGACTCCAGGCCTAATTCTGCAAACTCTCCTTTGCACAAATGGTCATTAAACAAATGACTAATCCTTTTGATGCCGATTGGACTATTTCCCCCATCTTGTTTAAGTGCTCAGTTATTGCTCATGGTTTATTTTTTATGACCTTTAGGATTACTGGAATTAAATTTCCATTTTTTTACTAAACACTATTTCTCATTTAGTCTCTCTGGAGTTTTACAGAGTTCAAAAGGTAAATGTTTCCCATTTACCTATGCTGTCATTATAAATAAGCCACTTTAAAAATCAATAAAACAAAAGAATTTTGTTAAAATTAAAAATAAAAATAAAACACTACTAAACACTTCGTTTAATTCTAGCATTTGATGAAAAATCGATAGTCCAAGATTTCAGTCTGTGGTTTATTATATGTCAAATCTCCTATACTTGCAGATAATATAACTGTCTAGTACTCTAGATAGTGGATGACAAGGCCAATAAACGGTGTTGGATAGGCTGGGCTGTGAGGTTCTTGCCATACCTGAAAGACAATTACAACTCTGCAACATAATGTAAAATAAAACATAACACCAAGATAAGTGTTATAGTATAAGTGTCATTATACAGCAGGAATGGGCAAACAGATATAGATTTTAAAAAGTGTTGTTTATCGTTGTGATTCTAAATGTAAGTAGGGTCTGAATGAGGTATCCCCTGACTTCTAGTGGTGAGCTGGGGGGAAAGACTTCAGGATCACACTGTTTGCATAGACATGCCTACTCTGGCTAGGTGCTAAGCAGAAGACACTGTTGTGTCAAAATGATCAATTTTGGCTGATGTGGGGTTACAAATCAGTCTAGTATTTGATTCCAGGGGTAATGAAATGTTGTTGTTGTACATGAAGAAGCAGTCAAATTGTGCTTAAAGTGCCTTGATTGAGGGGGTCACCCTTAACGGAACTTCACTTGCTAAGCAGTAGGTATGGATGCCAAAATCCACTGAAGATGAGTGGGTGCTGACAGATGCCCTATCTATGGTGTGGAATCTGCCTAAAGAGTCCTAAATATCATTTGGCCTGCCCCATTCCAGTGTTTAATGGCAGAGCTGCTTGGACTCCACTGAGAGTCCTTGCTTTTGGATGGTGATTTCTAGAGCTGATGTCACTGCTAAGCCTTAGACTTTGTATGGGGACAGTGAAAGTAGGGCAAATATGAAAAATCGGGACGGGGGGGGGAGGTAATAGGAGCCTATATACGGAAAAAAACCCAAAATTGGGACTGTTCCTATAAAATTGGATCATCTGGTCACCCTAAGTGAAAGACAGCACAGAGACTGCACTGACCATGTGGTTCCCCACTATGTAATGAAATCAGTGAGAGATGAAACCAACTAAGAGCTGAGTTAAGCTCAGGAGTAGTGGTAAATTTTCCCAGATTACTTATTGGGGGCTCAAGCCAGTTCTGTTTTGTATTGTTAAGAACCCCTAGATATTAAACCTGGCCCTTGTTGCTGCTGACTCCACCTGGGTGTCAGTCTATATTGCTGGCTGGCAATGGCTCATTCAAGTCAATGGACCTTTAGAGAGAACAATAGGCCTTAGAAGACACTAATCTCTAACCTTGGAGCCTTCCTGAGGATGCTACAAACAGCCTCCAAGTCATAGCTGCTTGACACTACAGGGGCATATGACCAGACCACCTGGTATTGGACTCCGTGTTGGAATACCAGTGTGTTTCAACTGAAAGGCATGAGAACCAAGCTTGGAAACAAACGGTTCCTGCTATATGCAAAAGCTAATTAAGGCAATGCAGTAACATTATTGTGGTTCTTAACTGACTCCCCTCCCAAAGAAGACTCTTGGAATCACTTAAAGAACAAGGACTGAACTGGGGGGAAGCGCTGGACCCAGGCTAGAGGGATTTTGAGCCTGTGAAATGAATATCTGTTTTTTAAACTGCAAGCTAGTGAAGCACTTACAAATCTCTCTTTTGTAGTTAATAGATTTGCTTTTGCTTTATCACAAACCAGCGTGTAGGAGCTATTGGGGCAAAAAGCTGTTGTACATTCTCTCTTCACACAGAGAGGGGGGCGAAGTTCATGAGTTTCTTCTGTACAGAGCTCTGTGCCATGCAAGATGGTATAATTTTAGGTTTACACTCCAGAGGTGGTGGATGTGTGCACTTGACCATCTCGGCAGTTCCTTTGCTGAAGCCTTCCCATGCAGAGCTGATCTCAGCATCTGTATGTAGTTGCAGCTGGTGTGTCCCTACCTGTATGTGTGCTGGAGGAGGCTTGAGGGCCTGCCACAGCAGTACAGTAAAGGGAGCCCAGGCTAGTGGGTCAGGTGAGCTCAGTGGTACCCCAGTTCCAGATGGCACCCCGGGGGAACCTGTCATTGCAGCATTCACTTGTTAATGTCTTTTTAGAATTATAATTCCAAATGTCTGTTGCACTGTGTGTACTGTGCCTGGCAGGCATTTGAAAAGGGTATTACTCTGCTGCACCAATGTTTTACCTTGAAATGATTATATTGTAAAATGATGGTATTATAATGGCACTTGATGTGGAAAGCAATACTTGCCAGTTGAACTTCCATAAAAACATGTATTCGCTTTTTCATTTCAATCATTGTCTGGGACCACTAGAAAATCACAGGACTTTGAAACATCCTCTAAAAAAATTCAGAAAGGGCTATTTTTAATCTAATTAATTCTCATTTACATATAAAACCTTTCACTGAAAGTAGTTATCTTTCAGGCATATGAGAGACTTTATATATGCATTGCAGCTGTGCCATGGTAACGTCTGTCTCAGGAAAATTCTCACTATTATAATATGTAGCTGCACCTCTGATTTTAATAAACCTTCAGATCAGTATGAATGAAAGGTAAGAGTCTGCGCTGCAGTTCTAAGACACACACCAGAGAGCTCTCAACCCAGAGAAGGGGCTTTGGCCGTCTTTACACCCTTCTGATTCCAAGCTGCTCCAGAACCAGAGCTCTGAGAGAGGGTCTTCAGAAGATAGCTGCATGGTGACAGCGAGAATTTTCCCTCAGCCAAATATAGGCTGCTTAGTATCCCATTACATGATAGACACCTTTACCCACTATGCAAGGCTCAGGATCTCCGCTCACGTATTTGAATTTGCTAGTTACCAGTTTTCCCTGGACACCTATTTCTTAAGATATTTCACAGCTAGCACTCACTTACTTTAACTCAAGGATTTTTTTTCCACCAGTTTACCCCTGATAGCTTGTTTTAAAGTAAAAAACATAACTTGTTTTTACTAATTTGTTCCCATTTTCCAGCAGAGATGGCTTCTTGAGAAAAAAATATGAGATCTTCACTTTTTTTTGTTTGGAAAAAATAATTATCATAAAAAATAATTGCACAAAACAGAATTAGGCTATTGGAAAATTAGTCTTAATAAAATGGCAATTTGTACGTAGTTTTGTGAAATTAAGACTTTGACTATTCTGCTCTAATTAAGAGGAGTGAAAATTTAGTGTTTGTTTTTCTTGGTGCTGCACACTAAAATTTGCAAATCTCTTGGTGAAGTCAATGAAAATGTTACCTCTTTAAGGACTGCAGAAGAGGCCATTATGGTCTATAACCTCAGAGTATTAAGGATCAGTGAATTGTTCTCAGTAAATTTACTTTGTAACTGGGAATGATTAAACTCCACCTCCATCTTGCCAGAGCCTTCTGACAGATCCTCCTCTAAATTGCTGATGTGCTGTCATATTGCAGTATACACTGAAGTATCATTATTGTCAGCGGAAGTACATTGATCATTACTGTAGATGTGGTGGTGCAGATAATGCCCCCAACAGTGAAGAAGGGTTTAAAGAATTCCTGCAGTCACAGTCAATCCCAATCTGCCATATCTGTGTGGCTTGGTAGGCCTGGGGGTGGGCACTTAAAAGTAACGAACTCGGGCCAGTTGGGGAGTCACGCTGGAGCAAGCAGTGATTCATAGTTTAAGTCCAGGAGGGACCATTAGATCATCTAGTCTGACAGGTCATTAATTTTCATCAAGTTTCCCCTATATTGAATCCAATGACTTTTCTCTGACTAAACCAAAACATATTATTCTGGCAAACACACTTTCCAGTAAGGCATCCAATCTTGATTTGAAGACATCAAGACATGGAAAATCCACTGCTTACCTTGATAGTTTGTTCCAGTGTTTGATCACCTTCAATGGTTAAAACAATTGTGCCTACTTTCTACTTTGAATTTGTCTGACTTTTGTTTCCAGCCATTGGTTTTCATTATGCCTTTCTTTTCTAGATTAAGGAACCTGGTAGGACCTGGTATTTTCTCCCCATTCATGTATTTAACACACTGTAATCAAGTCACCTCATTTTTTTTTTTATTTTTTTTTTGGATAAACTGAAAAGATTGAGATCTTTTAAAAATAATGAGGGGTCCTTGTGGCATAATTTATTTGGGCATAAGCTTCAAAGTGGGTTTTAGCCCATGAAACCTTATGCCCAAATAAATGTGTTAGTCTCTAAGGTGCCACAAAGACTCCTCATTGTTTTTGCTGATACAGACTAACACAGCTACCACTCTTAAACCTGAGATCTTTGGTTCTCATGGTGAGGCAGTTCTCCAGCCCCTCATGGTTCTTTTCTGCACTGTCTCCAGGTTTTAACATCTTTTTTAAAAATTTTGACACTAATATCAGTCTTACCAATGCCATACACAGCTATAAAATTGCCTCACTATTCCTGCTTACAGCTCCCCTGTTTATAAATTGTAAGGATTTCCCTAGCGACTTTTTCCACTAGCAAATTCAAATACCTGGGCTGAGATCCTGAGCCTTGCATATTGGGTAAAGGTGTCTATCATGTAGCATCGCACCTTCATTTCATTTTACATCTCTAAATCCTTTTCATAGTCACTGCTTTTCAGGATATACTCATCTATTCTGTAGGTACGACCTTCATTCCTTGTTCCTAGATATATCACTTTTCATTTGACTGTATTAAAACTCATTTTGTTTGAATGGACCCAAAGTCACCCTTTAAATGCAGGGTAGGCATACAGGGTAATGCACAAGTTTTATCAGTACTGATCGTTGATTTACTTCCAGATAATTTATGTAAATGTTGAATAGCATCACACCTAATACTAATTGTTGTGGATCCCCATTAGAAATACCCCTATTTGGTGATTTTCCCCATTGACAACTACTGTTTGATGTCAGTTAGCTAGTTTGTAATTAATTGTATATGTACTTTATTGATACTGTATAGTACTAATTTGTTAATCAAATGCCTTATGAAGTCTTAGCATATTACTCCTATGTGGTTACGTTTATCAGACAAACTTGTAATCTCCTTATAGAATGTAGTCAAATTGACTGGATTTTGTTTGTTGTTTGGCATTACTTATATTTCTATCTTTAATTCTTTATCAATTGAATCATGTATCAACATTTATTTTGCCCCAAATTTATGTCAGACAAACAGGCCTGTAGTTTCCCAGGTGTCCCAAGTCATTCCACTTGGCCTTCTTCCAGCCTTCTGGAATTTTCCCAGTTACAAGCTTTATTAAAAATAGTAATACTAGGGCACCAGATAACTTCTCATCCAATTCTTTTAGGACTCTTGGGTGCAAGTTTTCCAGGTCTGCTGATATGAAAATATTCATTCCTATGTCACCAAGCTGCACCAGGTGAGTGAGAATAACTTGACCATCACAGAATACAAGGGGGAAGGAAAAAAATAAAATATGGAGCCGGAGAGTATGTAGTTATAGATATAAAAGGGTATAGAGTTCCCAGACTGGGGCACATGGTTACTTGCTGAGGAATAGCTTGAGAATACTGCCAGTCTCAGTCCTCTGAGGAAAGAAGACAAATCAGTTTGTTTCTTTTGTTGAAATCCCTGGTACTAGCTGCTGACCTTCTGCCAGGCAGGAAGGTGGGGTCTGAGGCTTCTCCTGAAGCCTGAAAAAGTGCTTCCACCACGTTGCATGGTAGAAGGAACTGGGTCCTTTGTGGGCCCTGAAGCTATTTACCTTTTTAAAAAACTGTTTTATATCCCCCTGGGAGGGGTGGACTCACTGCGAGGTACAGCTGGAGGATCATACTCCATGCTCCAAAACCACACCACAGGACTGCCATTGCCCAGGAAATGACATATGAAGTAAGTGAGGTGCTTGCCTTCACTTCAGGGATGTGAACTTGAGACATAGTATACTGCTTTTGACAGTATACTATTAATTTTTTGCCTTAAATAAGTGATTCCTCTCTTTTCACGTAAGCGAGAAAGTCAGTCCCCTGCCAGCTCTGAGTTTCCTCTCACTCCCCTCATATTCACCTCAACCTGAAGCACTACCATGCCTGTCATTTGACATGCCCTCCCAGCCATCTGTCTTCTGACATCTACTTGCCAGTTCCTTCTCTCTCCAAGTCTTTGGTCATGTACCCTCACTTGGTATGTTTCCACACAGGTTCAAAAGCCAGCAGCAGCACATGTGGCAATAGAACATGTATTTTGGGCTGGAAGGAGAGAGGGGGGCTTTACACTTCTTCCAGGCTAGAGTCCAAACCTATTCCTCATCTCTGCTACTGGAAACATTGCCAAGTCACACCATAATTACTTGCCTCTCCTGCTCCCAGTGTTCTAAAATAAAGGGACTGTAGTAAATCAGCTGAAGTAAGTAAATTTACAGTTAAGATGGGTGCGTCCATCTTTAACTCACATATATTCTTTTAGGCATTTTAGAAACTATTCAACAATAGATTACTTTTATTAGGACAAGGATCGATTTTTAACCCACAGAATTTTCCTTCCTTCTATTCAGTTTTAGCTAGATTCATAATAAAAAAGTGTATTACCAATAGTTAAATGGGAAAATTCAAAACAAAAATTACAGCTGTTTTTGGAGTTGTTGATCTGTTGCTGCTATGCATTTAATGCACATAGTATGAGTGATATATTATTGAAACATGACCACTTATCATGGATATCAATGGAAAAGTCAAAATCTATCAAATATGATTATCCTCTTTGTATGACTGTATCATCATTGTATCTAAAGTTATGAAAATTGACTATGTGTCAGTATTTCAAATGTGTTTATTCCTGGGGTAGCACTGTAGGGGTAGGATTTTATATTTGTATTAAAGGTCATAATGTAGTATGTACCAATGTATTCCAGAACAGTCCTCATGATTGATTATGGTCATCCTTTGTTTTAGGATAAGTTATATTATAAAATATGGGGTCTTGTTTCCTATATGAATTATAAACTTCCCTCTAGTCATTTCTTTATTTTAAGGTTTAGTGACTAAATGACAGGATCTTGTATTGTGTCTATGTTAATTAGATTAAAGGAATGTTGAGGGCCTGAAGCCCCAATGTGAATTGCCTTAGTTATAAGATTTAGCAAGGCTTGATTTACAAAGATTTCTGCTGAATATAAAATACTGCTGTCTGTATACCTTTGATGGTTTCTGTGAGAGACTGTGAATAAGGAATGCATGCATCAGGAAAAGATAAGGTGTTATAGCCAGATGGTCAAGGAAGAAGAAGTGAAGAGACTTAATGACACCAGAAGCATTAACACACATCCATAATAAAAGAATGGCAAATTCATGACCCAGAAGGGAAGGCCAGCAGCCCTAAAGAAAAGTAATTAAGTCAATCCAGGACAGGATGATCCTCTCCCAGGTGTTCTGGAATGTTAACATCCACCAATTAAGGAGTAACCTGTCACAAACTGACACAGTAAAATCCATAGACTTGAATGAAGAAAAAAGACTATAAAAACAGGGTACTTTGCCATGGGTTTTTGGGTTCCTCTTACTTCAGGAGCATCAGAGATAGCGACTGACAGAGCCTGGCTATCCTCTGCGACCAATCCAGACTTTGGACTGATAACTATAAACATCAGCTGACGGGACCGTGTGCATGATGTCTGTGTGACTAAAAAGCATATGCTAACTGTTGTATTCTCAATAAATACAGCATGCTGCCTTCTCCCCTATAAAAGATCCTGTGTGCTTTGTATAGCATAGCAGCACTCACAAGGTAATTTACATACAGACTAACCAGTACATTGTGAATGGCTGTTCCTATGATTCATCAAAGCATGCAAACACATGTGACTTGCTCATGTGCCCCGGACTCCATCTCTCATGTGCCCAGGACTCCATCTAGTGCCTATACTTTTCCACAAACTAAGATTGCGAGCAGTCCCTCCACATGGGAAGTGTCTCCATTTTGCCTCTTTTCTGCTCTGATCTCTGGACTATAAATTTCTACTAAAAAGGAGCATTCCAACCAATGGACTGAGGATCTTCCAGTGTTTTAGTAGTTACTAGAGACTTTACAAGCCAGTCGTTTATTCCATCACTGCTACAAACCTGATCCAAGAACTTTTCAATGTGTATGTATTTGTTTTCCTTGAACATGGTAACTCTTTCTTTTCTCTTATGTAATATCTAAAGGTTTATTTATACTAAAGAATTGGCAACTAAGTGATTATTTGCTAAAATCTGAGATACATATGGGCCTGTCGGTGTGGCTGATCTCTTGGGATTAGAAGGATCCTTTGATGAAATTGGTTTTAAATAACCATTCATTATAAAGTCTAGTTATAGATTGTGAAATAAGTGCTGGAATGCCTAAGGAGACTGCATTTCTGACTTCTTATTAACCAGGGTGGTGAGACAGAAGTTTGTTTTGATCACTGGCTTGGTATATTTTATGGAAGAATAACCACCAGTTTGGGGTGGGTTTGCCTCATGTCTCAGCAGTTTGTCCTGAATCTTGTATTCTCAGCTGTGAACCCATTTGAGGCACAGTGATAGTATGCATATTCAAAAATCACAGAAAAGCAATTCTCATTTTAAGCAGTACCCACTATTTACCATTAAATATTTTTCTAGTTTATTTTTCTCTATATTACAATAACAAATAGACTATATTTTGGCCTCAGAAAAGACATACTTGATGCAGCATGGAATTCTGCTCCTTAAATATGAACTTGAAATATTCTTAACTGCAAATGTTCACTTTTGTTTTCAAGCCTCCAGATAAATTATTTATACTTATTCACAAACTACATTAAAATAACATTTGCTTTGCAAAGTCAAGCCCTCCAAAGTTAGGAGATGCCAGAATTATGATTGCCTGCCTTCTATTTGCGGTCAATTTTCACAAAACTGAAGTATCAGGGAGGAGGGATGACCTTATTCACATATGACTGGAAGCTAGGAAATCTGGGTTCTAATCCTGGCTCTCCTACAGAATTCTGCTATAACCTTGGTCAAATCACATACAGCGCAGAGGTGTCTGTTTTCCATATGTACAATGGGGCTAATAATTATCTAGTTCACAGGACAGTTTGAAGGTCAATCTATCTGTGTTTGAGTTACTAAGCAACTATGGTAATGAGCATCACAAAACTGCCTACAAATAAATAAGTATATAACTCCCTGTTGAGAGATGAACATTAGAAGTCAGTTTCCCGAGCCTTCAAATGAACCCATTGTAGTGGGGAGGCCCTGAAGGGGTCAAAAGCAGCTTGGGGAGGGCTGTGGCTTGGGGAGCCAATCAGCTAGGCTGATTGGGGAAGTAGCCACAGGTGGGCCACACTCCACTCAGGCCACAGCTGGCCCTTATAAAAGGGCTGTGAGCCAGCTGCTCAGTCAGTCTCTCTCTAGCGGTGGAAAAAGAAGGACCTAGCAGCCAGGAAGAAAAGGGCACCTAGAGTTGAGCAGGGCTGGGGAAAGGCCAGAGGAGCTGAGAAGCTCCATTCTGGAAACTTCCCAGGCTGCAGGGCACGGCCTTCAGAGGTACTTGGGCTGCAAAGGTAGCAGGACCTACTCCCCTCATCAGTGATGAGTGGCCATTATAGACTGCAGTCTGCCCCAATGAGCAGGGGCTAGCTGATGACTGGCAGTAGCTACTGAGGCAAGGTGGGATTACAGGGTTGGGGTTTCCCTGGGAGGGGAGACCGAGAGTGTGGGGGTACTGCGGTGGGCAGAACCCCAGGGCAAAGGGAACTGGGGTACAGGAGGGACACGGCACCAGTGACAGGTGAGTCACCGGCCTGCAGAGGGTGCTCCAAGGCTGAGAAAAGAGGTAATTCCCAGATGACCAGCAGGAGGCACCACACCAGTGAGTCATTGCATCGCTACACCCATACACGAAAAATATAGTAACTTCACGCATAATGAATACAATTTAAGCATTAGAATATATATATATAAGTATAAACCTAAAATTAGCTTTAATGAGAAATAACCCTTATCTGAGTTATATAATAGAAATGCTGCTATGGACTCACACAATAAGTCTATTTTACCTCATAATAAAGAAATATCTCTGTTACTAGAATGGACTGACTTTGCAGCAGAAGTATCTATTTGAGAGCCTTACACCTCCATCTGAGAGCCAGCTAGTGACTGTAGAACTAGTGACTTTGTTGTGCTATTGATAATTGGAGAAATATCACAAATGGGAGCGGTTTCCTGTCAGATGCTTGAGGCAGTTGTCTATATAGTCTGTCTAATTTCCTATCAACTCCACTTAGAGCTACTAGATACACTTAAATTAACAAATTGTCAGGTAAAAGTGGGAAAGGAAAGTTTGAAGAGATCATTTCTTTAACTTCACCTCCATCAATCATTTTAAAGTCTAGATAAAGTGGGCTACCCTTCTTGAAAGTGAAGATATAGCACTCATCCACCCAACTGAATACAGCTGGTTTTTCATGTCCCCTCTTCATCAACCCTGGAATACCTAGTGAGAATCCGAAAGGCTGTAGCTCCCTTGGCACGAATCAGGAACCAAAAGTTTACTGTCAGTCATTCCAAGGGTATTAAATGAGAGACTTCACAGCAGTCAGTTTCATCTCTGGCTTTGAAGCATAGATGAAGACTTCTGCTGATTGTATAATGAGCCCAAACTCCTGACGTTTATGACACTTCTGTCACTTAGGCTTTTCAGTATGGAGCCAAATTCGAAGAAAAAAAATGCTAATCAAAATGTTCCCCTTTCCCTAGGAAGGAGTAAAGTAGGATCACTGCTTACCTTGGCAGTTAAAAAGCTTGCAATCTATCATCTGGATCATCATGTTTTAGTAGCTCTTCCACCACACCACAGCTGTTACTCCACGAATATTTTTTTTCTGCTTGAGTATCAACCCACAACTCCCTTCCCTCAGGCTTGGACTTTTGAGTGCAGGGAAATCCCTCATGGGAGAACATGTGGCAGCTGAAAGTGACAAACTGCAGTATGTTATGCCAATAAATAAAGGGGCACCAGGTGCAGACTTAGAAGTTCAGAATCTCAATTGCTTAAACTCCTGAGCCAAGTCACAGCTCATCCCTCTCCTTGCTGTACATAGCTGGGAAGAATAATGTTAAAAAGACTAGTTCAGTAACTGGTACATATCTGCCAGATGATCCCATCATTCATCAGTTGAGAAAACCACTTAATGCGCTGTTTTTCCCTTGGGGCCTTTCCATTGACAGTAACTCTATATGCTATTTTACCAGGTTACTTGGCAGGTTATGCAGCTAGTTGTTATCCATGTCTTCTCCCTGGGGTATAGATTGGAGAAATGAGAGTCCATCTTTAACTAGCACTGGTCCCCACTCTATTGAAAATGATGAGGGGATATAGTACAAAAATAATTTAGGTGATTTTCTTTTGACCATTGAGGTCATGGTGTAACAGTAATTAGCAGAAATCACAACAATGAAATATACTTCTCCCCCTCCCCCTACCTCCTCCAAAAAACACTCCCCCAGCTATCATTCAACATAACCCTTGCTGTGGAGTCCTGTATTTCTATCTCCGTTCCCCAAGTCCCTACTGAACAGTTGTGCAACAGAAAGCTGGGCTGAGTTCAATCCTTTCCCGCTTCTCTGCTGAAGATCAGGTAGTGTCCGTGCTCCCTGCTTATTCTGGAATTCTAGGATTCACAAGATCACCAACTTCTCTTGAGTGTGGTGCACATAATATGTAATGCACCAATGCGCCATCTGTGTGAAAGCACGTTAGCATGCCTTTATGCTGATCCATCATCACTAGCTGCCAATTACTTTGCATAAGATGGATTGGGGATGCCAAATGCTCTTAATTAAAAAAAATTAAATGAGAAAAAAATCTGTTTTACCCATCTCCATTGTCTTTATCTGTCAAAATTCAGCAGCTTCCATTTTGTAAACCTGCAACAATTACATTCAGTATTTTTAATGCTAGAGCTGGCTATCTCAAAAGTCTGGTCTATTTTTTGTGCTATTTTCTTATCAACAGCTACTTGCCTTGTGAAATCCTTTTTATATCATTTTAATTTCAGAATAAACAGAATTCCACACACATGTATTACTTGGGTTATGGAACAATTTGGGGCAGCTGAAAGAAGCATTTATTTTCGGGAGTAACAAATCTTCCATTGCTACTGAAGCTATATAATTTAAAAGACATTGGCAGTAATTTTATGTTTGCACCGAACTGAATTGTCACTCTAAATGGCACCTATATGAGAATATTGCTTGTTTTAGTTATAAATTCCCATTTATACACTATTTGTCCCAAACTGGTTCCACTAGAGACATCTGTTTGTATATCGAATGGTAAAAAATAAAATAAAAAATAGAGGAAATGATTTCCTTGAAGAGAAATTACCAATTTAAAAATGCTCATTTTTTGCTATAAGTTTTACAGTGAAGTTGAATCTGAAATATATATTTTCACTCATAGGAGGACAAAGTACCTTTCAGATCTGAAGCAGTTTCTGTAAAGTGTAGCAATGTTAGTTTTTAGAAAAAGGTGAAGACAATTCTGTTGCTTTTCTCCATTTTGGCTGTGCCATCTGGTAATGTATTTATTTTCCTAGAGATACTTTTCTAAATTATCTCACCACTTGCTCCTTCCTAAATACTGTCTTTAGTTCCATGTTATCTAAAAACAGATGGTCTGCTAAATTTCTCAGACAAAATTGTATTATTCTATTCCACTGGTATTCTTTCTACTTCATTTCCTTTCCATCTCAAAGCCAAAAAAAACCCCACAAAAAATCAAAGCAATAAACTATGATTTATTTTCATTTATCTTCAAGCATTGCTAGAATTTAAGGTGGATCTTCATTCTCCCAGTGATAGATTTGGGCCCTTTGGGTTGTCACCTGATGAGCTAGAGTGCCACTGAGTTAACCTATTCTGCCAGCTGGGTCTCATTTACCTGGCCTTGCTGGGCTAGGCTCACAAGCCTCTTCCAGCCAAGTACACAGGCAGGACCGGACCCAGCTGCACAGAGAGACAGAGATCAGCTCTGGAAAGATTCAGCCTTAGGGGCTTACCCCAAAACCCTGGTACCCACTCCTTTTTAATGGGTATAAACCCAAAGGTTTTATGAAAGTTGCCTCCTCCCTCAGTGGGGACGGATATATGCATAACTTCTTGCCCCCCTGTTAGAAATTGCATAAACTGGGTTATATTATAAACATACAATAAGTTTATTAACTATAGAAGGTGAATTTTAAGTGAATATAAGCGATAACAGACAGAACAAAGCAGATTGCTGACCAAATAAAGAAAACTACACAAGATAAGCTCTATATACTTAAGAAACAGGTTACAAAATATAATTTATTACCCTACATATTATTTTAGGCAGGTTGCAAAGTTTCTGTGGTTCAGAATTCCAGTTATATTTCTTTTCAGACTGGACTCCTGTCTCAGTCTAGACTCCCCACTGTCTTGACTTCAGGTAGCTTTAGCAGTCTTTCTTTTTGGGCAGCCTGGCCATGGAGAGGAGAAGTCCCATTTGCCTTCCTCCGCACCCTTAAGTAGGATTTACATAAGGTGAGAATATTTTATTTCCCAAACTTGACCCCCATTCCCTTCGGGTGGAAATTTACAAGTCCCATGTAATGTTTAGTATCAAGTGACAAGACCACCTAGTATCATAGTGTCCATGAGTCAGTGGCAGCATGAAGGGTCTGCAGGAAAGCTAAACCTTTTCACAGTTTACACACACACACACACACACACACACAGTCCAGTGTTCTTGCTGATGGGTCATTAGCCCTATCTGGCTTTTCCATTGTTGTACCTGAAGTGTTACCAATGGGCCACACCCAAAGCAGCATAATTTAAATACAGATACAGAGTCAATATTCCTAACTTCAGATACAGAAATGATACAGACATACAGATTGAATAATCACATTCAGTAAATTATAGCCTCTAGTTATGTCTTACAAGACCCATCTTGCATCAGTTGTGTCATACTCCTATCATAAGCATATTTTCATAAAGAATATGGAGTGAAACATCACATTCCTCTCCCCCAGATTAAAGTAAAGAATGGTTACCTACTGTATTGTAGCTGTTGTTCTTTGAGTTGTGTATCCAGATGTATATTTTAATCACAAACTGTATCATAGGTGGTGGGGCTTGGAATCTGTTTAAACAATGACTGACATGTGGCCTTGCCAAAATTTTCATCCTCTTTTAAACTGTTGTGATGGTATAATGATGAGTGAATGTAACTAAATGCAAGGGGGGACAGACTGTTAAGCATAACGTTTGCATGTTGCAAAGATGAAGTGGGCAAATATCACTTATGCAGTCATAGGGAAAAGGAGACTTAGTAGGTTATTAAATGTTGTAATGAGCCATAAAACCAGTTTCTGAGTCCAGGTATTTTAGTGTCTAGAAGAGTTATGAAGTTAGTTCCCATGATCATCTTTTGAAGGTTTTGTGCAGGTTTCTTTTGAGGATGAGGACTCAGAGATCCAATATGGAGTGACCACTTTATGAAAAGTGTTCACCCATAGGTGAGGTTGTTTTTGTTTTTTATTATTTTTCCATGTGATTTCATTTGAGAGCATAGTGATTATCTGCTTTCACCCACAGAGTTGTTTTGGGGGCATGTAATGCATGGAATGAGGTGCACCTCATGTTGTGATAAGCATGTGTAGGGCCAATGGATCTTGAAAGGTATGCTGTGGGGGGTACTGATCATCATAGCGGTAGAGATATATTCCAGTGTGGGGTGTTAGGTGACAATTAAGTTCTACAGTCAGAGGGATTTTTCCCCCTCCCCTATATTGATGCAGGTTCTCCTGCAGTATTTGAGTGGCTTGTTACATGATGAAATCTAGTTCTCTGACAGAGTGTCCTTGTTTGGTCAAAATGGTTTTAAGTGTGTTACAGTATGTATCCCAGACTTTCTCCTCAGAGAATATTATGTAGTATCTTTGAGCCTAAATGGAGATACTAAATTTCTTGGTGTATGTTGGGTGTTCACTCAGTCTATAGAGGTCAGTGTGGTGATCCATAGGTTTCTTGTATGACATTATCAAAAGCATTCCGTTGCTGAAGCTGATTGTGATGTTCAAGAAGTTGATGCTGGCTTGGATTGATGCTGGCTTCAGAGTGTTTATCAGTGGATGGTGATTGTTGTGGTGTAAATCTGTGAGGGACTTTATATAATCTAATATCTAGGTACCAAAACACCACGCCCAATTTGGTTATTGGAGCCACATTTTCATCCTGTCATTCACCTTCCACAAAGCAATTAACTACAAGAAGAAGACACTGTCTGAATAGTAAAGTTATCATCCCTAAGATATTAAACTAATAATTTTAGAGTTGACTGCCTAAAGTTAAGCATCTACATTCTAGTTAAGCATCTTAACTTAAATTAAGCATCTACCTATACTCAGGCAATCAAGTAAAAATGCCCTGATTTTTCAAATGTTCTGAGCACTGGTATAAGTGCCTTAGTCACTAATTCCTGGCAATACTGGTGCTCTGGGTAACTTTTCTGTCATCAGAGCCCAAACAGAAGAACAGAGAGGCTATAACGGACATATATTAATCAGAGAGAAATGAGCCCTGGTGTTATCACAATTCAAGACAGCTAACATAACCCTTTAAAAATCATGCATGGAACACTGTGATGCAAACACTAACAGTTGCTGGCATGATCCTACCCATAATCATGGTTGAAATTTTCAAAGCAGTGTAGGGATTTTAGGTATCTAGTCAGTCATAGTAACTTTTATTCTAAATATCATTCTGTCTGTGCCTAAGTCTTATTACCCCAGATATAAGACATTCACACTCTTACTCAAGAGATATTATTACTGGCAATGAAGTTCCATTCTAGTAAGACTGCCAAGGAATCAAAAACAAACTTATTCTCTGGTACTGCTCAAATGCTGCAAAAGCAATCCTCAGTCTTCCATGGGCGTGCTATGCATATATCTGCAGAATGGTGAGGATGTCAAGCTGGGCTAAATTGCTGTATTGCCAATCCTAGGACTGCTGGAGTGTTGCTGTGAGCTAATTCAAAATAGTGCTGCAAAGGGATATCTCAGGCTACTAGTCAACTGAAACTCTACTACTTAGATTTAAGTTACTTAATGTAGCAGCAAACAATTAAGATTACCCTCTTGTGTTTAGAGCCTCGTTCAAAGAAGCAGAGCTAATACTACTATCAGATCTCTGAGATACTCCTTTAGATTATGCGGTAGAGCTCTTTCTTCAAATCCAGGCATTCACAATTCAAACCTAGCTGGGATAGGTGTCTGACACATTGAAAAGACTTGTATTTATTGCTTCTAATCTCCTAAATATGTTGCAAATTTCCCTCAAAAAATATCTTTCTAGTGCAAACCTAAAGGATTTTCAAGAAGTGGCTATATACAGACTTGTGTAGTGCTCTGGTAGCACTAGATGTTTGGTGAGCTTTTTGTGTACACTTCCTTCACAGTTAGTCAAAGCTATGCAAAATTATCCGTATTCATATCATGAGTATTAATATACAAAAATGAAAATGCTTCACATGCAAAAACTCTTTATTTTGCCCAGCAATGAGGGATTCTAACAAGAAAATTGAAATGTGTTGATTTTTTTGCAAACCTGAATAAAATTGGACTTTTCTATACAGTGATTATTTTTTTCCACATAGTTCTATGTGCAGGTTCATTAATGTAATTGAAGTAGTGACTTATATTTAGCACCTCTCAAGATTTCACTGCAGTTTGGGAACCAGATTGAGAGAAGATTATTTCTCTCCACCATTGTCTTCATGAGTGCTAATGGGAGGATTTTTTCTGGAGTGCTATATTCTGACATTGAATTTCATTAGTACCAGTCCACAAAGATAATGCTAATTACATGTGGTGATGTCACTTTTTTTTTTAAGGAAAATGTATTGCTGCACTGAACTTGAACTTCAAAGTTATCTTGCAAAAGAAAATTCGGAATTCATGATATTTGAATATAACCAAAAATTCCCTGAAGTAATTTATCACTTGTGATTCACTGTAAAAAAACCTAGTGGGGCAGGTTTGAGAAATGTAACAGTTTCGGGCATTGCTGCACATGATTAGGACCATGCCTACAGAGCCATTTGTCAGCAAAACTTAGGTCACTCAGGGGATGTGAAAAAACAACGACCCTTGAGTGACATAAATTTCACCGGCATAAGTTGTAGTGTGCATAGCGCTATGTCAGAGAGAGAGCTTCTCCTGTAGACATAGCTACTGCCATTCATTGAGGGTGGATTAATTATGTCTCTGGGAGAGCTCTTTCCTGTCAGCATAGTGCAGCTACATGAGAGATCTGACAGTGGCGCAGCTACATCAATACAGCTTCACCATTTTTAAGGTCTCTAGTGTAGACATAGCCTTGGTTTGGTTGTTTGTGTTGTGGGTTTTATTTTTATTATTTTTTTGCTTTGTTGGGTTTTTTTGCATCTTCCTTAATCCCATTTACCACCATAGGGAGAGCCCCAATTAACACAATGTACATAATCATTTCTGATTTCAGTTTGAATGGGTGAAAGACCCATTTTCACTTTTTTAGTGAAACACTGATTTTCAAAGTAGTTAACTGAATAATACTATTTACTGCCAAATGGAACCCCTAATTTCAATCTTTAAAGAAGTGTTTAAAGTGTGGGGCTTTCTAGGGGATGGGAATGAATGTTGTCGTGTGTCTGAATAATTTTTTGATGCCTTATGTGCCTGACACAACTCTTACCCTTTTTGAAACCTCTGTTATTGGGAGTACTTCAATGTTTTAATGTGTTTATGAGGAACTGTAGCTGGAGGAAAGAAAGAAATGTAGCCATTATGTCAGTGTAGTAACTTAGAACTGTCACCAGTGCCAAGTGCAATTCAAAGCTGCTAGAGACCCATAATCCCTGGTTTGCTTGAAAGTGCTTAAGGTTGTGTTTTGTTTTGGGGGTTGGGAAGGAGTTTCAGGATAGGGTACTGACAGATGCTGTGAGGTTGTGTTAGGACCGGAAGAAATTGTGATGGGCAACCACTAGGGGGGTGTAGTTACGCTTCTGAGTCAACTCCAGGAGAGGGCGTAATGGTGGTATTAATCTGAAAATGACCTTGTTGTTATCTGTGTGTTTGGGAACAAGTTCCCAGCTGTATGAGTGTTTACCCCGTCTGTGTGAGAATGAATGCGTGGGAAACTAAATGGGGAAACTGAGGCAGGACTGCGTAATCAACAAGTGCTGAACAGCGTGTAACCAATCAGCTTGCTGCTTGCAAATGAGATATGAGTATGTATGAGATGCAAATGAGTATGGGTATATCTGTGCTGACACGCCCCTGTTTGTTGGGCTTCCTCTTTGGGCTTCTTCTCTAGACATCGCCTAGGTGTGTCACACATCTTGTATCGCGGCTGTGCTGACCGGAAGCCCCCAGCACGGAATGCCGCTCCCTTCAATAAACTCACCACTTTCCAACTAGCCACCTGTGTGAAGCTTCGTTTCTACCCGCAACAAGATAAGCCCCCTGCAACAATGGCGCAGCGAGCAGGGTGGGGGGGACGACTCCCACAGGTGGCTGAAGGCAGGAGACGTAAGGCAGCGGCTGCTGGCCCGCAGCGCAGACCAGGATGGCCCCTGGTGGAGCGATGGGAGGGCCGGCTGCGCGTGTGAGTGCCGGTCGTGAGCCAGCTGGTGGTCTGGGACGGAGCGGCGCGCTCTGGGTGAGTGGCGTGGCTGTGTCTACCTGGCTCCAAGCCCAGGATGGGAGTCTCTGTGGAAGGCAGAGGCTCTAGAAAGTAGAAGCAGGATCGGTCCCAAGCAAGTGGAGCCTTCTGCAAGTGCAGAAGGTAAGAGGGCAGGATCGGGCCCAGGCAACGCGGGCTGCCTACAGAGAGAGAGACAACAGAGTGGAATCTCTGGATGCAGTGATTAAGTGAGAATTGGCAGCAGAAGGATTCTTGGACTGAGAGTAACCTTGAGAGAAACAGCACGTAGATAGAGCGAAGGGGGAAGTTTTAACTCTGTAGAAGCTAGTAATGCAGGTCGAGACACGGGGGGCCATGGAGGTGTGGGGGCCCACAGAGACATGGGGGGACCATCTAGAGAGGCGGGGGGCCGTGCAGGTGTGGGGGGCCACAGAGACATGGGAGGCCGTGGTGAGGTGCGGTAGAGTGTGTTGTCAACAGACGCCGGAAGGCAGGTGCGAAGTCCATTTTAATTAGGCAGGAGTAAAAGCCCGTTCCGTTGCCCAGGACAGGGTGGTTACAGCAGCCCATTATGGGACCCTGGGACCTGAGATTGGCAACATCTGAAGTTTCTCCCCAGGCTCGATGAACGGGGAGGCTACCTAAGTTGAATATACTTTTAAGAAAATTTGCTGTTGAGCAGTTGAGAAGTTTTTAGCCAATAGCCAGATGTTATCAGTTGGCAGTTGGCCCAGAAGTTGGCAGGCAGCCCAGAACTGGCCAGCTGCCCAGTAAGTCCAGCTGTGTTCCACCCAGAAGCCCCCCTCTTTCCTAAGTGGGGGGATGAGGGGGGTAATGAGGAGAGACAATAAGCGGAAAGCAGTCCGGTTTTAAAGATGGAGCTAAAGGAAAAAAGCTGGCATGGAAGAGTGAATGAATCTAATAATGTTTTTGTCACCGAGTTCTTGAAGCCGCCATCTTCCTCCCACGGGCAAGCCCTGGCAGCAGATAGGCATGTGGGTGAACTGGCTTCCACCCTCCGGCAGTTGGAATCCACGTGGGCAAGCGCCAAGATGCAGACGGAGGGGCGCCCCATGGAGGCACAGGGCCGAAGTCTCGCCCTGGCCTGCATGGTCCTTACCAAGAGTCAGCCTGGCAGGGCCCACTCCCGATGGTCGTGTGATTGCATATACATCAGCTGCCAGATGAGATGGACACCATGGAAGAGGACCTGGTCCAATTGTTGAGTCCGGGCCAGGCTCTCTGGATGTGGGCACGACCGCACACCTCTGGCTGGCCAATGCCAGGGTGTGCTGCCGGTGGCCCGCCTTGATTTTGTTTGTCTTTTTGTTTGTAGAGTTAACCCTTGACTCCCTGGACGGGTACAGCAGAGATGAGATGCTGGATGCTGTGGCCTATGGGAACCAGACGGCTGCCTTCCCCCACTGGGAGGCAGAGACCACTTTGTAATCTGTGCTTGTTCACCTCCTTTCAGAGGTGCAAGGCGAGGCAACAGCGATCGCGGAGGCCGCTCTCCCCCCCGTCCTGGCCAGTGTCTGGTAGACTGCTCCCAAGATGGAAGCAGGAGTTGCAGTCATCTAAGAAGCGACGGGGGGAGGGGAGAGCTAGTGTTAGCTTTGAGTATTTGTGTTGTTTTGTGGTTAGCTTTGTGTGTTTCTGGGTAGGGGGAGAGGGGTCAGGGGAGGCCTCAGGTGCCTCTGATGCTTGTCTCCTTCACCCTCCCTTTCCTTGTGTGTGTGCAGAGGAGGGAGGGGGCACCTTGGTACTCAGTGCCCCCGTTGTTTGTGTTGCCCTCTTGTTCCCTGGAGTCTCGTCAGAAGCGTGGGGAGGATGTTAGGACCGGAAGAAATTGTGTCAGGCAACCACTAGGGGGCATAGTTACGCTTCTGAGTCAACTCCAGGAGAGGGCGTAATGGTGGTATTAATCTGAAAATGACCTTGTTGTTATCTGTGTGTTTGGGAACAAGTTCCCAGCTGTATGAGTGTTTACCCCATCTGTGTGAGAATGAATGTGTGGGAAACTAAATGGGGAAACTGAGGCAGGACTGCGTAATCAACACGTGCTGAACAGCGTGTAACCAATCAGCTTGCTGCTTGCAAATGAGATATGAGTATGTATGAGATGCAAATGAGTATGGGTATATCTGTGCTGACACGCCCCTGTTTGTTGGGCTTCCTCTTTGGGCTTCTTCTCTAGACATCGCCTGGGTGTATCAGACATCTTGTATCATGGCAGTGCTGACCAGAAGCCCCCAGCATGGAATGCCGCTCCCCTCAATAAACTCACCGCTTTCCAACTAGCCACCTGTGTGAAGCCTCGTTTCTACCGGCAACGAGATAAGCCCCCTGCAACAGGTTGGCAGTATTTTTATTATTTCGGTTTTTAAATTTCAACATGCTCAATAAATGTATTAAGAAAGACATTGATCCATCCTTTACTGCCTAAAACAACTGCAAAACATCTGCTTTGTTGAGAATTTGTAATGATTTTTACAGAAAAGAAAACATACAGAGGGCTTCAGGTATTTGTGAATATTCGGGGGAAATTAAAAAGATGTACATTTTACAACCATTTGATTACATGAGCCGTTCCTGAACCAAAATTACCTTCCGTTCATTCAGGAAGGAGAAGATACACACAGTTATACAAATTGCTATGGTGGCACAGCTGCACTGATGCCGCTGAACTGCTATAGTGCTTCCAGTGTAGATTAGTCCTTGGTGTCTAAACTCCCAAGGGAGAAAAGACCTAACTTGTTCTTAGATAACTTAGTTTGTTGTCTAAAAGCTTGTTGCTCCCCAAGCAAGACCTACCTTCCCCACCTGCCCCCAGTCTGAACAGCCACAATTTTTATGGGGGAGAGAAGATTGGGGAGCTGGAAGGAGCATAAGTCTGTAACCTGGCAAGAAAGAAAACAGTGCTGTAAGTAACTCTTCCTTAAACAACCAACTGTAGATTTTCTAAAACTGTTCCCTTCCCCACACGCGACATTTCCTGCCATTGCCACCCGGCCATGGGACTCTCAGTGCCTGACAGGGGCTAAGAACTGCATAGACACAGGGGCACACTGATTTTTACTTTCAGAAGTGTTTTCAAAAAATAGCATTGGAAGTCAAAGCACAGACCCTGTAATTGTGGTTCATCAGAAATAAATAAAATCACTGATTTTTAACTCTCACACACACTTGAGGACCATTTTGGAGTGGCACAGTGGCTGGAGGGAAGGGGGAAGTTGGAGGAGTTTGCTAAGGAGATGGAGTGAGACAATAATATGGCTTCAGCACTGCACTTCACACATACAGACACAGATAAATGCATAACATGTTATCCAGGGACCAAAAATAAATGCACATTGCTTCAAATACCGGTAATGTTGAAACTGGGAATTTGGCATTACAACAAGACATGATAGTGATGGACCATTATTACTTACCAGTGGGGGAGGGGGGTTGGGTTCTTGCAGCAGGGTAGGGTCCTCCCCAGGTTCATCATGAATGGCTTCTGCAACCTGGATCTGAGGGGAGAGGTGCAGAATAACCACCTCTTGGAACTCCGGATGTTCTGGGAGGTCAGCCAAAATCCCTGCTGCCTCCTCGCTCACTACTCAGTACTGGGGACACTTGACAGCAGTTGGTCAAGCTCCTCATAGGACGGGCCTGTATGACAAGCTGTCCCGGACAGACTGTTTGAGTCTTTTGATCTTTTGTACTTAATCTGTTCCCAGCTCTGGGATGGAGTCTGATCCATGCCCACCTGCTCCAGACTCCATGAAATGTCCCAGAACAGGTGAATGTTCCTGCTGCTCCTGCCAAAATCATGGAGGATAGTATACCTGGCCTAGACATTGATTAGCACCCAGGTATGCTAAATGGGCCAAACAGCTGCTCTTGGAGCTGTATCCATGTTCCACTGTATTGTTCTGTAGAGAGTGCAGCGGGAAAACTTCTGATAGGGTTAGCGCAGCTCGCTACTAGTTGTGAAAACAGTGGGACAAGGACCTTTATTGATTGGAGAGGGGTCAGGAGGAAAAAAGTTCAGGGTACTGTGGGAATGGGAGTGGAAACCTATTTGAAACTTAAGACCTGGTACCTGCCCTTTACCCCTGTCCACACTGCAAACTGACACAGTGCAAACTACAAACTGTGCCACAGCTAACACACATACCTACCCACACCATTCAGACATGCTAACTTGTTCCCCCTCTACTCACCTTGAAACATGTGTTTCAGGAGTTTCTGTGTGGACAATGGGGGACTTATGACACAAGCCTCTGCATGGACATGTACAGTTGCTGGTGTAGATGTACTTGCTTGACACCTACTTACTCGCATTAAACTCTCACTCTACCTGTTTACAGATAACTTCTTAAATTGCCCTCGTGGGCATCCAGTTTACAATAATCCCTGAATTTCCTTTTTTTTCCACATTGGTATAATTTTTTATCTCTTGGTTGATGTACTGTATCTCTCTTTGCAGCTGCAACTTCACTAAGGGGTTATTTGCATTTGGTAACAGCTTTTGGTTTTGTAATACATCAAGCATCTTAACATGTTCCCTCTACCTTTTTAGTTTCCACAGATAGAAAAAGTAAAAGAATTTATAGCTTTGCATTTCAGAAAATCCAGAGGTTCTACATAACCTCTGCTTGAGGACTAAACAAGATAACATATGTTAATGCTTAACCATGAGACTAATCCTTCATGCAGTAAAAGTGTTCAACATGAAATTGCTAATGCAGTTCTCCGTTCTGAGGTGAAGAAAATATTTAAACCAAACAAGTCATAAAATATCCACCATATCTAATGGCAAATGACTTTATACTATCAGCTTCCAGCATTTTTAACATTTCCCCAGAAATGTTTCTTTACTAAATTTTTGTATGTCAACAGTAGGTGAACTGTTGTAAGGGAAAACACATTACATTACATTCTTAAAATGAAAGTAAGCATAATACATGTAATGCAAATATTAGTTCCTATAGACCGATACCAAAATCCATATAGTGCCTAATATTAAGCACTGAATATTTGAGCACTAACGTGTATAGTTTTGCTCAAATGTAGTGCTCAAATGTTGAAAGTGATAATAGCCCTGTCTCCATTCACTAACCATGTGCTTAACTTTAAGCAGAGAAAGGTATAATACAAGGTAAAGCTAGACCAATTTAAATTGGAAATATATAGTAAGTTATACAAAGTTATCACCAAGAGAGATTGAACTGTACCCCACAATACTCCATAGCCCATAGTTAATACACTCATTTAAGAGGTGAGAGACCGGACCAAGACCCTGTTCTACATCAGGAAGACCAGGGACTGGAATCTGCATCTCCAACATCCTGGGTGAGTGCTCTAACCACTAAGTTATAGGGCATAAGGGGGAAGCAAGGCCCTCCTCCAGCTTGTTTTGTGGGGAGGCTCAGTGTAGTATACATGTTCCAAGATGATCTCTGAGTCCAAATTTAGAAATTTTCAGTTTCATCTCTTTGCTAGATTAGAGCTAAGGTTGGGGTACTTTTTATTTATGCACTGTATAAATCTAAATAAATACATTTCAAATTCTATTACTGAATTCACTCAAATAACTTCTCTGCTTTGCAAATGGTAACTCTTACGGTATTTCTACCCTCTCAATTCAAGGAACAGAAAATGGTTCCATTGACTGAACTGAATTGATATGCTAATGTGTGACAGAACAGTAGATCTTGTGAATTTAGAAGTATGTGTAGTTGGTACTTTCAACTCCTACTTCTAGCTTCTTCATGAAGGGGAGGAAGGAGGACAGGACTATTAATAGTCAAGCTTCTGTATGTATGCCAATGTTTAACACAGGAGAATATGGTCTTAAATGTTTTAATCTTTCAGATTTAAGTCTGATCCACAACCCACCGAAGACAATGGGATTCTTTCCACTAACCTCCATAGGCTTTTGGATCAAGACTTAACGTGAGTAAATTCACCCAAGGTTAACATAAATGGAGTTATGCAAGGAATTAATTTGTCCTATGTGCTTTTTCAATTGCTTTGTTCAGCACAGACTTGGGAAGAATGGTATTTATACATACCATTCTTCCCAAGTTGCACTCAGTCATGCAGCAATTAAAAAACAAAAAGAAAATATAACATACAGAATTGGGTTTTGCACCTCTCTATCTATACAGAAGATAGGATAAACTTGGAATGAGAAAATACATTTCACTTAATTTCAAACATACACAAACAGGATGGATTTTAAAGTTCAACTTGAGCTTTTAAAAATCATTCTGTTTCCAAAACTAAATTCGAATAAAGAAAAATACAAAGTCCATTTAAACACTCAACAGTGATTTTTCCTCTATGAGAGAAATATACTTGATTTTGAATTATTAGTAACCAAAATATTACAAGTCTTATGCAAACCGGAGATTCCACCTATTAATTCATGTATGATAAATTGTACAGTGTAACTGGGGGTTGGGTTTTTTCACCGTATTATTCACTGAATTTCACTATATAATTATTATTAGTGTTACTGTAGCACGTAGGAGCCCCAGTCAAGGACAAGGACCCCATTCTGAGAGGTTCAATACAAACACAGAACAAAAAGAAAGCCAGTCCCTTCAACACCAAACTTACAATCGTTAAGTATAAGACAAGAAACAAGATAGATACAGAGTGATGGGAGTACGAGGAAACCATGAGACCACATTGGTCAGCAGGATAGGCTGGTCTCAGCACACCAGCAGGCTAGCCATTGTCAAGTGTGTGTTTTTTGTGTTTTGGGGTTGTTTTTTTTCAAGATTCATGGTAAAGGAGAGTTTAAGTGGGGATGAAGAGGAAGAATGAGTTTTGCAGATGTTTATGAAGAGCTATTATTTACTGTGTAAGCCATAAAACAATCATCACCACCTCTCTCCAGTTTTGTAGGCTACTAAAATTGCATGTAGAGTAGGTACCAGCAAATGTCGATAATTCTGTCATTTTATCATAAAAATGAGATCTAAATTGTTTACAAGTCCCTTGACTTCTGTTGACTCAACATTAGTAAACAGAATTCAAATTCAACAGCTGGTTCTCTTCATTCCCTTGTGGACTGTTTAGAGTGATAAATTGATTAACCTTGATGAAACCCAGGATGCATTGTCTGCACATGAAATAATAAATTAATGAGTTTCATTTATTCAGCTAATGCTAGTTATTGCTTCAGTTGTGTCCTTAGATGCAGGTTTGGCTCTCCTTCTAGTGGTGCTGCCAGATACTTATAGACACCTTGTGAAGTGCGTGTGATAATCAACTGTGCAGTGTAGTGTAGATAGGAAATCCAGAAATAAATAGAGCCAAAAATGTATAAGAACTGGCAGTACCTGTAACCTAATTTCCTTGAAAACCCAGTTTATCACAAAAGCAATTCAAAGTCACATTTTGTTGACTCCCATATTAAAATGTACTGTTTTAACATTAGGTTTGATCAATTTTGATTTTTTTAAAGTTCTATTACCTCCATTGAAGCTTTTCTTTTTCGTACTGATTTGTTTCTACTGTGAAATTATGAAAAAAAATTGACAAACTAACAAAGCAGGTCAGGAAATTATATCAGGCAACCCATGTGAAGTCTAGTTTAAAGCTAGAGGTTGGAATTCAAGTTGAGGCAATATAGAAAAATTCAGATTCTATTTAAATACTGGCAAATACCATCACATGTAAGCATCACTGAAGCTTATGAAGCAATTTGAATGAATGCACTTAAGAAGGAAGAATCCCAGGCACTGCTTTAGGCTGAGGACTAACTGTCTAGGAAGCAGTTCTGCAGAAAAGGACCTGGGGATTACAGTGGATGAGAAGCTGGATCTGAGTCAGCATTATGCCACCATTGCCCAGAAGGCCAGTGGCGTATCAGGCTGTACTAGTAGGAGCATTGCCAGTGGATTGAGAAGTGATTATTCCCCTGTATTCGGCACTGGTGAGGCCACACCTGGAGTACTGCATCCAGTTTTGGTGTCCCCACTACAGAAGGAACGTGGACAAATTGGAGAGAGTCCAGTCGAGGGCAATGAAAATTATTAGGGATTGGAGCACATGACTTATGAGGAGAGGCTGAGGGAACTGGGGTTATTTAGTCTTCAGAAGAAAAGGGTAAGGGGGGATTTGATAGCAGCCTTCAATTACCTGAAGGGATGTTCCAAAGAGGATGAAGCTAGGCTGTTCTCAGTGATGGCAGATGACAGAACAAGAAACAATAATGTCACGCCCCAATGCCCCCCTCCCTCAAGTCCCTCGGGGAAGTAGATTAGTATGGTGTGTTGCTAACGCTGCTAACGTTGCTAACACTGCTGCATCACAAAGCATTATGGGAGGGGTTAAAGGTGTGAGTGTGGAATGACAGATTCCTTTGCAGGTTTCAGTAGGCCAAGAGAGAGGGGGAAGAAGAAAAGAGCAAACAAAGGATTAATTTGAAAGGTCAGCTAGGCCTAGAGAGAGCTGCTCTTCATTCAAGGTCAAGAATCGACACAGACCACACCAAGCACCAAAGCAGATTGGTAACAGAAATCTGTCACAATGGTCTCAAGTTGCAGTTGGGGAGGTCTAGTTTGGATATTAGGAAACACTATTTCTATGGGAGGGTGGTGAAGCAGTGGAATGGGTTACTTAGGGAAGATGGAATCTCCATCTTTAGATTTTTTTAAGACCAGGCTTGACAAAGCCTTGGCTGGGATGATTTTGTTGGTGTGGGTCCTGCTTTGAGCAGGAAGATTGGACTATATGATCTCCTGGGATCTCTTTCAACCCTAATATTCTATGAATTTACTCAAATGGTTGACAGTATATACATTCTGAAAAATAAGGCAAATTTCTGATTTACTAAATTTTTACTCATTGTAATAGGAGTTTTCCTAAGTAAAGTCTTATTTACAGCTGAGAAATTGGAATAAGAGCCTCAAGATTTGAACCATATTACACTATTAGCTGTAGGTCTGAATGTCTAATGTAGCTTTTATGATCACACAGGTACATACACCCACTAATATTCTGATAAGTCTCAAACAGACCTTACCGGCAACTGAGAATGCCAACTAGCTTTCAGGATCAAGCCTGAGAAAATAATTGCATGTGCAATATGCTACTACATATTTTCCAGGTATTAGTTTGCACATTGGTGTGTACATGCATATTTCGTATGGACAGCATAGGCACGTACTTCTGAAAATGTAGTCCAAATTGTATTACTACTATTTGATTAGAAGTGTTCAGGTGGCTTCTGATGTTGTGTAGAGACATGACATAGGTAGGTGCTTTTATACAAAACTCAAATGTTTTATAAATGTGATTTTTCTGTTCAAACCACTCAAATATTTCCCTGTAAGACATGAATATGACCCTTTTAGAATTAACTTGCTGTTATTATTCAACTGTAATCAGCCATCTTTTCATGGTTTTCTAGTGCAGCAGATTACAAATCTTATGGGTTCCTTTTCCCCCTATTAAATCCACACAACAGGATCTCACCCCTAGGTGGACCAGCATGGCCTCCAAGACCACCCAACGGAACCTTACCCCCCAGAAGGTGTCCCACTACATCAAAGACTCTGCAGACAGAATTCATGCAAAAAAGGGCCAGGGTCATACCAGTAACTCCAAAGCAAGACCGCATCCCTAAAATGGCTAGTACTGGTGCCTCCAAAGCCTCCTAAAAGAATCAATGCTGCCCTAAAATCAGTAAGGGAAGACACTCTCATCGTACCAGAGATCTTGCCTCAGGATCCAGCCGGGGTTCTCAACACCAGGAGGAAATGGGGCAACAGGTTAATTCCACAGCAATTTCCAGCATTAGCCTGTGGAGATTGAGCAGCCAGAGGATCAACAGTCTTCAGTGAGGGCCTCCACACCATGGCAAGTCACTTGGATGGAGAAGTTGGTGTGGACAGCCTCCTTTGATGAATTTGGCCACCTTGTAGACAAACTAAAGCCCTGTTTGCAGAAATTGTTTCTGGGAAAAAGGGAACTCAGGAGAACACACTGACTGCTCAAGGAACTCCTGTACTGGGCCATAACACCATCAGAGAAGCAAGGAGATGGAACATCAGTCGCTACTATCAACCAGCAGCAGCATCCAGGATTCATAAGCCCTCCCGGTCGAACCGCCCTAAGGATATGTGAGAGATGCTGAGATAAAGCGTGCTCTTCACACATTATAGATAATAGACAAAAACTCATCTATTAAAAGATGGCTTATTCGCATACAAAATGAAATGGACAAACTAAACTTTATCGTATAAAAAGTAGCTGGTGGAAAATGAAAGCCAAGCAGCTTCAATCAGTGGTAGACCAAAAAGACTAAAAAAAAAATTGAGTACAGTCCAGACTGGTATTGGTATCACCCCATCTGGAATGCAGATAAGTCACTGCTGCTGACTGATTGTTGACAATTTTTTTAAAGATGGGCTGAATACTTTAATAAGGTTCTGAACTGCCTGTCCACCCTGTCAGCATCTGTGCTTGATGATCTTGAACAACTTCCAATTCAAAACCAGCTCTCAGTTGCACTGAATATACTTGAAATATGGAAAGCTGTCAAGCAAATGTCAGAGCAGTATTGGTAGATGGTATTCCTGCAGAGATCTTAAAATGAGGAGGCCATGAGTTGATCAGGAGGAACCTCATTGGCCTCTGCATAAGGAGGCTGTGACATAGGAACTTAAAGATGCCAATGTTTTTCACCTTTATAAAATGAAAAACAATCACACTTTTTGCAATAATCATGACATCTTGCTCTTTGCCACTACAGTAAAGATACTCAGCTGAGTCACGCTAAACCAACTAACGGAACAACTTACAGAGAAGATACTACCTGAGAGCCAGTGTGCTTCCATCCTCTACATGGTACTTCAAACATGATCTCTGCACCACAGCAAATTCAGAGGAAATGTCATAAGCAGAATTAAGACGTATGTAGTTTTTGGCAATCTTACTACGGCCTTTAACTTTGTAAATCAAGAGAGCCTGTGCACAGACATTGGCAAGCTCGGTTTCCCTGGTCAGTTTTGCTAATATTATTAAACCTTTTCATTCAGGAATGTTTTCTTCTCCAAGGCTGCTTCTCAGCTCCATTTGATGTCACCAGTGGAGTAAAACAAGACTGTGTTCTTGCTCAAATATTATTTAACTAGCAAAAATACCCGGCGTTGCTCGGGTCCATCGGAGGGGGGGACGGGGGAGAGAGCTGAGCGAGTGTGGGGTCCGTTGGAGGGGGGGAGGGGGGAGATAGCTGAGTGAGTGGGGGGGCATTGGAGGGGGGAGGCGGGAGAGAGATGAGCGAGTGGGGGAGTCGTTAGAGTGGGGGGAGGGGGGATATTTTAAAAATGTTCTATTCTTACCTGAGGAGGGGAGAGAGCTGAGTGAGTGGGGGGGCCTTTAGAAGGGGGGAGGGGGGTGAGATTTTAAAAATTTTCTATTCTTACCTGAGGGGGGAGAGAGCTGAGCAAGTGCGGGGTCCGTTGGAGGGGGGGAGGGGGCAGAGAGCTGAGCGAGTGCGGGGTCCATTGGAGGGGGGTATTATTACATCATAACTATGTCACAGAGAACAGCAGGTGTTAACCTGCTGCCCAGCTGATGTGAATGGGCTTTAAAGAATTTCACCCCTAGGGGGTGTCAGAGGTGAGATTTGAAATTTTTTCTATTCTTACCCTGATTAGGACCCTAAAGCGTATAACTGTACCAAATTTCAAGTCTCTAGCTCAAACGGTGTGGAAGGAGTAAGGGAACGTACATACACGCACGCACGACGCGTATACCATTTGACTTTTTTTATATATATAGATGTCATGTTTACAGCTGTTCTAATAGATGACTTCAGATACATTGATTGTGGCATTTATATGAACTACCAAAGGGATGGAGGTGTCTTGAATGTGCATCACCTGCATACAAAGACAGAAGTTCTGGAGACAATTGTATGTGAATTACTGTTTGCTGATTGTGCTTTGCTGGCCCATAATCTTTGGGACATTCAGGGATCACTGACTGCTTTGGGTGTCTAGCAAAACATTTTGGCTTAACAATCAGCCAAAAGGAGACAGAAGCCATGGTCCACCCTCGACTGGGAAGCACTGCAACCATATTCCAGTTGTGTCTGTTAACATGTCACTCAAGGTTGTTGACAAATTCTGCTAGACAGTGTCATTTCACAAAATGCAATGATTGGCAATGCCGTTACGAAGATCATTGGTGCAACAATCAATGCCTTTGGAAAACTTTCATCATCTCTGGAACAAACACGGTGTCAGTATGCAAACAAAAATTAATGTTTGCTGCACCATCGCCATCACAGCATTCCTCTGTGGCTTGGTATATGGACTACTTATCAATGCCACATAAAAAAACTTGGACCAATTTCACCTGGATAATGGGAATTAAATGGCAATATTTGATTCCAAACACAGAGGTCCTTGAGTAGTTCATCATCAGTCATTGAAGCTTTTTATAGTGAGAGTGAAGGTGAGATGATGCAATCATATGGTCCACATATCTGACAGCATAATACCAAAATCCATGTTTTACGGAGAATGAAGAATTGAAACTCATTTTAGGGCAGAAAACATTAACGACACTCTAAAATCCAAACTCCAATCTTCCATGTTGACCTCAACACCTGGGAGCTCTTTACCCACGACAAGATCTTGGACTGAAAGATTTTGAGAGCTCTCAATTGCTGCAATCAAGGAGAGACATGAAGCTAAAAGCAGCACATATTTATCTACAATTGTCTTCATAAATGGCACTTTTGGATGGGTCTGTAGGCACAAAATTGGTCTTTGGTCTTATCTCAGGACCCAGTCACTGATTGTAGCTCATCCACTGAACTCAATGGGAGACTTCATCATCAGTTAGCCAATCTTTAGAGTTTTCAGCCTCCTCCTCTATAGTGCTTAAGAACAGCTCTTCCTCTTCAGTTGAAGAATCCATTACTGCACTTTATACACTTTCCTGCTTCTCTATATCTACTAGATATCTACTAGATATTTACTATATCTAGTAGATATCTACTAGATATTCTCTATATCTACTAGATATACATCAGGAATTATTTTGGGGAAGTTCTATGCCTTCTGTTACAGAGGATGCCAGACTAGACGTCCACAGTGATCTCTTCTGGCCTTGGAATCTATGAAAAACAAATGGTTGCCACATTGCTGATGTTGCTTTCTTCTTTTCATATTTCTGTTGATGGCAAATTTAATTTCTGTGAAAATTTCCCTTGTTGGTATAGCTACAGTACACAGTTCTATGTTCTGTGCCTTTTTGTAGGCTTTTTATTTGTTTCTGTCTGTCATACTGCGTGGCATATATATGTTGTCCTTTCTACTGTCCGATCTAACTCCCGTAGTAACCATTCACGGACTTTTTTTATTGTTACATGCCAGGACAATCTGTGCCTTTACAAGAGTCTTTTAATATTCCATGTTCACAACTGACTTTTTAGTTTTACGTCTGTGACAAGCTCCTCTATTGTTCTGTGTTCTCATTCTGAACATATGCCTCTCATAAATAACATTATTTTCTAGGAACATAATCATCATCAAACATTTTCATTATTTCTGCAAAGCTTTTCTCTCTCTTATCTTCTCCTTTCTCCTGTCTCCCCATCTTCATGCAATTTATTATATACGTCATACTGGGGCTTCAGTGCCTGCCACTTTCAAGACTAGAGCAATCTTTTGTTCATGCTTCAGTTTACTTGCCTATGTGGCTTTCATCTACAATTCAAATTGTCATTTGAACCTCTTCTGGTTCTGTAGCATTTCCCCAGATTCTCAGGGCTGGTGGGGGACTTAGTTGCAATTGCAAAAGCTCTGCCCCATTCATTTCACTTTTACCTTTCAGTGGGATTTCTAGCTCACTGTGCTTTCATCTTGTATCTTTGTGATGAGCAGACCAATGTCAAGATAAACCCTTTATTAGGAACAGGAACTATGTACCGAAATAAGTACTCCTGACTGCACTGTGTAGCTGCAACCTGGATTGCCCAGCCCTAGGCTACTTTGTTTCTGCCCAGCAGAAATAGGTCACAGGAAACCAAAGACTATATGAGAGAGTAAGGGAAGTGTGGTGTATCTACACTTCCTGGAGGACATATTGTATAGCACAGCTCCTATCCCCAGCCCCTTTCTTAAACACACATTCCTATGTAACCTCCTTCCCATAAGTGCCCTTCCCCTTACTGCATCCCAATTCACAATTCTTACCCCATTCCCCCTCACCTCCCAGTGAACATTTTTAACAGTAGTTTCAACATCTTCTAAATATTCTGCTGTACTCAGGTTATATTTCAAGATTACAAAACAGTTTTGCCAGAATCAGCTTGGAGCAATAGCCCTCTTTTTTCACATTTCTGCCCAGAGTTAGATTTGAACTCTAAAAGCCTGGATGGCATGCACATTTAATAGCTAGAGCTTTCCCCCTTGAGTCACACCAGTGTTGTGATGGAGGACTACTATTCAACCCGTTTCTGCACACGCACAGTCAAATCCATTTGGAGCATAAGCCTTTGCCATGCTTCTAGACAGAGAACTACACTCACTTGCTAATAACATTGTAATTTGATTCCCCCCCCCCAATGGGTACTTGGTAGAACGCACTTTGTTGGTGTAACTCCTGAGCATTTGAGACCATTGAGTCCAGATTACTATCTATGCACAAAAAAAGTTGCAAAAATATGTCAGCCTTTAAAAAAGCTGCTTTTAGAGGGGAGCTGAATTTCAGAAATACCTTAGTCAAATGGATCACTAACCAGATTTCAAATCCATGTAACCATGTGAATTTTAGAGCACTTAGAATAATTGAGCTTTGAACAACAAGCAACACTTAACTTTAACTACAGCAGACTTTGTGCTCTCCTATACCGTTATAGTAAAAAATCTCAAGCAGCACAAAATGATACTTTTTCAGCTAAATGACTGGAAATAGATTTTATTTTGCAGAAATTATTGATTGCAGCACACACCAATCAGCTATAATTACAAATCTGGAACATCAGAAAGGCTAAACTTTTTTTTTCTCATTTTTAAAGCTTTCTTGGATAGATTTGTTCTTATTAAGACAGGCCCTTCAAGAACAGATTGCACAGCAAAACTCAGTAAGGTATTGATTATAAACTAAACTGCTTTGAAAGTCAAATCTAAGCATTACATCTATTATAACCTTAGTTACCTTGGCTGCTAACATCCATGCAGAAATTCTGCTCTCCTGAATAGACCCAGTTTCAATCTGTATTCAGGAAACAGAAGGTGGATTCAGTTGGATAAACTGAACGAGCCAGGAGTGATGCTGACTGCTAGGGAGAAGTATTCTGAAGACCTAGAGTAGTCTACAATTGCTCCATCAACTCAGGGTCTTGGGTTGATCACAGTGAAAGTGATCCACACTCTCAATGTTTACCAGACTTAACATTGGTTCTAGACTTTCAGAGTATATCACACACCAGACCACATTCTTTCAACACCTAGTAAACAGATTATTAACCTTCCTCCAGGTGTTGAACAATGTCATCAGTCCCTAAAAGGTGGATGTAGATTCCCAAAGAGGCAGCTAGCACCCAAATATCTTTGAGGATCTGGGCCCTTGTCTTTTCTTTACTTCAAGTTTGACAGATACACAGTGAGTGAGGGAAGAGTATATAGTGAGTGAGACAGGAGTTTGGTTAACCCATGCCTTATTCTGGCCTAAATTCTGTGGCAGCTACCACAGTGTAAATCATTAAAGTATTTACACCAAGGATCAGCAAGAGTAGATTTACACCTTCAGTGCTCAGGTTGGACTTTGTACAATGGATGAGTCAAGAACTCTCACAATGAACAGCAAGGATAAGAACATATAGTCAGGATGCCTCATCCATTGTGCATTGACTAAGGCAGGTAACCCGAATAAATAATATTATGTGATTGTATAGCCAAAGGCTTGTAAGACATATGCACAAGAAGGTAAAATTAAGGTTGTATGGGCAGTCTTAACTTTGCTTTTGAATGCTTTGAAGCAATAACATACTTTTTACGATTTTTATATGAAATAATATTAACAGTTTGTTAGTTTACCCACAAGCAAGAAATTTACTTTAAGGTTTTAAAACAAAATGAGAGTTAGATTTATTTTGACAGTAAAAATATTTAATCCCTTCATTTTTTCTTATTGTCACAATAGATGGTATCTGAATGAATTTTTTACACAAGAAGTCGATGGAAAATCGGTATAATCACTTGGACAAAATCTCCTCTGTTCCACTTACCATAACTCTGATTTCAGTATTTATCAGTGATTTTAATCCATTTTGTGACCATGAATACATAATTGCCCAAATATTTGTCAGCAAACTAAACCTTTACTGTGATCTCCTCAACTATCTCAAGCTAAACAGTGACAGGCTGGGTCAATTGTTAATGGGAAATCTCAGATTTGGTATTCTTTGCTTCCTGACCTAATCTATTGTGTAATGTTGCTGTGTGCAGCCAGATAGTTGTCGTTTCACCCAAGTGGTGCTGACAGGCAGTACAGGTCCCTCAGGGCACCAGAACAGGGCCATCATGACTATGACACTGCCTGATCTAGTTCCCCTAATAAAGGGAAATATCATCAAACAGACAATGATACAGGAGAGCTCCAGGATAATTTTTCACCCAAACAAGTTCATCCCTTATCTTAGGGAGGATAAAAAACATAGCTGCATCCCACCAAACTCTGTGTCTCATAAGACAGCTGTATCTCATTTGCAATCAAGAGATTTATAAAGAAAAGCACTACTAAGGGTGGCAGCACAGAACTCGTCATATTCCACACTCAAGCTCTGACTCCTGGGTGGTGCTGGCCCCTCAGAGATTGGGGAGGGACACGTGACCCTTCGGAGCCCCCACATACATACGTCTCTCCCCTGGCAAACTGTCTCTCAAAGAAGAAAGCCACAGGGAAATCTCTGAAGAAAAAAAAAAAACTACCAGGAGAAGAAATGTGTCTGAATTTTTTGGGATCTTAGAATGTGTACCCAGGCAGTTAAGCCTTCATAAACTTTTTCTTTCCGTTTACCTCTGATTCCTGGAGTAGCCAAACTACAATATCTAGAAGATCTAATGGTTCAGTGTGATTTTTGAACTCTTAATAATGAATCATCTAAATTTACTTAATTTATTTTGTGGTGGACACGGCAGCAAAATGACCACAAAGACATGCATGGACTTAAGCATCAGGCTTCAACTTCTTTCAACTTTAGCACAGGGCAGGGGCACTACCTACCTGTCACCCATAGTCTCCTCTATTAGGTATTTAATTGGCTCCTGTGCAGAGGTTACGAGCTCCTTAACATATAACCCATAATTGGTGCCTGGGTTACATGGCTCCTTACTCCATAATGTGGGGTAGGCTCTCCTCAATCTATCCTGCAAGACTCCGCTGACTGAGTCCTAGCATCTTTTCCCCACCATGAGAAGACAGGAGGGTGGAGACTTCAGCCCATAAAGGCCACATGAGTCCAAGGCCAAACACCAAGATTCTAGGTCTTTCACCTCCCAGAACTGTTCATTTTATTCTCTTAACTGCACTAGAAACTGGCCATAAGTTGTGGTGAATAAACAACTCCACCCCTGTACCTCAGTTAGATATTAAGAACATTCCTACTGAACCCACTGTTCCTTGAAGGTGCTGTGAGGGCGCCAAAAAAATCCTCTCTGGTCTATAGCCCCTGCACTGAGCTAAATCCTGGAAGCTAGGTAATGCTGGCCAATCAGCACCTTTCTCCCCCACCTGACCAATGGGTAACAGAGACTCACAGGGGGTGGAGCTACCTATTGTCCCTTGGTGAGTGTCTTCCTTCCCTTGCTACTGGGACTGTCCCTCATTCATCACTGGCCCCATCAAGTTCCCCCACCTGTTGATGCGGATGGGTAACATTTCTAATAAGACTCCGCTCAGATATTTTGACACTTATATCTATGTAAGAACCAGATTTGTGTGAAGACGGGAACCAGGGGCTGCCTACAGTGGTCTATGAAGTGTTCCCCAAATAGTTTAACCATATGTTTTGCTAAACATACACTTGGTACATTTATTAGAGTAAATGTAAGAAGATATTATTTAGATACAGTCTGACTGAATTGGGGTGGACGTTTGCATGAGAAAGACAATTATAGAGCTCACCTATCAAAAACAGGCATAAGAATGAACAGGCAAAATTTTCTCTTTTTCTACATAAAGCCCCTTTGATGTGGCCAAGTGCGGAGCCGGTAAGCAAGTAATATCCATCCACAGTCGCTCTGTACCAAGGTGCGGGGCTGGAACTCAATTCACCCCTGCCCTACTCAACCCAGGCTGAGCACTGACTGTCTCCACTTCCTGCAATTTGTCTAAGCCACCAGACCCATGCAGATCCAGTGCCCCCATACTGCCCTTTATGCTAGCCTACATTTTATACATTTACTGAACAATATGATCATGATTCTGGGAACATTTTTTGATATAAAGGCAGACAAATCTTATGCACACCTTGCTGACAAATTACTAGAAAATTAACTTTATTTGATGTGCAGTATCTGATGAAGATTGATCCTTTTCCTCTTACTGTGCTGCTTGCAGTTAAAAGCAAATGGCTCATTTTGACACTGACAGAATTTGCTGAGTGGTGTTCAAAGAAATATGCATTGTAACTGGGAGGAAAGAGAGAAATTCTTCCTCTTGGATAAGAAAGGGTGGTGATTTCTCTCCCCAGGCTGAAACGTACATGTTCCAGTCCTTCAATCTGTTTTCAGCAAATACCAAAAAACCAGAAACACCTGCATAAATTGTTTTTCTGAAGCTTCTGATGAGTCTAAGCATGAGCCCAACATTTTATTACTTAGGCCTATTTAATAGCTTGAAGAAAATCAGCCAGAGAGATGTAATAGTTTTTCTAAGGAAGCTGTATCATAAAAGTCACAGCTGACCTTTTCAGAGCACAAGAAGGAAGAAAAAGTGTTTGACCTTTATTAAATTTATTAACTATAAAGCTTGTCAGTGTTTGTTTGTTTTCAATGGCAAAATAGAAAGTGCCTGACAACGTGCAGTGACTTATCATCTGTACTGTTAGTCTGCACTGATTCATGTAGAACCAGGGTTCTACATGAATGTGAACCATTTATAATGTGAACCATTTCTGAATGGTGAGCTTAGAGCAGATTCTCCATTGGGGTGCAGCTGCTTTGGGCTGACAGACCCTAAAAACAGCTTAACTGGAATATATAGGATCACCCTAGTGAAAGGATGCTCTTCCACTGGTATAGAATGGATATAGGGGCTTTTATGCCACACAATTCTTCTACCATAAAAAGGAAAAGGAAATATAACTGGGATGCCCCAGCCCTATCTTCAGCTGCTATTTTGATAGTTTGGACTGGTTTTCAGAAGGAGTAAAGTCTTCAAGGATGCAATCAGGGCAGAATTTAATCCTTTAAAATTAAGTAAATACAAGCTCTGGGGAGGGGGGAAGTGGTTTGGGTGTGTGAGAGGCCTGACAGATGAGTCTCCACTCTGATCACTGTAGCCTTGATTAGTTTCCCAGTGATGGCTGATAGAGCAATTAGCTAATCAGGATGAGACCCTGGCGAGGTAAATAACTGATTAGCCCTCAGCTGGCTAACCTGATAAAAGCCAGGAAGGAAGTGTTACAGGGGGAGGGGGAGGGGGAGGGGGAGGAGGAGGAGGAGGAGCAGGAGCAGGAGCAGGAGCAGGAGCAGGAGCAGGAGCAGGAGCAGATGAGTTCAGACTGTCTGTGGAAGGACTCTTCTCTTCCTAGGGTCATGGTATGGAGGGACTGAAAATGTAGGGATTAAAAAGTGATGGTGTTGCAGTGTCGTGAGGTTAGGAGAATGCTTTAGAATAAACTAGATTGAACACTAAAGGAAAGTGTTTTGCCCCTCACAGGAGTGAATGGAATACATTAGTTACCCTTAAAATGTTCTGATTATCTTAGGTAATTAAATACTGTTATCTTAGTATCTTCAGGATTCTAAGAGCCAGTCCATAGTTAAAGCTACCAGCTGAATTTCTCTTCTGAGCCTGTTTTTACACACTCTCCCCCATCAAATCTGCATACACTGGAATATTAACCTCTAAATTATTAGGTTAGGTTAGGTTGAGGACCGAGAGAGACATTTTCTAGGAAATTTGAAGTGAATGGGAGAATTGCTTAATTATGATAGTCTAAAAATAGAAATGTTTGTCAGAGTTACAAAGATTTGAATGGGTCACTTTATAGAGAAAAAGAGAAAAGTGTGGCCAAACAAAATAAAGAAACAAACTTAGTCTTAGTATTTACTTAGTACATAAGTACTTTACTTTAATCGGGATGTATAGTGCACAGATTCAAGCCTAAGCTCTTCAACTACTATTTAAAAGCTTAATTTTAAATTATTGTCAGAATACCTCATTGGCTCCAGCAAATTTAAAACTAAACTAAGGTGTCAAAGAACTGCTGAAGATCCAAGCTTTCACTTAACAATATAAAGCAAGTCTCAAACTTCTTTCCTTGTCCAGATGGACTGCAAAATGTAGCCAAGTGTTAAGGAGACTTGTCAATGGAAAAAGAATTATTCCAGCTGAACTGAAGTTAATCATATGCACTGCCAGTATACTAAAACACATTAACAACTATGGCATTCACTATGGTTACAGAATTCTTCCAATATTCTTTTTGCTAGATCCCTGCTTAATTTTAAATATCTCCCACTCTCAATTCTTAAGCTTATTGATGTATCTGTTTTCACAGGACTAATTCCTCTTTGCTCTACTTTCCCTGTACCAAAGTCCCCTATTAGCAGCACCTGCCCTTTTCTGTAAAATGTGACTGTTAAGGTTTGTTTTCTACAACAAGTATCTCTGGATTTCCTCGGTTTCAAATGTCATTTGAACTCAAACATTCTTGAGAGATGCATTCTAAACTCTATGTGCCTCTGACCTTAATGTCACCTTGATGAAGTATTTGTGGTTGGGAGAAGCCAATACAGGGCCCTTACTATCTTGGAGTAAAACTTTACTGCACAACCTGTCCCCATTATTTCAAAGGACTCATCTATTTCAATTGGACTACTAGCTGAGTAAGGTACTACACAATTTGAGTAAGGGTAGCGAAATCTGGCTCATACTCAATGCTCCAAATACTGAGGTAACATTATTGAAGGTACTTAGAAGTACTTTTAATGCCAGCTGTAGCTTTTGAGTTTTTAAGCAAAATCATGAAATAACTCACTGTGTTACAAATTAGTTGTCAAGTTTCTTACCATAAGTTTTAGGTTGCTAAGTAAATCAATTTACGCTGTATGCTAGCCTTACTTTCCTTCCATCAAAATCAATACAGATAGATATTGATGCTTTGCAAAAACTTTAAAAAATCAAGTAACTTATAACAATTTATGTATTTTGATAAAGCATTTAGTTTTTTTTCATTAATATTTTGAAATGTGGTGGGAAGTAGTATTTCTTCCCCCAAATTTATCGCTGTCTATTGCTTCTGTCAAAAACTGATGGAAGCCAGAAATCTGACCTTCAACAGTGTGTGTGTGGAGGTTCCAGTCCTGTAAGTGGCACTTCCAGAGCAGACCCTTGTGTAGATACCAAGCCCTGTTGACTTCAGGTGGCTCCACATGAGCAGAAGTGTCCATCCACAGGGATCTCTTTGTGGGATCAGTGTCCAAGGATTGCTGAAGTCTTTTCAGTGATATTAGAGGGGGATCCAAAAACATCAAATATTTTCCATTAAAAATATTAGGAAAGAAAATTTTCTTTTTAAAAAATTGATGACATTTATGGGGGGGTTAATATTTTTTTTTCAGTTTTCAAAAGTAAAAAAATCAGGGTTTTTAATGAAAAATTTTGGTAGAAATTAGGCACCTATTTTTTCATCAAAAAAATGAAGAGATTCAGCCAGCTCTAGGAGACAGTCAGATTTCTAATACAACAACCAATAGGCCATTTCAAAGGTTGGCGGTTAACCCCACTCTATCCTAGTACTTTGAACATTCTCCCTATATTAGAAAAGAGATTTTGTAACAATGTAAAAATCAGTTTAGCATTTTCATTCTCTCTTTTAGTATTTACATTGAATACTGAATACAGGATGCCTCACACAGATTATGGTACTGATAATTATCTGCAGTAACTAAGTATGAATAAAAAGACTCCCTCTCTTAAATAAATCATTATTTATAAGCTGCTCACACATAAACAATTAAAATACGAGGTTCTGGCATCTTGTCTCTGAAAATAAAGAACCTTCAAACATGATTGAAGTTATTTTAATGAAGACAAAATGAATCTCCAGTTTTCCACTAGATACATTTACAGTCCTTGCCTTAATACATGGTTGTACTCATTGTATGGCATTATCCCAGCCTGGGCTTCAGGCTGTTAGGAATGTTAAAATGAACCACAGACTGTAGAATCTACACAAAAACAGCCTTTACACAGGTAGTTTTTGCGAGGGGCAAAGCCCCCTGAAACCAATATCACTTAACCAATAAAAAGTATAGGCTGAGTCCCCCCACTGCTTCATGTTCACTAAGCCCTTAGCCAGCCAACAAAAGTAGAGAGGAAACAAAAAATTAAAAATAAGGGTCCAGGTATCCCTCTCCCACAGGAAAAAAGTAAATACATTATGTGCTACCACTTTGGGGATTTTTAAAAGATTTAAAATACTTTAAAAATTGTTTTGTAAAACAGAAAATTTGCCTGGTAATATTTTACCAGAATTCTATACTAGAAAAAATGCCATTGTCACACCCAAACCACAAGGCCCCAAACACACTTGCATATTTCTAAGCATCCACCTGCATACTAGGCTAAACTGAGCCCTTCTAGTAGCTAATTCCCCTCCTCCCCCATATTTACAGAAAATCGTTCTTCTAATATATAGGGAATGTATTTTATTGTTCCCATACACAGTATGCTGCAGCAGCACAATAAGGCTGCTGTAATTTCTCTTCTGACCAGGAAACATTTCTCCAGCATAGCCCCCAGTGTGGGGCACTGGTTGGTGGGAGGTACTTCCTCGGGTACTTCAGGGAATTAATTGAGTCTTTGCACCTTCTGAACAGCCTCCATCAGCTGTGGAACCCCAACGGCAGGTGATGCATGCACAATCTGTCTTTCCATAGAGAACTACTTGAAAGTGTGCAGCCTCTTTTGGGAAGATGCAGTTGGTGCATTCCCAAGCCAACAGGTGTGAATCAAAACCCCAGTACTAACTCACCATTTGTACAGTATTTTGGAAAGAGCTTGTTCGCCACACATGCTAAGTCTTTTTATTTCTACCAAGTCTCCTTCAATCCATCCTCCAGACCCCAAATGGCACTTTCATACAATCCTCAATTGTTTTAATGTGCTCACCTATTATTGTTACTTTGTGTGCCAAAAGGTATTTGTCATAGTTAGTGAGACTGTGATTGCTGTACTATGCTTTCACATTTTGGAAGATATTTATTCAAGAAGGTATTATTTACTCCTACTTATTTAACAAGTACATACATAGTTAATACAGTATGTTGTAAGGAAAATTTAAGAGGGTAGAGGGAATCCAGTGGCAGGCATCAGAATTAAATAATGGGTACAATGCATATGCTCCCACCACTAATGTTTTTTGAGACCAATATTTTATAGTAGGGAGGATCCTGTTTAAAATCTTCATAAGACTTTTAGTCATCTCAATAAAATGTGTCTTTTCACTGTCTGCTGCTTATCTGTGAACAAAGAAATAGTGATAGCATGATAGCAAAGGAGGGAATGAAATGCAAGTTAAGGGTTATGGATATGAAACTCTCCATAGACAGAGTTACATTTAGAGAGCCTCGCCTAAAAGACCACCTAAGAGCTGGCTGCTGTAACTGCACCCAAACAGTCATTGGGGGTTAGAGGTGGGTTAAGCATTCCTTTTTGTCTGGATAGGGGCCTTGCAGAGGCACCAGCTCTAGTGGACACCGTTTACAGCTGAACATGTCTGCGGAATTCCTTTTTGCAGAGCATCTGGAGAAAAGAAAAAGGTGCATGGTCAGGATCCCATGAACTCGTCAATGCTTAGCATCAAGAACTCTTGGCTCGTGTGTTTTTGGCCTGAAGGGTCTCACAGTTCAGGGGATGGGGCATCACAGAGCCCAGCCCTTTATCCAGAAAAGCAACTTCTCTCTCCCCATTTGTCTCTCAGTTGGAGTTTCTGCAACTGGGGTTACCTTTACATAGCTTTGTTGCTGGTTTTGCCCTCTTTCTAGAAAGTAAACAGTACTTGTGTACACATAGTCAATTGAATGGACTAAGAGGAAGTCCACTGAGTCCCTGTTTCACTACTTTTTTCCTTCTAGTGATGGACAAATCTACTTCAAAGCCCCCAAACTGGTATTGCCCAGCAAAGCAGCAATAAAGAGCTTTCTCTCTAATTCCCTATTTATGACAAATAAATCCCCCCAACAACAACAGAGCAGCAATTCATAGCCTCAGCTACACTTCTTTCCTTTTTAACAGTAAACAAATATTGTACTTAAAAGGCAAATTCAAATCTATCAGCATCACAGAGAATTATAGATGCTAGCTAACTAATATTTGCTCATGTAATTCACTAATATAAGAACTTGGGTAAGAAGTTGATGGGAAATTAAAGCTCAGGAAGCAAACTTTAGTACCATTCCATTTCGGTTGAATTTTTTTAGCCTGATCTCAGTTACCTTGGTAATTTTTGCACAGGGAATCCAAGGGTTTTGGAAGGCTACGGAATGGAGTCAATAATTCCTTATATTAACACCTGAAACCGCAATTTTCAAACTTCAGCATGGTGCATCTTGTAAATGGAGGTCAGTGTTGGAGAATTTGTTATAATGCCTTTAATATGGAAATAGCAATAAAACTATATGGGGAAAAATGCTAAATGTGTAGCATGGAAAAGGGCTCAGGGGCAGGGTTTGTGTGGTAAATACATCCTGCTACAGCTGAAGTGCCTTTCCCACAAGGAACAGTTCTGTTTTCATGTGCACATAGTTAAAGCACAAGGTTGAGTTTTCTCTATCCTCTGATCCCTAACCTTTTAACCAGTTTGTTTTTCTACTTTTGAGTAAATCACATTCACCAGAAGTAGGAGTAAAATATAATGATTCTTCCTAGATCTGTGATGATTTTGGACAGCCCATAATATCCAATTGCTCAAAACAGTTATAACTAAGCAAACTTTAGGGATGTTTTAGGTAGGGAATGTGTTTTTGGAGATAGAAACCAGACTTTAAATTATTCATAATCTTTTTTAGGAATGAAACTTTTTTGAAATTGAATTTCCAATTACCACACTTTCTCTGTGGCAAGTAGAAAGAGGAAAGTGAAACAATCCAAAGAAAGGAAAAACCAAACAGTTGACAATATTTCCAGCCACAGGATAAAGCTAAGGAAACTTTCAGACTAAGCTTTATTATCATGCTAAGATATGCAAACCAATCTATTTATTTATTTTAAAAAAATGAGGTAGACTTGGTCCTTCTAACTTTTCTCTGAGAGTATCATTAACCTGATGATGTAAAGAGCAGAATTTCCTACATGCTGGCTTTTGTTTCCAGATTTGTTAATCATAGAATATCAGGAAGGGACCTCAGGAGGTCATCTAGTCCAACCCCCTGCTCAAATCAGAACCAATCCCCAACTAAATCATCCCATCCAGGGCTTTGTCAAGCCTGACTTTAAAAACCTCTAAGGGTGGAGATTCCACCACCTCCCTAGGTAACCCATTCCAGTGCTTCATCACCCTCCAAGTGGAAAAGTTTTTCCTAATATCCAACCTAAACCTCCCCCATGGCAACTTGAGACCATTACTCCTTGTTCTGTAATAACCCCCCCCCCTCCCCCACCAAAGAGTATATAATTTGAGGCCAGCTCTCACTTATCTGTAACTGTCTCTGTGAAGAAATATTGGTGAGAGAGCTGCAGGACCTTAATGTCTGGTATTTGTTACAAATGCATTAAAAACAGACTATTCTTTCACTTCATTATTATCACCTTATCCCAAATAATCCCTTTTCCAACCAAACATAAGTACTTTAAAATGATCGTTTATTTTTAGTTGTAAGACAAGAGTTATCCCATAGTAATGCATAAGGTGAGCTATCAATGCAAGCTGTCTTAACTCCATGTTCCTGAGAGAACTGGATTCTTCTGACGGGTCTAGGAAGCTGTATAGGCTAAGGGAAGGTGAGGAGCATACCAAATGGTGCTGGCAAACTTGATTTTACAACAGCTTGGATTGTTTAGCCAATTGTGCCCTAGAGAGAGAGAAACTAGCAAGATGAAGTAGGAGGGAGGAAAAGCGGAATAAACTAAAGTGGGAAAGAGCTAGCTGAACATTTGAAATTGAAGTAGACAAGTGAATTCCAGCACTGTGAAAGGAAGGGGTAAAAGATTAAAAAGGCAGGCTGTCCAAATCCACATATTAAATGCTCACAGACTGGTTTATAATTGCAAGTGAAAGTTAACTGAGAATACTACTCTTCACAGAATGAAATATCTATTAAGCAGTGTTTTAGTTTACGTCCAATGTATTTTTACCAAAGAGATAATAAACTAAGGATTTGTAGTACATTATCAAGGTCTGAAATACACTGTTTATCCACAGTACACAGGTACTATAATGTTGGGACCATATAAGTACCTTAATAGATAACTATAGACTTTGACAAAACCATTGATGGGCCACAATGTTTTTTGTTCCAAAAACAAAAGGAATGCTGCAGTTCTATCAATAACATCACTGCATAGACATGTAGTGCTGGAAGGGACCTTGAGATCATCCAAAGCATCCTTCTCCGATGAGGCAGAAATAAATACACCTAGAACATTCCTGACAGGCGTCTGTCTGCCTGCTCTTAAAAACAATTAGACTGGCTGATCTCTAATTCATTGGCTCCTTCTTTTTTTTCCCTTTAATAGATACTATGTTTGCCCTTCTCCAGTCCTCTGGGACCTCACCTGTCCTCCATGAGTTCTCAAAGATAATCACTAATGGCGTAGAGATTATTTCAGGTAGTTCCTTAAATACTCAATGGTGAAGTTTGTCAGGGCCTGCTGAGTATTCCTTAACCTATTTTTTCCCTATTCTGGCCCAAGGGTCTTCATTAATTGTGTTAAGCCTCTGGTCATACACCATTCATCGTTTGATAGTGTGAGAGCATTCCTGTACTTACCACTGTATTGACTGGACAGAATGATGTTTGCACTAATGAAAACACCTGCTCAAGCCTGTCTTTTATGTTATGCACACTGAGAAGCACTTTAGTCCACAAGTACTCCAACTGAAATCATTGGAGTCATGGAGCAAGATGATATTTCATGTGAATAAAGGTATCAGTCTGATCTCCAATGCCATTTCTGCTTAGGTAATCTCTAGAGTTCACTCTGTTCACTTTCTGTACAACACTTTAAAGTTGTTAATAGCTCTTGTATATAAATAAATGCTCAGTATTATTATTTTCTCAGCTTAATACAGACACGTGGAAACACTGTCAGTGAGGTAAATGAATATGGGGCCCTGTGACATCATCTTAAATAAAGCACCAAAATGTTAGTGATTCAATATTTTATATAAGTTAAGTAAACTAGACTACAAAGCACACATAAAAAAATACTTCCTTAAATTCTGAAACATGAACATGGCACATAACATTAGTTCTTTATATGAGGAATTCCACTGTGTACAGAGTCTCCAGTTAGGTTTTGTGTCAGAGGGCCAGATTCTGATCTTAATCCACTACCACAAGAGTGTCAATTCTTTGACATTGACAGAATGTAACAGAGGCAATGTGGTCTAGTGGGTAGAGTACTTACCAGTGACTAAGAGACCAGAGTTCTGTTTTTGGATTTGCCAGTGATTCACTGGGTAGCCTGTGGCAAGTCATTTAGGGCAGATTATCCCAACTCTTACTCTGCCACCAAGAGGAGTAAAATGGAGCAAGGCCTGCTCTGCTCAGATTGTGACTCTGGCTGCAGTGGAGACAGTAGGAGCTACTCGCCTGAGGGTAGCTGCTGACAGTAAGTGAGTAATGGGCAGAAAGTGGTTGGGAGTGTGAAGGAGAGCCCTGGCTCAATATCCCCTGCTTGCTGACTGAAGTAGTTGCCTATGTTCATACTGGGGAGTAAACTGTTCTATGAAAACGGGGTAAAATCACTTGCTCGTCCTCAGAGCAGTGAGGGAGCAGGGAAAAGTTGGATCTCCCTGAGTCAGTCGGTCCTTGGTCTGCTCCTAGAGCAATACCGATTCACAATGCTCCTTACTCAGAACAGATTGCAATCCAGCTTTTAAGTACTGTGCCTCAGTTTTCTGAGCCATGCTTTATGAAATATGTTAAGATCTTCAGAGAAAATGCAGTATCAATGTATCCAGTATTAATTTATTACTAGTAGGTGAAAGACCATGCTGTCACACAGATATGGCAGTTGCACCAAGTGATCCACCATCTGTGTAGTCTCCCTCATACAAACAATGGTATTGTTGCCTGTAAATTAGCTGTAGAATAAGAGTACTGATTGGTTGAGTTATCTGTGATACCACATTGGGTCATCCTCTTGGCATAGCATAGACACATGTCTTACTGTAGCTGTAAACTGACTGGGTGTAATTCATTAAATCCAAGTGGCTATAACAAACCACAAATATCCATGATTGAACCTGGCGACATTCTAAACAAAAAGAGCTCTCAACCATGCTTGTAGCTCTTTCAATCACTTTACACTGACTTAACAGATATTCTAGTCCTTAAAGTGACACACAGACAGAATGACAATCCTTGAATCATATTATATAAAAGATTATTATTAGCTGACAGCAGAATTTGGTCCAAGGTACCTGGAGTGCTACAAATAGGTGCTTTGGAAATTATTCTGGTCTTACAGTTGAAAAGCTCTGATCATTTGGTGAAATTTTTCTGAGAATGGCAAGTATTGCACATTTTATATGGATACATCAAGGAAGGGGCACATAATTTCCTGCAAGGTCTGAGTGCAGTATATATCACTCACGCAGTTTTAAGATGGTTTTGTTTTAAAGATGTAAAAAATGTCTCATTGTTAGAATACTTCAAGATAACTAACAGTTTGGAGGGGGGAGGTTTAAGTACACCACTGATCTGCCATACTATTCCTGGAATTCAGGGAAGAAACTGTAAATGTAGTGACCTAGTGGAGACTGTAGAATAAACACTGAAATAGCAACATAATCAAAATGTACAAGTACATCAGGAAACCCTGCAAATTGTATCTTACCCCTATTGTGGACAGTCCTACATTATCACTCCTAACTGGCTGACTCATACTTCACTCTAGTCAGTATTTCAGGGTTGAGAATGGATCACATTACTATGAGTCCTCATGCAAGGAATAAGACTTGCTGTGTCTCTTGTGTGGGCCAGTTGCTGCTCTACCTGACTCCCACAGAAGTGCCATACAAACAGGCCTTGCACAGAGGATCCCAGATAGTTCGGGAAGGAAACATTCCTCACAACCTGGCAGATTGCTGAGCAGTGGGTGGGGACAGTGTGTGTAGCCCCTGGACAGGAGTAGCTGGGACCAGATGAAGTATTTCCAGGGGCTACTGCTGAGCGATTTCATTTGGACTCTCCTGTGTATTCATTCTTTGTACTTACCTGTGTTTCTATTAACAACTATATATCATATGACTCGCTCCCAATAACTTAATACCCCTTGGATGTCTTATATATCAAGCCTGACTTCTGTGGTTGTGATTGCGTCTTGGGTAAAAATACAGGTAATGACTAGATTGAGATTGAAATTAGAGATCACTTTAGACAGAAATTTGGGGAGAGGATGGAGGGACACCATATCTCTACAGGACATAGTGTAGATCAGAAACTGGACCTACATTTCATGAACATTTATGCAAGAAGATATGATGCTCTAAGCATTTAGTTAAAAAAAAGTTTGGAAGATTTTTAATTAATCCACTGAAACTCCTGCTCTTTAAAGGGACTGGAAGGAAAGATAATGAAATATCATTAGTCGGTTTCCCCAAATATTTTGAGCTTTGCCTGTGCTAATATGCTCAGATTGTTTGGACTTATAATGCCTAAAAATATTGCCTTCTAAAAGTGGTACAGAATGCCAGGGATTTACATCATACTAGAACAGTTGAGAATATAGTACCCCTGGGAATACCAACATATATGTTATTTGCCTTTGGCCAATTGCTGTTTAAATCATAAGAAATCTAATCGATCACAATCCTAACACTTTATTATATAGTAGCAAATCCCAGGAATTCTTATTTTTATGCTTCATATTGCTACTGAACTGAAAAAGGATCAAAAACAATTACTTTTAAAGGAACTGCAGTCATTTCACAGCCAGAGTGTATTATCTTCCTCTCTTCTTTCATCTCTTATTAAAACCCTGGTATTGTTGGGTTTAAAAGACATCAGGTTTTGTCTGGATAAAGCGGTGTCTATCATTGTAGATAACTCTCCTTTTGAATGATTGCAAGGTCTGTATAATAACTTCTCCAGCAGAAAAGAGAGAATTTAGATTTCTGTGTTTAGATTTATAAAAAAGTGACCATCCAGTGCTCTGGCCACCATTCGCTTTAAAAATATATATATTTACTAGCAAAGAAAGTCTTTACATTGAAATCAGTGGTTTCTGGATCAGGCCCCAGATGAACAGCAAATAGGGGTTGGATTGCTGTGATATATGCTTTTTGTTGTAAAATAAAATCTTTCAGCACGTCTTTAGAACACTTTTTTATTCACTAAAAAGTTATCCTATCTCACTTAAGAAGATTTGTTTTCCCCATCCACCTCATTGTTTAACATGTGTGACAGATCGCCTTCTCACCCATGTCACAGATAGGCAGGAGACTCTTCTTTGACTCCAAACAGTGCTCTTTATTTACAGTGCAGCTTGTGCAGACCCCACCACCTATACACAGCTCTATACACAGCTCTACAGCTTAGCTCCCACTCTCTATCTCACACCACCACACCACCACCCAGGTACTGACATGAATAGCAGGTCATGCAGGCTTTTATCCCCCCTGGGGAGGTTGCCAGGTGCAACCCATCCAGGCTGATTGCTCTGCAGCCCAGGTGGCTGATTAGGCTTCTCTGCAGGGAGGTTTGCAATGGGCTTTCCTTCCTCTTAAAGGGCCAGCAGGGCTGGCTCAGGCACTCCTGGCCAGCACCCTGCCACACATGGTTCACTCTGAGAGCATGATTGATAATACTGGCATTAACCCCCAGAAGAAAGCCTGGACAGCTGTCAGATACATTTAGCACCATATAAAAGACAGATATAAAACAGAATAAATAGGAAGAACTACTGGAGGAGTTGCAATAATGTCATATAGTTTATGGACCAACTCATATTGCCTTTACTCAGGTAAAAACTCTCACTGAAACCTAAGAAAGTTTTTCATTGGCTAAGGCTGCAGGACTGAACAATTAATCATATATATCTCTGTAATTCACTCGCCTAGCTATATTGTGTAATTAAAGTTAGAGGCCTTAGCTAATTTACACCAATCTATATTTGAATGTTAGAGCTGAAAAACAAATTCCACTAGTGCATTGCCAGCTTCCACTGCCCTGGCTTTTTATCAGAATCGTACTATTAGCTGCCCCTCATTTACCAATAAATATATACCCTGTTAATTAACAGGACCAGTTCTTTAGTAAAACAAAACAAAACAAAAAGCAGCATAAATAGATAGCATTCATGAGAAGAAAATTAAACCATGAACTGCTGCTGTATCTTAGGCACTTGAATTCAGCCTCGCTAATTTTTTAGGAGAAGCGCAGTATCAGTGTTGTGCTCTGCACTATCCCTTTAAAGATTGTTTCAACAGACCATCACTGTCACGGACATTTCCCATTCCAATCTCTGTATTCTGTACAGAAAAGAGCCTGATTTTAGACAAGGCTATTTATTAAAAACACTCTTCCACGGAAGCAGCAGGTGTAGATACACTGTTCTAAACAGCATCTTGCAGAGCAGAAGCATATAAAGTAGGTTATTCAATTTTAATGGATGATTTAATAGCAAGAAAGCATTCTTTCTATCTCGTATGGGACTTTGGCCTTGGACTGCTGAAAATGAAAGGGACACTGTCAATCTTTTTTTAAACTGAAAAATTTGTTTAAAATCTTTTATCTTACATGCTCTATTGAGATGGTTGCAAGGCCAACCAGCCTCTCCTGTGTCATTGTGGAGTGTAGATGTGTTTTTATTAACTTCATCTTGAAGAAGCTGCGTTCTTCACTGACAACTGTTACAGGAAGTGTTAGAACTATGCGCAGAGCAACAAAAGCATTTGGAAAGAGGGTGGTCATCTTATTTGTGGACATATGTTCCAGAACAGCCTTTGGAGTTGATCCTGCTGAAAGGCAGTCAGCAGAAGAACACTATCATCCTGTTCCATGTTTTAATAAGAGCTAAGTCTTTTGAGTGTTCATATATGTTTGGAAAATGGCCTCTCCTTGCTGAAGATGTGTCCTAAATGCTGGGTAAGCACAGAGAGAACACCACCCATCGTTGTGGCATTTTTTCCTGGTTACAGTTTTCAGCTAGCTAAAATAATACTTTATAACTTGGGGTGAGAATCTGCCTACCAAATGTTTCCAGAGTTTGGTCTGGGTTGGATAGTCCCAGACAGATGGACTCCTCCTGGAATATGAGCTTTGAGCTCACGGAAGGCAGAATTAGACATAGGTACTGACATGAATAGCAGGTCATGCATAAATGTCTGTGAGTCCCATTCCTAATCAGTTCTGCCAGGTGCTCATGCAAAGGCCAAGAGGAGAACAATTAGAAGGTCACTAAGGCATGGGTGCTCCATTAGACAGATTTAAAGGTAACCTCCCCTACCTCAGAAAATGTTGCTGCATCATGTATGAAACCATGTTGAAGGTGCTGGGAATGGCATATTTAGTTAGTTTAAACCAAACAGAAAACATACTGTAATAAGGCAGCGGTTCTCAAACTGTGGGTCAGGACCTCAAAATGGGTCGCACCCCCATTCAATGAGGTTGCCAGGGCTGGCGTTAGACTTGCTGCAGCTCAGGACTGAAGCCAAAGTCCGATCCCCATTACCCAGGGCTGAAGCCGTCAAGCTTTGGTGCCTCCCAGGGCAGCAGGGCTTGGGCTTTAGCTTTGGCCCCACTGCCTGGGGCAGTGCGGCTTGGGTTTTGGTCTCCCATCCCATGGTCATGTAGTAATTTTTGTTGTCAGAAGGAGGTTGCAGTGCAATGAAGTTTGAGAAACCCTGCAATAAGGTATGTCTCATTAATGGTAGCTATAACTTTTGCTGACTACCTGTTCTTTTGGCCTCATCATTTTCAGTGTCAAGCAGAAACAGCCAGCCTGTCTTGGGATCAGACTGCTAGTTGACTTGTAGCACACACAAAATCACTTTATCTCGTGAACAGGTTACTATCATTGTGTGATATTGCAAGACCTTGGTTTTTTGTGTTTTCAGGAGGGAGATTTAAGCAGTTTAGCATCCAGGGCTCTAACAAAGAAGAGTAAATGACTGACAATCTGTTCTTAGAAAAGTTCGTTCTTAGTTTTAGATGTAAAATGTTTAAAAAGGAGGCTGATATAAACAAACTATACTTTGCAAATTAGCAGGTTCGTTTGTTTTTATTGCTAAATGGGCTATCTAAAACTCTTATTTTTTGCTAATCACTGTATGTTAAACAGTACATTTAACAGAAACAAGTTTACTTTTGGAGGTGATTTTTTTTGCAATAAAATATATAATTTAACTAGGGATACATTATTTACATGGGAAAACTTCCCTGCTTCTGTCAAATGGCACCAGCAATCATTGCAACCTCACTATGCAAAAAATATTTATTCTGTTTTTCCCAGCTTTTGCATAATCACATTAGGACACAGCTTTCTGCTTATCTTGACATAAGCCTAATAGCTAAAGGTTGCATACATTCTGGGCTCTAATACTGACAAGTCACATTTCTCTAAGATGTATGCATAATTTTAATAAAGAAGTGTCAGCATATAGCTGTCTAATTATATTGATGGACTTTATATTTTCATGATTTAATAGTACATTGAGAATATGGTATATTTCATTTTGATAAACTGCATGTTAAAGGGATGCTGACATCTTGAAATTTAGTCAATTTAAGAAAATGAGTTAAATGTATTTTGAGTTGCTACACCTACCTTTGAGTTCTACTAGCAATTTATTGTGCTTTTACAATCATATTTTCCTAGTTTTAAAATGTTCTCCTTACACCCTAGAGATTTGTGAAATAATCTGACAAACAAAAGGAAATATTGACTGACAGACTATAGGGGTAGGAATGAAATTGACTGTGCAGACTGGGGCTGTCAATTGTATAAAGTGAACAAACTGGAAAAAATAGACTAGCAGTCTTGAGTTCTCTGCCCACCAGTGGGTTTTTAAAAAATTCAGACAGAAGTGTGATTGTTAAATTGACAGTTTATCAATGGAATGTTTTCAGATTCGGAAAGAAAATTCTTATGCCAATTTTGCACAAAGATTTGGAAGGGAGAGCAGGGAAGGTGCATATATAGTAAATACTAAAAGCAGGACTACAGGTCTTAATGTTTATTTCAAAGTAAACAAGCTAGCCTGTTTTTCTTGTATAAATACAAAGTAAGTTACTTTAATATATGTTTACATTTTAACACTTCATTTTTGTATTCTTATATATTTTATAGTGTATTCCTTTTCCCCTGTCCTAGTGTGTATGTGTTTTTTCTTGGTCCTTTACTTTATATACACTTTAGCCCAAGATATTCTTCTCGGAGATATAGTGATCAGAGGAGTTTATAGATCAGGGATGTGGATCTCAGCTTCTTTGTCAAAAGTTAATATACCACCAGCTGAAAAGAATGAAGTAATTGAATATGCTGTATTTAAACAGCTAAATTGCCCTTGTTTAGTCCTCAGCATACATCAGATGAAATAAAGACAGTTTATAAACTTTCTGCTCTTTTTTTAATGCCTCTTTCTTTGTCACATCAAATTAAACCAGCATAATGCATGAACTGTTCTCTCTAAGCAATCGCAAATTGTATTATATTCCAGAAAAAGGTCAGAACATTAGACAATTTACCAGGGCATCGAATCATGGAGGTTAAATGATCAATCATTAGTGAAATTCATAGATATTCATGTGGGTTTAATTTCCTCATTTAGAGCTTTGTTTTGCAATAAATAACAGCCTACAGCTGATTATGGGCGCTGTAGATGTAGATTGTAAGCATAATTCAAGAACACAAATTTAGCACATGCCCCTGTCTTCTTTGAAAGTAGAGTCCTCAATTATACAAAATGTGAGTCTCCTCTTGTTCATCTAGAGTGAGTGTCACATATGCAATGTGAAGCAAGTTTTAAAATGGTTTGGCCTCTGGTTGTATTTAGTAATCACCCCAAAGCTTGAATGCCTCACTTATTTGTTTTAAACTCTCAGATTCTCAACTTGTCATGAATAACATGAGAAGAAGCTTTCTGATTTATACAAACAAATGAAATGTTAAGATTCAAAACTATTTGAATCTCAAGAAGAGTTTAGTTTGATGTTTGCCAAAGGTTTTTGGTTGGTTGTTATCCAGTTATTTCATAGATCGCTAAAATGAGAAAAGGGTACATAAGGAGAACATTAAATAAACTTGTACACTATGACAGATGTAGAACTTTGTGATAGAAGTGTGATGGTAAGAGCTGGAGAAAATGCCTTGACATAATTGTTACAAAAATTGCATCAGCATGCAGTGTGACTAGTAAAGGAGAAATCATGGCATAACAACCCAAATAAGCCTATTTTACCCTTCCTCTTCCACCCAGGAAGTATGTGAAAGCAGTATTTGTTAACAAAAATATTTCCCCTCTTTAATCACTTCTACACTTAAGATAATGAAGATTATTTTCTAAAAAAGAAACCTTGCTGAAAAACAGATACTAACTTTCCTACTGTAGACAAGAGAGTTATTAGATACTTACAAATCCCAAAGCATCTCTGTTTCTCTCCCTCCTGGAGAAACCCCAAGGATTTTCAAGGGGAATACAGGTTGGCCCACTTATGATTGGAAATGGAGAATATTGCTTTCTGCTAGTTTCCAGTCAAGGATAGATAACTATTTGTAACCTTGACTCATGTCAGGTGACTGAGGCGAGAAATAAAATGGTGTCAATAGTATACTACATCTTTATCAAACTGAAATTCTTTGGTCTCAAAGAACTGGAGGAGGCAATTACAGCTCTTCTAAATTTTTCTGCAAGAAAGTGGCACTTCATAAAAATCAGAGTGTGAAATCCCCCACTTAGCTACTTTATTGCAGGCCCTGAGACTTACAGTAAGTTCCATAGAGAGTAAGAAGGGGGCTATAAACTTCTAGACAAAATGCATTAAAAAAATTCAAGAATACTTTGATTCATACACAAGACAATCACATTTTCTTTTCAAGGAAGTAGCTGACAGGTGGCAACATTAGCTTTTGTGTTACACACCTAGGTCAAAACTCCAAATGTTGTCACTTGACTTTGATCAGTTAACACATGGACTCATTAGAGAACATATTATTTGTGGGTAAAACGTGTGGTCAAGTTAAAGCAAAGTGAATGAAAAAAAATGAACTTGACTTTACAGAGATCAGTGGGTATTTACACAACTAGTGAAAATGGTGCTTCCCACTTTAAAATAGTAGCAAGCAGCGAAAAAACCTGAAGTGCATCTACTTGAAATGTATATGAAGGCAGAGAGACAGAATACTAGGATAAGGAAACATCAGAGACCAGATGTGCCATAAATATGGACAGGTATTCCCAACACAGAGGCGTCCAGCGCAAGTGATGCAGTGTCATGAATCCAATACAAGTAATCACTTAGCATATGTGTGGCTCTCGGCTCAAATTGCAAAGAAATATGAAAGCAAAACACGTTCAGGAACACATAGTGGATGGCTGCAGTGTTCTTATGAAGATGCAGAAACAGATGTCTGCCTACAGTGTCTGAAAGAGAACTAGTTCATATTGGAAGCCTTCCTTCCCAAACGGTACTGTTAGAATCTTGGCCTATGCAAAAAGATTCAGCAAATATCCAACTGGGCCAAAAACAAAAGAAGGAAAGCTCAAGGGCTGGCCACGAGCTTTCCAGTCAAAAATAAAAACTGGAAAATAGCTCAATGGTTCAATGTGAGTTAACATTAAAATAAAATTCTGGTGTTTTAAGTAGTGGTGCTGACTCTGCTTTCCCCTTCTGTGGTTGTTTAGGAACATTTGACTGCAGGAAAACCACCCTTCTGTCAAACAGGCTTATTGATTGTGGCATTTGCTTTTCGTAACATAATATTTCCCTTGTAAATACTGAACACTGCAGTATCACTAGTGTAAATGGCAGTGTGTCAGACTCTTACCATAGAATACTGTAATACTTTATAACAATTCTGCCAAACACAGCCTAAAAACACATCATCCTTTTTAATAACATGGAGATTCTTACTGATGCTCCATGCCAATATTTCAAGGTTGAATTCCTAATCTGCATGTGATAAATGTTCACGTGATGCAACTAATTGTGTACAAACTACTTTTGTGCATGCTGATTGGTATTCACATATTCCAAATAGGTAACCGGGCCTGTAACCTGGTATTCCCATTTCCTGAAGTTTGATCTTGTCAAGGCTGATTCCTCACTTTGGCACTTTGAGTGCAGAAGGTGGAGGCCTATAAGGATTCTAAAGGTTAATACTGGCCACTCCAGGCTTGTATTAAACTCACAAGGTTACAGCATCTCTCTGACCTTAGATGGGTATATGCTGCCACCACCCAAGAGCAAAAACCCCTTTGCGAACCCAGGAAGGCGCACTTGGGAATTCCTTCCTGTGTGGTACCCTCTAGCCCTTTCACCCCACATCCAGGCAAGAGCTGAGAAAGAAAACAAAGGAAATTACCTGTTGCCACCAGCTAAGTAAACATATGCACAAACTTCTTAGGACACAAAAATCTAATCCTGTTCTTAAAAAAAGGTAAATTTTATTAAAAACAAAACTAAAGAAAATATATTTAGAACTTAGTCTTTTTGCTAGATTTTTTAAAAAAGAGATTAAGAATCAAGATAGCTCTCTTGAGATCCCGCTTAGAGGTTACAAGCAAAACAAAAGCATCCACAGTTAGCCCAGAAGAGTCCACAAGCCATAAAGAAATAAAAGAGATAAATCACATCTTCCTGGACATTTCCTGATCTACTTACATATCTGGGGATTCAAGGTATGATCTAGTGATTTTCCATACCTGGCTCAAAGCTTTTTTACAGCATTGTTCCAGCCCTGTCTCTGCTCTCTGGGAGAACACCACAAACAGACAAAGGGGAAGTTTTTCTCCCAATTTTAAAACGTTCTAGCCTTCCCATTGGCCCTTTTGGTCAGGTGCCCACTCCCTTCCTTTTACCTATGCAGGGATTCTTTTTTACGCTTTTCAGGTAAGGCAAGTAGAGAACAACTACCAGGAGGGATTTATAGGTAACTGGATGGCTTGGGGTCCATAAAAGGGAGCTAGCTCCCCCATTTCATTTATCACAGATCCCTCCATATGAAATTTGGATCCTTTTGTCTAGCCCTGTTCCAAACCAACCCCCCCCCCCCCCCCAACAGATTGTTCCCTTCAATGGACTACTCATTTATATTACATTAATTCAGGATTTAAGAGTTTCCACAGCTTGATGCAAAATGTGCCATGATGAACAATTAGACTAGAAAAATGGGTTTCATTGTACCTAATCATCCCACTGCCAGATCTTCTCGCATGTGAGTTACATTTAGGGTGTGATATTGCTTTCATGGAGCATTATGATATATGGGCCACTTCATTTTTCTCCTCTCACCTTAACATGATTGTTAGATGAAGCTTGTGCTGAGATGTTCTTTTTTTTCCTCTTCAGAATTCGGACGAGTGGGTGTGATTAATGAAAAGCAGGATGTCAGCTCTTCTGAGCATATTATCATTTGGGTAATTATGATAGATGTCTAAGTATGAAAGGAACAGTGGCATATTCTAATTTTAAGAACAGAAAAGCTGGCTATTACTGCATAGCTTCAGCTCAGCATTATACAGTGTTTGAAAAGACAAAAACAGATTTGTATCCTGCTTGGTAGGGAATTGGAAAGACTACTGGAGCACATAACACACACAACAGTAGGCAGATATTGCTGGAGAGTGGCCTTGGTATTAGAATTTCTTAACAATAGCTCAGAGTGAGAAAGAAAAGATAAATTGGCTAGAGAGCATATAACAGAATAGTGCACAATTAAACAATGGAACAGGCAACCCTTTTAATATAAAAGATAGCTGTGTATTGTGCTATATGAGCTTTAAACTTCATAGTCAGTGAGAAAAATCATTCACAACCTGAAATTCCAGTGAAAGAGTTTTCATCAGTATACAACATAACTACCAATCTTTCTAAACTGATCATGTGGTTACTGTAAGTGAATAAGAAAGGATTTGGGGGTACAATATTTAAAATAAATGCAAGAATGAGACATTTACTTCTTACAAGGACTAGATGATAAACCAAGCAGTGATCTCCATAAGACATGTACCTGTGAATAAGTGAAGATGACCAAATTTATGCTTTTCTGAATTGCTCCTTTTTAGTGGTTGCTTTGCTTAACTGTCATTGTTGCTTAAATCCAGATCTTAATCTAAAGAGTAGAAGCAGTCTTCAGAGTAGTTTTGCTACACATCATAAGAACAGTGCAACTTTAAATAATCTTCCATTTAAATAAAAGTATAAACCTGCAGCAGATCAGTTTCTTGTTTAATGTTCTTCTACAGAAAAACAGACATAAGATCTGCTGCCATCCCATACATTTAATGTGCGCTATGAAGGTGAATGATTCAAACAGGGCAAAGCCACAGAGTGAGAATCTGTTTACAGATTACAAGATATTCAAACACCTTGTAGCTATTTTAGTTGCTTTTTGAAACTGTGGACTCTATTGACTTCATGACCATATGCTACCTACTTCCTGGTGGATCAGCTAATGCAGGACTTGCAGACCAGAAGATATCTAAGCTTATATATATAGTGCAGTGGTTTCAAAACAAAAGCAACTTGTGGGAGAGTGCTAACAATTCACTCATCCATTATGAGAAGTCCGTCTCCATCATTCATCCTAAGGTTACCCCAGATGTATTACTGTTTAGAAGGTGCTGCAATGTATGCATCCAAGGAAGTATGAAGGAGATCTATAATCCTTCTGGGTTTTAATTCATTGTTTTATCAATTTTTAGTTTTCAGTTTAACAATCAGTATTTTCAGAGTTTTCTTACATTAAATCTTGTGTTAATGGAGGCAGGTCATGGCTCTTCTGTCCCTTTTCTACTTACCTCAAGAGAAGCCATAAGGCTTTTTAGGGAAAAATGATAACACATTGGTTAGCCAAGACTGTTGTCATCAGATGGATCTGTTGGTGAAGAGGGCTTTGGTGCCAATTTAAAAGATTTCATTAAGACAAGTTAATGACACAATGATTCTAGACATAAGAAGTCTTTGAGGTTTACTTCCTCAAATCCCTTCTGAATTGTAATTGCTTTTGAACCCTGCTATTGTCCTTGGATCAATCTCTTTCTTCCCATAGAATTACTGTGGGATGTCTCTGTGTTATTCATACCATTTTACATTTTTGGCATATGACACACAGCGTGAGTGCTAGCAGTGAGTGCCTGCCATTCTTTAGTGTCTGATGGAATCACTGTCAACGTATTATAGTAGCCTAATAATAGGTGTCTCATTAGTTGTATGCATTTAAGATCCTGCTGGCACAGGACTCAGTTGTGCTTTATGGATGAAATTCAGAGAGACAGCACAAGAAATATGTGTCAGTTATTCCACACTTAAGACCTCAAGATTGGGTTTAAGTGGTAGCCTTGTGCTGGCCTTTTGTGCAGGAATGATTTTACCCTATATGACTAGTCTTATGCTGGGGCACTATGGAGTCTTGACCCCAATGATCTTCCTAAAGCAGAATTCCATACAGAACTCCAGTGCTCAAAAGGAGCCTGCTTGCAGTTACACCCCTTATGGTATGTCTACACTGCAATTAAACACCCAGGGCTAGCTAGCCCATGTCAGCTGGTTCAGGCTACAGGGCTGTTTAATTGTGGGGTAGACATTCAGGATTGGGCTCAATATCTACACCACAGATAAGCAGCACCATAGCCCTCCTCATGCACTCAAGTCAGCTGACATGGGTCAGCCCAGGGGATTTAATTCCAGTACAGTGATACACTTAGGGGTTACAGAATTCTCTCCTTAGTGTTCTGGGCTTACCCTGCAGGTCAGTGGAAGAGGGACAGAAGGGCCAGGACCCTGCCGCCTCCTCCCCGCCTCCTTTTGTGGCGATGAGTGCCCCTCAAGGAGTATGGAAGGATAAGTTCCTGTGATTCCCTTCAGGACAGGACTCACATTGTGACAAGTTGTAATGCACTATACCTCAAAGTATCACTCAGTAACCCCCATCTTGAGCATTTGTATATGGCTGGGATTTCATACAAAGCATGCCTTGTAAGATACCATATGAAATGTCATGGTCTGATGAAACTCATTGTTCTGTCAAAATATGTATTTTGTGATTGTGTATGAAGTTATGAGATGTTGCTATATGCTGTTATTGAAATATGTTTTAAGTTTGGGGAGATGCCACTGCTAGCTCTCCAGTGATGATAAAGGTGATGACTCTACCCAAACAGCCATTAAATGACCAGAATGAGCCATTGACCAAGAGATTTACAATTCTGTACGAGCCAGTTGCGCAAAGACCACACAAAGGTGTGTGACTCAGTGAGGCCCACTGAGACATGTCTGGTCCAGTATCTTTCCTGGGATGTGGACTGAGAATATAAAATCAGGAACAGTGGCATCATCCTCTCTCCTTCCCCGCCTACACTGAAAGCAACAAGAATGCTGGAAGACAAAGACTTAGAACTGAGGAGACTGGTCTCAGACTGGGAAGGAAATTCAGCCTGTGTATTAAGAACACTAACCTACCTGCAACATCCAGTGGGTTTAGAAAAGCTGTTTGATTCAAATCTTACTGAGTCTTAAATCTTAGGATTTAGACTCAGATTTTATTTGTATTTCTTAAGGTAGGTCTTCACTACCTGCCGGATCAGCGCATACTGATCGGTCTATCGTGTCTCGTCTAGACATGATAAATCGATCCCCAAAGGTGCTCCCCATTGACTCCGGTACTCCAGCTTGCCGAGAGGCACAAGTGGAGTTGATGAGGGAGCCCACTGCCACTGTGAGGATGCCAGACAAATCGACCTAAGATGCGTCGACTTCAGCTATGCTATTCACGTAGCTGAAGTTGCATATCTTAGGTCGACCCGCGCCCCCACTAGTGTAGACCTGCCCTTAGATAAACTATCTTTGACCTTTATGCCTACCCTTGTAATCACTTAAAATCTACCTTTCTGTAGTTAAAACATTAAAATTAATGTATTATCTTAACCAGTGTCTAAAGTGCTCAGGAAATCTGCTCAGATTACAAAGGCTGGTGCATGTCCAGTATCCTTTAACAAAGTGGCAAATTAATTGATGAGTTTGCATTGTTCAAGAAAGGGTCTTGGGCAGCATAAGACAGTATATATCTGGGGTACAAGGCGAAGGGGATTTGCTGGTGTTTCCCTATGTGCAGTTCATGAATGGCTTCGACAGCATTCATTCAGTGCAGCTGGGTGTCTCTCTGCATGTTGGTGCTTGGAGAGGTTTGCTGCTTCTCACTAGCAAAGACATCCCAGGCTGGTGAGTTAAGGGGGCACAATGGTCTCACAGTTCCAAGATGTACCCTGGGGATCTCGTTACACACATACTGAAGTATTTCTACTGGAGGACATTTGAATTGACCAGAAGGCCAAATTACCCTAACTGAAAGACTGTCTTCAGCAGGGAAAGTGAGATGTTGGAGAGCTAAGCCACACTCTTACAACCAGCACCTAGTAACCTCAGTGTGGGGGGCTCACAGAAATGCTATTTGAAATTTTCAAAAATACTTGGCATCTTATAACCAAGAATGCATTATCATACTGCCAAACCCCAGGTGCACAATATCCCCATCTCTCTCCCTCCATTCTACAAAGTTGGACTCGGTGGAATAAAGAGAAGTTGTACTGCAGGAGTGTCATGAGCCAGTAAAAACTGAGGATGTGAAAGCAGTGGGGATAGGCTGAAGGCTGAAAGAGCTTGAAGGCAAAGGAAGCTTGGAAGAAAAGATTTTTCCTCCTGAAACTACTCATCTGTGGTGAATAAAGTTATTTTTCTTCATATATATTTTTCCAAAAACATGATATTTTCAAACACTGTTTTATTTTCAGGACCCTTGCTGTGGTTTCTTCAGGCCTAGTGATCTCTATTAGTAATTAGTTTTGTTTATGAAATATATCATCAAGAGAAATGATTTCCTTCTATTTGTATGCTAGATTGAAGGCATTGTAGACTGATATTCTGTGTTTTAAAAAAACAAAACATATGGAAATGAGATAAAAGAAATATATGTGTAGCAAAGTCTCATAACTTCTGCATGTCATTCTTATAGCTTATTTGTATTTCTGAAATGCTTTTTTTAAAATACAATAAACTCAGCATCCCTCTGAAACCCATTATGATTTTTTTAATGCACAAAAATGCACATTTTAAACATGCCAAATTTAATGAGGATTTTATGCAAGCAGCTGTGGCTATGAAGTACTATGGACCAATCCTGCTCCTAATTAGATCAGTGTAAGAGCAATGGGGTTGCTGTGGATTTACACTGATGTAATTTAGAGCAGAAGTTGATCCCAAATGGCTTGTTTGGTCATTCATTACTGTTAGAGTCTGTCTCCATTTGTTGGATTCATCTCTTTTGTTGGAAGTCTCCACTCAAGTTAAAAGTTTAATTCTTATTCAGAATCAAACACGGTACTGATACCATGGAACCAAGTAAGTGGGGCTGCCATAGGGTGATGGCTAGGGCTGTCAAAAATTGTTTGAAAGAAGGATTGCTGAAGAGAATTTTCCTCTATTTTATGTCAGTTATCCATGTTCACTTATATCTGGACAACATCTTTTCCCCATGTAACATAAAATTTATTTCTATATACACAGAAGTAGGAAAAACATGTCTGTCTTGTATGCTAGCAATGTGAAATCTGCTTTCTAAAAATAGTCAGGTCAGGCATCATCCACTTGAAAAATATTGTGGCTGACCTGTTTCTTCAAACTGAGCAAGTGGTGAGAGGGAACTGATGTGAGTCAGTGTACTAGAAAATGTTTTTGTTTCCGGTATTATACCTGCTCTCCATTTGAGCAGCAAATCGCTAATCTCAATTTTTGTAGCTCAGTTAGCCAAGGGCAGACATCAAACACCTGCTCCATCCATTGTCCTTCACTGCCAGGACCCATTAATCTGCCAAACTAGGCAGCACATCTCTATTTATTCTTTAATTGATTGGCAATACAGAGTTCTAATTGAGCTTGTAAAATGAAACTAGGAATGTCTCAGATTTGATTGGCTATTTAGGGTTCAGAGCGCTGATGGATAACCTCATTGATTGGAACTATCAGTCTTGAAAAATGTTATGAGTAAATGCAAAAAATAACTATTAAAAATACATAACATTCTCAAATGAACAGTTCTCTGAGCTAAATTCCAATTCATAACCCAAAGCGCAGGAGGGAGCAAAATCCAGTTGGGGAAAGAAAACAGTCAGTCAAGATAAAAAATAAAAAATGTCCAGTTTCATTTCTAATTGGTTTACTCTCTAAAGGAACATAGCAGATTGGTTATGATGTGGTAAAATTTAAAGATAGACTTGCTGAAAATAATAAGAATTGATTTTCAAACTGTTGCACCAGGATATGTATTTTATGGAATTGTCTGTTCAGCAACAGGCAAGCAATATGGAGTGTCAAGCTTCATTAGCCCTTGAGCTGGTATAAATAGTCATTTTAAAGCCCCCTTCTTTCCTGTGAAAGCCCCCTTCTGTCCTGCAATGGATAATAAATGTGATTAAGGGTTTTATCTTCATTCCAGCTAATAGTGTATTTACAGGAGCAATTAAACCATTAAGAAAACAAAGTAATGACAAAATTTGATTTCTACTATGTAATACACTATCTGATCTCAATCTATATATTCAATAAGTAATTCTATAAAGATCCCTTTAGGCTTTGCAATGGAAGTCTGGTTTAAGACATGAATACCTCTCACTTTCTAAATTAATCTATCTAGGACACCCTTTATAACAACATGTGTAAAATTGTTCATTAACCTACCTTTGGTACTTATATGGTCCTTACCACCATAGTATCTGAGCACCTCACACTCTTTAATGGATTATCATTATAACACACCTGTAAGGTAGGTAAGTTCTATTATTTCCATTGTATTACTCAGTGAACAGAGGCACCCAAGAAGTCTGGAGTAAAGTACAGAATTGAACCCAGATCTTAAGTCCCAGACTAGTGTCCTAACACAGTATGCCACAAAGAATTAGCTTAATCCCTTAGGCATCTATGACAGGTTGGTGGGACAGCTGGACACTTTTGGTGACAAAAGAAATTGTGAAAATTCCCCAAAAGGTTGATAGTTTTGTTCAGATGAAACATTTTGACATTCCTGAAATGGAATCGTCTTGTTTCAACAAACCAAAATGACCCCAAATTGTTCTTTACGACATTCCAAAATTAAAGTGCATTTTCCCTTTGTGACCCATTGCCTCATGAAAATTGTAGCACAACATATTAATGGGTGCGTTAGTCACTATGGATTAGGTTCCATGGTATCTCCCATGATGCATTTTATAGAGTTTGGTCACATTACCTTATTGGAGATGTAGTCCTCCTGGAAGTTCATAGGAGAGAATGGGGATCCAAACTACAACTCCCATAAGGCAATACACTAATTGGGAAATGCATTTTGGGTAAGTATAAGTAAAATGATGTATTCAGATTCAGATCAGACTGACCTGAAATAAAATATTTCGTTTACATTTTGCTAACAGAAGAATCACAATTTTACAGTGAAATTGAGATTTTCTCATGTAACATTTTGATTTTTGAAGAATCTGCATTTTCTACTGGAAAATTCCATTGGAAGAGTCCTGCACTTAGGACAGAAGAATCCCATGCATTTCTATAGACTAGAGACTGAATGGCTAGGCAGCAGTTTTGCAGAAAAGGACCTGGGGTTACAGTGGATGACAAGCTGGATATGCGTCAATAGTGTGCTGTTCCAAGAAGTTAACAGTATTTTGGGTTATATAAGTAGGGGCGTTGCCAGCAGATTAAGGGATGTGATCATTCCCCTCTATTTGGCAATAGTGACACCTCATCTGGAGTACTGTGTTTAGTTTCGGGGCCCACACTACAAGAAGGATGTGGATAAATTGGAAAGAATCCAGGGGAAGGCAACAAAAATTGTTAGGGAGCTGGAGCACATGATTTATGAGGAGAAGCTGAGGGAACTGGTATTTAGTCTGCAGAAGAGCAGAAAGAGGGGGGGATTTGATAGCTGCTTTCAACTACCTGAAAGGGGGTTCCTAAGAGGATGGTTCTAGACTGTTCTCAGTGGTACCAGATGACAGAATAACAAGTAATGGTCTCAAGTAGCAGAAGGGGAGGTTTAGGTTGGATATTAGGAAAAACCTTTTCACAAGGAGGGCGGTGAAGCACTGGAATGGATTACCTAGGGAGGTGGTGGAATCTCTTTCCTTAGAGGTTTTTAAGATCAGGCTTGACAAAGTCCTGGCTGGGATGATTTAGTTGGGGATTGATCCTGTTTTGAGCAGGGGGTTGGATTAGATGACCTCCTGAGGTCCCTTCCAACCTTGATATTCTATCATTCTATGAAATGGTAATGTTATTATTGCCAAATAATGTTGTTATATGGTTTATATGTATTTGTGAAGACAAAAGAAACATTTTACAAAGCCGTGTTTTCACTCTGGTAGATACCTCGGCATCCTACAAGACATAGTTGTCTAATATTGTTATGTTTCTTTCTGTCCACAGAGGCAAGAATCATTCATTTGTAATATCATTTGGCCACAGACATGTTTAATATAGCTTTTTTCACAGTGTACATTGGGGTTGAGATTTATTCAGATACTATGCACTTGGGTCAATTATTCAAGTGTTTGCAACACACATAAGCATCCCACTAGTGCTGAGGTTTCTGATCTTTTTGGTTCCCCAAATTAGTCCTGTGCACCCCTCCCTAACAGAAGAACTGCATGAAAAATGTCTCTTTCTGATTTGGAGATTGGGTTTTAATGTGCACATTAATTTTCTGTGCAAGGGGAAGAAAGGACTTATGAGTTCATCTCCAAATTCAGCAGCTAAAAACACAAATGAAAATGAAATTAAAAATTCCACCTTTCACAAATAATGAAGCCATCAGGAAGTGTAACATTGCACACAAAAATAGGGGCCCATTATGCAAATACATCGCAAAGGATCTTAATAGATGGGAGCCTCTCAGTCTATGTAATTAAAATGTACTGGGTGTAATTAAAATTAATGTAATTAAAACAGTCTCAGCACCATAGTCAATTATGTCACTCAAATGTTACTTCTCGACACACCAAAATTACACTTCCGTAATATGGAGAAGATAATCTCCACATTCCTCTGGTTTAATAAACAGCTGAGACCAAAACACAAAAAAACCCTAAATTATATACATCAACAAGAAAAATGAAGCTGTTTCTCCTCACTTGAAACTTTTAGCTTCACACATATCTGTATTTTAATGCATACCAGAAACATTGGCAACTGAACCTCTCAAAGGCAGCGAGGGCAAATAATTGCCTGTTCAATCCTTTAACATAATTATTCACCATTAATCAAGTACTTAAAACACAGTTTCAAAATAGAGACCACATTTGTGGGCGTTCTCTGATAAAAATCAAGAAGGCAGTTGATGTAGTGGACAAATAGGATGCAAGATGGTATATTGACGTTTTCAGATGTTTTACTAAGGACCATTGCATCAATCTGTAGAATTCCTAATGATATTAAGAGCACTGCAAGCAGATCAAGGGCAGTGTATAATTCCCAGTATGAATGCTAAAGAATTACAAGTTAATAGGAGAGGGCAGCACTTTAGGAAGAATACTTGAGGCAATATTGACCACTTAGGCACTGCCTGATATGTCAACAAATTGTGTTTTTAGAAAACTTCCCAAGGACATTAAAACTTCAGGCATTCCAGATTTCCAGTGTCTGTTCCTTCCTTTCATACTATTCAGTTTTATACTATTCAGTTTATTCTATTCAGCTGATTCATGATGATCAGTGCCATTTGGTATTAGATTATACCAAATCAGGAAAAAAATTATCAGAGAGAGAAAGAGGGAAAGAACAAACAATAAAGTAAAATCCATTATTATAATAAGCTGCTTCTCAAGATTTGACTCAGTCAATTCACTGTGAAACTATAATACAGGTGATACTGGACCTCATAAAATTATACTGAAGTAGCTTAAGACCTATATCTACTGTAAACGTCTGTGCAGAAATTGCCAAGCATGTGGAGCATTATGAAGGGACTGGGAATATCCATTTGGGGAAATTATCACAATGGGCCTGATCCAAAGCCCCTTGAAGTCAATTGAAAAATTCCATTAACTTCAGTCATCTTTGAAACAGGCTGAAAATTAGGGGCCAAATCCTTGGCTGTTGTAAATTGGCAAACCTTCACATTGGCTTCAGTGGAGCTATCATGATTTCCAACAGCTGAGGTTTATATCACAATAATGATACTTAGCATTGATATGTCTTTACATCTTCAAAGCCCTTCATAAACTGTAATTAATAAGGGATATCTTTCACCTCCGCCTTTGAGGTTGCCGGGTGATAGCTCATGATAGCTCATGGATACCTTGCAGGGAATTAATAACTGGGTTAAGGTTGAAACTGATGATAAAAATAATATTCCAAACTCTGCAGAGATACCCCCTTGTCAAGAAAAGATGAATGACTTCCTATAAGAAATTAAACAACTTCAAAGGAGAGCTTGTCTTCTAACATAGTTATCTTGCCTCATGTTTTGTAATTGGCCTAATAGTGTAATTGGCCTAATAGTGTAATTGGAACTGTAGGTGACTGTTGCGGTATGAAAAGTGGAGATTGCTTCTAACTTCACTCTCAATGTGAGAGGTGATATATTCGTGTGAAAAAAGGTGCTTACAGACTCTAAATTGGTTGAAATTGAACAAAAGGGAGTGGTTGAAACACTGTCAAAACTTTCACAATAATAACAAATTCAGAAATGTTTTTCAATTATTTTTTTACAATAAATGTCTTATTAATCAAGTCTTTCTTTTCTGCCAGTCTGTGGTCTTTAAAACCACAAAGATCATATTTTCTTAAATTCTGCATTTCATCAAATCCAGATATTCTTTTATATGAGGAGTTTAAACTCAGTAAATACACTAGTGCCTGCAGGAAATAACATTGTACAGATGTCCTGTATTTTCTGAAGGCTCTTGCTCACCATTCTCCAATTATCTCCACCACTCTGCCTTCCAAAAAAAATGTCAAGGTCAAATCCAGGTCTCTCAACCAGCTGCACACTTAACAGGTGAGTGCAGTTCTTTTATTTTCAGTTATTTTTATCTCTAAAAGCTATTATGAACCCTGTTAGCTAAACACAGGAAGTACTAGATCCAATCAGCATGGTGGGAAATGTTTAGCAGTAAGAGAATTGAACACACAATAGTTTGGACCAAATATGTTCTAACACCATAGTGTTCCTATTTTAATACAATTAAGAAATGCAAATATTTAGTTAAGATTAGAAAATGAAAAAAATGATTTCAAAGTGCTGGGTATCTGAATTGTTAGCAGAGTGAAGAGGTAGCAGCAACACAGATGCTTGTAGAGAATTTCCGAAAAACCAAATGAGATCAGTTTAGGGAAGGAAGGGAAAACATGACAACAAAATCAAGACAGGATAAGAGCAAAAGGATGGTGATACAGGGTCACACCAATGTCTAGCCCAGTATCCTGTCTTCCAACAGTAGTCAGATGCTTCAGAGAGAATAAACAAAACAGGTAAGCATTGAGTGGTCCATTCCCTGTCATACTCTCCCAGTTTCTGGCAGTCAGAGACTTCGGGATTACCCAGAGCATGGGGTTACATCCCTGACTATTTTGGCTAATAGCCACTGATACACCTAACCTCCATGAAATTATCTAATTATTTTTAACCTAGTTATACTTTTGGCCTTCACAGCATCCCCTGGCAATAAATTCCACAAATTGACTAAACTGTGTTAATTACTTCCTTACTTGTGTAAATTACTTCCTTTTAAACCTGTAGCCTATTAATGTTATAGGTGACCCCTGGTTGTTGTGTTAGGTGAAGGTATGAATAACATTTCCTTATTCACTTTCTCCATATCATTCATCATTTTATAGACCTCTATCATCTTCCCCCTTGGTCAACTCTTTTCTAAAATGGCCAATCCTAGTCTTTTTAATCTCTCCTCAGATGGAAGATGTTTCATACCCTTAATCATTTTTCCAATTATATATTAGATGTGGTTGCCAGAATTGCAAGCAGTATTCAAGCTGTGGGTGTACCATGGATTTATATAGTGGCCGTATGATATTTGATATTTTCAGACATTATCAAATGGTTCCTAACATTCTGATGTTCTGTGAGAATTCTGGAGGCAGGCTGAATGGAAAGAAGGCAAAACACTTCTTATAATTTGTATTAATCTCAGCCTGAGACTACTCAGGAGACATTTAGTTCACACTGGACATGCTCAGATCTCACACACCTCACCTGTGTTGCCATACATGTTCTACCCCTGATCCATACACAAAGTACTGTAGTGAATGAAACCATGAATTCACACTACTGTGGCTCTTTTGGGGTAATTCCAAGCACTAATTTTGTCCGGAATCATGAAGGTCTGATTATCAGTGCTCCAGATACTTATTACTTACATGTATGTGAACATATAGGAGCAACCTTAATTATCTACATGATTATATATTTGTAACTTGTGTCCACTTTCCTCTGTTCAGTTGATTGCTTTTGTTAACACTTAGGCAAGATCCTTGCTATTGATTTGTCTAATATCAAGAATACTTTTGAGTGCTCGGTAATTAATAATAATATCTGTTGATTTTAGTAGAAAAAATAAATACTCCTGTTTTTGCTGAAAAGCTAAAAGTAACACATGAAAGAGTAAGGTGGCTTCTTTCTTGGCTCCTGCTTCATCAAAATCATTCAACAAAATCATTCACTAAATCCAGATTAAAGCATCTTTATTTTTGGTAATAACTGGCAAACCAGAAAGAACTCATCTTGACTTCCAGCTCCTAAACTGAGTTTTCACAATTGGGATTTAGAAAAACATAATTTTCCTTGTAAATTTTATAGAGAAATCATTAAGAGACAAAAATATGATACCCCACATTGCCATTTTTAGAGATTTTTTTCAAAGAATACATGAAAATTAATGAGAACCATGGGATACACAGATACATTTTAAAAGAGAGAACTGCATCAGTAATTCATGACACTAATTAGCGCTCTTTTCATTAGTTCCTGATAATGGGAAATATGTGAGAAAAACATATTTTACTATAAACAGAGACAGATTGAAAAACATAAAAAAGAACTTCTCATCTCATTTGTGTCTCTTCTTTGTCTTGGAAACAAAAAGAGAAATAAGAACTGCCTTCTGTTATGGGAATGACAAATAGTGTCTTTAGTGGAAAATGTGTCATTCAAAGGCAGAGTAATTAAAATTTAAGTTCTTAAAAGTAGTTAGTCAGCTAACCATTAGAAAAGCTAAATCTTAACTGCTTTAAAGCACAGGTGGTTTATGGACTTTCAGCACTTTAGTTCAGCAAACCGCTGTTGCTAATAGAGGCTGAAAAACGTTCATGGTAAGCACAATGCATTTTCTCCATAACACTGATTGTACATCATTGTAACCTTCAGATAGGAATTGTGTGCACTGCATGTAACAGAAGGCCAAGGAATGAGCCCAGAGGAACACCAACCAATTATCATTATGCCTAATGTTTATTTATTCAATTTGTATTGTAGATGCACCGTTTAAGAGCAATAAATCACATTCTAAGCTGTTATTTATGAAAATATGTGAACAGAAGGAACTAGAGTGGGAAAACAGTTCTCAAAATATGAACCAATCTGCTGGCAGGCTGCAGTCACCAAAGTGAGCTCCCATAGTCTGCTTACCATTTGGGGGTGGGGGGTGTGCATTTATAATAACATAATGACTCAAGATATGTAGTTGCTCATGCTAGGGTTTTCTTATTCCAAATTATGCCTGCAAAGTGAAAAGGGTCCTTCTCACCCTAGGAATCTTGCACCATGCGCAGCTCTGGAGCTGTTGCCTTCACTCTGAAAATGGATGCGGGGGAAGTCTTAGTGTTGCAGGTAGTGCTCCGCACAGAGTGGGCTATCTGGATGATGATGTGACCATCTTCACTGGCTAGACACCTGAGAGAGGATGTCTCCATTGCCTCCAGACTTATCAAAGAGTCATCCCAGCTACCAAGGTGAACATTTTAATACAATTTCCATACTTCACCGGACAAGGGATGACCAATCTTAAAGCTCTTAATTATTGAAGTAAGATTGCTCACTATTTTACAAAGAGAAGAACTGAAATGGCCTACGGCTTATCCAGAATTGTAATTTTAAGTGTAAAGGTGTATATACAAATAATGAATGGCAAACTTTATGAGCCAAAATCTGATCTCACACATACTAGCTTCAGTTGCATGCATATCTGAGGTCAGAATTCGGAGCAATGTAAAATTAACTATATTCTGCCATATTGGGGGGGGGGCAGCTGGAGGGAGACACACATAAGCTGTAAATTGTAGTAGCCCACTGTGAGCTACAAGAGTACACATCACAACTGGATTGTGCTCACTGTCATTTGCCAATCTGTATTGTCAGACCTTTCTGAATAAGGAGATATTTAGATATATATTTTTTGCCAAGTGTTCTACACTACCTGTTTCTGTATGTGGTTCTGTACAGGTCTATACCTAAGCAACATTTTGGCTATCTCATTCTGACAGACCAATCCAGAGTGCATCCTTGTGATAACATTCATTTGTGATTAACACTACATACCTAGTGCTTTAAATTCCCGTTCTTCTGCAAGGCATTTGTGCCCTGCAGCCTGAATTTAATTGAATAAGACAGTTCCTGGTGTGGGGGTTTGTTTTTGGTTTTTGAGGGGTTGTTGGTTGGTTGGTTGGCTGGTTTTTTCCCCTTTGTTATGCCCTTTAAGACATTTCCCTTTCTTATTACTGGTCAGCAGGAAATTTAAAGGGCTAGTAATGTATATGAGGAATACACAGTGTTTGTCTGAAATGCACGTGTCAAATGGCTACATGCAACTATCATTGTATGCTTTGTGTCCTGTAAATGTATATCTTCTAAGGCATGGAGAAATATTGACATTGATAAATAGTCTCTAATACAACTTTTAATTATCAGCCCTCATCCCACTTGTTTTCTGGGGTCTAATGCTGCTGGGGTCACCAACAAGGAGATCCCAAGAGGTTTTACACTTAGCCTCTGAACAACAGCACAAGGGAGAGGACAGGCCTTGCACCTTCTCCTCCTCACCCACCCACACAGGAATGGGCATGAGCTCATCTCTCAGAACCACCAAAGCCAGTCACTTAAAAGCCACAATGGACCTTGAGTGTTTAATCATTCCTGAATGATAACAATCCATTCTTGTTAGGCTTTCCCTCCTCTTTTATTGCAGTTATAAATTGTCTTCCTGTTGAGTGTTCCTTACTGCTCTTTCCTGCCCAAAGGAATAAAGAATGTGAGAATATCACGGGCTGACTTTGCTCTATAGAAATTGATTCCTAAGAAGCAGATATATGTCAGGTGATCTTTTTGAAAACAATAAAGAAATTAGATTCCTCTGGAGTGTCTTTTCTTCATATTCTTTCATAAACTGCTATCTACAGTTCTACATACAATACCTTCTATATAAACTGTTATGCTGGAAATGTTTAAAGGGCTTTCCTGTGAAAACTTGTCCTCATTTAATAGTTCATTTCCGAAGCTGTTGCTTGACAGAGCCGGGGAATGCATACATGAGTTAATAAAGGGCACACTTCAGTAGTGCTTTCCAGTTCATTAACTTCGCTTCCCAGTGTCTAGATAATTAACTCCTGCTGCATCCCTAGAGTGATGCCTAAGGAAAAATGAAGGCAGAGTCTCTTGAAGAAGTCGAAGTTCGCTTCTGTACTGCTTTCCTGGGTAGATAGGCCACAGCCCAACGCTGAAAAAAATGATCCTGGGAAAGAAAAGAAGGAAGAAGGGTTAAGTGATATTTTTCCCATTGATTGTACTGTGGGAGTTACAGGAGACTGTATTATAGTATTCAAAATACGGTAGCTATCTGTCTTAACTGGATAAAACCCATATTTAGTGGCACATTTGTATTATCTACTAGCAAAAATACCCGGCATTGCTCGGGTCCGTCGGAGGGAGGTCGGGGGGAGAGAGCTGAGCGAGTGTGGGGGCCACTGGAGGGGGGAGGAGGGAGGGAGCTGAGCTAGTGCGGGGGCTGTTGGAGGGGGGAGGGGGGAGAGAGCTGAGCGAGTGGGGGGCCATTGGAGTGGGGGGGAGCGGGAAGATTTTAAAAATTTTCAATTCTTACCTGAGGGGGGAGAGAGCTGAGCAAGTGGGGGGGCCATTGGAGGGGGAGGGAGCTGAGCGAGTGGGGGGCTGTTGGAATGGGGGGGGTGAGATTTTAAAATTTTTCTATTACCCTGATTAGGACCCTAAAGCCTATAACTGTACCAAATTTCAAGTCTCTAGCTCAAACGGTGTGGAAGGAGTAAGGGAATGTACATACACGCACGCATGCATACACGCATACACCATTTGACTTTTATATATATAGATCTCGGAAAGCACAGAAACAATGTCCAACAACTTTACATCAGATAAAGAGTATTCTAATGTGTCTTACAATGAGATTGATGTATAGCAGCATGAACAATGCTCCAATATAAATGGGTGCTGTCGACCAAGAAATCAATCCTTTAGTGTGTAGAAAACTGAACTGTTCTTTGACTTTCTCATACAAATACCAACATGTAACTTATCCACAACATTATTACATCCTGCTGTGCTGTTGCTTTCCTTATTCTCACATTTGACACCACAGGAAATAAATAATTTATTGAAATAACACTTTTAGAATTGCCTTTTTCTTGTTGCGGGGGAGAAGTTATGTAACTAAACTCTTATTGCAGTGTACATAGTTCAAAAAGACAACATCCACCCAACAAATAAAACCTAAACTAATAAATCATACACAGGTTGGTGGATTTTCCCCTGCTGTTTCAAAATCATGGTTAAGGCTTTTATTTTAAACTAGCGGTAGATTGAATGTTCTGTTGAAATGTTTTGTTGATGGAAAATGCAATTTCTGCAAAATAAAATTTTTCCAAGAGAAATGTTTTTTGCTGAAAGTTTTTGTTTTCAGGTCAACTTTGACTGAACTTCAGCAGTGCATCATGGGAGTCGCATGGCCATGATGCATTATGTCTGGTCTAGGCCTGCCAGAGAGCCTGGTCCATGGCGGAGAATGAGGCATGAGACGCACAATGTACCCAAAATACAGCTCCTGTGAGGCACTGCAGCAGCTCAGGCAAATAAGAGAGTAATGTTAAACCAAGCTAAAACAAAATGTTTCAATTCACAAATGTGAATTCTTTTGATCATGAATGTCAAAACAAAATATTTTGAGATTTCCAAAGTAAAGTGCTTTGGAACTTTCTGTTCTTCCCCCGAGAATGTTGATATTTCAGCTCTTTGTTCTGATTAGGCTGGAAACAAATTTTGAAATATCAGACTTTCCCCTGGACTGGAAAATTTGATTTTAAACCAGCTTTATTTTCAACCTAGTATTTGAATTTTACATATCTGACACTTCAGTGCTAACAGTGCCCAGTTATACATAGTGCACATCCTGTGCTTAGGCAAATACATTGCAATAGCTCTAAGCCTATGCTACACCACTCTTGTGTTACTGTATTGAAGTCAGTGGCCCATCATTTACAGCAGGAACCTAGGATACACGCTGGTAAGGTTATGCAACATTTCAACTGAAGTAAAAAACCTGTTATGCACACAGAGTTAGTGAAAGCTCCCCCCCTCCCCCCAGTTAGGTCTCACACATTGACTTGCTTTGCCCTTCAAGCTGATGTGTGAAACTATTTTACATGATGAAATCAGGGAATGTACCACCCCTGAAATTGGTATTTGGAGAAGACTTTGTGCTGCTGCCTAAAGTGACAACATCCAACATGTTGACTTTGGGTATGTGACAAAATAGAGGTATTTTTTTTTCTTAATGGAAGGTGGGCATGGGTATGCATACCTTACTGTGAAGGGGTGGGGGAGACCTTGTGTGTTTGAAGTCAATGGGAGCTTTGCTACAAGCTGAAGGGTAAGAGAGGGAAGTAGCCCAGGGGAAGGAATAGCTAAACCAAGGGGTTTACCGCTATCCTCAGGGCCCCTGGGCTGGGACCCGGAGTAGAGGGCGGGCCCAGGTCCCTCCCTCTCCACTTCTCCCCTCTAGCATACTAGTGGGACAGTTAATACCCTGTTCAGGGGGCAAGAAATAGGCTCCCTGAATTCCCCACAAGAAGAGAAAGTGCAGGACCCATCAATATAGTGGCAGTAATTTGTCACACATGGTGTCAGGGGTGGGATCTCAGTCGCCCAGCTCTGGGGAGTTGCTTGCTTTACAAGGGACTTCTGACACCTGCTGTGATAGAGGAGGGTCAGGGAGCTGTGTCAGAGTGCTTGAGGGGAGATATATTCACTCAAGGTTCATTAGGGCGTGGCTCCCTGTAGACTAGGGCAGCAGGTTAATTAGGAGCACCTGCTGTACTGCTTCACTGTACTGCTTACTCTAGTCATAAAGCTCCACATGCAGTACCATGCTATTAGGTTATCTTCCTCCTGCTCCTAAGTTCCTACATGGTACATTCAGAAAAATAATAATGAAGATTAGATAGATTGGAATATTTGTCTAAGCACTTGAAGTCAATGGCTCTGAAGGTCTCTTAACACTTCACAGGTGTGCTCAATCACTTACAGGATTGAGTGTAACAATCTATAGGCAGCTTCAATATTTTCCAGGTACCCCCTCTAAGTTACATGGGTCAGGTTTCTCAGTACCAATCCACCACTAGTTAAAATAGCTTTTAAGCAGTACTCTATTCGCACAGTGGAACTTCCCCCAATGGGCTACATTTATATATTGTCCTCTAGATGACAGTGAAGGTAAATTCCTCTTCTTCTAATTAAAGAGATATTTAATTTACCCCCTTTCCTCTACACAAATAACAAAGCCCTGATTAATCAGCTGTACAGCAAGAGTAAACACTCTGCTTCACTTAATTAAAAATTAAATTCCTCTTGAGGGATGATTACAGCAGAGAGCTGGTATATGCCTTTGCTAAATAGGTGTTTCTTCCATGACACAGTTAGAGGTAGACCACTGGGAACTCTGTATCAATATAAATAGAAATTTGTTCAGACATTCAATTAGGACTCTACACATGTTCATCCTCCTCTGAGAAGAGGTGTGCATAAAAAGGCAAGGGAACTTTCAAGAATTTGGAGGTTAGAGCTGTGTTATTTGGTACATGATACATCTGATGTATTTGCATGGCATTTGGGGGCCAAGATTTGTAATTTCAATACTTTTTTAAAAAGAGTGAATTTTGTACAAAGGGGCTGCTTAAAGTTTTGCATTTTTCTGTATGGCGTTTTCAGTTTCCTCCCCCTTGTCCTCCAATACATATGTCAAAATCTAACAAACTTAATTAAGAAAACACTGAACAAGAAATTTCATCAATATCTTTTCTTCTCCATTTCCCACCCTCTGTTAAAATTTGGATGACCGAGTACTTTTTCTGTTTCTTTCATCCTCTTCTTGGGAACAAGATCATCATTAGCTCTGCGCAGCTGCACATCGGCATACTTTGGTATAAGATACCCCCTTAATCTTTTGTGCAGTCTACATATTATCCCCTGGGTTGCAACATGGACAAGAAGGCAGGCTCTGCAGAGCCGCTACTTCCCCACCTCCATGCAGGTGGGTGGGACAGGTAGAGACTGAACTGGACTGGAATGACCCTTAGCTCCACCCACACTCCAGCCAGCATAGGCTGTGGTAGCAGAGTGGGTGACATTCACTGCACTGGGTACAGGTGCACTTCCTCCTCAGTGCAGTGAGGAGAGAGGTCATAACTCTCTGCTACTTCGGGGCAACAAAACCATGTACTTCCTCTTGCTCAGGTAACAGTCTAACCAGTCCCTGGGAGGACACAGACGGGAATAACCTGCCCCCCTAGAACTAAAAATCTGATTTTGAGACTACATTTCCCTGGATAAAAAGAGTGGAAATTCATGTACAAACTGGCAATTTTTAACTTCAATGCTGAGCTGAGGACTCTTGTAAAACAGTCCTGTTGGCTAAACATCTTGGCATATAAAATGTGAGCATTCTGTGAATTAGTAGTACAATGTCAGGATTATTCTTTATTTTCCCAAGAACTATACATGTAAGGCAAATGGACCATAGCAATACCATTACACACGTTCCTCCACTTACTTTAGAGACAATCAATATCAATTATCAAATTCTCAGCAGGAGAGAATGGTGGTGAAATTGTCCATAAAACAAATTTACAAAGTCAAACCAGTACTTTCTATGTACCCTTTTATTTTAAAAAATGTATATAAATAATTGTTCAAATTGATCTTTTATCTTTATGGTCAGAAAATGGCCTATTTGTGACATCACATAAATCAATTATATCTTACTATATTTCAACACTATATTTCATTCAATAATGACATTAATTGGGTACTTAGTTTAATGAAGGTTTGGGTTTCTTATTCCATTGTATTCTTAGACTGCAAGCTGTTTGGGGCAGGGCCATTCTGTTATATATGTCTACCAAGAACAATCAAGCACCCTCATTAAGTGTCCCTCATTAAAATAAAATGGCATCCATCTTGATTACGCCTGCAGTAAAAGTTTCAAATGCCAATTGCAGTTAAAAAGCATAGACTGAGATCATACTCACCTGCAGGAATACCAAATGGAGAGGATCTGGTGGGAGAAAGCCTTCACAGAGATTTCTCCAATTCATTCTATCCTTTGGATGAAGTTGCCTCTCTTCCCCCACAAACACACTGAATATATGACAATGGAAATTGGAAATTCTAGTGCACAAATACAGGAGGCAAGCCAGCCACGTATGGTAAATAGGTTTTCAAGCTTATAGTGACTGAGTAAACACATCTATGAGTGGAGTGGGCTGCTGACCTACAGAAGAGGAACCAGAAAGTGAGCCCTTCCTAAAATGTGACATCTGGAGTTCTGACTGTGGGAATTAGCTATCATCTGTGCAGCTATCAGCACCCGGGATTGTATCAGATTTATGGGGGAGTCACCAGGATGCTGCACTAGCTTATAGATTGGAAAAGCAGCCACAGAAAGTGAGAAGGATCGGTCCTGTAGCCCTGTGTCCGTCCTTACTGCTTGTACGTCAACCACAAAAGGATCAGGCAATCGGACTTCCTGCGGATGCAGTGACTTTCACCCTTAATATGATGTATACTGTATTTTCAGACACTGAATTGTCATGAGTTGTGCATTTTACCAGTGATTTCTTGTCTTCAAAAGTGAAGGGCCTGATTCTGCACTGCCTCATTCCTGTTTTATGCCAATGTAACACCAGTAATTTTAGTGGAAATATACTAGAATAAAGCAGTGGACAAACAGGCCTCAAGACTTTAATGCATTGTACCCCTTCCTATCTGCTACTTTTCAAGGTGATTATACATATCACACTTTGACATCACTATAACACTGTGCTTTCCAGGTTTGTCCATAAAAACTACAAAGACATCCATCATTTTCCAAGGTATTGCCAACTTGAAAGTGTCACGTTTGTACTTTTGAATGTGCAATATATAATTTCTCTACATTTGATTCTTTAAAAGCTCCATCCTTAGTCCTTTATCTCTAATTTAGACAACTAATTGCTTCAGACAAATTACACCATTCCCTTTCATATTTCCCTATATGCTAAATGCTGATAAGTAACCTCCATTTATCAATGATATTCAGCTTTACATTAATTATATTTCAAGGCACACACAAATCATTGTGCAGTACACTCTTTAGTGATGCACAAATGAACCACATATTAAATATGAAGCAAATATAAAGTATTTAACTGAAACTGAGAGAAGTACTGAATCCTGAGCAGAGATGATAATAATCCATTCAAATTAATTGAGGTATTTTTAATTACTGTTATTTTTACTTCAGTTGACGCTCAAAAGTTACACTGTTTGAACTACAGCAACTGGGATTAAATATTTGGATGTATGGAGCCTACCAGAATCCTTCTGAATAGCCACAGTTATTCTATGATTTGTAATGTTCTGCTGTCTCCTCTGCTAAAACCAGACATTGTTTTTAATTTTAAAATCGGTAATTTATTAATGACCATTAGAACTTTATTGAATTTCTTTATACGTGCTCTATTGCATTCATTTAACTGGCTTCCCAATACCATAAAAATTAAGGATAACATTTCTCTTAATATGATTATAATTAGGATGGCAATTGAAGGAAACTATTGCAAATAAAATATTATCTTTGATATATTTGTAAATTTAAACCCTGCCATTTAATAAGATTTTGAGAGTAAGTTAAACATATTTAGCTAGATTCTGTAGATAACACCTGTGTTCGTCCATTTCTGTGCAAGACCTCATTAGCCACACAAGACCATGGATCTTGTTTTCTTTTCCACTTAAGTAAATTTAGCACTGTGAAGAAGCACTACAGGGTGGGCATTTCATACTAATGAACTCTCTTCTCCCCATGGTACTCACTTCCTATTTGAAAAGCTTAAAATTGACCCTTTGCAAGGAATACATGTGTTACATAAAACAGTAGTCCTGCAGCAATTAGAATCATTATCTGTATAGCCCCCAGGATAAATAGTCACTTAGGACTGTGTTTTCTAGTAGGCCAAACTCTGAAGCTATTTTTATGTCATCTGAAGACACTTCTACTTGACCTCAGTCCATCTTTGTTTGATTGAGGACAATGGACTTTGGGTCAAAAGTTTCTTTTCTCTTAACTATATTGGAGACGGCAAGATTGCTGAAGAAAAATTTAAAACATTGCTGGAAAAAAAATTTCAGTCCTCTAGTGGATTGCAATTGAGCTGCTCAGACTTAAAATGCTACTTAGCACAGCAGCAATTTCTAGTAGTTTATCCCCTAGTCGTGGCTTAAGAAGGCTTCAAAAAAAAAAAAAAGATATCAGGGCTAAATACTGCTGACAGGCATTATTCTCCTTCAGCTCCACTGTAAAGTTTACTGCTTTGGGGATACAAAGATTTCTGTTACAAGTATCATCCGGGACATATCCCTCACAGAATTTTACTACCAGTAGACTGTTTTGAGATTTCTAGCATGCATTCCTTTTGCAATTTCATTAACTACTTGGAATTCAGACTTATTTAGCACTACTCAAATGGTTTTCATAGGGATTATTTATGTGCTATTTAGGGGCCAGAAAAGCAGGTTGCTGCAAAGGACTTAATACTGATAACTACTGCAGATGTGTGGATTCTGGTTGAACAGCCTCTGTTTTTTAAATCTCTCTCCTTCTGTTTACCCATCTACTTTAGAAGCTATAATCTTTTCATACTGCTATGCTGGGCTTGAGCCATCAGCTATGTTGCCTTCTGGCTCTTCTTTCTACTTAGGTGCTGTTAATTAATTTGATTCTCATGCTGGCAGAGTGTACAGTGGATGGAAGAGCCAAGAAGAAGTGAAACATGGAAAGACAAATGTCTCAACAGCATGGAAAAACTCATCAAGGCCATTGCTTTCATCATGCCAATGAGAATGGGTGGAAAGAGAGAGCCTCCTCAATACAATTTTGTTGGAAAAGGAATAAAATATACAGAGATAGAAAGAGAGTTAGTGGTAGAAAGAAAGTTTAGTGGATGATGAACATGACAATGATGATGATGTAATATTTATATTACGTTAACATCTAGAGGTTTCAACCGGGAATTGGGGTTCCATTGTGCTAGATGATGTGCAAACACAGATGAAGATATGGTTTCCTCCATCCATGATGCTGCAAGTTGGCTGTGTGAACAATGGAGCTCTCATACCCCAGGATGCAAATGCATTAAAACCAAAACCAAAGCATTCTTAGTTGAGGGGTTTGGCTGTGGATTCGTTTTCAGAGGTGTCTGACTTTGAGAAAGCTTTTCCACCATAAGGAGGTTGAAGGAGGATGTGAAGAAAAAGAAAAAAAGAGTAGAGATGAATACCCCAAGCATAACTTCTCCACTGAGACAGAAAGGAGCAGCAGAAGGCTTGATTAAATATATTAAGGTTTTCACAGGGCAAATCTAAATTATTTAGGAAGTATTTAGGTATTATGGTGACGGGCTCTATAGAAAACCCTAAATTAGATAGCATAGTAAAAGCAGAGGTTAGAAATGATCCCACCATCCCAACAGCATTTGGAAGAAGCACAATGATCAAAGCAGTCCTCCCCAGCACAGAGAGAATGTAAGTCTTTACTTCCATTGCAAAATTCCAGCCCTTATTATTCAACTAAACTTAAATTTCCTATCTCTCATCCCTAATTTTCAATGTATTTAAAGTTGCTGTTTCAAACTGTGGGTGTTATTGAAGGCACTTATCAAATATTGTCCAACCTTCAAAGTAAAATTCAGCTTTGTTGTAAATTAATCCAAATACTGGAGATCACAGAGATGCCAAAGCTCCTATTTTAAAGTTAGCAAAGAAAACAGAACTGTAGGGTTGAGGAAAAAAACACATTTAGTCGGGTATTAATTATTGTGACAGAGAAGGACTTGTTTTTTGGGTCTGTGAATGTGCTGCTAATCCCCCTTAATCACACAGACAGGGTGAGAACTGAATTATTGACTCTTTCAAAGAGCTGATCATTCTTCCTTAGGTTTAAAGAAGAAATCCTAGAGCTAAAATCTAGCAGTTATCAAGCCTAGGATTTGTCACTTGGTTGGATAATAGAAAAGCCAGAAATGTTTAAGTACACTGAGCACATTACAAAAAATATATATGCTGTTTTATTCACAGAGTCTAAAACTCTTTAAAATTAAGTGCAGTCAAATTGATTTAAAATGTAGCATTAAAAGAGTCAAATATTTGATACTGAACCTCACTGATTGATCAGAATATTTCTGTTGGGGGTATATTTATGAAATAATGTCTCTGTAATGGGGCATATAAACCCCACACTTGGCCCAAAGTGATTAAAAGGAAATGTTGGGCCCAACTAGCTCTGTCCCTATAGGCCTGTGAAACAAGCTCCAGGTGGAAGAATGGGTTATAAGGAGCTCAGAAGCCCAACTAAGGGGTAGCAGACAGGCTGCAGGAAAGAAAAATCCAGGAAAATAGACAGAAAGTGGAGCCTGAGAGGGGACCACAGAATCGGCAAGGCCAGGCAGTTCCTTTGCCAACCACCACCCACTTTAAGAACCAGTAAGTCTTGCAGGGCCCTGCTTATTTGGATTTTGTTTGTGAAGCTTTTGACTGTTTGGATTATGGAGGCCATGCTCCAGACTAAAGTAGCAGATATGTGGGAAATAGCCCAGGGCGGTAGGCTTTAACACAAGCAGAATCTCTGCAAAATCTCTTTTTCCACAGGTACCCGGTCTGGAACCTGGTGGAGAGGGAGGTCCTGGGTCCCTCTACCATGCCCCACTTAAGAGCAAAGGTCCAAATTTGTCGGATGCATGGTGAATTTGATGACAATATATACCTCCAGACCAGTGGCACTGCTATATGGCCCCACAGTATGCCAGCAATTTTATGGCTCACTTGGAAAAATGCTTCCTCAACTCTTGTCCACTCATGCCACTTCTCTACCTACTCTACACTGATAACATCTTCATCATCTGGACCCAGGGGAAGGAACCTCTGGAAGAATTCCACCACAATTTCAATAGCTTCCACCCCACCATCCACCTCAGCCTGGACCAGTCTACACAGGAAGTCCACTTCCTAGATCGCAAATAAGTGACAGTCACATTAACACCACCCTATACCGAAAATGTACTGACAGCTATGCCTACTTCATGCCTCCACTTCTATCCTGGACACATGGCACGATCCATTGTCTACAGCCTACGACTGAGGTACAATCGTATTTGCTCCAACCCCTTAGACAGAGACCAACACCTACAAGATCTTCACCAAGCTTTGTCAAAACTACAATACCCGCATGAGGAAATAAGGAAACAGATTAACAGAGCCAGACATGTACCCAGAAGCCTCCTGCTGCAAGACAAGCCCAAGAAAGAAAACGACAGAACACCACTGGCTATCACCTACAGTCCTCAGTAAAAACCTCTCCAACGCATCATCAGTGATCTACAACCCATCCTGGACAATAATCCCTCACTTTCACAGGCCTTGGGAGGCAGGCCAGTCCTCGTCCACAGACAACCCACCAACCTCAAACAGATTCTCACCAGCAACTGCACACCGTACCATAATAACTCTAACTCAGGAACCAATCCATGCAACAAACCTCGATGCCAACTCTGCCACATATCTACACCAGCAACACCATCACCGGATTTAGCCAGATCAGCCACACCATCACTGGTTCATTCACCTGCACATCTACCAATGTAATATATGCCCTCATGTGCCAGCAGTGTCCCTCTGCTATGTACATCGGCCAAACTGGACAGTCCCTACAAAAAAGGATAAATGGACACAAATCAAATATTAGGAATGGCAATATACAAAAACCTGTAGGAGAACACTTCAGTCTCCCTGGACACACAATAACAGATTTAAAGGTCACCATCTTGCAGCAAAAAAACTTCAATACCAGGCTTCAAAGAGAAACTGCTGAGCTACAGTTCATTTGCTAATTTGACACCATCAACTCAGGATTGAACAAAGACTATGAATGCTTAGCTAACTACAAAAGCAGTTTCTCCTCTCTTGGTGTTCACACCTCCAGATCAGCTACAAGAAGAGGACCTCATCCTCCCTGATTAGGGTGGTTCAGCCTGATTGAACTAACCTTCTTATCTCTAACCTGGTTCTTGCCTACTTATTTATACCCGCCTGTGGATGCTTCCACTGCATGCATCCGACGAAGTGGGTATTAGCCCACAAAGCTTATACTTCAATACTTTTGTTAGTCTTTAAGGTGCCACAGGACTCTTTGTCGCTTAAGTATACCTTGTGAGGGTTGATTATTGTTTGGATTATTAGGGAGTAGATCCCTTATGTATAAAAACAGAAGCCTCTGTCATGGAATTCTGCAGCTTGCTGGCATAGAACTGCAAAGGCGGTTAATGCAAATAATGGACCACTTTGCCAGTTGGAATTTGCCATTTGAAGCATCAGCAAAATTCACATCTTCTGTGCATCACAGCCAGTCTAATGGCAAAGCAGAAGCTGCCAACAAGAGTCCAAGACACTATTCTAAAAAGCATATTGCACGATGCTAAAGTCCCATGGGTAGCACTATTGGACTGAAAAAATAAACCACCAGAAGCCATTATAGAAAGAGAGGTTACTAAAGTGATCAGTTTAAAAAGATAAGGTGCCAGGAGGTGGTGTTCAAGTACATGTAGCATATTTTATGGGTTTTGTAGGACTGATAAAACCGTTCCAAATGCAAAACCGCAAATGGCTTCCTTCGAATCACCTCTTAACAGTCATTAAGGAATCTTCAGCAGCACCTTAGCAATTCTGTGCCAAAAATTATGGGGCTTAAGTTTCTGGTAAGCGATTGTTAGGGAAGCTGTGAGGGTTTACTGCCTACTCTTAACCATTAGCTTGTCTGTATGACATTCACTGCTGTAGGAAATAGACTTTCATTCTTCCACTCCAAGGGAAAATCAGCCCTATTGCTGATCATCCTCCTTCTGAAAATCAGACCTCCTTTTTTTCTCTCTAGTTGAGCGTCCAGAATTACTAGCCAATTACATTAATCTTGGCCATTATGCCTAAGTGTCTAATTTTTTAAAAAAACCTTCTATGGCCTCAGATAAAATTGTATTTTAAAAAGTAAAATAAAATGTATTAAATGCAAAAAGATTCAGAAGATTCATGATACTTACACAACTCTTCCATTTGGGTTTTAGACAGTGAGGAAAAAGGGAAAGGATTAAAAATGAACTATATGCCAAAAAAGAAAAAAATGAAGTGATGGAAGGCATCAAGGAAGCCAAAAACAAAAAACAGGTGTTTCTTTTTGAAAAATTGTGGTTAATCAAAAAAAATATATACAATTAATATTTTCCTAGCCAACTAGAACTCCTTTGTTATTATTTGATATTCTTCTCATTTTAAGTGATTATTCACTATTAGACTGTCTAAAAGTCAAGAGACCTATTTCTTATCATGAATATTAAGAAGGAACTAAAAGTTCAGACAACTAGATCTTTTTCAGGAAAATACAATAATTAATTACTCATATTACCATAGCATTTAGGACCCATAGGCATGAACCAGGACGCATTGTTCTGTGCATAAAAAAAGTTCCCTGCCCCCAAAGAACTTACAATCTCAATATATACTATTTTGGGAAAAAAATATTTCTACATTTACTGAACACCTATTTAAGGACTAATCTGTTCATGAATTGTGTGTGTGTGAAATCCAGATGGGAGAATTTGATAAATGTCACTGAACCTTTCCAAACCCTTTTCTTTCAATAAGCATTAATTTATTTATTCTTTAACTGTAGCAGCAGAAATGCTAATATATGGGTTTTCACCACTGGAAAGACTAGACTTTTTAAATATTTTATAAAATATACCAGTAAAAAAGAGTGAAAGTAGATGATGCTTTCTAGCACCTGCTCCCAATTAAGTCTGCTATATTAAAATGATGTCATGTTCTCAGCATGGATGAGCAAAAATACTTATGGTATTTTTCCCCCTTACATTTTTTTTTGGGGGGGTCACTCTCAGAGTGCTCATTCAACAGCACTCTAATATTATATCAAGACATCATTAACTAGAGTTCTTTGTTGAAGTAAAGGGGACTTTTATGTGTGGATTTACAGCTAGTATAATATTAATATTTCTCTCCTCCCCATTAGTAGTTGATTCTGCATTTGTATTGTGCTTGTCACCATAATACTCCCTTCTCCTATGTTTTTCTCAGTTTTCAGGTTTATCCAAGAAGAGATGGTAATTTAAGTCTTCCATGCCACCCCTCTGAAGTAATTTGGACACTTCCTCAAGCCACACCATGTATTGCAGAGATTCAGCTCCCTGAATTTATAAGACCCCCCCCCCCTTGATTCTTCCAGCTCTCAGAGAATCCAGAGAATTCACTGAAGCAAGGAAAGCTTACACAGGAGCTCTTTGCCTCTTCAGTGCCACCCAGCCCTTGATGTTCCCATACCCATTGGCAGCTCAACTCTGACTGTCCAGGGTTCTCCTCCATCACCACCACTGCCCACGGTCCTTCTTGGCAGGTTCATGTTCAAGATCCTCCGTCCCAGGTCTGCATGTGTTCAAGAAGGTAAAAGCAGATGGGGAAATCGGCACTGAGGGTTGATCAAAAGTGAGATTTGTCTCTTGTGTGTGTGTTTGGATTTACAGCTTTTCCCCCTTTTTCCTTCCAACAAAGCAAGAATTTGTTCATTACCAGTTGAAATCTGTGATTTTTATATTATTATTCCTGTGATTCTGCTCTTCCTATTGTCCTGTTGCTGGAATTAGGTCTCTGTGACCCCTTTTTCTGGAAAGGCGATTTCATTGCATAATACTAGTTGCTGATGGGCTTAAAACCCAGGTGTCAGCAAGAGACAGGAAGATGTCCAATTGCAACAGTGGTATCGGCTGCAAACGCACAGCATGTTTTGCACCAGTCAGAAGTGAAGTTGTCTATTGTATTATTAAAAATTAGAATGGTTTAAAAAGTTGCTTATTGCTTTAGTAAGCATCTGAGTGGTAGTAACTGGAGTTATCACAAAGCCTCAGAATGATCCTGCAATCTCTTCCCACCTGCTGAAGCTACTGGGAGTTCTGTGCAACATTAATGGTAGTAGGCTATATATTACTTTTTTTTTTCAAGGTGGTAGTTAAAGCGCTGTCGTCACTGCAGTATTGTCTAATACTAACATCTAGCTCTTATTTGGGACTTTTCATGCTTACCTCTCAAAGTGCTTTAAGCATTATCATACCCATTTTACAAATGGGGAAACCAAGGCAACGTGCCTAAAGTCACTCAGCAAGCCTAAACTAGACTAGAACCCAACTCTGTTGAGTACCAGTACAGGGCTCTGTCGGCTAGGCCACACCGCCTTCCTAGTAACTAGTAATACTTAACCAACATTATACACCTGTGAATTTCTTTAGCAGAAATAACAAAACAGAAATGGATTGATGATAATATCCAGCTGAAAACAAAGAATTAAATTCTGGAAGGTGCTGAGGCCCTTTTATACCACACTCATCTCCATGCTATCAGAGAGCTTTTCACTTCAGTGGGAGATGAAAGTAGCAAACACCTCTCCGGAGTTGCTCAGCGTCTTGCCGGATTGGGTCCCGAAATTGTAATTGGAGAGGGTAATGTCACCCTGGTCACAAGTGGAACTGCAGTAGAATCAACCAGATTCAAACTAGAATCAGTTATGCCACTAAACAAAAAACCAACAGGAGTGCAAAACCAGAATTTTAATGCTACAAAGAAGAGAGCATGCAAAAATGTAACGTAGCTTTAAAAATATTTTTTCTAATTATTTATAAAAATTAAAATAGGGTGATAACTGTGCTTTCAGTATTATATTTGCCAACATCTTAAATAGTGCATTATTTATATCCACACTGACATTTGCTCAAGAGTTTGGAGGCCCATTAAAAACAGAGCTGCTGATGGAGTAAATGGGTAGCAAAAGAGTTCAGTACAATAATAAAACCTCTTTCCATCAGTTGCTTGTCAGCGTTATGTTGCTGTAACTATGACCAATGATGGCTTGGAAACTTTCTCACACTGCAGTAATAGTGGACTACAGTAAATCACACATTAAACACTATAGAGGTGGAACAATTTGACGGCACAAACACTGCATCAACTTTGGAACTAGCATGAAAGTCACTACTTTTCCGTGAAGTAAAATACAGTTATCAGGAGTGTGAACAGGCTGATTCTTTACCTCGTACTAGGAGAGCACACACTTTGGGTTAGTGCCCAGAATTGTTGCTATTCCTGCAGTTTGGCTCTATTAAAAAAGTAACTTAAAAAAAAAAAACACCACCACACCACCCATAAACTCCATCCTGAACTTTTCTTCAAGGTGGGCAATTTCCTAAGCTTTTTTTCCCATAAATGCCCATAATCACATCCTAGCTTTCTCCCCCCAAAGAACTTTTTTATACCCAAGGTACAGTTAACTGCAAGAATTAATCAGCAGCTCCCTGCTTTTTCCAATGCTTGCTTATTTCAGAGACCAATCATCCTATTGTAATGAGATTTTGTGAGTAACCTCTTATCATGAGCATTTCTTGATAATGCAATGATAACTATTCAATTAGAAGCACACAAACATCCAACCCAAACAGATCCATTTATACGGATAGTTCCATGGGGATGGGAAGAAGACAAATTCTTCCCCTCCCTCACATCTGCACATATACAAACACACGGATATGCAATGGAGAGCAATAGTGGGTACATCCATGTAGCTCTAGATCTACCAGCCCTTGACCTGCTCCTTCCTGGCACACTCAACTCCATTGTTTCAGCAAAGTATGTATCATAGAGCAGGGCTCCATAATAGTCATATAGAGCCCCTTAGGGCCGGCCTTCGGTATGGGTGAACAGGGTGAAGGCCTGGGGGGGCTGTTCTAAGTGGGACACCTCTGGAGCGGGGGTGCCTCTCCCACTACTGCTGCTCTGCTCTTGCTCCTTGCCTTGGAGTTGCCCCAGGCCAGCTGCTCCCAGGAGCCTCCTGTTTGCTATGCAAAGTGGGGGAGGAAAGGGGAATGCTGATGTTGGGGTATCCCCCTCCCCCTCTATCCATGTACCCCATCTCCACTGAGCTGGGGTGGGAGGACAGAGCTCAGGAGTGGGATGAGGCTGATGGTGGCTGCTGCTGTCTGAATAAGCCTTCAGACTGATGAGTGAAGCTCTGCTTAAAGGGACAGCACACTGTCACTCACTTTCACAATATACACCATCTCTCTCTCTCACATACACACACACGCACACACCCACACCATAGCTGTATCATGCACACACAAATACACGGAGACTCTGTCTCTCTCACACTCCCCAAGCCACTGCAGCAGCACAGAAGTAAGGGTGACAAAACACCATATATCATGCCACCCATACTTCTCTGATGCTGCTGCTGCTGCTGCTGCTGGTATTGCCTTCAGAGCTGGGCACCCCAGCAGCAGCCACCAGTATCAGGCTGCCCTGCCAGTAATGAGCTCTGGCACTCTTTCAATACAAATTAAACACTGGGGGAGGCAGCAGGGCCCAGAGATAATGGGTGAGTGGGAAGCCTAGTTTGCCCATGGGGGCCAGAGGTGATGGGGTGGGCACCAAAATACAAGCTGACCCAGGGTTCCATTTCCCCCCACAGTCAGCCCTGGTGCCCTTGCATAAGTTCCCCAAATCCTGTCATGCTTCTCCATGCATCTGAACTTCGATGGCTTTGCTGTGGTAGCAAAGCATGGGGAGAATTTGCACCTTTATGTGAATCATCTCCACAGGACCATTTTTACAAGAAGATAGCTGGGCCCTCTAAATTAGCTTTAAGGAACTTTTAAAGAAAATAATCCTTTGGAATATGCAGAAAGCTGCTGATTGCTTCTTGCTGTTAATTGTAAATCTATATATATAAAAGTCAAATGGTGTATGCGTGTATGTGTGTATGTATGTATGTTCCCTTACTACTTCCACACCGTTTGAGCTAGATACTTGAAATTTGGTACAGTTATAGGCTTTAGGGTCCTAATCAGGGTAAGAATCGAAAAATTTTAAAATCTCACCTCTTACACCCCCTAGGGGTGAAATTCTTTAAAGCTCATTAACATCAACTACACAGCTCACATAACATCATCTGGGCAGCAGGTTGACACATGCTATTGTCTGTGACATAGTTATGATGTAATAATTCAGATAACCAAAGAGCTTAATGTTGTGTAGCGCAAACATAATTAAATACACTGTTTTTTTCTTTAAAAGGACCCTATTCGTTATGCCGCATAAAAAGTGAAAATGTATCAGAGAAACCACATCTAAATGCAAAAGAATGAAATTAATTAGACAAAATGAGACTTCTGAACAAAATTTGTATTAATAAAAAACATTGTAGTCTTATTACATCCCAGTTTCCAATTACAAATACCCTGAACAATGCCGGGTATTTTTGCTAGTTGGGTATAAATTGAACTTGGAGGAACTCTGTGGGGTAAGAATCTAGGATCTGATTGTGAGCATTTATGGCTTGATAAAGAGAGAGAATTTCAGTGTTGTTGGTTTTTTTTCCACTTGAGGTATCCCTGTTCTGTTTTGAACAGTGTGCAGTCAGGGTCCTCCTCTTTTAAAGCTTCATTTATTATTCATGGATAAATGAGAATGTGCACTAATGGCCAAGTTCAGCCCTGAAGCAGCTCCCATTGCCTTCTGTGGAGCTGTCTCTGCATACTCGGGGTCAAAGTGGGGCTATGTGTCCGAGGGAGCCCACAGAATTGTCTGCACTTTTTCTAAATCATTCTCACCACATACTTACACCCAGGATGATGCACAGCATGCAAGTGTGTGAAGTGCCTAGAGTAACAACACAAAATAACCGCATGTTATGAAAACTATTTTATCATGCATCCTATTTTGTTGGGTCAGGTTACCTGAACCAGATCCAAATGTTTGCAGTCCTCTTATCCATCACTGCTAGACATAGATTTGGAGATTCCCAGTAATATTTGTTGCTCTTCCATTAAGCTAAAGGAAAATCTTCACCCGATGACTCCAACTACAGTACTATCTTTTCTCATTCTAATCTTTATACTAGGCACAACCATCACAGATTAGAAGCACACTAGCGCCATCTGCTGAAATTCTTTTAGAAAAGCTATTTTACATCCAGTGGAATTACAGGAGGGGTTTATTTAGCCCAGACAATTGAGAGAGAAATTTCTAACATGACACTGCATGAACCACCCTTTATTGCAGCTATCTGATACAGTGACAATATACACATTAAAATGTACTTTTCAAAACATATTCCATGGAAAATATATTGTCCATTATGATTGCACTTCCCTGCAACTCTCCCCCACTTCTGCTGACCCCCATTTGCATCAGAACACAGTTTGTTAGTGTGTATTTTATGACAGACTTAATAAAGCTTTCGCCCCTCCCCCCCAAATCCTTTTTATTTGGGTTGATTTCAAGATTATGTTAAACATTTTCATTCAAAAGGCTTTTTCCCATGAATATGGGGAAAATAGATTTGTTTTTCAAAATGGAAAACTATTTTAAATTAAATGTTTCTAGTTTTTGGTCAATAAATTGAAAAAAAAACCCAACTGAATATTTTTTGCTAACCAAGAATTAAAATATTTTCCATAACCAAAACCTTTAAAGTGTTCTACTTTTTATTTTCAGTTTCTCGGTGAAAAAAACCTGTAATTTTTTGTTAAAAAAGAAATTTTCCACAGAAATGGTCAAAAAATGTCTGGTCAGTAGTTTTCAGTTTTTAGAATAAGAATCTGTCTTCTCAGAAGGGTAAAAGTACAGATGTCTCTGGCCACAGCACTGCTCTCCCCTTTTCCTTGTTCTGGGTAGTAGAGCTGAGGATCATTTTATCAGCCCTATGCCATGAGGAATTGATCACCCTTCTGAAGGGAGCATTCCCCATTGGGTAGATCAGATTGGGCTGACACTACAAAAGCATGCAAAAGGGCAGAAGGTAGCCCAGAATCCGGGTCAATATTTTTAAAAAGGCAGCCTGTCCTGGCAATATATAAATGTGGAGGGGAGAGAGTATTTCTTAGCAAAATTTAAGGTGCCACATAGAAAAGCGGAGAAAGAAAGTTCCCTAAAGCAAAGTGAACCTGCAGTTTCTAAAATGCCTGTTCAATAAATCATGGAATGAAATCAGCTTGAACCCTGTGAAACAAGGATAGAAGACACCAAAAGCAAGCAAGCAAGAAAGAAACCAGTCTTGATCAAAATCTTTTATGAAGCTAAATCTTTATTAATCCTTTTTGCTGGTTTTGACGGTACACTAGTATGAGTGGTTATGGAAGAAAGGAAGCTGAAAACAAATCTACACTGATTAAAACACAGACTGAAAACAGAGAGGTTGTGGTGAAAGATCAAAGGAGCATTGAACATACAAACAGAAATAGAGCTGACAATCACAAAGAGGAAGAAAAGGATGTGTTGTGAAAGCATGGCTCTATTTCTGTGACAGCAGAGTCTGCGGAAATTATCTAAAGATGTTTAGCTCACTAACTGTAAGAGTACAACAGTGTCATATATCAATTATTAATCCAAAGGACGATTATGAGCAATGTAATGATATAGTTACTTGTGGACTATTATTCAGTCACTAGATGTCTCTGTATGCTGTGGTGTTCCAGTTAGGCTGGGATCTCTGATAAACAAGGGAGACAAAGCTTGATCTCAAGCTGTGTGGAACCTGTTTGTTTATATCTGTAGTTATTTCTTTAATACATTTCTCTTGTTTAAGATGGACTGTGATTCTATACAGCATGACAGGCAATCTCACCACAAATCACTGTACAGGTCACTTAGCTTGACTCTAGATGTTTTAATAGGCTAGGGAAGAGAGGGATGGAAGGAAAACCAATAGGGCAAAATTAAACATATCAACTTCCCACATCGAAGACTCCAATATACTGAATATTTAAAATATCAGGATCATCTTTAGGGATACATCCTGTCCCCTCCTCCACAACTGTATTGAACCCAGCCCACAGCATCATTGGTATGTTCCGTTGCACGGTAGAGTGAGTTCTAGGACTCAAGGAGTTCTGGATTAGGAAGCTGTACCTGTGTTCACTGCACTGGGGGGGGGGGGGGGGCAGTGTCTCTATGCAGATTCACAGCCCGTCCTCCAGAAGACAGAAGAACACAGTGCTGTGGATGTTATAGCTTCAGCTCTACTCAGTCTCCACAGTTTGGAAAGGTAATTCTACCCCAGTCCCCTCAGAACTACCCCCACCAAATTTGACAATGTGGCTTGAGAAAGGAAGGAAGATTTGTAGGTCCCCGAAAGTGTTTAACAGGGTATACAGGGTTTTCTACACCCGCTGCAGGAGGAGTCTCTGCAACCATTTCCCACCCCAAGGGGAGATTCTTCTGAATCAGATAGTGATGTGGCACTTTTTGAGTTAAATCACAGTTGTCTCAAAGAGGCACTTCCAGCTGGGAAGCTACTGGTTGCAGCTGAACCTAGTTAGGCTCATAACTTTAAACACCCTTTTTTCTCCTCTCCAATTAGCCCAGATTATTTTTAAAGTCCAGGCAGATGAGTTGTCTTGTTTATATTGCTCTGTGTTCATAGATCATTCTGGTTTGGATTTTATTTTATTATGTCAGATGAGCGAGGAGGATTGGGGTCAGAGATTCTGGGAAGTTTGGGTTTTCTTGTGTTTTACTACATATGAGCCCTGGGAATAAAAACCTCAATAACAAGAGAGGATTTGGGGGGGACGGGACTTGCTTTTTGTTTGTTTGTTTGTTTTGTTGTTCATTTTTAACCTGAGCCTTCTGTCAAACTTCTTCCCCGCAGCTGTGTAGACTCTTGACCTGCACTACTTTAGCCTTTTCCATTTTGAAAGTTTTGTGTAAATCAGTAAGAGCTCTGTGGTGACTTCTTAGGATACAGCTGCTTAAGGATGGGCCTACAGCTGCTTAAGTATCTGCGGCAGTACTGAGCAGCATTCTGCTTGCACTTCCCAAAGCTGAGGGAAATAATGAGCAAAACTGAGTGGATGGAAATATTTAGGCAGAAAACTGTGATAGAAATTTTGGAGCTTTCAGGAAGAGTCTTAGATAACCAAGAAGCAACAATTCTGCAGTCAAGAAACAGGACAACTTTGCCTAAAAGCTCATCCTGGTACAGTGGGGAAGTGAAGACAGCAGTTAGTGCTTTTTTATTTCTATATAACACAGGGGGAAAGGAGAAATAAATAGCAAAGCATATAAATTAGAAGTCACAACATGTAGATAATAGGAGAATTTACAGATATTAGGAAAAAATCCATGGCTGGCATGGCTATGGGGGACTTTTTCATGTTTATTAGAAACAAAAGAACCTCTAGCCATTGTATAGGCCTATTACTACATGGAGATGTAAAATTGTCAGTAATGATGCAGAAAAGAGAACAAGGACATGCTTTCTAGGAGGAGCTAAAAAGAAAGTAAGACATGTCTACTAGTGACGATTTTAAAATAAAATATAAAAATGAGAGTAAATCAACATGCCCAGATAACTTTTACTGAGAGTCCTTAAAAAGTTGACTGAGGAGATCTGCCCCCACTGGATGTAAATTTTTAATAAACAGTGGAATATCTGGGGAACACCAGAAGAGTGGAAGAGTGCTAGTATTCTGCAATATTCAGAAAGGACAAGCGGGATGACACAGGTTATTTAGGCCAGTTAGCCTGGCATCAATCCTGTGCAAAATAATAGAAAAGCAGATATGGGATTCAGTTAATGAAGAATTAAAAGATAGAAATAGAAGTAATGCCAGTCAACATGGTTTTGTGGAAAACGGATGTTGTCAAACAAACCTGATTTTATTATTTGACGAGATTACAAGTTTGACTGTTAAAGATAACTGAGTAATTTTAGTCTACTTAAACTTTGGGGTTTGATTTAGTACCACACAACAGTCTGATTAAAAATTTAGCACCCTGCAATATCAATACAGCACAGTTGATAACAAACTTCTGGTCTGCCCTGTTATATGCTAGGGAACAGCCAATGTCCTCCAGCTGAAATCTGAACTCCACTCAGAGAAATCTCGGATTGAATAGCAAAGGAAATCGTTCTCCTGCAAAAATTGACTCCTTCCAGAGCTACCCTAAGAGAATCATAGACCTAACTCTACAAATTTGCCAAATGAATGTTGAAGGCATGTCCTGATCTAAAAGTGACTAACTAGCTCACAGTATGTGAGACAACATGATTGATGTCATCACCCTTCAAGAAACCCATATCAAAGATGACACTCAAGAGTCACCGCGCTGTATTGCTGTAATAAGCATGAAGCGGGGTCTATTTTTACAAATTTTCCAAGATATCAGTTACATTTTAAAGCTGAAATGTAATAAACTAGGTTTGCCAATTGGATAAGTGTTATAGCCAACATATAATAGTCTCTAATAGGATAATCCCTGTTTATTGAGTCCAGGGGGCGTTAGTTTACTAATTTTAACACTGGGTTCTTTTCAAGTCAGCTTTTAATTCGAACAGTATTTCTCAAACCAGGACACTTACTTATTTTTAACCAACCACTAATTTAATAATTCACAAAGAACCAAATTAATAAACAATCAGAAGTTCATCATTCACATGTAGACACAATCAATGTTCTAGGTATATACTAAATACAAAACACAGTCTTGCAAGCACTTATCACAAATTATAATTGAGGCTTAGTTGTTATATCAAGAAAGAATACAAATTACCAAGATTTCTTATTACATTTGAATATGATCACCAATTCTGTATTCTTTAGTTCCTAACACACTTATCACACTTCCAAGGATGCACTTGTGTTTAAGGCACTTTGAAGAATGTGATTAGTACAGTATGTATGGATTGGTCCAAAGGGGACAAGTTTAGAATATTAAAAGCAATTGCTTAAAGTTATTATTTTCAATTTCACGTAAGCCAACTTGCTTGGACCTATGAAGCAGTTGGAAATACAGTCTAAAATACAGCCCCACTAGAAAGTGTATACTTAACAAGATAGCCTACAGTTATTTATATTAAAGAACTAAAAGAGGAAATACAGTCTCAGAAAATAAATCTCACCACTTATTATCCTCTTAACCCTTTGAGAGGGAAGTATTCTTTCCACACAGCTGATCCAAGCATTGGTCATACTTAGGATTCTGCAGCTTCTTGCTGGGTTGATTCAATGCTTTTGGCATATAATGAATTCAGTTTATATATCCTCATTTCAGCGGTCATTGGAGGGAAGTGTGGGGACAGGACACTCTGATTCCTATTGAAAATGTGTCAAATCAGTGATCAGATTTCAGCTCTTACTCTCTTTGCTGCTTCCACTGGTAATCCAGTAGATGGTGGCAGCGTATAACAAATTTCTTTAATTGTTTTTTTTATCAGAGGATTTTTAAGTTTGATTCACTTCAAGGATTGTACTTCATTATTAGCCCATACTATTAATTGAGATCCCTTTTAAGCAATTAATGTTAATATTCAAAAGTTATAGCCTGATTTATATCTTTCATTCCTTCCTCCTTGTGCCAGACAACTCCTATTACTTCTAGGGTGCAACAATTATTTACAATGACAACCAACAAAATCCCCTATAAACTAAATCTGGAGCACATACATTCTTCAATTATACATAACAATTCACATTATTTAGGATATACAATAGAACAAAAGACATTCACATGTAGAAGGATGTAGATCTGACTCACAAGGCAAACAAATATGCAGCTTCTAATTTGGGGTAAAAGAGATTATTTATGGTATATTTGATTTACAAGGAAAATAATGTATAGTTTATAATTTGAGGTGAAAACATGTGATTTGGATTTCTTGGGGTAACAGGCAGTTTGTCCAATTTGATCTTCAATATTACAGCCAGTCATTTCTAGCTTGTTTAACTTGCAGTTTCACTACACACTTCTGATCTACTCCCAATGTACAGTGGGCCTCTTAGAATAGGAGAGCAGGATGGACCCTGGCGTGGTAACTTGGAGTTTTTTTAGCTATATTGGGAGGGAGAAAGAGATTTTAACCAAATGCAAATTCTGCTATACTTACCTACATGCCTCCAGCTTCCATCCAGGACACACCACTCGATCCATTGTCTACAGCCAAGCTCTAAGATACAACCACATTTGCTCCAATCCCTCAGACAAACACCTACAAGATTTCTACCAAGCATTCTTAAAACTAAAATAAACACCTGGGGAGATGAAAAAACAGATTAACAGAGCTGGAAGAGTACCCAGAAGCCACCTACTACAGGACAGGCCCAACAAAGAAAAAAACAGAACACCGTTAGCCATCACCTTCAGCTAGGCTGACCATATTTCCTTGTGACAAAAACGGGACAGTGGGATGGCAAAAATGGGATGGGGTTATAACTCCCTTCAGACCCCAAATATAACCCTAAAACGCCCCCCCCCCCCCCCATATCCATAAAGTCACCAATACCCAACCCTCACATAACCATCTCCAGGGCCCCCAACACCATCCCACTACCAACCCCCCAACCCCTTACACCCCCCCAGCCTTCCCTACACAGCCTCTCCCCATAGCCCCCCACTAGCAACCAATACACCCCCCAGACCCCCCCAATGGCCTCAAAACACAGCCCCACCTCCCCACAGCCTCCCACCTCCCCATGACCCCCCAGCTCATCCCACCCCTGCAGGCCCCGCCGCTGCGCCCCCCCTCCCCAGCCCCTACCTATGCTGGGCTCAGCGTTTCCTTCACGTGGGGGGGGCGGGGGGGAGCGAGGCACCAGGCAGCCCCTGCCCGGCCAGGAACTCCCCTCCGCCCGCCGCCGCTGAGCCCCCTTCCCCAGCCCCTACCTACGCTGGGCTCAGCGTTTCCTCCACGGGGGGGGGGGAGGGGAGCGAGGCACCAGGCAGCCCCTGCCCGGCCAGCAGCCCCCCCTCCCCAGCCCCTACCTACACTGGGCTCAGCGTTTCCTCCACGTGGGGGGGGGGGGAGCGAGGCACCAGGCAGCCCCTGCCCGGCCAGGAGCTCCACTCTGCCGTTGCGCCAGGCTCTGCCTGTAACAGGCTCGCACGACACATGGGGGCGTCCCAGCCAATTGCGCCACTGCTCAACTGCGGGCACGCAACACGTGGGGGCGGCCCAGCCAATCTGTCCTCATATCCATTCAACTGACACCATCATAGGACAGAATCACATCAGCCATACCATCAGAGGCTCATTCACCTTCACATCTACCAATGTGATATATGCCATCATGTGCCAGCAATGCCCCTCTGCCATGTACATTGGCCAAACTGGACAGTCTCTAGAGCTCCTAGCAATGCTAAGCTCCCCAGTCCCCTCTGTGAAAGAAGGCAAGTAAGGTTCTCAATGCCCTTTCCCTCATGCTCTCAAGCAGGAGACCCTAACTAATTGAGTGGTTATTTCCCATATTTAATGGATGAAGAAGCAGAGGCAAAGACAAGACAATTTTTTGGCTATGCCCACACAGCAAGACAGTGTCAGAGTAAAAATTCAGAGTTTTTGAGTTCCTATCCCATGAATTTGACCAAAATTGCTTGTGAATTGGGTAGGGCCCCACTTATAATAAATGTAGTAGTCAATATGTTGCAATCTATGCGAAAAAATGACAATTCATGGGTCAGATTGCACATAAAAGAGCATATCCGATTGTTTTGGATGGGAGAAAAAGGAATAATAATTCCATCACAGGATTCTCCCATTGCACAAGACATTTTACAAATGTTAGGATGGTCAGTTCCCCCAAAGGGTTTATGATATAATTAAAAAGAGACTCAACAACTGGTGTACCAAAGAAATGGAGGTAGGACATCAATGAAAACAGTAACAAGAACTTGTAGTTACATAGGCCTGATATGTGAATAGCTAGATTGTTTTGAGTCAGTTAATTTGAAAAATATATTTAATAAATTATAAGATTAAGTAGTGGAAATTCCTTCTGGCCATCTACCTTACATATCAACTGGAAATTTCCCATTATAGACATCATGGTAGAAGTGGGTGATGAAGAGGGAAACGAAGGACAGGGGAGAATATTCCACATCACCCTTTTTGTATGGCACAAAGTTCAAAGGTGTTTATCAAAGCAGAAGCTGGAGGCCTTTGGCTTGCTGCTTCTTAACATGATGGTTGAAATCATACAGAAATGTACTGACTGTCATCTTATGTTTTTAGCAGAAATATTTATTGGAAATAGAGGGCCAAGAAATATAGTATCATGGTTCTATTGTCTTTCTGCTGCTATGTACCAACTCACTTCATAGTGTAAAGAAAGTTTTATAGGGCGGTCATTTTCATGAAAGTCGTACTCACATGCTGATGAGGTTGTTGACAAAAATGTAAGTGAATTATAGTCTGGCACAGCATGAAGCTATTAAAGGCAAACTGTCCTTCAAGCCATCCCTAAGGATCAGCAGATTTTATACTCGACAGCTTTTCTTTACTTAATATTGTTTCAGTGGGAATTATGGTAGCACAGTTTGCATTACACAAATCTTTATTTAACACTTTGAAATGCTGTGCTTAGTCAGTGTTGGGTCTAGGGAATGGAGGAGGAATGAGAGGGAAAGCAAAAGATGACTTAATCTAGAAAAAAAAGAAAGGATTGAAGTACCATTTTTCTGCATTTAACCCACATCTAATTACTCTAAACTTTCTCAATTGACTGATTGCTATTAAATCATTTATTCAACAAAGATTAACACCTTCATTGCCAAAAGGATACTGAAATAGCAGGGTATGTATTGATGAAGAAGTTTTTTGTTCTTTCAGCTTTTTTTATTAGTTATACTTGTGTTTTGTTTTGCTTATTCCTTTTGTTTTCAGTTCACCAAATTGTCTCACACAATCTCAAGGGAATACTTGGGCTTTTTTTTTTCCTTTCTCTGTATAACTAGAGTTAGTTGTTGGGTACAAGCCACTCCACTTTGCTGTCTTCCTAGCTGTATTCATTGAAGGTTTTCTATCCCAGCACTGATATCAACCATCTCTTGTAGGAACAAAGGAAATGCCATCAGAGATGTGACCAGTGAGCCAGAGACTCTTCTGTATTAACTCAGGATCTCATGACCTTGAGCCTGTTCCAAGCTCGGTGCATAAGGATGGCTACCTTTGGTTCTTGTTTGGATGGAAGAGATTTATTATAATGTTATCCAGTCTGATTACATTCTCATCATGTTTGAAGTCAGACCTCCTTTCTGAGCAAACATGCTGTCACACATCTGCCTTGCTGAAGGAAACTGATGGACCCACATCAGTTTAGATGTCTTCTAAAGATAATGCTGGCAAGAAACGTGTAAATGGTTATAATCTTTTGTCATCCTCAGCCATTGATAAAATGGTTCCCAAATATCTTCTTCTCTTAGATCATGCCTATACAAGCCTCTTTGTACACAGATGACCTTCAATAGATTAAATGCATGGCAGAGTGAGGGTGGGAGCAGATTAGAGCAGCAGTGGCAGAAAAACAATTTTGAAGTCAAATGAGTTGCAGCAGAAACAGTTTGAAATATTCTCTACGACATCTGTCAGGGGGAAAAGAAGGTTTTCGTCCCCTCTAAGATAAAATCTCCTCAAAGATAGAACCCAAAAAATCCCATTAAATCTCTACCTCCCCATCAATTTTGACTGATTGCCAATAGGCAATCCTGTTGGCAGTTCCACCCGCGAGATCAAAGACTGAATAGCTATGGAGAAGAAACATACATCTCACTCTTACAGATGGTCCCCCTAGAGTACGGTTGGACACATGAGCGAAGCAGTGTGGAGTAGATTGCACTGGCTCTGCTCATCCTGTAACCATTTTGTGAAAAAAGCACTTCAGTCTCCAAGCTATCATTCTGGGCCCTGGCACCGTTCTTCCAAACAGCAGATTTAATTAAGACCAGACATGCTCTATCTGGCATGAGCAAAGTTTGAGTAGCCTCTTTGCACCTTCTGGTGCATTCCTTGCTAACAATATCAACCCTTTTCTGAAGGAACCCTAAATATTCCTAATGCAATCTCATTGACCCAAACTGTAAAGTCTCAGATAGGTTTGCCCTTGATCTTTAGCCATACCCTATTTTGAAGAATATTGACTTTCATAGCCTATTATATCTATACTTTTCTCTCCATCCCCATGCCAATAGAAAGGGGTTCCCTAACATTGCTATGCCTTCTTGTAACTGTGTTGCTTGCCCTAATGGCTGGAGAGCTTGGGACTAAGCCAGTCCTGATGACAGGATGGGACTCATCTGTAATGACAAAGCAGAGTCATCCGCAGCAGCTGCACTGTACATTATAGAAGCCAACTCCTCCAAACTGGATACAGTATTTTCTTAAAGTACGCTCTGCAGAGAATACCCAAAAGCAGCTGGAATGTTCAGCCAATGTCTGGATCATTTCACATGGTCTCATGTGGCTTTTTGGTAGGTAGAAGTTGCAATATGAAAAACAGCCAAGGATTCTAGGTTCACTCTCATTCACTCTTTTACCAATTGTCTTAATGTGACTCTACAGGTTTAGCTTGACATAAGAATAACATGCTTGCTAAGCTACTCTTCCACCACTTTGAGCACTAGCTGGAAACTTGAGAGACTGTGGACTAAATCAAGAACTTTAAAACACTTTCAGTATAAAAGTTCATTGATAGAATTCCATCTGGTATTTATTATCTATGGTATTTATCTACTATATGACTGAATGTATTTTTGGTTGGGGGAAAATACCACTAATTCAATCACTCATGCATGATGTTATGAGGGAGGGCATTGTTCTCCATTTTGCCTAAGGCATGTATTTTCCCGTTATCAGTGTTATGAAATCACCATTTACTAATATATCACTCTGCTTGATTATATTTCCTCTAAATTTCTACAGGCTCCAAAGAACATGTAGTTCATTACCAACACTAAGAACACTATAACTTGTACTCCTGGAAATGAAAGTCATCTTAAAGTGAAAAGTCAGTACAGTAATACACACCAAATGGAATTTCATCTACTGCAAGAATGAAGGAATTCCTGACCGAAAGTACCAGTCACTTAGACACAATTGTCACTAGGGAGGGCTCCCTTGTTCTCCACTGTGCCCAAGACACACACACACACACACACACACACACGCCCTCTTCATCAGGTGTTCAGTGCAATGCTATAAAAATAAATAAATAAACCAACACACCCAGCAACCTCACCTCTTTTTGGTGCATTTAGTTCCTCTGTTGGGGTTTGAGCCCATAAAGCCCCTCATTTTCCAACAGGTGCTTGGCACCTCATTGATTTGCCAAACAGAGCCAGGACAGTTAGGAGGACACAGCAGCATCTTGGCTTTCGAAGCACATGAAGTGTCTCTCATTTGGGGGGGGGGGTATACATAAAATAACTCAATCTATTATATAGACAGCTGCAACCAATTAGTTTAAACTTCAGAGTGAAATGTGATCTGTTAGTGCAGATGTTCCGCTACTAATGACAATGTTTCCTCCCTGTGGAGCATACTGGCAATTCATCTAAGGAGGCAGGAATGGCCCCCTTTGGAATCATGCTACTGGTGCTACCAAGGAGCGTAGTCTCTGATATGACATTAAAGTACAATATGCTTTTGATACTTAGTGACAGCATCAAAGTTCAAGGAGGGAGATAAAGCCCCTGGCAACTCCATTACAGTCTAGGGTGACCATAAAGCAAGTGTGAAAAATTAGGATGGGATTGCAGGGGTAATAGGAGCCTATTTAAGAAAAAGACTCAAAATTTGGGACTGTCCCTATAAAGTCGGGACATCTGGTCAAGTACAATCCTAAATATTTCTTGTGTCTTTGTTATGCTTGAACTGCTTTCCCAAAGCCCTTTAGGTGGGTTCTAGCCCTAAAAATGCCATATAAATTCAGATGGTACCCATTACATACTCATTATCCTTATCTATTACATTAAATCACACAAGGTGAAATTCTGGCACCTCTGGATTATACAGGAGGTATGTCCTCTCAACTTTGAGAGGATCAGGATTTCACTCACAAATACTGACAAACTCCTGACAAGACAATGAAAAATTCCTTGTGGGAAGACTCCTAGAACAATTTGTAATGCATTTCATTGAGCTAAAACTATTTCCAGCACAGATGATTTTATGGAATATTCAAAGATTCAGTTCAACTTATAAAAATACTGAAAGGTTCACCCAAACCTCTCTGGCTTTCTTTTCTGTTCTCCAAACCCAACTGGATACTTCTTCTGTTCCCTAACTCCATGGCTCTCTCCTCTTCTCCTCCTCCCCCACTCCCAACTCCTCTTCCTGGGTCCAACAAATTCGGTTACACCCTTCAGGAAGGCAAGCAGAAATGACAGTTGGCTGGCAGGGAAAATTCAAAACAATGCTGAAAAAAACAAAAGACTTTTTATTCAGGTAGCTCCTCAAGAATCTGAACAGCAAGAAACTGTAAACAGGTCAGCACCTTGTGCACTTATCAGACTTTCTCTGTCACTTGGTGATTATGGTGCTTTAATATTGTGGCAGCTCTCTGAAATGAAACTGATCATTCATTTTAATGGGTTGTTCAACTAAAGTATTTCACAGATGGCATTATCCTTTCTCTTTTTGGAGTTAATATTATACTACCATCATCTGAATAGAATAATATTGTAAATCCCCTTCTGGCTTATGTCTTTGTTTGTGATAAATTCTGGAAAGGAATGACACCTGGGAGATCTTTAAAGATCTCACTCGTAGCTCACTGGAATTAATGAAGCCACAACAGACAGCAATCTGGTAATGTACTGAGAGTAAGGATACCTTTATCTATAAACTGTACCTCTCAGACTCAATATCCAGACGCATCCACAAAATTATCCCAAATTACTTAAACTTTGAAAAAGTTGCTACTTTATAATATTATAAATCGCATTGTTACAATAAAGGTGTATTTTTTTAATCAACTATTAATTCAAGCTAATACAGATGAATACACTTTGTCATAGTTCTATGCAATTAGGATAGCTGAATTATATACATAAATCTTACTTGTAAAGCCTTTCCATTTTCCTATTGGAACACTAATAAGAACAATTTCTAGTGAAACTTGTGGAGATTACCATAACATGTCTCATTTTCTTTCACGGTTTTTTGCATATGTCTTGAAAAAAATTTTAAAACATTAATGTGGATTCTAATTCCTTGTTAGGTCACTAAATGGAACATCATAAAAGTTGTAAGGAAGTTAAGTGAGAGAAGCTCTACCCACAATAAATACATATGAGAAGCCTTAGTATGTCTACACTACAAGTAAAACCCCACAGCTGGCCTGTGCCTGTGACTAAGGTCTGATCTACACTGGAGAGGTGGGATGGGGGAATTGATCTAAGTTACGCAACTTCAGCCTCATCAGGGGTGGGCAAAAATTTTGGCCTGAGGGCCACACTGGGGGTTCAAAATTGAGCAGAGAGCTGGGTAGGGAAGGCTGTACCTCCCAAAACAGCCTGGCCCTGCCCCCTATCTGATCCCCACCCACTTCCCACTCCCTGACTGCCCCCCTCAGAAGCCCCAACCCACCCAACCTCCCCCCCCCCCTCCACTCCTTGTCCCTTGATCACTCCCTCTGGAGACCCCCCCATTCTAACTGCCCCCCTCCAGGACTCCACCTCCCTTACCCCCCTACCAAGCCCACTTGGACAGATGATGATTAAATGGCAGAGAGGGATTTTATATTTGTCATATATCATATGTGGGTAAGGAAATGGGGATCTTGCTTCTGCCCAAGAGAAGTGTTGAGTTTCCACTTACTAAAGAACTCTTTTTAAAACAAAGCACTGAGGCTCAGCAGAGAAACACGTAAGTCACGATTTGCATATGACCTTATTAACCACATGTACACTGTCTCACTAGGCAGAAAACACTGATTAAACTTATAAAATCCTATCCCAGCACATCAAGCTCAGAGTAAAATTTGGAGGCAGTACTTTTCTTTGGCTACTCCAATGTCCTTACTAGGGATATTGAAGGACAATCTCCAGGACATCACAGAGGGAATGATCTCTTCTACTGCCTTGCTAATGGGGACTTGGCTGTCTACCATTCTCCCTGAAAGGATGGGGAGGAGTGGACTTCTTTTTTTCTCAGAAGGATATAACAATAGAAAGACTAATTAACAGCATAGACTGATTGGTACCATATTGTCCCTAGAGACACTGAGCCAGCCAAATATCTGATAGTCCGAAATGCTTCTCTATACTAGATGTGTGCCAACACTGCCAAGACACCTTCCTGATAGCTTGTGAAGAGGTCCAGTGCTCTAGCTTCTACTCCCTCCCCCTTTGTTTTCTCCTGCCAGTCAATTCTTCATCCATTTCCCAAACAGAGCTGAAAGTTCCAGGGCGTCATATTACATGTTACTTGAGCTACTTATTTTTCATCTTGCACCATTCCCATATGTCACATTTCAAGCTGATATACTGTGTAACATAATGGGCCATTGCCAACTGTAGGTGCAGATACTATGACATAATGTGGCACTAGGTGTTAAAAATGTAAATAGAAAGTGTTTTTTCCAGGTCAGGTATCAATTATGAATTGGGGCCAATCCTGTTAACATATACGTGTCTAACTTTATTTGTGTAAGTAGTGTCATTGGCATCAATGGGATTTCTCCAGAGAGTTAAGAGATGTGCATGAGTAGTGGCAGAATTAGACACTTGGTTAACAATGATCCATGAGATTGTTGGCAGGACATGAAATATATACAAATCCAAAAGAAACTGCTATCTTGAAAGAAGCAGCAACGATTACACTGCCTGCTCATCTCTGTTCAGCATAGTTCCTGTTTACAACAATATTCATCTGTCTTACATCATCTGAGAATGTGTATCATTTAGTAACTCTAGAGGGACACAACGTGACTTCTTCCTGGCTGCTTTGTGTTTCTGAAAGGCTGCATGCTCTCTCCTTGGTCAAATAACAAGTCTGCTGCCCTGGGTCCTTCACGTAGGAATGTTAGCTGCAATTTTTATGACCGTTCCAAAAGTTCTTTCCCATTTATTTCACTGACTTTAATTTGTTTATTTCCATCTAAAGTACAAGTTCCCTTTGTGTGTCATGTATTTCCACATATACAGGTATGGCAATCTGCCATTTTCCAGCAACATTTGTCAGGGTTCTGTGACCTTTCTCAATGCAGCAAAAATAGAACTGAAACTAACTACCTCCAGATCAAATAACTTTGGAGTCATCAAACTTTTCAAACTGTCCACCACTTGATTTTAACAATCAGAAGCTGCTCTATGTGCAGTGTCAAATCATTTCTCAAAGGAAAGATCAGATCCAGCCTAAAGACTGCATTACAAAGTACAACTACATGGTCCCTTCTTTACAGACACTGTGGTACGGGATTCAGTCCCAGTTGTACAGCATTTATTCATATAAGTAAAAGTTCGCTTGCAGGAGCAGAGACTATAAAAGCAAGGGATACATGTGCTGTCACACTGCACCCCAGTTCTGCTTCCACTGAGGCCAATGGGAGTTTTTCCTTTCACTTCAATGATAGAATTGGACTCCTTTTTTATATTATTTTCTGAACTGAAAAGCCTACAGAATTTGACAAAGCATTTTCCTGCTCAGTCATGGATGGGATCTCTGCTCTCAACACAAAATAATAAACTTACAGGACTGCATTCATATAACATATAAAACTGAAGTGTTCACTTGGTTTATTCAATGGCTATAAGCTAGCGAGGAATAACATGGTTTAGATTGGTTTTACTGTGCAATGTTATATAGGGATTTAGAAAGAGAAAATAAAGAAGCATGAAATACTTGGTCAAGTTGCTAAGCAAGTTTCTTTGCAAAAGGAGAGTGGGGGTTAATCTGTCACTGCTGATGAGATCATACCATCATTGTATCTTTTTAAAAAAATGCAAAACAGCCATTGACTTCATTCAGATCTCCTTACATGAAATGATGGCAGATATGACTCCATTCTTGTATGGAGAAAATATTGAAAGCCAGGTTGTGCCTCCCTGATTCATAAGTAAGGCACTACTCAACTTGAATAACCACATTCATTTCAATGGGACTTCTTGATGAGTGTGGTACTACCTAGGCTGAGGGAGGATATCTGAATTTGGGAGTTCTGTGCCTGACCATATTGTATATACACTTTTTCACAGATATTACATGCTGCTTACACTGAGACTCTGGAACTTGATCCAAAATAACCCAAATTTGGTAACCGGGAAACCAACTTGCAAGGGTCTGAAATCTCCTATTGCTTGGCAGATGGACAGTAACAATATACCTAGGTCAATTCCACTTTCCTGCTTTTCACCTGACCCTTCCATTCTCTTTCCTCTCTAGAAACAAAACTCAGGCATTAAATATTATGTATTAAGAAAAAGAGCATAAGGGCATGATTTTGGGGGTTGCTAACTGAATTTCCTTGCATTGGATAGAAATTGGTTCAAAACAGGATATAACCTGGAAACTAGGAATGACCCTCCCAACAAAAGTGAGGAAATGCACATGAATGCTAGAAATGTTGGGGTGGGGGATTTTTGGTTGTTTTTTTAAATAGCAATTTCAAGGCCAAAGTTAATGATGTAGCCCTGGAAGGGACCTGGGTCTTTATCCCCTCCTCCATGCTGCTTTTTAATGCCGGACACACACAGCCGGATGGAGCCTTAGCCCAGTGGCTGTGGAGGGTTGGATTAGGAGATATGCTGTGGTGGCTGGGTACTCAATGAATAGTACTGGTCCATTGTTATGGTTCTATTAAACTACTGCCCAAAGTATCAGCCAAAGTTGTTCTGACTTCTGTGGCTGAAGTTACATGCCAGCACTCTTAAAATGCCACTTTTGTGGTTATTACTTTCAATGCAAGTTTGAAGTGATTATTGGCCTTGGGTTGAAATAGAAATTTCCAGTAGCTTAAAGGTTCCAGTAGATTCGCCTGGAATAGTTAATATCTTCTTATTGTAATTAAACATCTTAATTCAGTCAGCATATTTATTTCCCTCATTTTCACTAGAAAACAGTGAATCATAGTTGTCTTGTATCAACGACCTTTTTCACAATTCTGATAGTTTAAGAGCTTTGCTCCTATATAAAATTTTGTTTGGTACACAGAAAACATGTTTAACAATCTCAGATGGATTGCAGCCACATCTGAAATCAGAGGATTTACAAAAGTATATTAAAAAACAAGACAAAAATCAGCGGAATGAGATTTTAATTCAGATAATGCAGTTTGAAGGAAAGTAGCAAAGAATAACAAAATGGGAGATCACTGGTTAGAAAGCAGTAATTTTTCACTTTCCATACAGTTTTTAGATTTTACCCTATAGCTCTGTCATTCAACTACAGCACTGTATTAAACATAACATGATGGTTCTAGGCATAAAGCATATCATAAGGATAAAAGAGGAAATTACTTCATAACTAACAAGGCTTGATTGATAACTTGGTTTACTAGTTTACAGTTACTTAAGCCTCTTCTGTGAAATACATAAGCAGCATCTTCTGCCTGATGTGTTTTTAAAGGCTTAGGTCTGAATTAGGCCCAAATCCTTGGCCTATGTGTGGATGTACATTATTAAGCTCCACATATTCTGTCTTTGTCAGCTCCCCTTATGTTTTGGGGGGAATTTAAGGGGGGACTATGTGAAGTATGGGGGGAATTTAAGGGGTGTGTGTGAAGTATTATGCCTCCCAGTGTTCCTGCTGACATGATACAACTCTACATGATCCCTAATGGGGGGCTGCAACTTAAAGCCATAACAGAGGACATAAATTAAAGTGACTAGTAAGGCCTAGAGTAAGTCAAAATATATGTGAATGCAACTTGAGCCTGATTCATGAGAACCTTTCTATTCCAAAAGTGGGTTTTCCCTGTCAAGGTGGTGTCAGCCATGATGAATTATAAGGAAACTGGGATGTGTGTTCTTATTATTATTACCTTCATGAGGAGGGAGAGAGCTGAATTCTTACTTTTTGTGGAGATTTTTTTAAAAATTTACAGACCATTATTAATTTCACTTTTAATATATTTTTCATAGATTCCACTTTCAAATGAAGGGAGGGGGAGCCCATAATATGTTCTCAAATAAATTATTGAGGGTTACAGGGGAAATTATATTGGGCCATTAAATTAAATTAGGCAAATGAATAACAGCAAAATGCATAAAACGTCTCCACCATGAAGGGTGGCTATTTTCCGCCAGTCACATGAAAGATCCAAATAACTCATGTGTCATCATTAAAATTTGTCTCCTGTAATTAAAGCAGAGAACAGTCGTCCTTCATGGATGAGGAATTCTACAGTATTTAGTCAATAGAAATGGCATTTTTTTAAAAAACCTCCTTAAATCATTGCATGTAAAGGCAAGTTATTTGCAATCAGTCAATGGCGGCTTACAACACAGATGTATGTTTCTGAGCACGTGTGCTGAATGATAAGCAATAAAGTATTCCCATCAGCTTATTCCTCTTATTGCTCTTAGTACAGAATACAAGCACTTTCTTTCATGGACATGGCATGTTCGTTTGTGATGTATATATAAGAAGCCAAACCTCAGCAAATGTAATGATTACTGAAAGTGGTTAATAATGCACAATAAAACAGAATCAGACATTGCTAGTGTTAAATAAAATATCAGATTTGTTACCAGCCTCCTCCTGAGAATTGCACTTGCCGTCCATTTATACTTGGTGTATAGTTATGACATGATAAACATAAGTTTGGTAAATAACACCAAGTGACAAGAAAAGTTTGGCTCATTTTCAACTCATTGTTATAAAACATACATCAAAGGCCATATTTTCAAAGGTGAAAAACTCTTACAAAAAACATTTTGCATGTTGGCATGTACCAGGGTTGTGGTAGCAGCAGCTGGGGGTCCCGGACCCTTTAGATCACCCCTTGAGCTCCCAGCTGCAGAGGATTGAAAGGGGGCAATTTAAAGGGCCCAGGGCTCTAGCTGCCACTACTGCAGTGGAGCCCCAGCCCCTTTAAATTGTTGATGGAGCTCCAGGGGTCCCAGCTGCTGCTGCGACCCCCAGGGCTGCAGCAGGGCTTGGGCGGCGATTTAAAGGACCCTGCTGCTGCTACCCTCCAGGGCCACTTAAAATCATCCCCAGAGCCCTGCTTCCAGAGCCCTGGAGCAGTGGTGGCGGGGCGCCAGTGGCTATTTAAAGGGCCAGGGTGGCAGAGGCAGCGGGAGCCCCGACCCTTTAAATAGCTGTCGGAACCCCGCCACCCCTATCCCAGAGTTCTAGCAGCAGAGCTCTGATGGCAATTTAAAAGGCCTGAGGCTCCAGCTGCAGTTGGGAGCCCCAGACACTTTAAATTCCCACCTGGGGAAGCCGGTCTCCTCCGGTGTGGCACACTGGCTCTTGCCAGTACACCATACCAGGGCAGACCGGCTTACTTTCACCTCTGCCTGGAGGCCAACGGAAGCCCTGTTGATGATCAGTGGGTATCTGTACTGGCTAGCATGACAATGTGTCCCATTTTGGCTGGGACAGTCCCCCGTTTAAGCTCTGTCCCAGACATCATGACACTTTTGGCAAAACTGAGCATTTTTCTCTTTCTTCTTGTCCTAAAGGGGTCCTGAGGAATGTTCGAGCAAGAACAAACAGGACAAATGTCCAGTTTTTCAAAATAAAAGTTCTGATGTTCGTGACGTCAAATGAGACTCAGGCCAGCAGCAATGGCAGGTGGCTCATATTATCTCAATACAGCTAGGAAGGAGGGAAATAGGAGCAGAGTGGGTCAAGAAGAGATACAGTGAGGAGGGGATAGGGAAAAATAGGAGGGTGAGGGACTGGGCCAGAGGGTCTATAGCCAATCTCAGTATTCTGTTTTCAGTTTAGGGAAATATGGACACGCAACTGCTGGCACAAGATTCACCTTAGTAGATCAGTCTGCAGGATCAGAGCCTTTTTGTTACTGGTGATAGTAAAATGGTGACTTGGTAAACGTTGATTTTTAATGGTAACCTTTGTTTCCTTATTTTTTTTTATTGACCATAATTCATCTGTTTTTTTTAAAGGGATTAACAGCAATGTACCATATAGGAGTTTTGTTTCTGAGTTCAAAGTATACCCACAGACAATTTCCTGGAGCATTTTACCCTGCAGTATTTTCTACATATACATTGAAACCTTAGAGCTACCTGCAGCAGAATGCATTTTTGTTGCTAATTGGCTTTTAAAGTTCTTCATTTTCAGGGAGATGGGTTGTCTAGACAAAATATGGTGTCTAGAATCATGAAACAAAGCAGACAGTGTAAGTCCTGCTGAAACACTACAACACAGCTTCACTTCAGTGAGAACTTACTGTATTTCATAAATCTTTTAACTCATTTGAAAGCAGTTTTCTAAAGTAGCACTGATAATCCCCAAGCACTAGAGTCTGAGTCTGTTCATAAAACTTTTCTTCTAACACAACTACTTCCTGATTCATTACCCAGGAGTAAAAGAAAGCAGAAAGAAAGAAAAAAATAGGGTTAAACAAAAAATGATTTCTTATCATTTTTACAGTTCAAATTGTGGCTGGATTACAATGTCATTTACTATCATCTCTAAATAATTTAAAGTAAGGTGAGCAACCTAAATTCTTACTGCCTAAATTATTTAGGGTATAAATGTTTCCTGTTGAATGCGTTTGTGATCACATTATATTTCACAGTCTAAGTGAATATAACTATCTTTAATACAATAATACAAAGGCAATGGATAGAAATAATACATGAAGTGCATACTGTTATTTTGCTTCTCATGAAAATGATAAAGCACATTTCAGCAACAAAATTAATTTCTTATTTTCTTTAATAAAACTCAGAGCCTCTGGAAAAACTTTGTAGGCCTTTTTGGTTTTGTTTTATTTTTTATTTTTGCACCATATGAAGTCAAAGGAAAATGTATTTGACACTATTTATGGCAAAACCAGCTTTTGCTCTCATATTTCAAGATTCATCCAAACTTTTTAAATGTAAACAATACAGTGTACAGGTATAACAAATTACCTCCCTCAGGGAAAGCATATCTTCTACCACGTATTCAAAATACAATGCATTATCACTCTAAAGGGACACTTTCATATTACATTCTGTAGCGGTCTGGTAACTCCATATTCCTTTACAGTGGAGTATTGAAGAGTTTATTGTAAACTTTAAAATCTCAGTCAAAAGTCCATTCAAATCAATGGAATGACTCCCATTCATTTCAATAGGCTTTGGTCATGCTTTGTAGACCATAGAATTAGTAGCTAGGGGCCAGTAGCTCTATAAGATTTATCAGGATGAATTCGCTGGTCAAGAAAATTATAAAAATTCTAACCAGAATTGCTTGCAGCAATTCTTGCTATCCCAACATAATGTAAAACATTGTACTGGTGTAGCCTAGTGTCATATATGACAATGTCTCTGCTTTTATATATCTCTTGAAATAACACATCAAGATGGCTTCCCGATTTGCCAACTTCTTCATGGGCTACATCGAGTAAGAATTTCTGGAAAAAGGCACCACAAAACCAATACTATACCTGAGGTACATTGATGATATTTTTATCTGTGAGACAGATAATCTAAACTCACTCACAGATTTCACCACAACTTCAACAGCCATCACCCATGCATCAAACTCTCTCTACAACATTCCTACACCAGCAACAACTTGCTGGACACCACGATTAGCTTAAACAATGGAACCCTACAAACAACTATGTCCAAGAAAACCCACTCTATCCACACTAATTTCCTCAGATCCAGAAAGCACCCCAGATGCACCAAAAAATCTGTTATCTCCATCCAGGCACTCAGATAGCACAGAATGTGTTCTGAGGAGAAAGTCTGGGATACACACATCAAAATACTTAAAACAGCCTTTACCAAAAAAAAAAACAACACAAAAAACCCACTCCCCCAGAGAAGTTAATTGCATCATGGAACAAGACACCTGAACACCCTGAGAAAACCTACTTCAAAATGTTTATGAGGCGGTGGGAGGGACTCGCTGACTGGAGAACCCAGCTTGTCACCTGCCACCCCATACTGGAACCCATACATGGTATCACCAGTAACAACCAGTATTTAAGGGGAACCTCCTCCTGAAAAATCTCTCCCAAACCACTTCTTCTGGCCTTCAAACAACACCCTAATCTTGCCAAGATCATCAAAAGCAAGTTCTCCACAGACCGACACAGCACCTCAAAGCAGTACCTGACACTTCCAGAACAACATATACAAAACCTGCAAATAACTCCACTCCTACAAGTATCAATATCCCAACAACACACCGTTCAAGATTCATAGGTCCTACACATGCTTATCACAACATGTGGGTATCCTTACCCAGTGCATCAAATGCCACAATAACAACTAGACAATCACTACAATCAAATGAACTCATACATAAAAATGATAAAAGACAAAAACACCTGATCACTCATAGGAAAACACTTTTCACAAAGTGATCACTCCATATCTGATCTTTCAATACTTGTCATCAAGGGAAACTGGCACAACAATCTTCAAAAGGCAAGCCTGGGAACTTAGTCATAACTCTTCTAGACATCAAAAACCATGGACGTAATAAGGACACTGGTTTAATGGCTCATTACAACAATTTGTAAAATTCCACACTGTCTGATGCCCTTAATTCCCCACTTCAAATCCTTTGTACATAACAATCTAACCCCCAATTTCCCATTTCATTGCAAGTGACCCTCTGTAACACATTACCCCTTCTGCTTAACTATCCGCCCCAAATTGTATTTAGCTCAGACACTCTGCTTCCTTTCCCAGACCTGAAAAAGAGTTATGTGACCTCCAAAGGGTTGTACCTTCCACCAGCAGAAATTGGCCCAGTAAAAGATTACCTCAGCTACCTTATCTCACACCAAGGAAAAGCCATAGACTTAACACAAAGCAATTCCTAGAAGCACTATTTCTCATAAGACAAATGACTGGACACCTACCAAAGCAAAATAAAAATAATCCTTTTCAATATGTTTAAGTGCACTTATTCCACAGAATAACACATTTCAAAAAAAATTAAGAAGGGATTAAATAAACAAAAATCCCTGCATCAGATCTATAGAATAAAAATTAATTATTCAGTAAATACCTCAGCTCTGGCACATTAAAAAAAAATAATAACAAGAACCCAGTGCAAAGAAATAACTTTTGTGAGAAACCCAGAATTGTACGTGCCACTTAAATTCCATTCTGGGACTATGCAAACCCTATATAAGTAGTATTTAAGTGGTGCATAGTCCTGATGGTTCTTTGCACAGGCATGAATTCAGTCCATAATGAAGAACCATTGCTATGACAATTTAACTTTCTGCGGGACCCTTTTCATAAATGTGCATATAGTTTTGTTGCTCTCTCCCCAAGCAACCTATATTTGTCCAGTCATATTCATTGTTCCCATTTATGTTATTAGCCTGGGGTAGTTACCAGCATGATATGTAGTCTAGTATTTTCTGTCTTCCACAGATTTTTTTTTCCTGAGAACTTTAAATACTTGAAGAAAGCGAGGAATACTTGTAGCACCTTAAATACTTGGTGGTTCTTAGCTTTGTGTCTTGTTTTTCCTCCTTTCCAGAAAATGGATAATGAGGAGTCATTTACCATGGTTGTTATGCAATATCATAATTACAGTGTAACAAACTGGCTAGTTTGTATGTCAATTGCATTTTACTGGATGTAGTCAGAACCGCTCAGCTGTACGCCATAGGTCCTATGTTCCTTATAGCTATGGGAATTTATCATTTATTTTAAGTAGTACAGTGTCTTTACTTCTGGAAGAGGAGGCTCTGATTTCTATCCTAGCCATAAAGAAGTTATAAATGCCCTAGAGTGTGTCCCACTGAATGATCCTGCTGTGTATCATAGTGACAACTATGTAGTCATAGCCATGGATTTGCTACAATTTTTATCAATATATTCTAGACTTTTGCTTGTTCTTAGAAAAATAAGCCCAACTTTCTCAGAGAGCAGATTTCAGCATTTCACAACATGTGACATGAATCATGTTAAGAGGGGAAAGCATGCCACCCATATGGGCATATCAGTGTTGGCAATAACATATCTTTTACTCCCTAGCGTGCATCCTACTTACTGCAACAACCTTAATTGTTCTTTCAGTCTAACGTCTCACTAACAACAATCATAACGTGGCAGAGCAATTACATGACTTGTGATATACAGAGCTCAATTATGGTTCTTATATACTTGAGCCATGCTAGGTTACCAACCCCCTGAGCCCTCTCCTCAGTCTAGCACACCTTTTGCAGTGAGAAATACAACTTTGTCTATATTGGTTTATTTATTCCTTCTGATTATTTATTTACATACTCCCATGTCTCTGAAACCCTATTGCCCAAATCTCCAAATTATCTAAATTATCTGAATTCCTTGTGGACAAGGAAGGGAGTCGGATAATGTGGCAGTTAGGATAATAGAGCAGAGACTGGACCCCAGGTCAGGACTGCATGGAAAAGCTGAATGGTTCCTGCCTTCTCAGTTGTCCAAATTCCCAATTGTCCAAACAAAATCCATGTCTCCCAAGCTATTTGGATAGTGAGGAGTATACTGTAAGTACATCTGGTAGTACAACTTTCCTTTCCAGCTGCACAAAGAACCAGTCAGGAGGGTCTGACCTGTGCTCCAGCCTGGTGTAAGAGAGGACTGTAACACCTTTGAAGTCAGTGGTATTACACTGGTGCAACACCTGGGCAGGTTAGAATAGAATCAAGTCCTATGTCTAGTTGTAGACAAATATTGCTTAAATTGTGGATAACCACCTCCATGGCTCAGGGACAGTCTTCTATGTCTGTAAAGCACCAGGCATATTTATGTTATTACCACCAAATCTTTATCTGGTATAAATTGGCATCACTCCATTGACTTCAGTAGTACTAGACTGCTCCACACTAGCTGAGGATCTGGTCTAATAACTGTAACAAGTAATGCACAGTATACTTTTACATATTATCAAAATTACCCCTTCAGTCACAAATTATTTCTCTTGATATTTCTCAGGTGGGCTGACTAGAAGGATAGAACAGGCTGGTAATTGATGAGAAGGTTGGAATCGCAAACATTGGCTTGTGCAGTAATGACATTTTATTGTAGGCATTTAAAAAATCTAGAACTTTGTTTCATTTTTGTATCTCTATTTCTCATGTTTTTATTATGTTCTTTATCTGTAAGTACATTGCAACTTTTAAAGCTTATTTTTCTACCAAGACATCCCCTTTTGCTTTCCTTGTTCAGTCTTAGCAATCAAAATCTAGTGAAACTTGCATTTCATAACTATGCAAGGGAGCAACAAAAATGGATTGCTTAGCACAGATGGTCACTAATTAAAATTGTAGCAGAACTATACGCAGTACGTTTGAGGAAATTTATGGAGAGTTTCTTAATACAGGAGATTATTAAAGAGCAGATCCTTACCTGGTGTAAAGGGTCAGCACTTCACTAAAGTCAATAGAGACACAATAGTTTATAATCGCTTAAGATTGGCCTCTGTAATTTATTGTGGGCAAAGCAAGGCCCAATGTTTTGAGTTTCTGAGTATCTCTTATAATAACTTCATGAGGGCTGGATGGAAAACCATTCTGGTTCACACAATAATATGAGGCTTCCAAATTTTTCTTCCTAAAAAGAACAAAGCCAAGATCTTTTGAAGGCTTTCAAAAACTGAGGAAAGCCTTCCTCTAGCATGGTGATTGGGTACTAGCCTGCAGTGTGTAAAAAAAAAACCCAACAACCAGGTTCAAGTCTCTATCAGAAGAACATTTCAGGGTGAATAAAACAGCTTTCTGTAATGAGATAATACTTACCCAGCTCCAATTCACATATGCTATTTCTGTGGAAGGATGGATCATCAATATAAAATGTAGAGTGAGATCTTCTCTTTGGTGAGGGACTTTAGGATTTCAGAGCTATAAACCAACTGGAAATTATTTTTTTTGCCTTTTTTTCATAGTAACTTCCTCTTGGAAGGTGTTTGATTATCCAATACACATCCTGGTAGTCACTGTCCAGAGTGTAATCATAATCTATATCCAGTGCTAATTAACAATTGTGGCAAAGGATGTAAAGAAGCAGGGTTTTGTTCATCAGAAATTGCAGGATAATGAGTATGAGCTTATTCTTTACTACCATTCAAATTCCCATTAATACAACCAGTTCTTATGCATTAGCTACTAAGAGAGGTTGCCTCTTTGTGGCAGCATAACATACAGATAGGACATAGGCTGTATAAGGGAAATAATATGCAAAAAGGTTTGCATATTTGCAGTTTGCTCTCTAATAACTCCAGGCCAGGTTGCATTTTGACTACTCCTCAGAGCAAATGCAAATGCCTCTGTCCTGCCATGCGGATGATCCATGACAAGGAAGAGATTCTTTGTTACTAAGCCACAAAAGCAGAAAGCTCGTTTTAATTCCTTACATACCCTGGAATTTGTAAAGCTAATGGCTTCAGCAACTGAACCAGAAAGAGGTTATTACAAATAAATTTTATTGACTGCATCAGAAACATGGTCATTTTTAAAAAGTATATAACAAACTGTTGTCGTAACATCATAAAATGAGGTTTTACATGGGAAGATGCCATTCTTAACTTGCACAGCTCTTGCAGCGCTGTAACCCATTCTCGTTGCAAGAGGTACACTTGAGAGCTTTGAAAGAGTCTGTAAAACAGTTCCGAAACACTGACATCTTGCTCCCATGGCACGCTGAGCACGGAAGGAAGCCAAAACCACCACAGGAAGGGCATTCATGGGGATGCTGCACTCTCTGCACAAGGAAAAAGAAAGCAAGAGAGGAAAAACGTTACTCCCTTAATGACTGTAAGCTCTAGCACAATGAGGATTCTGAGTCAGAATTAACGCCGCAGTATCTAGTCTAGGAAACTATAAAATCTGAACACTGAAATCTGGTTTTGGTTTTTGTCATCCTACTGCCATAGAATCTTGCTTTAGGTGTCCTTTCAGGTGGTAAGAGCAACATTCAGTGATGAGCCAATTTCATTACAAGTTGGTATATCTAATATAATGCTTAAGGGTTTATATTTTCATTTTCCAAAAGAATTAGCCAGGTTCTAAATATTTTATTGCCTAGATATGATTAGGTAACTTAACTAGCCTGTTCTAAATTCTGGGGTAAGAAACAGCGTGTTTTGTGCTTATGTTATGTATGGCACATATTATGATAGTACGACTTGTATACTTTTTCATATTTGTTTGAATTGTATGATTCCACATTTGACAGTTGTTCATATCTTAAAATGATTTATACCATCTAAGCAAGGCATATCTCCTTTGAAAACAGGTATATTCAATTCTAAGTATTGAGGAGATTATTTTAGGCTTTAATTGTAAAAGATATATACCAGCCATGGGTCTGATTCGTCTCACATTTGTGTCAGTCAGGAATAAATGTCTTTGAAATCAATAGTTACACTGGGGAAACCAGTGTGAGCAAGGAGAGAATAATACTCAAATCTCTCAGTTGTTCCTGAAGTTTTTTAAATAATTCTGTCTTTATTTTCTTTTTCTTTTTATGATACATTAAAGAGATTTAAGAAGCAGACGTAAATCTCTTTTGATGAAAATGTCACCCATTAATTTAATGGAGGTAACAAAGAGTCCTGTGGCACCTTAAAGACTAACTAAAGTATTGAAGCATAAGCTTTCGTGGGCTAATACCCACTTCGTCGGATGCAAGTTTTGCATGAGAGATGCAAACTCATCCTGGAGTTTTGCATGAGAGAACTGAAATATAGCAAGTACTTACACTAGCACAGGTGTGGGTGCTTTTTTAGAGCTGCCGTGTTGAGCGAAGGCTCTTAGGGTTCATTTACAAAAGATAGCCCCCAGTTAACATACCATCTCCGTTAGTATTCGCCAGAGGTATCATATATAAATAATTAGCAAATTATGCTAAAATGTGTGAAGAACATACCACTTTTTTGTAACTTCATCAAATAACGCAACAGAAATAATGCAAAACTGTCCAGAAAAAAAGCTATCTACTGATAATGCCAATCAGAGTGCATAGCCACGTAAAAAGTGAAAGGAGGAGGAAAGGCAGATCCCTAGCTGGTATAAATCAGGACAGTTCCCTTGAAAGAATTATCAGTTCATTTCAGTTGAGGATCTGGCTCAAGAATCTCTTAAGTTCTTCTTTCATTATGCATCTGAGATGCTGCATGGATGTGCCCCTGAAGCTGTGTGAGGACAAGAGGGTGGCCCAGAACAATGGCAGCACAAGCTTCCCCCCCCCCATGTTGCACTGATAACATGGCAAGACTATAGAGGGGCATGATTAATTTTACCTTGGAGTTCAACCTTGGAAAAGACGTGTGTAATGCTTCTATGCTTAAAATGTTTGCCATATGTTTGCTAGAAGTGCTACATAAGTATTCATAGAAAACTAGATAAAGAAATCAGTGGGATGCAAAATGCCTATCTGATCCTGAGATACATAATCTCTACACAAATCTGTAGAAAAAGATCCCAGCCAAAATGCTGTGGGAAAACATAACTTCCTGACCCCAATTTGGCCATTAAATCATCCCTGTGACTGTGTGGAAGAATTATCATACTGAAGAAACGGATCCAGTTTATACCAATGTGAGCCAAAGGCAAAGCCAGCTTTTGAATTCTTGTCAGCATAGAAAAAGTCTAATTTAGAGGTAACATGAATTCCCTCTTGTTTTTCCCTGCATCCCACAAAAGTGGCTTTTACCACTGTCTCGTTCAGCAGGCAATTCCTGTTTTTGATTAGCCTTTTGTTTATAGCAAAATTCATTTTTCATGTCTAGCAATGCCCACATTTTCTGTAGCAGCTTATGATATTAACCTTTTTTCATATATGGATATTTTTGAAACTAACTCCAAAATTATGAGAACCACACTCATCATTAAATTCCTAAAATTTCTATTGCTGGCATCATGTGAAAAAGAAATGGTCACCTAGCAACATTTAGTGAAGGGATGTAACTAGGGCTGTCGATTAATCACAGTTAACTCATGCAATAAAGTAAAAAAAAATAATCACGATAAAAAAATCATGATTAATCTCAGTATTAATCTCAGTATTAATCACACTGTTAAACAATAGAATACCAATTGACATATTTATATTATTTTTATTATAAATAGTTTCACTGTCAAACTGATAAACAAAGGAAAAGTTATTTTGCCATTCACCTCATAGCAAAGCATCTTACAAATGTAAGTGCAACGTAAACTTACAAATGTAGAATTTTTTGTTACATAACTGCACTCAAAAACAAAACAACGTAAAACTTTAGATCCTACAAGTCCACTCAGTCCTACTTCTTGTTCAGTCAATTGCTAAGAGAAACAAGTTTGTTTACATTTACAGGAGATAATGTTGTCCTCTTCTTATTTACAATGTCACCCGAAAGGACGTTTGCATGGCACTTTTGCAGCCAGCATTGCAAGGTATTTACATGCCAGATATTCTAAACCAGGGGTCTCAAAGTCCCGGCCCACAGGCCATCTGTGGCCTGAGAACCTCCCCACTGTGGCCCGTGGAAGAGAGACCCATGCAGACACACTGCCGGCAATGTCTGCTGCAGGTGCTGTCCCGACCCCCTTGCCCCGCAGCTCCCATTGGCTAGGGGAGAGGGACAGAGCTACAATCACTAGTCACCGGGGAAGAGTCAGCCATGAAGGCAGCATCATTAGTTGCTGGGCAGAGTCAACCATGGAGGTAGCATCACTTTTTTCCACAATGACAAACAAGTCAACAGACTGAACTATCTGATGCACATCCTTCTGCAATCCTGATGGTTTCACCTGTGCAGTCACTGAAGCCAAACATCAACAGAGAGAACTGAAGCATTGCCAGGTGTCTCACAAACACTAAAAACTCTCTGGCAGGCAAATAATTTTATAAAGTTGTGTGACAGTTTTATTATTTCTAATAAATTTGAAATAAATAAATTTTAAAGGTTTTCTTTTATGAACACCATCTTCAGTGACATTATTGGCCTGCTGGGAGGATTTGAGGACTGGCACTGGCCCTAAGGTAAACTGAGTTTGAGACCCCTTTGCTAAACATTCCTATGCCCCTTTGTGCTTTGGATACCATTCCACAAGACATCCTTCCATGCTGATGATGCTCATTAAAAAAATAATGCGTTAATTAAATTTGTGACTGAACTTTTTGAGGGAGAATTGTGTCTCCTGCTCTGTGTTTTACCCGCATTCTGCCATATATTTCATGTTCTAGCAGTCTCAGATTATGATCCAGCATGCTGTATATTTTAAGAACACTTTCACTGCAGATTTGACAAAACACAAAGAAGGTACCAATGTGAGATTTCTAAAGATAGCTACAACACTTGACCCAAGGTTTAAGAATCTAAAGTGCCTTCCAAAATCTGAGAGGGACGGGGTGTGGAACATGTTTTTCAGAAGCAACACTTCAATGCGGAAACTAAAAGACCTGAACCACCGTAAATGAAAATCAATCTTCTGCTGGTGGCATCTGACTGAGATGATGAAAATGACCATGCACTGCTTTGGATTGTTATCAAGCAGAACCCGTCATCAGCATAGATGCATGTCCTCTGGAATGGTGGTTGAAGCATGAAGGGACATACAAACCTTTAGCGCATCTGTTACGTAAATACCTTGCAACACCAACTACAATAGTGAAATGCAAACACTTGTTCTCACTTCCAGGTGACGTTTTGTAAACAAGAAGCGAGCAGCATTATCTCCTGCAAATGTAAACAAACTTGTTTGAGCTACTAGCTGAACAAGAAGTAGGGTTGAGTGGACTAGTCAGCTCTGAAGTTTCATGTTGTTTTATTTTTGAATGCAGTTATTTTTAGTACATGATTATCCATTTGTAAACAATACAATAAAACAAACTTTCATGATAACGATATTGAACTACAATATTTGTTTAAATGAATTAAAAATACTATTTCTTTTGTTTTTACAGTGCAAATATTTATAATAAAAAAATTAAAATAAAGCAAGCACTGTAAACTTTCTATATTCTGTGTTGTAACTGAAATAAATATATTTGAAAAATGTTAAAAACACCCCAAAATATAATGATATTCTATTATTGTTTAACTGCATGATTAATCACAATTCATTTTTTAATTGCTTGACAGCCCTAGATGTAACCCTTTGAAAAAGTTGGATTTTGGCAGGGGAGGTCTAGCTTTGCCCTGAAAGAACTGAACTGGACTTGTTGAAGGACTGGACTGAATATAGTGAATTCCTGTGTTCTGTATCTTCAATGAAAATGAGTCATGACTGAACCTAATAGCTGATGTCAGGCAAAGCCATCTCTGTAATTTGTTTCATTAGACCATGAAAAGAAACTGGTAGTAACACATCAGTGGATTTACTCTGTGTACAGCAGGGGTTCTCAAACTGGGGGTCCTCAGAAGGTCACGAGATTATTACGGGGGAGAAGGGGATCGCAAGCGATCAGCCTCCACACCAAACCCCACTTTGCCTCCAGCATTTATTAAATATATTTAAAAGTGCTTTTAATTATTATGGGGGGGGGTCACACTCAGAGGCTTCCTATGTGAAAAGAGTCACCAGTACAAAAGGTTAGGAACCACTAGTGTACAGTTATGATCATAGTCTGATCTAGCTTGCTATTTATTATTTGTACTTTAGTGGCACCTAATGGCCCCTGCATAAACATAGTAAGAGACTGAGGTTATGTTCTAAGCAGATACAACAGGCAAAGAGCAGGTTTTGCCAATGGGGTAAGGAGACACCAAGCCTGACTTGCAAGAAATCACACATGCACTCTGTGACAGAGCTGGGAATTAAACCCCCATCCTGTTTGTCCTTGGCCAGGGCTTTAACCACCCATCCTTCTGGAGAAGGATGCTAGAGGCCCTGCCAACAAACACAGCTTAACAACACGTAAAGCTGTCTCAGTGGCCAGTCCTTTTGAGCCCAGAGGTGACCAGTGGATGGAGGAGTGAGGGGCATTCTGCTACCCTCACTGCTAGTATTGCTAAATTCTCTCAGGAGCACCCACTTGTTGAGTGGAGATAGTTTGGTCTCTTTTTCAGTTGTACTATATTAGATGTTGCTTTTTGTTATATTCACCATTGTTTCTCTTCTATCAGGATCAAACAGGGTGTATCAGACTCCTTATGCTGGATTTGTTCCAGCACAAATCATGGAGATTGCATAAATAGCTCTTACAGAGGATAAATGTCTTGAGTCTTCTCCCTGTTAGATTCAGGAGCAGTGGATGTGGACTGTTGAGTTTGACATAGTGGCAACCCCAACCTTCTGGTGGGGCTGGAATCTTTGCTGGTTTGTAACACTAAGTAGTTGTTCATTTTAAAAAACAGGATTTGTGATCATCAGTTTAAAATGAAAAAAAAGCAAATACTTAGTAAATAATTTAATTTTAACAGCATAACTTCCATTTGTAATTTCTCCAAGAGTTTATAAAAATACAGTTACCTCAATTTTGGTTAAGAGATCCTGCAGCTCCCCTGATTCATTCATTGACAGAATTTTCTCAGCTCCCTATTAGCAAAAAGAAAAGATTTAGCTCTGGGGAGACTGGAATTACCTGAGGGTTTACTCTTGGAAACGTAACTAGGTTGAAGAAAAGATTGACATTTGTTCATGTGAAGACTTTTTGTTATGAGATGAACCTTAGGATGTGTGAAAGGTGAAAATAACCCAAGTTCATGAAAAGCTGTCCAAGGTTGGTTATTGAACTCTACATTGCATTTTTCTTGTGGATTCACCATAACTTACTTATAGAGACTGTTTTCACCTCATTTTACATTATGCACTTCCTGGCAGAATAAAAAATGTCGTATATGTCAAAAATACAATTATATAAATATATATTGCATCGGAGAATGTAGCTAAATGACATAGGGGAAACTGTATTTCAACTATTCTGGCAGATGAGTATTGAATTCAGACATAACAGTCCTAATAAGAGTGAGTAAGGGAAATGAAAAGTCTGTAACAACACTGAAGTCAAAACTCTGTAGTGAATAATAATAATGTAGGCCTAGTACATTAGGCCTTTGAGGATTTCTGTGATCAGAACCAGAGTAGTAATGAAATAGCTTCTCATTTTTCTTTCTGAAAGTAAATATTCAGAGATTACTACAAACAAAATGAATGTGCCAAAGAAGATGTAAACCATTTATTTCCTGTTTTTTCTTTTTACAAATAATTGAGAGTCCAATTTGAATGTTTTGCATTTAATTTATGCAGCTATGAGTGTCTTGAATAATAATATCTAGCTCTTAGATAGCACTTAATCTGTAGCGCTCAAGGTGCTTGACAAAGTAGCTAAACTTCACTATACCCATTTCACAGATGGGGAAACTGAAGCACAAGGTAGTCAAGCGACTTTCCCAGGGTCACCCAGAAGGCAACTGGTGGCAGAGCCAGGAGTAGAATCCAGCACTTCTGAGTCCCAGTCCAATTCTCTAGCTACTAGGCAAATCAGTCTCTTCTGAGGCTCAGTAGTTACTGTCACTGCACCAAATACAGCACTCTGGATAAGAGGCTTCTGTATGTGCATATTTGAAAACACAGTTCAACTGACAATATGTTAGAGTGTCACATACTGGTATCCTGTTCTCCATGGCCTACTGCTGCTTCACCCCTACCTGCACACACACACACACCATTCCCCTTTGGGGGCTTGTAAGGCCCTGAATGCAGACAAATTTGTGTTGTTCTACTGAGCAGGGAGGCATATGGAGGCCAAACAGAGGGACTCAGTGCACACACCATGGGACTCTACTCCATGATTCTATTTTTATGGCAGCTGGGATGGGAGTGTGATGAATGATCAGCCCAGAGGAGGAGTCAGTAAGTGGTTGGTGGTTACGCCACTAGGTGGAAACACAGAACTGAAACTCTTGTGCATGGGAGTATACAGGTCCCCAATTACTTCTACAACCTATTAGTTGATTGGAGCAGCAGAGTGGAGGCAAAGGTGTTCTACAGATCCTCAGGTGGTATAAATTGTCATAGTGCCACTAAAGTCAATGGAACTATGACAATTCTTACACCAGCTGAGGATTTGCTTGAATCTGCCCCTTGTGAGGCCAACATAAGGGCCATCCATAATTATAGCTCTAGTACTCAGGGTAGCACATAGACACAGTCCCTGATGGACACAGACATAGACTGTCCCTGATGCGCACGCAAACAGGGGCGTAGAGAGTGGGTTGTGATGACAAGCTGAAAGATGACACAACCATAAGCCTCCCTCCTCCTTTTACCCCCCACATATACCAACTGAATATGTGATATCCTTTAGTAAGTAACTACACTTCTTTAATTACTCCCACACCCAGTCCTCAGGGGGTAGCACATCTCCATAATACCACCTTAGCATGGACTCCATCCAAAAAGCATGATCGAGCCCAGTGGTTCTCAAACTGTGGGTCAGGTCCCCATTTTATGGGGTTGACAAGGTTGGCTTAGATTTGCTGGGGCCCAGGGCCAAAGCCCAAGCCCCACCACCCAGGGCAGTGGGGCTCAGGTTATAAGCCCTCTGCCTGGGGGTGAAGCCTTTGGACTTCAGCTTTGTTCTCCTCCACACCACGCTTGGGGCAGTGGGGATCGAGCTTTGACGATCTAGAATTATGATCCAAATAATCAAGGTTATTCATCTTAGACCCTTAAATCCACTAAAGTAAAAAGCCTGCCCTTTTACCTGTTTCTTTCTTTTTTTTTCTTTTCTTTTTTTACTAAATCCTTCTCTATCCCACAATTAAATAACTATCTCATGGTGTAAGGAATTTCTAGTCAGAGGAAAGCCTATCTTGTTGGATGAATAGATGTGATCTTCCATTAGTAATCTAACGTTAACCTAATATTAGTGTGGATTTAAATGTAAGTCACAGCACATAATGCTTGTGTTAACCAGTTTGCACAGAAGTGGCAAACAAAAGGCATACATGAAAAGGGGTCCGAAAGTGCATTGTCTTAAATAATTATTTTCTTTTCATTTCCTTCAGTCAGCCTGAGATTTAATGCACAGGAAAGTAAGGAGTAAGTCACACACTTCACAGTCCTTGTTTAGCAATGGCTCAATGAGAGTTTTTCCTGAGTTAAGGACTACAGGATTTGGTCCTAAGAGAATTAACAAGAGGCATATGTATATGAAAGGTGCCTTACTTGCATGAGGAGAATTGCAATGGTGTTGTGACTGTCTGAGCAAGGACTATCTCAGGGTCTGTATGGGAATTTAGTGACATGCATGTCTTTCTTTAGGTTAGAGTGTGATGTGAATGAGGTATGTTGAATGTAGATACACGAAGATCATGTCATGATCAGGAACTCTGATGCAGGATCTGGGCTTAAATCTGTCTCTGAATTTCCTTTACCCTTTATCCCCTATCTCTTTGATATGTAAATTCATTTATTTTTCATTTGGCTTTTCAGACTGTCTCTAGTTTAAAGAGAGCTATCATTCACACAAAACTAATTTTATCAACCAGCAATGATAAGGAAAAATAATATTCTGTTTGAATGGAGCCTTAGTGAAATAAATCTGCTGCTGTATGGTTGGGATTTATTAAAGTTTGAAAAGATGAAGTGAGAACAAATGTCACTAAAACAGAATCATCACTCTCTATCCTCCACAGCACTGAAGTGAAAGTTCATTTGAGTTTAGATTAAATCAGTCACTGTTTTGGGGAGGAAAGTGTATAGTTGTGAATAGAGATGTGGAAATAACTGATTTTTCAGTTCAATGGCAGTTCCAAAAAATTAAATAAATGTTTTATTTGACCCAAAAAGAAAATGGTTTGATTTCTAGCTCTAAACTGTTTTTTTTAAATAAAGAAAAATTCAAAATAAAAGTATTTTGAGTTGAAAAATTACAATATTTTATTTTGAAAATGTCAATGTTTCTATTTTTTCAGAATTTTGTTTTGGGTTTTTTACCAGTCAAAACAATTCAGTGAATTTGACATGAATTTACATAATGTTTTGGTTGACTTGAGTCTTCATTTTTCTCAGAAAAAAAAATGTGTCTGAAAAATTTCTTCTAGCTCTGGTTAAGAATACTTTCATAATAGTAGAAGAAACACCTTTAAAACACCTTTAATATGACATCTCTTGGTGTGGTAGTTAATTGCCTTGGTAAAACACCCCCCTGCATTCTAGGCAATCTTGCTCTTCAGTCTATAATTCTGCTTTTACATTACTAGAGCAAGGACTGACTCCTCTGCCAAAAAGCATATTCTTTCTTGTTTCGGTCCATCTCTCTGAATTGCTGGCTTGACTGTTGGGTTCACATTCTATAACACCTTAAAATGACACTCTCTTTTTTTTCATATACATTCTTACTATTTGCTTGGCTTTTGGCAAGTTCATCCCCATCCAGCAAATAAGAGAGAACGTTTGTACTGATGTCAAATCTGTCAGCGAGAAGAGAAATATAAGGGGAGCTTGAGGGCAGCAAGTCATGTTATTCACTGAAGAGGTTTCTTTTAAGGTCATTGTGCCAAATTCTGGTCTCACTTATGCTGTCATTAATAATCCAGGGTACCTTCTTTGATTTTTGGTCCACTATCTTCATTCCGCAGGTGAGTGCACATTCAGTCCTTTTAGAAGGCTGAATGGGATGCGTATCTCATAGCAAGTGATGCTTAGTGTTACCCACAGTTCATAAACCGTAGTTTATGAAACACTGGTAATCTCTGTGGAAGAGTAAAGTATCTGCAAAAGGTAGCCCGGCAAGCTCCTTTGTATAGAATATCTCCCTTCTCAGATTGCCATTAAACAATTGCAGGAGACCAAGATTCAGCAGCTACTGCTGGACTTATCAGTTTATGAAGCCAACACTCGTAGTTTCATTGGTCTGTAGATTATAAGGCCCAAGAGTACCTTTATGATCATCAAGTCTGACCTCCTGCATAACAAGGACTCTAATTTCTCATTGAAATGTCTTTTTTTTTAAACTGGCTGATATTAATATGAATAATCCACTACACTCCTGTATACATTGTTCCAATGATTAATTACCATCACTGTAGCTTATTTTCAGTTTGAATTTGTCTAGCTTTAACTTCCTGACATTGAATCTTGTTATGTCTGCTAAGTTAAATAGCTCTTTACTATCAGAAATATTCTCAATGGAGGCACTCATAGGACATGATCAAGTGACCTATTAACTTTGTTATTGATAATATAATTGGGTTGAGCTTCTTAAATCTCTCACTATAAGGCAGACTTTCTAGATCTAGAATAATTCTTATAGCTCTTTTTTTAACCCTTTCCAATTTTTCAACATCTTCTTTTAAAATGTGGACACCAGACATGGCATGGTATTCCAGAAATGATTTAACCAAATATAGACATAATACCACCTTCCTGCTATGACTCTATATCCCCTGTGTACACCCTTGTAGCCATACCAGCTCATGTTCAGTTGGTTATTCACTATGGTCCTTTCCTGAGTCACTGTTTTGGATGATACAATCCCGCATCCTGGTAATATGCTTTATAATCTTGGTTCTTGGATGCGTGACCTTGCATTTGTTCATATTAAAATGCATGTTGCTTGTTTCAGGGAGTAGACACAGGCTTATATTATTTTATATAAGGACAAATAAAAACCTTATTACAATATTAAATGAGGCAGGGGGTTGTGTGGCAATAGTACCTACTGTCTGAAAAGAGTGGGTTTACAAAAAATAAGATGCCCAAGCCAAAATGGCAAACTCAAGTACATCTCTTAACCCTGCTTAGCCTACAGAATAAGTCTCTTTCCTGGCTCCTAAAAATTATCCCTCATAAAGTTAATGACCCAACTCCCATCCCCTCCGCCATCTTTGAGGTGGGTTTTCCCAGCACAGAGGAATTAATCCAACTCCAAGCTGCAGTTTTTTCATAAGGGGCTAGGGGAAAGTAGAAACACAATACATGGTGGCTGGGAACAGAGTCAAGTATTCATCTTTACACATCCACAGGATCCTACTGTTGGACAGATAATCTCACCCATTGTAACAGGCAGTCAGACATGTTAAAATGGCTGGGAAACTTGCCACAAAATGAGAATACTGTGAATGTGGCATTGTTACATAGCCTAGAAAAGCCTAAAAATATATTATTAAAGCCTAGCCTTTAGGAGTGCTGACCTCTGAAAAATGGGAAAAGCAGGTGGGGAAAACACTAGATGATTGTTCTGGTAACAGATGAACAAAAGTTACATCACACTCATATTAGTGGGACAATGGCTATAAGGACATTCACTATTCATATCACCAAAGAAAACTAGACTATTTTTGCTGTTGCAAAATACAAAAGCATTTTAGAGTAGGGTAATCACATAAATGCACTGCAATGACAAAAACAGTGCAAACATCTCTACTTAGTTTATAATAAACCACTTTTTCAATTGGTATTTTCTTAAAGAACTACTTACAAATGTTGTCATGATCATCAGTAAATCTTCAGAGATCATGGAGCAAATAAAAATCTAATTCTTAAACCTGCCACCCCATTAGAATTGACCAAATGACGGGGAGAAATATAATATAAAAAATGTTAAATTGATTAAATGGATATATAACTCAATTTCTTCAATCAGATCTCTAAGATGAATGAATAATGGAAAATAAAAATTAATCAAATATTTCATCTGAAGATAAATTATTCAATAAGTTCTACTTTAATTTGAAAAATATCATTCACCCAGCCACTCTGCATATTTTATATACATCCTTTTCTCTCCAGCCCCCTTCCACAAAAAAAACATAGGACTTTACATATGACTGGTCTCTGACAATTCTTAATGCCCTTGGAAACAGATAAATGAATGCTACAATTCCTTTTTTGTATTTCCTTCTTGCTGAAAATGCTGCGCTATTGAAGCAGAGTGAAAAATCAGAGGCCATACTTCAGGTTCACAGAGACACAGGCCTCGGGTAATTGTTAGAGGAGATATCTAACATTTAATCAGATTATTCCATCAAACCTAGGCCACTTGTAACATTTTTTTCAACTATTTTCTAAGACTTGTATCAATTTCTCTAATATCTGAACCACTCTCTCCCAGAAGTCCTTTTCCTAGACCTCATGATCCACCTTTTTTGTCTGCTATAGCAAGAAATCAATCTTTTGGCCTCTCTTCTGTGTTGATGTAATGAATTCAACCTACAGTCTAGACAGAAGTCACCCTGCAGCTGAAAACAAACAGTAAGAGTGTGGTTGCAGGAGAAGTACAGTAAAGACCTCATTTTATTTACTACCCACCTATGTCAACTATACTATTACCACTGCTGTTCAGATTGAAATGTGTGAACCATTCAAACTTGCCACAAATAGACAGGCTCATTTGTCTCAAGGGCATCTCTTCCTTAAACTAGCAATTTGAAGGAAAATGAACAGAGCACTATTTTGACTACTGGATTTTAGTGGCAGCCAGTGAAATAAAGCAGGCTGCCAATACAATACAGTTTCAGTTTGTGGAGAATAAAATACCTTCGCTTGTCAATTTTTTCAGTCTCCAAATACATTCTCCTGGTGATTAACTGAAAGTCTCTACTGATTTTTAGGGTTACTCAAGAAAAGTTAGCAAAGTGTCCTCATAAACAAAAAGTTGAATACATATTTTGATTCAACATATGGCTGTTTTGGTGAACATGCCTGGCAGTAATCTCATTTGCTAGACTATTTAGGGAAAGCCAACACCAATAGACAAGCAAATTCAAATGCATATTGTCAATCTTTTTTTTCCACTATTAGTTCAGCTCCAATATCAAGGAGCTGTTTGTCTTTTCCATTTATCAAATACATCTTTAGTATTTTTTAAAGTGGTTAGCAACACAAACAACTTAGTTTGTCTGTTAAGTCACTATCTCACTTCTAGTCATGATTACTGGTTCATATATATATAAAAAGAATACATCTTCTGACCTCTGAATCTTCTTTGCTTTTTTCCTTCTCCTATTCACATAAAACGTCAACCTTTGCAACCCTTCAGTGATGTGGAAGAACTGAAAATTGTTCTTAAGGATTCTCCATAACTACAAAATAAACACTTTAGAAATCATCCTTAGGAAGAAATGTGTTTTGAACAGAGGAGATGGACTCAAACCAAAACCTGGTTTCAAATATTTGTGAACTTTTAGCCCCAGACCTTGAGAATCCAAGTCTGGGTTTGTTTGTTTTTTTAAAGTCAATTTGGCCTTTAGGTCTCAACATAATAGTGCCTTGCTCTTTTTTCAGCTCCCTCCATTCTGATTCCAGATTATGCAGCTGTCATCCTCCATACATAAAATTAAGAAGGAGCAACTTATGTGGAAATAAAGTTAATTTAACTAATCATGTGCATTATGTAGAAGAGTGCAAAACTGCATCTAAATTGAAGGAACTGTTCCCCAAATTCATAGAACAATTATATATTTAAATACAGAGGTTATTAAGTAGCAATCTAATGCTGACTATTCTCAGTGCTGATTATTGAGTACTAGTGTAAAAGCCCGTGGACACGGGCCAACAGTAACGCCCCGCCCCCCCGCTCAGCCCACCCACTCCAAGTGCCCCCGCTCAGCCCCCCCACTGCAAGGCCACCCCACTCAGCCCCCCCCCGCTCGTTCAGCCTCCCCTCCCCCCCCTCTCATTCAGCCCCCCTCCCACCCACTCCAAGACCCCCGCTCGCTCAGCCCCCCTCCCACTCACTCCAAGGCCCCAGCTAGGCTGGGCGCAGCTGGCCGGGCCGTGCCCGGGCGCCTCCGCCCTGCCGGCCCAGCGCCCCCTTCCCACGCCCCGCCCGGCCAGAGCCCCCTGCCTGCGCCTATTGCGCCCAGCCACCCTCCTGCCCTAGGCCCCTGATCCAGACCCTGCTTCCCTCTCAGCGGCATATGCGCGGTGGCCATGTTGTGCTGCCAAACTACACCTCCCAGCATGCCGTTAGTCCGGGCCGTCTCTACTGCGCATGACGGCTTCACACACACTTTTCTAGTCTTTTATTATATAGGATATTAGCTTTCATGAAGGTGATATGAAGCCCATTTCCCTATATTCTTATGGGTTGAATGGTAAAGATGAATAATTTCTTCAGAGGCTGAGCATAACTTGTTCACATGTTTGTTACTTATTCATGCCCCCCAACTTTTTCCTGTTTGTTTTATCCACCTGTTGAATCTTGTAGTAACCTAGACTGAGGGCTCTTTGGGACAGGGACCAGATTTCGCTGTGTATGTGTACAGAGCCTAGCACATTCGGGCCCCAATCCTTGATTGATCCTGTAATACAAATAATAAAAGAAAATAATTTCCCATTCTTTTTGGTTATCATCTACACACACAAACTGCAGAGTGAAAATTAAACTGGTGCTGAGCTTACCCCAAGATATTGGCCATCAATAAAGACAACAGGTAGTGATGGGATTTCACACACCCTCCTGCATCTTTCTTCTAGTTCTTTCCCATAGTCACTGTTTAGAGCAATGTTTTTTTCTTCAAATTTCACTCTGTGATTTTGGAAGATCTTTCTTACTAGCTCGCATCTTTCAAACGTGGTTCTCACCACACGAAGGCTGGTCGTGTAAATTACGATGCGACCAAATTCTAGAACCGTAGACACCTGGAAAACAAAATGCTTTTATTTTCTACTCCGGTAACTAAAACGTTAGTAGTTACATTTATTTCATGGCTGTACCAGTACCTTTCAGTGATTATTCTGTTCTTTTGAAATATTATTTAAGCAGTAAGCACATCTTAACCTCTTTTCCAAAATTCTTGTTTTGTTTTTCCCCCCTCAAACGTAAGTATGGAAGCGGATGAGGTGTGATCTTCTATTAAGATGTTATAATTTCCATGCAGGGACCCAATTAAGAGGATTTATGGTGGCTTTGCACAGTGGTGGAAGCAGGTTTGAACGCAGATGAATCAGCTCCACTAGTTCCAGTCTCTAAAAGCACAAATCCCCAGTTATGCATCTGTGACCTTCATCTAGGTATATGATGAATCTACTTTTCGGGGATTTACCAGATCCTGTATCAAATACTGTTTTGTTTTTCCTCAACCAGTTGGGACTAGGGACCCATATAGCCAATGATATCTCACATAAATGCAGGGGCAGTCAATAGGTGGATTGCACATCAAATCCGGACCGCCAGACACTTTTGAACAATGTTTTTTTATTTACTTATTATCATTATTATTAATTATTTTCCCTGGAGTCTGGACTTTGACTATATCTTGACCAAAAAAATTGGACCTTGACAAAAAATAATTGACTACCCCTGCTATAGACCTTGCTATCATGATTCCTCATAAAAGCCAATGCTACTGCCCGGCAAAAAGGATGGAAGAGAAAGGTAGACACTTATCTGTCTAACTGAAAAGGACTGGCATCTCTTGAGGGGCAGCGCAGTACATCCTGGTCTTTTCTGGGGATTCAACCAACAGTTTTCCCTTTTAAAATGGTAAATTTATAATAAGGGTCAATAAAGGTTGAAAGAGAGAGAGTCTGTGAGAGTGTCTTCCCTCTTTGAAAAATGGCTTGCATTTATAAGAATGTCTAAAAACTGTTGTAGATCAAGGATATATTAAGTTCAGACAAATACTGACTAAACAGTAAAAGTCCTAGGTTATCAACTAAAGCAAAATGAACTCCCAAGCTTTTTGAGTTACCCGTTACAAGAGCCAACACAAAAAGGTTTCCTTATTTTGGAAATGTTACCAAAGTAAAGCCACAAGTTAGGAAACACTACAGAGACTTACATCATACTGTAGTAATTTGTGGGAAATGATTCTTAATGGGCCATTGTTCATTTTTGAATTGTGTAACCTAACTGCAAAGGTAAAATTGCAATCAAATTGGGACAAGCATCATTTGAAATGTTGGTAGATAATGAAGTCATGATTTATCTTACTAGTCAAATGCACAAAAATGTCATGGGCAACAAATTTATTTTACTTAGATTTAGGGTTTAATTTGTAGTTAAGGAGAGTCCTCAAGAAGCACTTTTAGGTCTTCCAGATCACCAAAGGGATTCTTCAAAAATATGGAATGTACCAATTTCCTACCCACCATCCCAGGGCACCATCCCACAAAGTACCCAAATGTTCTTTCTCTCTGGTTTTACTTCATGGCTTTTTGTAGGAAAAGTTAGTGTAAAATTGACCCATTACTCATTGGGCTGTATTCTATTAATCAGTATCCCTGTATCCTTGCTTTCCTGAGCTGTAAATGTAGGTTCTTATCTGTGTTAGTCTCACGTGGCAGCAGAATTGTAATAATCCAGAAGGCAGAAAAAAAATAAATTAATGGAAAAGCAGTTCAGAAAATGCACTTTCACAATTTACTTAGATCACTAATTATATGAATGCACCTCAAGTTTTGAGTTGGAATAAAACAGAAGGCCTAGGTGACTAGTAACTGCTGATAGTAAAGAGGCAAAATTTAAGGGTTATGGTGGTATTGCATTGCCCCATACATGGTGCTTGCAGCAGGGCCCAAATTTAGCCCTCACAGATCTTACAAGGACACTGTGAAACTTACTATACACAAAGTGCCATCCATACATAAAACAAACAAACAAACTGAAAAAAAGTAGAGGAGACTCTTCCTCCACACACACACACACACCCTAATCTCTTTTGGTTTTCGTAATCTTACTTGTCAGCTTGTCACTATAGTAGGTACAAAGTTTTCAGACAGAAATGTGATTTTCAAGTTGACATTGTGCCTTTAGCCATGATCCTACATTTCTGCCCACCTGGAGAGGAATACGGGACTCTGAGACCCATAGGGAATTCCAGACTGACTGTCACAGGCCTGGTGTAAAGTAGGACTTGGATGGTGGCCATGTTAATAACAAGTGTAAGCACTTTTGCAGCCTTGCTTTCAAGAAATATTACTCTACAGCTAACCTTACATCTTTCATATATACTGGAAACTTGACAAATCATTATCGATCAAGCAATTTGTGCTCCAGAAAAACCTCAGGAGAAAGTATGTTTCCAGAATCACTGCAAGTGGTCTGTTCTGTACACAAGCAGGAGACACAAAAGTAATTTATTCCCGTCTCTCCCTATTTGGAAAATTGTGTTTCCCCTCCAGATATAGAAACACCTAAAGGAGCATCTGGTGGGAAAATGTCTGCAGAGATACTCCCTGCTGTTAGTAGTAGGAGGAATTTGTATGGTTTATTATTAAGTTGGGACAATTGTCATATTTGTACCCCTATAACAGATGCTTTGACAAGAGAAAAATAAAGCTGACAGGCATTCATGGAATCACCCAGGACTTGAAAATTATTTTTTAGAGCTCTTGAGATCAAACAAGACACTGGGAGGTTCTACTGAGTTCTGTCATAAACAAAACACAAGAGTGCATCAAACCACAGTTAAACATTATAGACCTATATTTCTTCACATTAGTGAGGTGAGTTTATAATGCGGTTGAGGACCCATACCTTAAAAGGTTCAGAGTGAGCAAACACACTATATAAAAAGATGTAGCCTGCTGTTAATCATGAATATCCCGTTATTTCCTGAGTTTTTAACTTGTAATACAAGGAATATTTCATTTACAGTATAAATAAACTGAATGATGAGGCATCTTGTAACATACAATTAAATGCAGCACTGTAGTGCACTATTAGACATTGACAAAAGAAACGGATAGTTACCTATCTTTTCTGACATTGCCTCCTGTCTCTGCTGCGACCACAAAAGCCATGTTAAAGTGCTGCCTCAGCAGTGCTTTAGCATTGCCAGTATGGATTAGTACTCATTCCTGAACCATTTCCCATAGTCTGACTTGATTCGGCCTTGCAGAACTCCACCCATGCATGGGAAATACTTTTTTGGGGGTGGAAACAAGCAAGTAAAATATTGCTTTGATTAAAATATTGTAAGTTCAGGTTAGTAGAATTTATGCCTCCACTAGTAAATTTTCATAACAATTTTGCAAGCATGACTCAAATGCAAAATGTATTTATAGTCCAGGAAGAATGTATTGTGCTCTAAGCTGCACCAAAAAAACAGCATTTTCTGTGTTTGATATTTTAAGCATTTATAATGTGTAGGTCATTAAATTCCCTGAGTAGTGTAAGAGTTCAGATCCTCCACATAACATTGCAATCTCTGTCTACTGGGCATGGCATAGATTCAGACTAGTTATTTAGCAGTTCAAGGGTCCATGCCCCTTACCAATCACAAGGGCTGTTCTATCCCCATTCCGTTTTCACTTTCTCTAGATTGAAATCTGATATCGAAATTTAAAAAATGAGTTACTAAATAGTAATAGGTAACATACACCTTGCAAGTGTTAACGGGATAATCTTTAGTCAGCACTGTTTGCCCAAACCTACTTTCTTATCTGTTTTATGATGGTTTTTACTAGGTGCCCATAAAACCTATTTTGCCACCCTTACTAACATTAGATAATTCCTTACTTCTTGAATAGTCCAATTGAAATAAAGGGTAACATTAGCAGAGTAAGGCACTGTTCAGTGTGAACAAGGACATCTGAATCTGCCCTTGACTGATTTTCTTATGAGCTATATAGCCTTGTAACATAGATATTTGCTTACTGCTGCTCTGTGGGGGCCAAATTCAGAGGAGATACAAATGCTGATCTACTGACATTACATTTCAATACAGCCTCCTGATGGTTACTATTCCTGTGTTACTATTCCTGTGTGCTCTGTCTTTTTGCCCCCACAGTGTGAAAGTGACATCAGCTTACATTCACACCTCTGTATAATTATACCACCAATTGGTTCACTTCTGAATTTAGCCCTGTGTCTTTCAATGTACTTACTTTTTCCCAGTCCTGAATGATTCAAATAATATATGCTGTAAGATTCAAATAATATATGCTGTATGCCCTAAACACTAGGGTAAAATTGGGGGGGGGGTCTCTAATGCTGCAGACCCTCAACTGTAAGCTACTTTTCCAGCCTAAGTTAAATCTTTTCCCCCCAAAACCCAAACTCTTCCAGTTGGGGATTGGGTCCAGCTGCCACCACTCAGTGATTACCCCAAGACTATGGGGTGGGGCACCTTGACACCCCCCCGAGAGTAACCCTCTTGACCCCTCCCTTTCTATATGGGAGATGGAAAGTACCGAGACTTCGCTCTAACCTCCCCCTCTGGGGACCTCACCAGCCATGAGCTGCCCAATCCAAGGCTAGGATCCCTTTATGTGAATTATCAGACACTTCTTATACAAAAAAAAAGGTTTATTAAAGAAAAGAGAACAAAGCATACAACTAATACAACTTCACAGGTATAAAGCTTTCTAACCTGAAGTTCCTTGCATAATCTAGCCCCCTCTCCCCGGGGATTTCATCTAACTTATGAATATATGAAGAAAAAGGAAGAGATGAGTTTCCATAGCTGGAAAAAGGTGAAGTCAGCCCAAAAGCCTCGGGACGATCTGAAGTGAAACTAAACTTTCCCCCCTGTGTCTCGAGGAACGGGAGCTCTTACGTCACACCCCTCTCCTGTTGAGTTAACCCCTAACAGGTAAAACAGCAACTTCAAGGGATTTTACACTCATGACATATGCAATGAAACTTGGGTTTATATTTTATATTTGAGTTAAGGCACAGTATCTTATCTGCTGCATTTGATGGTCTGGAACAATACTTTGAATCACTAACGCTGAAATGTTAACACCAACCATTAGTAAATATGAGATTTCTTAAAGTTCTTAGTATATTAGTACTAGCGAAAATACCCGGCGTTGCTCGGGTCAGTCGGAGGTGGGGAGGGGGCAGAGAGCTGAGTGAGTGCGGGGTCCGTTGGAGGGGGCAGAGAGCAAACCTGACACCCCCACCTTACCCCCCCCCGACCAAACCCGACACCCCCACCTCACTTACCCCTCGACCAACCCCGACTCACATGTTCACCCCCCCACCCAAACCCAACACCCCCACGTCTCCCCCCTACCAACCCCAACACCCCCTGACCAATACCCACACCTCACCCCCCGTAGACCATACCTGACACACCCACCTCACTTTCCCCCCCCAACCAAACCCGACACCCCTACCTACCACCACAAACAAACCCGACACCCACAGCTCACTTACCCTTCGACCAACCCCGACCCCCCCTCCTCAACCCCCAACCAAACCCAACACCCCCACCTTACCCCCCCCACCAAACCCAACACCCCCTGACCAACCCCAACCCCCACACCTCACCCCTCACCCACCCAGACACCTTCCCACCCCCCCAGACCAAACCCAACACCCCCGGCTCACTTACCCCCCGACCAAACCCAACACCCCCACCTCACCCCCCGACCAAACCCGACACCCCTACCTCACTTACCCTCCGACCAAACCCAACTCGGGTCCGTCGGAGGTGGGGAGGGGGTAGAGAGCTGAGGGATTCCGGGGTCCATTGGAGGGGGGAGGGGGCAGAGAGCTGAGTGAGTGCGGGGTCAGTCAGAGGGGGTATTTTGACATCATAACTATGTCACAGAGAACAGCAGCTGCCCAGCTGATGTGATTGGCCTTTAAATAATTTCACCCCTGGGGGGCATCAGAGGTGAGATTTGAAAAATTTTCGACTCTTACCCTGATTAGGACCCCAAGACCTCTAACTGTACCAAATTTCAAGTCTCTAGCTCAAACGGTGTGGAAGGAGAAAGCGCAAATACATACACACACACATACACGCATACACCATTTGACTTTTATATATATAGATATATCATTTAAATAATTCTATTCAAGCAGTAAAAAAATGCTTCATTGATGCATATAAATGACTAACACTTCCTTCTAAATCTAAGAATATCATCTTGCCACATCGCAAAATGTTCTACTGAAATATGTACCCCTTGGCCTTGTAATTACATCGTATCAGGTTGGCACAGATATCTACTATCCGCTGATTCTTCTGAAGAAGAAAGTCACACTACGCTGCAAGATCTGTGCCAGTGAGTTTTTACAAGGTGAATAAGCACTTGCAGCTGATAGTTGATGTTGCACTGAAAATATTTGGTCAAAATTTCCATTTATTCATCTTAAATTAGGCTTCAGTCCACCTGTTGCCATATATTGCAGCCTCAACCAGTAAAATTCTCTGGAGCAGAAGGCTATAAGCTTAAGACTATCCAGACTTGGGATTCTACACATTGCTGACAAAACAGTACAATACTGGTTGTGCTATACCATTAAAAGTGCCATCCATGTGATGAGATGCTAAACCAGGTCCCTTCTGTCCATCATTGGGGGGCTGTCCATTATAAAACCCCCACTTGATTGATACTGAATACTGATAGATACTGAAACTTCCTTGTCAAGATCATACTTAGTCATCATAGTATACACTATTATTTGTGATGTGCTTCAGTATAAAATCACTTTCCATTTCATTTAGCTATTTTCAAAACCACGCAAAGAACAATATTAATTTCAATTCCATTATATGTTAATAGGATTTGTGTCTTCCTCCCATGTACATTATTTCAAAAAGATAACCTTTATTCTTATACTATACCTATATATCAATTTTAGGAACTATGATAGATATGGTGAGGTTCTCTAGCATCTGAGCACCTCACAATCTTCAGTGTGGGGAGGGAGGGATAGCTCAGTGGTTTGAGCATTGGCCTGCTAAACCCAGGGTTGTGAGTTCAATCCTTGAGGGGGCCATTTAGGGATCTGGGGCAAAAAATCTGTCAGGGGACAGTACTCGATCCTGCTAGTGTAGGCAGGGGACTGGACTCGATGACCTTCAAGGTCTTTCCAGTTCTAGGAGATTGGTATATCTCCATTTATATTATAATATATATTATATTGTATTTACCCCTGTGACACAGCTGTGATGTAGGGAAGTACTCCCTGTCTCCATTCTATGGGTGAGGAATTGAGTCATAGAGATGCTAAGTGAATTACAGGATATCTATGGACCAACAGGGACTTGAATGTTGATCTTCCAAATCCTAGGCTAGGGCCCTAGCCACTAGATCATCCTGACTCTCTAGAGCCTCCTCTTACAGGTCTTGGGAATATAGCCCATTGTCTTGCAATTTCCTATTTTATGTGACCTCATACTTTGCTTTCTCTTCAAGGGCTATGAACAGTGTATTGCCGGTTACAAGTTATCACAGCACTCATTCTAAGCAAGCACGTTTATTTGAAGGTGAACCATTACGGAGGGAACATATTGAAATGACCTACATGCATATTAAAATGCTTACCTGAGGTCACCCCGCAACTCCAGCCTAGAGCTCTCATTGATATTAGTATTTCAAAAGCTAAATTGGGTTTTCCCCAAGCTTACAAGTTCATCTCTCTTAGATCCAGGATCAAGGCTGGACAGATCAGTTGCTTCTTTATACAGGTCAGGACTTTGATCTTGGCCTTCTGTAACAAGTAACCAGCAGACAATGACCCTCTCCTCAGGGAGTAGCTTCAAAATGCTGGGGTTTTGTGTAACTGGAGTTGAGGAATTTGCATTAACTTCTCCGTAGGTATTCCCCAGGAAATCCCCTTTATACTTATTATCTCAAAAGTTCATTCTTATCTAGCACACAGTCAATATAGTCTTTTTAACTCCCAGGTCTTACATCTGTCACATCTCCCCCATATAGAGGTCACATACAATCCTAACCCACAATAATCCATACATTAAATGCAATAAAGTCTTCCAAAGATATTCCAGGAAATTGTCATATCTACCACAGGAGTAGCACTTCACATATGGCTAGGCTGGAGATCTCATTCCTCCTCACTATGCACATCCCCACAGGAACAGTCCACCCATTGTCCCTCAGTGATTTACCAATGGCCACAAAATGAGCTAATGTCAGAGAACAGACTGGAATTCATAGCTTCCTGCTCCTGGGTCATTTGATTCTTCATCCCCTGACTTCATAAACTCATACACAAATTTACCACTACTGGTATGCAATCAGCTCTAGGGAGGAATTCAATTCCTGTGTAACAATGCACAACAATGTTTAAGGACATTAAACAAAGGAAAAACACCATATCCAACTAAAACTACAAGGAGAATGTAAGGCAGACAGAATGCATTTACCCAACTTGGAATTTGTCCAGGACATCATTTGTAATGATGATCAAATTACGAACAATTACTAATAGTATCTTCCCATACCTGGCTGGACTTTATTTATGAAGAGTCCACTCCCGAAATGCACCACAGTATTTTCTTTCTAGTGAAGCACCATCATGTTTTATTCTTTTCTACATATTCTGAGAACAGATGGATATCACTTCTGGCTCTTTACGGCTTCTGGGACCTCTGCAAACCAAGAACCATGGGCATACCAGAGTGAGTATCTGTAATCTAATTCTTAACCTTCCAGTAACAAGGCCCCATGGCTTTTGACATACTTCTCATCTCCCTATCTCTGGGAACACTCCCCTGGAAATGGAAATCTGGTATATGAGAAAAGACAACCACTGTCTGATTCTCCCCTGTATCAGCCTGGAAATGAATATTTGTAAAGTCAATTTATAAGTGTTGCTCTCCATTAAAACACAATAAAAAGAGAAAAATATCTAGTAAGGACAGAATGAGGAGAAACAAGAATTATTGAAAATAAAATAATTCTCTTCTCAGCAGTTTACATGATGCATTTCAGGAGGTTATTCCATTACAGCATCTTGCGATCTAATCTAATCTATCATGCGATCCTCTGACCTGCAGTACACCACCTGCTCTCTTTATTCAGCAGCACAAGCCTCAAGCTAAACAAGTTGCAACTATATTGGTTTGTGACACTGCTCAAGTCTCCATTAGCTAGCCTGATACAAAGGACTCAGATTAAGACATATATTTGTAACTCTATTGTTCGCTAGCTGAGTGTTTTTCTCCTCCACATTTACAGTCTTCATCATAATAAGGAAATCTCACCCTTCACTTCATCTCCAACGGAAACAGTGGTCTTTCTAAACCGAAAGCAGTCTAGCCTGTTTTCTGAAGCACAATAGTATATTTGATGGATGGTAAAATATAAGCATTTAGAGGGTCTTTGTAAAGACCTCAGAGGCCCAATTCAGGCTTCAGTGGATTACTGCCTCTTTACACCAGCTCCTATCCCACTGTATTTTTTTCTGGAAGGAAATAACTGCTGTAAAGTATAACAATGATCAAATTATTGTGATGAAAACAACAGACTTTAGTGAAATTGCCAAAATAGAGCTAATTCAGCTCCACAATCCTATTTTCAATACAGAGCTTTCATATACAGTTTTCTTAGTGAGCTATAAAAAATCTCCAGATCTTAAATTCATCTCCCATTCCCAATACAAAGAAAATCTGTAGAGCTGCAACCACATTGCCAAAATTCAGACACATACTTCACCACCCGTGCAATTCCACCAGTAGTAATGGCAGCGAAACCTGTGTCCATAGGAATTTCATCACCCACCAGTGAAATGTCGCCAGCATTGAAATATGTTGTGATTACTGTTGAAAATCTCACAGCAAGGCTGGACAAGAGTTTAGGGCAAGAGGTGAAGAATTTATTCAACAGCAACTATGGGGCAAATTTTAAGTAAACAGACTGGAATTACTCAAACTGAATTTTAAACAAAGCTTATGACAACCCTTCTTTTGCAGAATGTACATTGGGAACTTACACAATCACAAGCAATTAGGACCTACTTTTAATATTACTACTGGTACATATTATCCCTCTCATCTTAATCGGATTACTTAGTCATGCAAAGTGTAAATCCAGATCCAAACTTCTCCCAGGCTTACTAGTGCTTGGATTCAGAATTTCAGTTTGGTACCACTCCTAGCTAAAGTTACTTTCATTTCCTTAACATAAGAAAGGCCATATTGAGTCAGACCAAAGGTCCATCTAGCCCAGTATCCTGTATTCTGATAGTGGCCAATGCCAGGTGCCCCAGAGGGAATGAACAGAACAGGTAATCATCAAGTGATTCATTTACTGTTGCCCATTCCCAGCTTCTGGCAAAGAGAGTGTAGGGACACCATCCCAGCCCATCCTGGCTAAGAGCCATTAATGGACCTATCCTCCATGAACTTCTCTCATCCTTTTTTTAACCCTGTTGGCCTTCACAATGTCCTCTGGGCAAGAAGTTCCATAAGTTGACCGTGCAGTGTGCGGAAAAAATATTTCCTTTTGTTGGTCTTAAACCAGCTGCCTATTAATTTCATTTGGTGACTCCTAGTTCTTGTGTGATGAGGATTAAATAACACATTTACTTTCTGCACACCAGTCATGATTTTATAGATCTCAATCATATCCCTCCTTTGTCATCTCATTTCCAAGTTGAAAAGTCACAGTTTTATTAATCTCTCCTCATGTGGAAGCTGTTCCGTACCCTTTACCATTTTTGTTCCCCTTTTCTGAACCTTTTCCAATTCCAATACATCTTTTTTGGGATGGGGGTGACATCTGAATGTAGTACTCAATATGTGGGTGCACCAAGAATTTATATAGCAACAATATGATATTTTCTGTCTTATTGTCTATCCCTTTTGTAATGATTCCCAATGTTCTGTTCACTTTTTTGACTTCTGCTGCACATTAAGTGTATGTTTTCACAGAACTATCCAAGAGCTCTTTCTTTAGTGGTAACATAATTTAGACCCATCATTTTATATGTATAGTTCAGATTATGTTTTCCAATGTGCATTACTTTTCATTTATCAACATTGAATTTCATCTGCCGTTTTGTTGCCCAGTCGTGCAGTTTTATGAGATCCATTTGTAACTCTTTGCCAGCTTCTTTGGACTTTACTATCATAAGTAGTTTTGTATCATCTGCAAATTTTGCCACCTCACTGTTTACCCCTTTTCCCAGATCATTTATGAATATGTTGAATAGGACTGGTCCCACTACAGACTCCAGGGGGACACCATTATTTATTTCTCCATTTTGAAAACTGACCATTTATTCCTACTCTTTATTTTTATTTCCCAGTTACCACTCCATGAGAAGACCTTCCTTCTTATCCCATGACAGCTTACTTTGCTTAAGGGCCTTTGGTGAGGGACCTTGTCAAAGGTTTTATGAAAATCTAAGTATATTATAGCCACTGGATCCCCCTTGTCACATTCTTGTTGACCACCTCAAAGTATTTTAGTACCTTCGTGAGGCATGATTTCCCTTTACAAAAACCATGTTGACCTTACCCAACAAATTAAATTCATCTATGTGTCTGATAATTTTGTTCTTTACTATAGTTTCACGCAGTGTGCCCAGTACTGAAGTCAGGCTTACTGGCCTGTAATTGCTGGGGTCAACTCTGGAGCCCTTTTAAAAAATTGGCATCACATTAGCTATCCTCTAGACATTTGGCACAAGTCTAAAGGATTTAAATGATAGGTTACATCCCACAGTTGGTAGTTCTGCAATCATATTTGAGTTCCTTCAGAACTCTTGGGTGAATACCGTCTGGTCCTGATGACTTAATACTGTTTAGTTTATCAATTGTTCCCAAACCTCCTCTAATGATATCTCAGTCTGGGACAGTTCCTCTGATTTGTCACCTAAAAAGAAAGTCTCAGGTTTGGGATTCTCCCTCACATCCTCAGCCGTGAAGACCAATGCAAATAATTGATTTAGTTTCTCCGCAAAGGCCTTATTGTCCTTGAATGCTCCTATCTTGGTTGCCCAGTGGCCCCACTGGTTGTTTAGAAGGCTTCCTGCTTCAGATGTACTTTAAAAAAATGCTACTGATTTTTGAGTCATTGGCTACTTGTTCTTCAAATTCTTTTTTGGCTTTCCTAATTATATTTTTACACTTCACTTGCCAGAGTTGATGTTCCTTTCTATTTTCCTCATTAGAATTTAACGTCCACTTTTAAAAGGACTTCTTTTTTTTGTCTCTCGATGCTTCTGTTACTTTGTTGTTTAGCTACAATGACACATGTTTGGTTCTCTTACTATGTTTTTTTAAGCAAATATTTTTAGAAAATGAAACAATGAATTCACACTACTGTGTCTCTTTTGGATAATGTTGATCACTAATTTGGCTCCTGAACTACTGAGGTCTGAGTATCGCAGCTCTATTCCATTCCCAAGCTTACTACTCCCCTCAAGAGGTTAGAATTTCTCTCCTCCTCACCAGGCTCTCTAACATCTTTTGAGCTCAATCAAAGCGGAGAAACTCAGGTATTCCCTTACTCAGGGAAACTAACCAGTCTTCCCACAGTGAGCAGAGAAGTGTCTGCCTTTTGAGCTTCCCATCCCTTCAGTGAAGATCCACTGCTCAGCTCTCTTTCAAGCCCAACTTCAGTTCTTAGGTCTCTATTGCCTAGTTTTGCCAAAGAGACACCTTCCATTGCCAGGGCAGCCAGTTCACAGAAGGCTGCGTCCTCTTTCTTATCTCCTTTTTCCCTCCTGATTGTTCTCTCTGGCTGAGAGGCTTTCCCTCCCAACTTGACATTTCCAGCAGCTGTTGAGGGACAGAGTGATTTTCAGCCCATCTATAGCCCAGATGATTACCTTCTGTCATCTTGTGCCAGCCCACTCATATAGTAAACATCTCAATAACCAGGTCCACATATATTATTACAATTAACACTGGAATAAATTGCCTAGGGAGGTTGTGGAATCTCCATCATTGGAGATTTTTAAGAGCAGGTTAGACAAACACCTTTCAGTGATGGTCTACATAATACTTAGTCCTACCATGTATGCAGGTGACTGGACTGGATGATCTCTTCCAGTCTTCTCATTCTCTACGAGTCTATGATTTATCAGTTATTACATAGCTGCTCCAGATCCATCATACCAGCTACCCTCAGCTGCCCCTCAGCCATTTAGCTGCTCTCTTGAACATCCTCCCAAACCCAAATGTCCCCAGCTTCTTTCCTAAGGTTTTTCACCTATCCCTCTGGACACCTCCACAAAGCTAGCTTTCCCCAGCTCCAAAGTACTTAACAAACATTAAGCTTAGTTAATCTAAGAGCAGAGGGAAAAAAAACTCCACTGTACGTCAATTTAAGAAAGGTTGCTCTCATTAAAAATGCATGTCATAGTGTGCATAACCTTTTTAAACTTTTGTCTATAATGAAAGATGAAGAATTTAAACAATGGATTACATATGTGGCACTTAATTATGATGTTAATATTAATTATAACTAGAGCCAGCTGAAATTTGAGACAACTCTTTTTGCCCAAAAATATAGATTCAGGTTGACTGAAACATTGAATTGTTTCAGTCAGGAAAAGAATGCAGCAAAATCAAAACTATTCATGTCAATATTGTCTAAACTAGACATTTACATTTTTCAATTTGAAACCACTTTTTGTTCAGAATTTTAGTTCAGTTTTATTTTTCAAAACATTAAAGGTAATTTAAAAAACCCTCAAAAATAAAATGAAACATTTTGTTTTAGGTCAAATGAAGCATTTTGTTCAACCAAAACTGATTTTTTTTCAACTTTTTCAGTTCTCTGAAAAAATTTCATTTCAGGTAAGCCAGAAAAGAATTTTCTTTTGTTCAGTTACTGATCCAAAAAATTCTTTTTTGTACAACTCTATAGCATTCTAAACAATATGTAAATGTTGGGAATAGTAAGAATCAAAGGTTACCTTTATGGCAGAAAATTGCACCTAGATAATATAATTTAAATTCCTACTACTTAAGGTTAATGTGTTACCAACTAATGACAAAGTTTATGTGTAGGGGTGTGGGGAAAAAAATGTTGCCTAACTATTTTATTACTTTTTATCAGGTTTTCTTTTTCCCCAGCATTTTCTGATTCTGGTCAGGATCAGAAGCAGAAGTGCTGGAAATCACAACAGACATCTGTCACTTAAAAGATTTTCCAACACAGTTTGGAAACTAAAGGGCTACATAGAATTTAGATAAGTATCCAGACTTTTGATTGCATATCCAAATATTCAGAGAATTGCCTGTCACTATTTTATCCTGAATGATTAAACATTATAACAACAGGTTATTTTGTTTGTCATAATTTTTTAAGATCTTCCTTTTTTTTAATTATACACAGGTAAAATTTCTCAAACTTGCTTAGTTGTCCAGCATGAGAAGATTTCAACCTGCTATTCACTCAGCTTATATTTATAATACTTGGCACTAACTTCATACCACTTTCCATCAAAGAACATTAAAGCACTTTATAAACATTAATGAATTAAGCCTTAACATTTCCCCCCTTCTCAGTAGAGAACCCAAGTCTCCTGATTCCTTGTCCTCTGCTTTAGCAATGACTATATTTCTGCTCATTAATTTATTTGTTCCACTTTACAACACAGATTAAGCTTGTGTATCACAGAACAGAAGGGAACTTCATGTTGCTTGTGTCTTCCTCCAGCACCTGCTATATCACACAGTGGAAGCATAGTTGTACTGTTGGGGAGCACAGGTGAATGGCAGTCATGAAAAATACTATGCCTACTTTTTCTCATTTCTTTTTGAGTTGTCAGTGTTTTTGAAAAAAAACACCTGTTTGTCCTCAGGCAACATCTAGCTGATGTTAGAAAAGTGCACAGTTTCTTCTTCCTATTTTATGGCATGGTTCTCTGCCTTCAAAAGAAACCACTCTCTCCCTTCTGTCTTCTTCTAGCCTCTTATTCTTTTCCCTTCTAAGAGATATATATCCCTTATAACCCTAAACCCCAACAAAGATTTTAGAGAGATTAATAATAACAACATAATAATACATACATGAAACTGTGGCCCAGCCACTTCACATTTAAACATAACCAGGTGAAGTTTACTCATTCAATGATCCTTATAAAGATCTCAAAGAGCTGACTGCATTTAATTTAATTAAAAGGCATTTGTTAGGTTTCTTTTCTCTCTCCAAGATGTGTTTAGTGTGGTGAAAATGGATCACTTTATCTGAGCCTGGCTTTTAACATCCCAGAGAAACATTCAAAATGCCTGTATGTGCAGTGTTCCCTGACTTTATTTTTATTTTCCAACCATTTGAGATGCCTTATTTTAATTAAAACAAGTGTCTTTGCTTTTGTCAGAAATCCTCCAGTGTCATAGATAGTAATCAGCAAGTAAACAAGCAGTTGCCAGTAAAGATCTTATCAGTTAGACTTAGCTCAGTTGAAAATTTAGTGTTTTCATTGGCAGCTGATCCAGCCTTTCACCAGGGATTAATTACACTCCAGGATCAGTCTGTCTGGCATAACAAAACAACTTTTGCTCATCTAGTGCAAGTGAAAGACTACAGAAAGCAACAAGGTTACTGAAATAAGGTGTTAGCTTCAGACTGCTACATATGCAATCAGTAATAGAGAAAATGTAAAATTTTAATCTATTCTTCACAGTTTACTATTCCAAGCAATAAATTCAATCACTGAAATCAGTTAGAGGTTGGGATTGGCCTGGGATATACCCCGGAGTTTGTAAATTTGGCAGATATTAAACTTTATTTTAAAAGTCAGCTCATATTTTACAAATATTCCCATGAGTGTAACCTGCAAAAGGATGAACAGAGACCATGAAAGTGAGTCACTGTAAAATAAAATGGCAAAACTAGATCCATAGTAGGTTGTACCTAGTATATTTAATTTCCATTTCTAAATTTCTGCCATTTACACGTAAAATGATCTGCTACTTTTTTTTTTCAGTAGTTGTAATATTCAATGTGTCTATTATTTAAATAATACCTTGTTGGTGAAAACGTCAATCAACTGAGCTAAAATGTAATAATAAACGGAAAACAGGCATCTTTGGAAAAGCTGAAGTTCTCATGTTTATTGTGCAGTTATTGTAATTTTACTCATACACAACACATTTCCTCTCAAAGAAACTCTAAACACTAGGCAAACATTAATAACTTTCAAGTTCTTTGATGGAAAGTGGTATGATGTTAGTGCCAAGTATTAGGGTACAAGTGGACTTTGTTCAGACTGACATGGTGCTGATAAAATGTTGACTCAGTCCTGTGTCTGCAGTGGTGTTGCTGTGCCTTATTGAACTAAAAGCCCAGCACTGAAGAAAAAGGACCTCTTCGAGTTATCATGTTAGATTATTTCAGTCCCCTTGCCACTTACTTAACATAATTGGAACTATACCTCCCAACTGTTCCTCATGACTTAATAATACCTAGGACTTGGATACCCCCTTCATCTTCAGACTTTAACTAATTCATTAACTAATTACGTATTCCATCCTCTCTATTTTTTAAACTAAATTTACCTCAGTATCCCACATGCTGGTGTTTCCTCGTTTTTCATGTAAATTACATCCCAACAACACAACCACAAATCTAAGATTATAGGACCAAGGTTTGAGGGTATTTTATGTAGACATAAGGGGTACACCACCCATATATAACAACATGAACTGGCTCTACCTTGGACCCAGCTTCTCCTGGGATCAGATGGCTCACTATGCAAGCTGGGGCAGACAGCGCACACATTCATTTTGTGAGAGCAAAACATGGAGCATCTGGCTAGGCCACAGGCCTTTTGCCTGGGAGAATGTCTAGACTAGGATAAAAGGTGTGGGGGATTTAAACATATTAGCTAGCAAGTTTTAATTAAAATGTTAAAACCCTACTGTAAACCACTCAAGCTGTATTTTAACACATGTTGGATGATTAACATGGACACTGTAGTGAGCCAATGGGGACCAGCTTATACATATTAGAATTCAACGTACAGTGCATACATGAGGGTATAAAACATGCTAGTTAAAGCATGTTAGCCAACACATTTTAAAATACAACAGCACCTTTTATCCTAGTCTAGAAATACAGTGGGGTAGAGGGACCAATTGGGCAGCCACGTGGGCCCTACACAGATACCCTCGGGACACTGTATCTCACAACAGTGAGACCCTTGGGGACATGCTGACCACCGCTTCCCACAACTCCCATTGGCTATGGAATGACAAACTGCAGCCCCTGTGAGTTGTGGGCAGCTGTGCCCGAGAACAGTCAATGTCAACAAAATGTCTTGCAGCCCGCCAACAAATTACCTGATGGGCTGTATGCCGAAGGTTGCCGACCCCTCGTATAGTCACTCTCGACCCATCACAGAATCTCAGCTTTCAATCAAAATTAAAAACAACTTTCTTGCCCCTTGTGGTTGCAAAGAAAAACTTGAAAATGTGATGTGACCAGAGTCCCAGGGGTACCACACTAGATTGCTCAATCAGAGCAAACTGCAAAGTGGATAGATCACCAAGCTTATCAGTGGCTGCCTAAAGATAGGCACCTAAATGAGTAGCCTGATTTTTTTCAAAAGTCTGAGGACCTAGATCCTCCCACTGAAGTCAGGATAAAATCATGGGCTGAATTTTTTTTCAGTGTGGGACATCACCCCTATTTTTATCTCTTTCCCTCATGTATTATACTTTCAAGAGAGAATTTTAGAACAGCTGAGGGTGTTGTGTCTCCACACTGTACAAGGCTATTTACAGGAACATGAGGTGCTGTAAGTGAAGATGAGGTAATTTGCTTAGCTGCAAATATTAACTGTAAAAATGCCCTTCTTGCCACCAAACAGTCGCATGAAAAATGTGTGACAATTATTCAAGCATGGGTAATCTCAAAAATGGGTGCTCAGCGATTGACTTCTAGGTTCAGATCTAAGGCTCTACATCAGTAGCCTGGGTTTCAAAAGTCCTGAGCACTCAGCATCTCCCACAGAACATAAGAGATGCACAGGAATCCATCTTCTGAATGAATCACTTAGGAAGTATTTGCTTTTGTAAATTACTTTCTTCCTTTGGTGCTTGTTTTTGGAGGGTTTATTCGGGAGGGATTTTTTTTGGTCTGGGGAGGTTGAGGCTAGTGGCTGGTCTTTGGTGGTATTTTGTTTTGTGGGGGGGAGGGAGAGGTGTTGACATGGCTTGTGTTTCTGTTTTGTTGTTTCTTTGGATGGCATTCAGGATTGTGGCTTATGGATGCTGCAGTTGATTGAAAGAACTAAACTGTAACTTTCAAGAAGCACATTAAGACCTATTATTGGTGGAGGGGTGTGTGGCAGTATTTAAACTTGTCATTTCTCACCACTTCTGCTATTCTGCACTCTGTGACATTCTGCATCTGAATTGAAACACAAAGGCAACTGCTTCACAGATGGCTCTGCAGCAGGCAGAGATACTCCTCTTGCAATTAAAGATGCAGTACATGGAAAACAGAAGCACATCATCATTCAGTCACACACACACAACACTGCATTTCCTTTTTAAAGATTATGGCTTCAGTCAAAGGATTAGAACCTTTGGGGGATTCTGACTGCACTCTATACCTCATGAACTGTGTGAAGAAGGATTTTGTAAAAATTATTTACATATACTGTAACTAGTTGCTGCACTTCTTTTTAAACCTTAGTTTTCCAGTGGGCTTCTTTTACAAGTATTATCACCTATTTGGTAGCCACTGATGTTCCAAACTAGGTTACTGGGGGCAACCTGATACAGAAGGATTTAATGATAGGACTTTTGCTTTGGTATTTATAGATTGATTCAGGGGTTCATAAGTATAAGATATGATATTGTTTGGTGCTGTAGACCTGTGCCCATATCAGCTGAGGACAAACTTTGGCATGTTTCTGGGGAAAGAAGGAGGGCAAAGGAAAGGTTGTGTGGTGTTTTTGTGGTACAGCACACGTTTTTCTCTGATAGTATTGATGTCTCTGGAGATCGCTAAAAGCAGAGTTGTAATACGGTTGTTTAAATGCTTCCCACAACTTACATTAGATATACAGATGGCTTTTGTATCATCTTTCTTGTCATGTGTGAAATGAGTCTATACCTCACTGACTTCAGCAGCATTTCTTTGACCGGTTTTGTTGATTTGGATAGTGGAGGGAGGCTATGAAGAATTATGCTGCCGCTGCAGCATGTGTTTCTTCTATCTAGCAAAACACTGCATAGGTCGGCTGCTTGGTTTGGGAATCTTTCTCCTTAATCTTATCCAGCACTAGCAGAAAAGAGGTGGTATACTAATTATTACTTATAAATAGGGACTGGCTTAAATTGTGAAGTTTGGTAAATATTTATACTTCAGTACTTTTCATATTTGGTACCAGATGCTATGAGCATGCAGGGACAGGGATCACAGGAAAATTAAAAGTTACATACCTTTATTTCTGGCAGCAAATTTCCCTCATTTTAAAACATGTTTTACTGCAGTTAAACTAGGGATTTACTCATAATCCTGCAGACTGCTGCAGTAACTGGTAGAAACTTTGTTCCTAGCCAACCGATAGACCACTTTTAACTGTTTCTTTCTTTAAGCTGTTAATTATGTATCTTGTGTGGGTGCAGTGTGCAATAAACTGCCAGCCGCAGCGCCCAAATGTCTTCAGCCTACTCTGACAGACCTGATTAGTCTAGCTGCTTCTCATTCTGATTCTCATCTGCAGTTACATCATTGCTTTCTCTTTTTTGTCTGAAGGAAAAACTGCTCCTTAACCACTTCCATATACCAGTCATGTTGGTTAGCATATGATTGACTGACTTGTCACTGGTTTTTGAACAGGTACTAAAACTGTACATCAGATTTCCTTTGTTGCACAACATCAGTATTGCAGGAATATTGGGTAATATTCTTATTCAGTTAGTCAGTATTTGCAAACCCCACTTCAGGCTCACTGCAACTATACTTCTGAGATGCTGTTAAAAAAGTGTGATAAAACTTCAGAACTAAATGGCATTATATCAGAATTAACTGGCTGTGTATTTGTACCATTTCCTTCTACTGGACGGAATCAGCACTATTTATCATGGGCCCCAGACAGCTAGCGACTAAAGGAGATTCCCTTTTAGTTCAAAGAGTAGGAGCATGTGCTTTTGGAATAGGAGGAGGTGAGTTCTCTCCTCATTTTCACCACACCAATAGTTGCAGTTTGGTAACAGATGTGAAGACTGAAGAGGCCAGAGGTTTGTTATAATATTTTGATGATTTAGACATAACTGTAAATGACCTCCCATACAAATATTAAAAAAATCAACTGCAAGACATTCAGTTTCCACATATGAACTAGTCCTGAACCTGTATGGTTAACATCAGCTGCTAAGCACCTAGGACAGTTTATAAATGTAAATAATTTAACATTTACATTTCCCCTTTCAACCTAAAGTGCTTCACAAACTATATATCTATATACAGCAGCACAGAGGTGAAAAGCAGCAGGTAGGCAACCAGTGAACAGCTTGTTATTCAATAATGAGGGCCCAGGCAGGAATTTGGACAGGACAGCAAAGCAACCCCCTACTCTTGCAAACATGAGAAGCATTTTTAAAATGTCTATACACAGGACCAAGTTTTAAGGTTGGTTCAAAAAGACCCTACAACAGGAACACACCATTGTTCTGTTGAGTCACCCTACAAAGAACATGTGGTAGACTCTGCAAAAAGGTGCAGGGTGTTACTGTTGATTAATGATTAGTGCTGGCAGATGGATCTTGTTAGTGCCAAGCTGGATAAAAGAGAAGCTCTCTAGAAGGTGGGAATGGGTGAGGGGAAAGAAGAAGAAGAAGAAGAACATGACGACGAAGACGAAGAAGAAGAGGGTCCTGCAGTGAAACCCTAAGAACAGCTAGTTTCGGGGAGACTGTGTTATTGATAATGATACATTGAAGGAAGGGAATGTATTTTGGATGCTAATTCAGAATCTGAATACTTTGTTGAAACTGGCTAGAGACTAAAGTTAGGAGCTTCATTCACTGTTGTACTATTTCCACTGTGTGTGGGCTCTGCTGCTGCTGCTAAGAGACTGTAAAGTTAATGGATGTGTCTATGCATTAGGAATTCTCTCCTCTTTAGGGGAAGTATCCACTTGGCATAGAAATGGCTGCAGAACTCTAGCCCGCTCTTGCCCTTCTCATGTAGCTGTGACAGCATCTTGCTTTTGCAAACTCTGCAATAGCCCCTTCTGACCATAGGTCTAGCCACAAGTTAGGGTAGACCTGAGGCTGCTCTAATCTGTGCCAGACATCAAAACAGCCCCCAGCCAAACTGCAAATAGGGGAAGTATAAAGTTACAATTGCTTCCTACCGTTGGATCCTGCAACTAGCACAGCTTGGTGGCATTTGGGATTCAGGTCCACATGTGGAAAGCTGCAGGAAGCTATTTTTTTCTCTCATGGAAGGGTGGAGTGCAGAGGCAATCCTGTTAAGATTTAAACCTGTGGTTCTAGGTTGTCTAGAGATTTTAAACTAATATCATCCTTAATACTGTACTGCAAATGCATAAAGCAATTCTCAACTTCCTTTTGCCTATTGTAGACATTTTCACCTATGCAAAGGGGATGTAAATGCTACTACCAGTGTGAATAGAGAATTCAGTTTGGTAACCATATCTACCCAGCATGAAGAGGTGAAAATGTCTATACAGGATCCAAGGAGCAGTGAATAAACATGTACATTTGCCTGATTCAGGAAATATTCTGAATAATTAGGCATGTATGAAAACATGGAAAAGAAATGCCAAGGAATCACATCTTGTATCCAGAACACCACTGATTTCACCAGTCTTCCACAGGAGAATAAGGGTTCACACTGGTGGATCCCCTAGTAGGATAGAGCAAGAATCATTTAGCAACATCTGTGGAGCTCTGATTACATGTAGGTCATGGTCTAAGAGCCTGTACTATACAGAGTTGGATGAAGTTTTCAAAATAAAACCATGTATATTACTTTCTTTCTCTAAAATAACAAAACCAACTAATCAACTTTATGGAACAATCATTGATGAAATCAAACAATCAAATATCATAGTTTGTTTTTGTTACTGGTTTCTTTCTGTTCAATAAATCAAGCAGTCAAAAGATTTTTCCTCTATAACTTAGGTTAAAATTAGGGGGGAGGGGAGCAGAAGTCCCTCGGGCCTGAAATCTTGTACATCAGCTCTCAGAAACTTGTATTTTTTCCAGTATATTTATAAACCCTTAGCGGTAAGGTGTTTCAATGCAACACCAGCAAACCCTTAACTGTAACAGCATGAACAGTGCCACTCTAATAATGCCCTTATCTAAACCTGCTGATGTATGGCTGTCTTTGCGCACTGGGAACTACAGGTACTAATACACTAATTAATGATCAACCATAGACGCTAATCAAAAGACCATTAACCCAGAGTTTAAAATCCTTTTTTTGGAATCAGTGTAATTATTCAGCATGTGGTTCTATAAAACTAAGTACAGGTAAACTACAGTATTACTCACAGTCCCAAGCAGTTGAGGTAACCTGACAAAATTTAAGAAGCCATGAAAATTGTTCTGCAACGAGAGTTTTCTCCCTTCCCCTGCCCCTCTCAGATTTTGGACACTCCAATTATGCCTTTTCTGTTTTCTAATGGACAGAAATCTAATTTTCCTAACTTCTCATGGCTATTACTCCATTGGCATTTGTCAGCCTCCTTACCATTTTTCATACACCCTCTAATTCTTCAACAGACTTCTATAATGCAGTGCTCAGAATGGTCACAAGATTCCATGTGAAAACCCGCACAAAGAGGTATAAGTTAAAATAAAACTGCATCTCATCAGAATTTATCCCAAAGGAGGGAGGTTACTCTCCTTCAAGATTCATACCACATGATATAGCTTTAGATTACAGCTTCCCTAGCAGCCTGGCTGGCCAATACTGCTGACCTCCCAATTCCCTTTTCTGTGAAATCTGCTGTTTTGGAACCTGTGTTTTTGCTGTGTTTTATTCAGACATCCCACAAGGAGGCTCTGGCACAAGAAGCTTCTCTTCCTCTTGTTCCCCATAAGTATGATCCAGGGCCAGTGGGAGCCTTTATGTTAAGGGAGTCAAAGGACTCTACGCTAGTGTGGCCTTTCCAATGATGAAAATCTGATCAGGGAGAGGGAAAGACCAATGATTCTCTCCAAATAGGGGTTCAGTATTCATTCTTCTCCTATGTTCCCTAGAGTTCTGGGGATTATGACCTCCACTCTGCCTCCAGTGAGGGGCTGTAGCTTCATGCTACATTCCATCCAGCCTTTAATTTTAGATTTCCCTTCACCTGTCACTCTCAAATCCTTTCCCAAACAGCATTTTGCAGCTTTTATTATTAGACCACAATTCTTTTTCTAACTCCTGTTGGCTCTATTCTGCTTGTTATTTTGTATTTTGTCAGCCCTCCTATTTTTGCAGCATCTGCAAAGTTGAAAGCCTTGCCACATATTCACTCCCCCAGGTCACTAATGAACAGAGAAAATGACCAGGGGCTTGGAAACAATCCCTGAAGCACTCCATTTGTTACGGCATTTTTATCTGATTTCTCCATTTACAACCCTTCTCTTCAGCCTTAACAAGCAAACTCTTTATCTAGCTGAGTATTTCATTGTCAATACTATACTTTGCAACCTTACGCATTAGTCTTGTCTATGACATTGTATTGGAAAAGAGCTTGAAAAGCACTTCTCATTGCTACATCCACAAATACATTAATCAGATTTGTTAACCGTACCTCCCCTATTATAATGGATGCTAGCAGGCTTGCTTTGATTTAGTTCTGTAGTTAATCAAACAGCAAGTGACCTTTCAGAACATACTAGATGCTCAGCAGAGTGTTATAAGCCTGGAATTAAATAAAAAGATATCTGCTGTAACTGTGATAAGGAGGGAAAGGATTTGTACAAATCTTTTGGCTGGACTCCACTGTACCTCACCTTGTGGTAGGAAATCTGGCATGAATTGAACATCATGATAGTTAGTGATGTACCAAATGATTCACTCCGTTTTGTTCTATATGACCTAGATGTGATATAAGGCATGAGCAAGAAACCAAAGATTGGTTCTGAGGAGTATTAGCATTTATTTTAAGAAAACAGAAATCATGTAATTCTTAAGTTTTTTTAAAAAAATCTTAGGCATATTCAAGCCTGTAGAGGTACTAAAAACGTGTGTCATAGTGATTAAGTATATTTAATTGACGAGTGTGCAGAGTATTAGTATGAACCTCAAATCAATATTACTAACCTAATCTAAAGACAGCAGTTAAACCACAGCCTCATCCAATGAGTATATGCTCCTAAAAGAAGATCCATGAAAGAATTTAGGCACCTAAACCTCAGACTTAGGCAACTAAGTTCCTGTTTTAGGTTCTAACATCCCAGTTTTGGTTCCACTGCCATCCACAACACTCCTACTGACCTAGTAGGTGCCTAAACTCATTCAATGCCTCAGCTTTTCAGATTAAAATGTCCTTGTGTTTCTGTTTCTGAGCATGTGCAGTGCTACTCTGGGCATCCAGACTCCTCTCTATCCTAAGCCCTGGGGTGATTCACAAAGCACAGAAAGACATGCATTCATCCACCTAACTCTCATGGGAGGACCCATTATGGTAGGCATGTTCAGACTGCACCTATGCACAGGGCACCATTCAAAATCCAGCTGGATGAGATGGTGGTGCCCACCTTATAACTTCTAGCCCAGTGCCCAGAGCACTCATCTGTGATGTGGGAGATCAAGGTTCAGGTTCATGTCCCCACTCTCTGCCAGAGGGTGAGAAAGGATTTGAAGAAGGGTCTCCCACCTGTCAAGACAGAGCTCTAACCCCATGAGTTATTCTGATGTGGGGATCCCTCACTTGTTCCCATTGAACTTGTTCCACTATGGATAAATAATGAAAGAGAGGTTGGAACAGGGGGAAGGGACTCAGGGTCTCTAACATCCTGGGTAAGTGCCCCAATCACTGGACTATAGAGTCCTTCTCTCTCCTCCCATTCATTATATGGAGAGCCTTGGTGCCTTACTCAGTTTCATGGATTACAATCTTGTTCCTGTGATTTTCTAGGCACCTAAAAGTTAGGTGCTGTGTCAATCAGTATTGCAGCACCTAAGACCCTTCATGGATCCCACCTTGAGTAGAAGTAGCAGATCACTCCTATAGTTCTTCCTTCCCGTTGGGAGCATGCAACAGTAGAGTATTCTTGGAGTGCAGTTCCTTTTCAAATGCTGATGGTTGAGGATCTCCAGCTATTGTCTGCTGTAGCTTCAGTCATAAATGTCTGCTCAGTTTAGCTATACTGAACTCCCAATGACAAATGCCTTGTCACCAACACACTGAGTCCTGAGTGCATGTCTTAGGCCTGGTCCTGAGCTTTCAAAAAGGTTATCAATTGACACAGCACCTAACTTTTAGGTGCCTAGAAAATCACAGGAACAAGATTGTAATCCATGTCCCAGTCCTAATCCTGAATACCTAAAGGGGTCATCCATGAGGTTCAGACCTTGTTCTGACTGATAACATGACCCTCAGTAGGCCCCAGGCCTAGTCTTGAGCATCCAACAAGTCACTGACATTGCTTAAGCCTGGTTCCAAGTGCCCAGTGGAGTCACTGATAGGATCTCAGGCCTAGTACTGAATAGCCAGTGAGGGTCATTAACTTAGAACCCCACTCTGGACTCAGCAGAAAGTGCCTTATATCACCTGGATTGAGGCTTTCCCTGGCCCTGTGTTCCAGGCTGGACACAAAGTGAGCCCTTTACCCACAGGCCTCAGAGCATGCTGCAGGGAGACTGGGGAATTGCTATGTCATCTTCCTGGAGGCATCAACTCACATTAAAAGGGAGTGGGAAGATGTTACCATGGCAACCTTGTTCCCATCTTCATTGAAGCAAAAGGAGAGGCTGAGAGGGTTGCTATGGTAACATTCTCTATTTCAAGCACCAGCAGCTTAGAGGGAAAGTCAGGAGGGGTTGCTATAGAAACCATTCTCCCATTGGGGCATCAGCAGGTTTGGTTTCTTGGCAGCCTCCCTACTCAATTTCAAAGCATCCACATCCTAAAATGGAAAGAAATCCTCCCCTGAACCCAAGAATAATTCCCTTCACACCAGTTCCCTGCATTACCTATTGAATTGCCAGGGGTGATAGCTTCCCCATCCTGCCAGCCGAGAAAGTAACTTTCTTGGTGCTGTTTTGACTATCTTTTGGCACCTTTAATACCCGCCTCAAACCTTGGTGTAAATGATTACACTCGGTTAAATTGCTGTGACCCTCTAATTTGCAGAGCATTTCAATATACAGTTGGACCCAAAAGTATGCACAGGGACCAGTTATTAGATAAACTGAGGTATCAACCCCAGTTACTCTTTCACAAATGGTTGGAATCATTAATCATCCATCTGGCTTGTGGCAGAGATACTCCAAGTGTTCTTGTAGAAGTGAGCGACAGATCTATGCTTTAATCTAGAAATACTTCCCACTTAGCAGATCTACTTTGCTCATGTTCATTTAAGGTGTGGTGGTCATGAGCCATGTCTGATTAGGTAGCCTTTTTGAAGGAATTATCTGCACCACTTCAATGGGAGTGCACTCGGTAGCATGAACAGAAAATTATTCAAAATCCAAAAAATATCTCTGGAACATTTAAAATTCACAGAAGACCTGCTGGTCTCAGGTATTCTTAGTCCTTCTGAGTATAAAAGATCAAAACAGCTTGGCTGCTTCACCAAACTCCATTTACCAAAATCCCCACTTATCTTAGTACATATATGGAGTCTCCCAAATTCCTGCTAGAAATGACTTGTTTTGAAGTCTGCCATTGCTCTACACTAGAGAATATTTGCCACATTTAGTAGTTGTTACCAAAAGCTTTGATATGGAAGTTAGACCAGAGGACTAAAACCATGTGGCCACAACTGAAAGTATACCTCAAAGAGAAACCACTGTTAGTGATCACAGGACACACACATACTTCATATTTGAGATTCCCAAATAACATTTTTCATTACAAATCATTTCTTAGTTACTCTGATCCAAATAATAATATTCAAGAATCCATCCACAGGATTCACCCAGGAATTTCTGTGCATACTTTGGAATTTCACATGACTATTTCAGGTAAGGATCCTGACACACATATAATCAGGTTACCTAGTTCTGAATCAACATGCAGGTAGGTCAGAATCTCACCTCAGATATTGGAACCGCCATAAAATTTTGACTGAAGTGTTATACAGCTAGTTGCCCTGTCCCTAGTAGAGAAAAAATACAATTGCAGACAGCTGATCAACAATGGACCCTTTAGAAGGTTCACAGACCAGAGAGTGCTGAAGCAAATCCTTTTGAGAGAGAAACAAAATGATCTTGTCATATATTTGACTACAAAATTACTAATTTCTACACTCTTTTGTTGGGGAAGCTCATGGAATAACCATAGAAACCATGTGGTGATAATGTTTTTCAAGAGGAGGGAAGATATCATTCAATTTTTAATAAGGAGGACATATCTCACACAGGACTCCAGCAGTCTCAAAGGAAACCTTTGCACTCTGGTATTCCAAATTCATACAGATCAGCATTACAGACTTCATACCATAGAAATCATTGGGAAAAGATAATTTCTCTCCACTAGACTCTGAACCTTGAATTTGTGGTGACTGTTGTGCAGAGAACTTTCCTTGTGCTTTCTTCAAACTGTTTAAAATATCTGTGTGTTCCAGTTTTTCAGAGTAGTTTCTTTCTGTTGGCAATGATATTATCCAGCGGAGTAACACATGAAAAACAAGAGTCTGATCTACTTCTCTGTGCATAGTTTTCTCCTGCTTTTTTCTTGTGAAGCCTTTCCCCTTTCCTGAATGCTGTCCTACTAGACATTGTCTGTTACAGCTTTCCCCCTAATCCATTTTGTTTCTTACAGCTGTCCCCTTAGTCCATTTTGTTTTTGTTCTCCTGTGGCCGCCCCTCCCTGGCTGTTAAGTTGTTTACCAGGGCCACTGCCCTTCTCAAAGGGAGGGCCCCTTAAGTTGTTTACCAAGAGCCATTGCCCTTCTCAAAGGGATGGCCACTTGTGCTGCGTGCTAAGTGGGACAACTGCCCTGTTCAAAGGGTTGGTCCTGTTATCACCTTGTTAAACCTGGGCTCGGTGTAGGGTAGGCAATGTCCAAAGCTGTAAGACCTAATGTGTTTTTGAGATCCTGGGCATGAGTCATAGGCCCCATGTGCTTTTGAGTCATGAGGTGGAACTCACGCCTATGGTCCAGGACTCTGCCCAGGCATGTCTCTATGCTCGCCTGCAGTTTTTCCCTGTAACTCCTCCCCTGTGACAGAAGGAGCCTATCAGGATTACTGGCGGGGAAACTGCCTGAGTTTGCCTTTAAGAACAGGCATTTTTGAAACAAACATCAGAAAGTTTCCTGCATTGCTACCTGGTCTGATCAGCCAGGGGTTCTGGGGGGGTCCTTTCTCCGCTCTCGTTTTATTTTTGAGCGTACCCCCGTTTTAACCCCCCCCCCCAAAGAACGAATTGCTGCCTGAGAGACCTCCTGATTATCAAGACCGTGCCGAGCCCTCCTTGCTTCTTCTGATGCTGTTGCTGCTTCTGCCTTTGCTGCTGCCTTGGGGACTGGTGAGAATCCCTCTGTGAAACTTTCTATTAGCCCACGAAAGCTCATGCTTCAAAACTTTATAGTTAGTCTTTAAGGTGCCACAGGACTTTGTTACCTCTGCTATTCTAGACTAACACGGCTACCTCTCTGATTCTTTCTATACTTAATTACTTTAGCTGCTGGCTCTGTTTCCCCAACACACAGACTCTTAAACTAAACTCCTTGGTCTGTGTCTTAAAACCTCTCTTAAACTCCTTGGTCTGTGTCTTTAAACCTCTCTTAAACTCCTTGGTCTGTGTCTTAAAACCTCTCTTAAACTCCTTGGTCTGTGTCTTAAAACCTCTCTTAGACTTAAACTAAACCTTGGTCTGTGTCTTAAAACCTCTCTTAAACTCCTTGGTCTGTATCTGTAATCTGTTTCTTGCTTTGCAGCACCTTTGCTGCTAGAAATAAGCCTGTGCCTTCCTGGACTGTACCTGGGCACACACCACCCTGCCCTCTGAAACTACCCCTAGTATAAGGTGCACCCATTAGGTTAGATTTTGTCTTTTAGATAAGTTGTAATGTCATTTTGCATAGCTGTAGTTAAGTTAGGTTTAGGAAATTGCTTGCATTGTACCCTGTAAGTTAGCCTTAAAGAATTGTTGCATTGTGTTTTGTTACTTGCTAATTTGTGTAGTTTTGGTTAAGTTAAATCATAGATAAGATTTTACTGTGTTTTGTATAATTGTCTCTCTGCTGTTTAAACTTGCAGCCTGTCTGTTCTGTGTTTCCCTGAGTTTAAATCTCCCTCCACCACGTGCTCCTCTTCCCCCATCCCCCAACCTTACTTATCTACCACTTTCTTTCTCTCTCTCTCTCTCTCTCCCTCTCTGCTGTTTCAACTTACTTCTTCTCTCTCTCTCTTTCTAGCATAAAACCCCATTGGTTACCCCTTTCTCTCTAACACATCTCACATTTTACATTTACATTTTTACCTAAAATTGTTGGTTATTTAACACATTTTACCCATACTGTTAGTTGGTTATATGCTGCTGTGACACACTCTTTACATAGAAATTGTTAGCTACCTGTTACATTTATACTTCAGTGTTAATTGGTTACCAACTGTATTGTACCCCACTATTGAAACCCCCTATCCCATTTACTAAAAGAAACCCCTCCCCAATTGTCTACTTTAACAAACCCCATACCCATCACTATTAAATTTTCCCTGTTTTTGCATTTTCTTAATAAAGTTTATTTTGCACCCCACCTGTGTGGTAATTGCTCCCCAAGATCCCATATACCTGCTCGCAGGGACAGACATTTCACAGAAATAAGTAAAGTTGCTGAAATAGATTCTTATTGCACTTAACAGGAGTGACTACACTGAAGTCAATGGAATTACACTGGGATAAAATTGATGAGAATAGAATTAGGCCCATGGTTCCTGCCCTGAAGATCTTATGGTCTAAACCTTGGGATAGGAAGGCAAGCGTGACTGTAATAAGATTATGTGGTTCTTAAATAAGAACATGGCTTAAAACTAAGAGAGACTTCTCAAAAATAGTGCATTTCATTTCAATAAGTAAGTACTTATATAAAACCCCACCCCTCTTAGATATTGCACAAATGCTTCTAAAACAATACATGCTCTAAAACTAGCATGTATTAATTTTCAATATCATGATAAACACATTAGATATTGAATCCTTCTTGAAAATAGTGAATAACAGCATGTATTCTAGCACAATTTGAACATTACTAATTCAAAAATAGTATAGTAGAACTAGTGAATAGTATATTTTGTAGTATTATTGTAGTTTTTGGCCTAAGGTTTCGAAGTGGCATAAACTATTTTAAATATAGATCTTCAGTTCCTTCCAGCAAATTAGTGAAAATCAGACCTTAATAAGAGAGACATCTGACTAGATATCATTCATCTAAAACTTTAAATGGGAGATGTGCCATTGGTGGTTTTCTGCATCTAATTTGACTTACTTATTGGGTTAAACACAACAGAATTTACAAGTATAAATATTTAGAGAGAAAGGATAGCAGATGTCATAGTAAACCAGTTAAAACAGATACCATAGGGCTGGAAATGGCATATAACCCCATATATCACTGTTAATGCTTCTAATGAAGCTGGAAATTAATTCTTCCTTCATATCCAGGTCTTTACATGCTAGGCAGAGAATATCCATTTTTAGACAGAAAACCTTAGGGAAAGTGGATACTGAGAGAGAAGCTTCAAAACCAATTTGTGCGGTGGTATAGGAACAATCCTTCTCTCCTGGGATGCCTTCAGTGGCATCAGTTATGAATACTGAAGTATGGGGACTCATAAATAAGAGAGGCTTGGAAGAAATAGGAAAAAAAGATGAGACAGAGAGTAAATGAGAGAGAGTTTTCACAATTAGCAAAGCTGCTTCACTTACCTGAAATATTTTTGACAAATTGTTAAAGAGGGCTTGACCAGCACTGACTTTGTGTTTGACTCCTCTGACTGTACCATTTTTGCTCAGAATGTTGACGCGTTTTGTACCATAGCCCCTCTCTTTAGTAGCTCTCACTAAAATGAGCAAGTCATCTTGCTCATTCTCATTTTCATCACATTCAGAACCTAAATGTCCATTCTGCTGTCCATCCGCTTCACTCAGTCTGCTGGTTTGGTCAGTCTCTGAACTACTGGTGTATTCAGAATCCAAAGAGTCTGCCGTTTCTCCATCTGCATAAACTTCCTTCAGGACTCTCCCACTATGAGAGGAAGCAATTCGAAATCGTACTTTCCTCAGCTGCCTCTCACCTTCCGTCTTCATCTCGCTTTTAAGCATTGTCCCATCTATTGATATCAGCCATTTACATTGTTCTGGTTTAGGCTGTGATTGTAACTGCCAGCTTGTCACACTGAAAACAATATCAGAACTTTTTTCCAGGGACAGCAGCACTCATATTAAACTGAGGTGTAAAGGAAAGAGGATTCCCAAGAACCTGCACTGCCGTTCTACAGTTAATAATGAATGTGTTTGTGCTATGGTTACCTTTAAACTAAAACCTGCAAAATGATATCATCAATTAAATATTAAAGAGCCATTGTGTTGGGGTTTTTTAGCAGTTAGAGAGAGTATTAATTGATTGAAACCAAAATTCAGATCAGCATCTAAGAAACATAATAAGTTACATGAGTTCACGTGAATAAAACTGTTGAAAAGTGCAAAAAGGAAGAAAGAATTTTCCTCAGGATTCATCTGTGTAGAATTATTAGGGCCCTTCATTTTCAGTTTTTATTTTATTTTATTTTTCCTGGGAATTTATCAGTGTTTATTACCACCACAACAAAAACAGGTGAAAATCAGTACCAAAAACTATTAATATTTTTTCTGGGCAAATACTAGGGTTTATTCTCGTGGACAGAAAGACGGGGGGAGAGGGAAGGGGATAAGGTATTCAGTAGATTAAGGCTTTGAATTCCATTCATTAATGTGGTTTGCTGCAGAATTAAAACAAAACTCAAAACACAATGCCACCTTTGAGCTTAAGAAAACAATACATCTCTGATCCCCAAATAAAACTTTTCATTTGAATAAACAGTTCTCTGTTGTAGGCTTAAAACTATTAGCCTACAAAAATTTACATTTCATAATTGAGCCATACCATTTGCACCGCAGTAATTCAACTTCCTCCTTTTCTCTTTTTTTTTTTTTTTTTTTTTTTTTTTGCTTTTTTAAAACTTTCAAATACTTCCTTGTATTCTGAAATGTATTCTGAGTCAGATTTTCATTTTCTTCCCATGTTAGCATGTCAAATCTTTAAATCCTTATCTGCTAACAGATTGAAAGGTGTACGTGATGGGCGTGAGATTCATCAGTACATTCAGCTGCACATGCATTTTAGAGCTTGCATGCATGCCTGTTTGTTTACTATGTATATCTTCTAGACCAGGGGTCGGGAACCTATGGCTCGCGAGCCAGATGTGGCTCTTTTGAGCCTGTCATCTGGCTCGCGGCGCTGCTGTGACGGCTGGGGGGCGGGGGAGGCGGTGTGGCGCGGCTCTGAAAGCAAGGCGGGGGAGGCGGTGTGGCGCGGCTCTGAAAGCGAGGCTGGGGGGCGGGGCGGTCTGGCGTGGCTCTGAAAGCGAGGCTGGGGGGCGGGGTGGTGTGGCGCGGCTCTGAAAGCGAGGCTGGGGGGCGTGTCGCTCCTCTCCTTCCCTCGCTGGAGTTGGGTCACAGCAGCGTGACCCAGCGAACAAGTAAGCACGGGGGGGAGCCGTTAGCAAAGGGGCGTTGGGGGGAGGCTGGGCTGGGAGCCGTTTGCCGGCGGGCGTTGGGGGGAGGCTGGGCTGGGAGCCGTTTGCCGGCGGGCGTTGGGGGGAGGCTGGGCTGGGAGCCGTTTGCCGGCGGGCGTTGGGGGGAGGCTGGGCTGGGAGCCGTTTGCCGGCGGGCGTTGGGGGGAGGCTGGGCTGGGAGCCGTTTGCCGGCGGGCGTTGGGGGGAGGCTGGGCTGGGAGCCGTTTGCCGGCGGGCGTTGGGGGGAGGCTGGGCTGGGAGCCGTTTGCCGGCGGGCGTTGGGGGCAGGCTGGGCTGGGAGCCGTTTGCCGGCGGGCGTTGGGGGGAGGCTGGGCTGGGAGCCGTTTGCCGGCGGGCGTTGGGGGGAGGCTGGGCTGGGAGCCGTTTGCCGGCGGGTGTTGGGGGCAGGCCGGGCTGGGTGGGTCAGTTGGGGGGGCGGGAAGGAGAGCGCGGCGGCGGCGGCGGGGGGGGGAAGGAGAGCGCGGCGGCGGCGGCGGGGGGGGAAGGAGAGCACGGCGGAGGCGGCGGGGGGGGAAGGAGAGCGCGGCGGCGGTGGCGGGGGGGAAGGAGAGCGCGGCGGCGGTGGCGGGGGGGGAAGGAGAGCGCGGCGGCGGTGGCGGGGGGGGAAGGAGAGCGCGGCGGCGGTGGCGGGGGGGAAGGAGAGCGCGGCGGCGGTGGCGGGGGGGGAAGGAGAGCGCGGCGGCGGTGGCGGGGGGGGAAGGAGAGCGCGGCGGCGGTGGCGGGGGGGGGGAAGGAGAGCGCGGCGGCGGTGGCGGGGGGGGGAAGGAGAGCGCGGCGGCGGTGGCGGGGGGGGGGAAGGAGAGCGCGGCGGCGGTGGCGGGGGGGGAAGGAGAGCGCGGCGGCGGCGGCGGGGGGGGGAAGGAGAGCACAGCGGCGGTGGCGGGGGGGGAAGGAGAGCGCGGCGGCGGTGGCGGGGGGGGAAGGAGAGCGCGGCGGCGGTGGCGGGGGGGAAGGAGAGCGCGGCGGCGGTGGCGGGGGGGGAAGGAGAGCGCGGCGGCGGTGGCGGGGGGGGAAGGAGAGCGCGGCGGCGGTGGCGGGGGGGGGGGAAGGAGAGCGCGGCGGCGGCGGCGGGGGGGGGGGGAGGAGAGCGCGGCGGCGGGGGGGGGCTACTATATGGCTCGGCCGGGGCAGGGGGGGGCTACTATATGGCTCTCTGAGCCAAAAAGGTTCCCGACCCCTGTTCTAGACTAATACATACCCTTGCTTCAACAGGCAGCTTTGCATATACAGACAAATTAATGTATTATTGTAATAACTACATGGCATGCAACATATTGTGTTTTCCTAATAAAACATGTTATTTTTATATATTTGAATGTTACAAAAGTAGGATGATATCAAATATAACTGAATAATACTTTTTGTAAACCCAGGATTTTTACTGTAAAAATTAATTTAAACTGAAAATGAAGGGGTTTAAGAATTATATATACACTTTGCCCTTCGGGGGAAAATCCTGTGCTCCAATTTTTTGTATTGGACTATCAGTTTGAAATACATCAAATTCCATAGCTCCAAAAGTAATGCAGACTGTCCTAATAAGAGAATACTACATGAATTCACCAAATCCCAATTATCCTGCAAATAAGAAGAGGAAAATATTTTTTTAAAGTACTGTTGTAACTTCTCAACATTATATTTCTCCCATTTTATGCCATTATAACCTCACTGAAAATCAATGGAATTTTACTGACCAAAACAGTACAACATAGGGATTAATAAGGATGGTTTTTGAAGTTCAGACTAAAATCTAAACATTCAGATCAAATCCAGCATTTCAGAGAGAATCAAAAAAGTGCTGTTTGTGAAACAACACTTACAGGAAAAAAGAAACCAGTGCGTATAGGTCACAAGCCACATTGAAATGTTTGAAACATGTTACTCAATCATTCCCAAGCTATTAGTATCTTAGCATATTGCCGGTACGTGAACTTTACATATTCCTGCCATAAATTAATTAAATGTTTAGAATTAATATTACATACTGAATGTACTCTTCCTCTCTACATTCTTCAATATTTGATAATCCCATTAAAATTAAACCTCTTATTGCCATGCCTAAGGCAACTGTTTTAATTAAAACTCTAATTCTGACTCATATCTCTATTAGAAATTCACATAAAAGTATGTGTGAATGTTTATGTGTTTAGTATGAAGATGCTGTGACTTTTTTAAAATGATCAAAAGAGAAATAGGCATTAGGGGGTTGAACTTAACCTGAATTTCTTAGATGATGATTTATTATTTGTATTACCATAGTACCTAGGACCACTATTCATGGGCCAGGACCCATTGTGCTAGGTGCTGTACATACAAAGGAAAAAAAGACAGTCCCTGCCTGAAAAAGCTTACAATCTAAGTGTAAGACAAGAGAACAGATGGCTACAGACAGACCGACAGGGACTACTAGGAAGCAATAAGACCATATTGGTCAGCATGAGAGGTGGTGATCCCAGCACATCAGCAGCCGACCTGCTGTCAAGTTTTTTTTAGAGGCATCACTGAAAAAGAGAGTTTGAAGAAGGGTTTTGAAGGTGGCTAATGAGGTAACTTTGCAGTTATCTACAGAGAATTCCTTCCTGAGCTTGTGGAGCAACATGGGAAAAAACACAAAGGTTCTTGTGTGAAAATTTAACAAAAGGGCAACAGAGGCTAAAATCATGCACCGGTTAGAGGCAGGGGTCAATAACGAATGAAGGATGATGTGTAAGGTGAAAATAGCCCTTGAAAGTGATAAGTGGTTTATGAGAGTTTGGCTTTGGAAGGATAGTGACAAAGGACTTTCCATACTGGATCAGCCCATGATCCCTCTGGTTCAATATTCTGTCTCCAGCACTGGCCAGTGCCCAGTTCTTCAGCAGAAGGTACAAGAAAAACAGCAGGTCAATGTGGAATAATGTACTTCTCCACAAAGGTCTCATTCTAATCCCTAAAAGTTAGAGAAAGATTGTTAAAAGATCATTTTAAAACCTGAGGGATAGTAGCTTGAAAGTTTACATTATTACTTTTAAAACCACGTGTTGTTTAGTTATGTTTAACTTTCAAGAAGAAATGTTGGTGTTTAGTGCTAATATCACTCTTTCTTACCAGTCAAACGTATGTTAGCAAAGCATGGATTACTTCCCTGGATGTTGCTTTTTAACACTGCATCCTTCAAGTGAAATGTTTTGGGAAAGTCTGGCACCAGGGAAGCGTATAGCTAGGAACAAGTGCCCGAGCCCGGATGGACAGACTCACGCTAGCTCAGCTCAAGCTAGCATAATACAAAGAACATTGTGGAAATTGCAGCCCCAACTGAGACTCAAGTAAGTCACACTTGCTCAGACCCAGAGAGTCAAGTCAGCTTGAGAACCTGGCTCCCCAAGCCACAACACTCACACAGCTATTTTTAGCACACTTGCTCGAGCTCCACTAGCATGAGCCTGTCTGCTCAGAATGGAAGGCTTACTCTCAGCTGTACTGTAGATATACCCTCATTGACCCTCCATCCCCCATAACAAAATGGTCCCACAATGCCTGACTGAAGCATCTAGCCTCTCCTGTAGTACAAATAGCAGTGATTAATTATTGATTTAATATTTTCTAAAATTTAAATAAAATATTACAAAAAGTATGTATAATGAGACACATTTTCAAATGTGTGCATAAGAACCTGAAAAGACCATTCTGAAAGCCTAGCACCTTGCCTATTTTTGGTGCAACATAAATAAAACTAGGCCTTTGAACCTGGAATCGGATCCTTTTCATAACACAGTTTAGATATGTGGATCTTCAGTGCAGAGCTATAAGCAAGCCTGTTTTCTAAAGCTTCCCTTAGGGGGCATCAATTGGTGGAATTAGGCAAAGGGGTTATGAGAGGGAGGAGTTGGTGCAGGGAAATGGATTATGGAGATGCTTTGAGAGCATTGGCCCACTTAACAATTTTTTAATGTTTTCCAAGCTCTTTATAGGCACTTAAAAGTTAAATAAATTCTAGTTTGCAGTGTTGTTGTAGCTGTGTTGGTCCCAGGATGTTAGAGAGAAAAGGTGGGTGAGGTAATACCTTTTACTGGACCAACTTCGGTTGGTTAAAGAGATAAGTGTTTGAGTTTCTTTTTCAGCTCTGGGAAAGGTTCTCTAAGTGTCACAGCCAAGCACAGGGTGGAACAGGTTCTTTAGCATAAGGAGCTAACATCTTTGGGAAAAGGGAAATATAGTGTCCATCTTTACAAAAGGTAAAAAGGAGAATCCAGGGAACTATAGACCAGTCAACCTCACCTCAGTCCCTGGAAAAATCATGAAGCAGGTCCTCAATGAATCCATTTTGAAGCACTTGGAGGAGAGGAAGCTGATCAGGAAAAGTCAACATGGATTCACCAAGGGCAAATCATGCCTGACCAACCTGATTGCTTTCCGTGATGAGATAACTGGCTCTGGGGATATGTGGAAAGCAGTGGACATGATATATCTTGACTTTAGCAAAGCTTTCTATCCATCATACAGTCCATTCATCCAATCCATGCTTCTTTAACTTGCTGGCAAGAATACTGTGATAAAGTATTTCTCTGACTTTCTATATTCTGGTTAAGGTTCTGGCGGGTAAAGGAAGCAGTTCCAGGTCTAATGCAGATAGGGTGACCAGATGTCCTGATTTTATAGTGACAGTCCCTATATTTGGGGCTTTTTCTTATATGGGCACCTATTATCCCCCACACTCTGTCCCAATTTTTCATACTTGCTGTCTGGTCACCCTAATTGCAGAATGTTTAAAGGAAATTAAGGGGAGGAAGATAAGCATTTGTGTGCTAGAAAAGGCTTTCAGCCTTTTACTCTCATCAGACTACATTTAATTGGAATAGGGTTGGGGCTGCTTTTAAAAAGGCAAGAGTAAAGCAATAGAAATGTGAAATAACACCTTTAAAAATGTTTGTATGTTTTTATCCTGAGTTTATTAGATTGCATAGAATTATCTGGGCATGTCCCTGAATGAATATTGGATGCCCAAGTACAGATATAAGAACCCATCTCTGCTTTACACCTGGGGATTGGATGCAACTGGGGAGGAATTACACTTTTTTTGCATTTTAAGTGCACAAAATGTGATTTTTATCTCACTTAAATTAGTGAAAATTAGGAGTAACTCTTTAAAGCTAAAGAAATTTGTACTTGTGTAAATCCTATCTAACAGAGATCAGAATCAGGCTCTAAAACTGTAGGATTACTTCTTATCTTCAGTCTATGAACTAGAAATACTAATGATTAATGATACTTCATAACATTAGTGTCTGGTTGTCAGACATATTTTCCCACTGAAAAGAGGTGATTTATTGCATTATCAACTATTATTTACACAGAAGAAATGAACTAAAAATAATAAATGACAAGACTCAAAATGTATTATCATCCATTCGAGAAGAAAAACAGCTTATATTGAACTCTGTATTTGTATCAAATATGTATATCTGACACTGTATAAAATTAAGTCTCTCCAGGGGCTGAATCACAGTGATTGCAAAATTGTTGCTTACTCACATGAACTGTGACAGCCAACATAATTCATTTGCAAACACTGATTTAAAATTACGAACATTCTTGAAGCAGAATAATAGCTTCTGGTGGTATCCTTTTTTACTAATATTTTTCCTTAAAGCTCTACAGCAAAGCTCAATTGGTTTGCAAAGAATTTGGGCTGCATTACAAGATGTGAATGTCTGTGTAAGCCTCACTTTACATGAAACATTTAAATTATTTTTTTCTCTCTAGCAGATCCTCCCTGAATTTTACCATGGGCTTGATCTCATGCGCATCTGAGTCAGAAAGCAAAGCTCCCATTGACTTCAGTGTGCAGGATTAGGCCCTATCTGAGTAATTAAATGATGGCCTGATGCAGTTAATGAAAATAGTGATAACGTAGCAGCAAGTAAATGCAGAATTACTCAGACTTTCATTTTAAATTATACTCTAGCTGTGTTAACCGAGTACTATTATTGTGTTATTATGAGCATCACTCAGTCAGACGGTAATTCAGTTTTTCATTAGAAAATATTTTATGTGACACTGTGTGTGGTCATGACAATGAGATGCTGAATGCATTAGTTGCTCTGGAGCAAGACAAGTGAACACTGTGCAAGCTGCCCAATAGCACTCTCCCATTGTGCACTTCAATCCTCACCTACAATCATCCTCAGTAGTCCAGTTGTGAATCTATTCCAGTAGTTTTGGGATATGTACAACATCCATCGGGAAACAGATTCAAAGCAGAAAGCTAGTTTCATTTGTGACATAATAAAATGTGAATGTAGGATCAAAGAGCTAAAAGGCATATGTTTGTATTGTCTCTCACACACGCTATGGTCTCCATGAAGTTCAATATTCTCAATGGAAGCTCTTTGAGGACAGGAAGGGTAGATTTTTGCCTACCCTGGTTTTGTCCCACTTACAGATTTGTTTACCTATTGTTGTAAACTGACATATCTTGATGTGTCAATATTGTCTCTGCACTTTCAGATGTCATCAGCTTCCACTGCATATTCTTCTTCTTCTTTTTCTAGTTTCTGTGGTCAGAGTACTTTTTATTCAGCAAGGCATTTCATCTAGTGAACAATATCCATCCAAATCTAATGCAGTAATGACACATTTCTTGCCTGATAATGTCATTCTTTCTGAAGCACTTATTTGTTTTAGTTCTTTGTCACTGGATTTTATTTTCAAGTACTAACTTACTTCCTTTCTCTTTTTCTATTCTTTATGCTTTTACCTTTAACTGCTGGTGTTCAGTGCTGAGTGACTGTTTGCCTTCTCCCATTTCTCTCTCTTTTTAAAAAATGTTACAATTCAGTTTTCTTTACCTCCTTTGTTTTTTATGTCCTGTCTCCAGGCAAGAATATTTGCAAAATACATTTTGGATTTTTTTACGAGACAGAGAAATATAGTACATGAATGAAACAGTCATTTTGCAATCTTAAAGTCCTTGTCTAGAAGACTCTGGTTTTGATTTCTATTTGTTTGTTCATTTTTATCCCTTATGAAAATGAGGGATGCATAGCACTGAAGAGAGCAAGGTATGGTGCCAATAGGTGGTGAAAAAGCTTTACCACTCTCCTAAATACTTGTCAATATTGCTGCCACTGCTCCAGCCCTGGGCCTCCATAGAACAAAGACTATCACCAAGCATAGCCAAAATGTATGTTTCCTGTGTGATCGGAGCCGGGTAGGTAGGCAGGTAGATTTGCAATATTAACAATGCAGGCCCAGGGGAAATGTGACACTTTCATAGTATGGTACTCCTAGTTCCCCCACTTCCACTCAAAGCTCCTACTTCCTCTCCTTTAGGTTTCACTCCCAGCCATCCCCGTAACTTAACACCATCCTACTCTTACATCATTGCAAGCCCCAAATAATAACTTCCTCGGCACTTTGACAGCAGATCCTCCTTTTCTTCCTGCTAGCAAAAGGGGTTGCAGCTGTATAGTCCTTTCTTTCTCTTCCCCAGGATCCGAACCAGCTAGGGTTGCCAATTATGGTTGGACATATTCCTGGAGGTTTCATCACATGACATAATTTTTAATTAAAGATTAGTCTTTATTTCCTGGAGACTCCAAGACAATCCTGGAGGTTTGGCAACCTCATAAGCAGCACTACCCTGATCCTTTCTTTCCTAACCACTCTTTGTCACCTTCTCATTGAGCTGCGCTGAAATGAGGAAAAAAAGAATGTCAAGGAAGAAGAAGAAGAAGAGTGGCAGCTGCTGGCTACTCCTCAGCAGAGGAATGAAGGACTCCTAACAGTGGGAGGGAAATCTTGTGGAGGAAAGTTATTTTTTCTCCCCTATGCAAGAGGCAAGGAAGTCCAATGATAATGTCCCTTACCACTTCTAATCCTCTCCAGGACAACAGGAAGGAAATCTATGAGGAGAGCACACCAAGTCCTGGAGAAAAAGGATGGTTCTACAGAGACCCATCACTAAAATGATGTAGGGAGTGGCTGCACCCATCCATCATTGCATCTCACAACAATAGATAAGCATGTTACCTTGATGTCCCTACTAATTAAGATGTTCTATAGCAAAAGAGTTATTGGTATTGACACGTTGATTGACTTCATTAGGCTTACGAGTTATCATCCAGCAATTGGATTGTAGCAATATAAAATGGAGCAGAAGACACGTCTATGGATTCAGTCCATACTTCTGCAGGCTATAGAAAACAGCATGGTGTTGATCTGCTTGTGAAAAAATATATTTAGTACCAGACCAGGTTAGAAATGTAATGACATTAAGATGAAAGCTTGAATCCTGCAGAAGTTAATGGAGGAATAAAATTGGGGATGAAACCCTCATAGACAGACGAATCCAGGTACCCAAAAGAACAGAAGGAGAATGCCTAATACACATCTTTGAAACCAGATTTTGAATGTATGGAATCAGATCACAGATCGTTTAAATCTGCTTAGCTCCATTTATTTCAACTGACCTGTCAATTTACAGCTGCTGAGGATCTCGCCCATGATCTCCATATTTGAATATGGAGTGTATAGTCCCCTGTATAATTTAGATCTGTGAGTTCCCTTTTTATTCTTGACTTTACACGGCTCATATTGGCTGTCCTTCACTTCAGTAGAAGACCATAACTACAGAGACTGGATTGTAGCAATATAAAATCCACACAAATGAAGCAGAGTCTAACTAAGGACTACAGCTTGAAAAAGAACATGTACCATATTCATTGACTAGCTCTGCAGAAGAGACATAAACTGTACTTTTTAAAACCACTATAAAATGTACTTTACAAGACTAGCTGATGGTAAAAGTGGGACAAAAAACAAAGGTGACAAAGAACTGTTGGAATGAGTAATGTCAAAATAGCAGTAAATAGGAAATTGAAACATAGAAAAGAGACTGTATTGGAAGATAACATGTCAAAATCATGAAAAGTTAAAGAGCAAATAGCTAGACTAAAATAAATTAGTGTCTACTTAATTTGAACTCGTGATAAACTTTACAGGGCAGTTTACCATATGACAAACAGTTACAATCTCTCTCGTTGTACATTGCAAGAGAGACCATTTTATCATATTTACACATGTTGTGGGTGTTTTAAATTGTTTTCAGATTATGAAGTACCTACAGCAAATGTGAAGGTAATAACTGTGGCACAACAGTACCATTCATTAGTAGTCAGATGGTATGAATTATTACTGACATCTCTTATGCTATTAACGTTTGAATACATTATGGTATCTACTTGCAGCTGGCTGTAGACTTTGGTATGGTAAGAGCAACCCATGATCATATCACTGTTATCTGTAGTCATGGAAGTGGTGATAATGTGATATGTGTTTAATACCTGGCTTGCCAAGATTTTTAGATTAAAACTAAAATCCATAACATAGTACTTGGTAATCACAGATCTTACCAATGATTAGTGTGGCACTGATTGTGTATGTTGCTTTTTATACAGCTATAGGTTATGCTTCCCCCATTTCTCAAGTTGGCACTGAAAAGGTAAAATAATTGAGAATTGTAAGTGAGATTTCAGAAAAAAATATATAGTGGTTTTATAACAATGGAGGAAATAGACACACTTACTGAATCTTCTTTCGCTAGCATGGAACATTTTAGAGCACACATTTATAGAGGGGAGGAATTGATTATTATATCAACGTTTTGCTGCAGCAGAAAATAAAATGAATCGGTCCTACCAACTAAACACAGATTGCACTAGCATGTCATAAAATCTAACTGTACCACACTCTGGTACAGTTCATTGATAACCCAGCTAGATGTATTATCACCAAATGGACAAAGTGGATAAAGGGATGATGCTCCAGAAGATATCCATTGCTACTGAAAAAGTTTTATTCCAGATATTTTGCTGAAATGATTTCTTGTGGGGATTGCAAACCTTAGGGCAAGTGTTACTGTCACTATGTCAAAAACAATATGTTGAGCACTAGACTAATCCATATGATTGAAGGGACATGCATGAACCAGCCATGTCTTTAAACTGTTGTAGCTTACATTGACTCTGATTCAGAAAACCATCCTGATGATGGCTAATCGTTGCTGTTGTGTGGCAATTTACCTTGTCACCAGCAGATTGTACAATAACATCTGTTTGTGTAGCCTTCAATTGTTTTTACTGCTAATATATAAAGTATGCTACCATAGTGAAAAGGTCATTGATGTATGCAATAATGTAACCCATGAGACAAATAATGATAATGTGATACATGATAATGTTTGTAATGTGTAGCATGCATCATAAATATGTATTAGTAGCAGTAAAATTGCTGTGATCTAATACCTTGTATCCCATGAAGAGGCTAATATTGGACTTCTAATCGACATCATTGTGAAACCTATGTGACTGATACCGGTAGTATATTCCTTGCACACACAAATTTGTTCTTGAACTGATGGGAAGCTATCATTTTTTAAAGAAAAACCATAGGCTTGCACTTTGTGTGTTCTCCCACCCATTTAAGTGTAACTTTATGGACTGGAGAGAGAAGCTGCAAGTTCCATTCAGAGTTTTCTTTTAATTCTTCCACTGGGGAGGCTGAGATGGGTTTTCACAAGTATTGTGGACTGGGGTCCATGGAGATCTTGGGGACAGTACCATTCAAGGAGTAGGCCTGTGTCTTCAAAAGAGTTCTAAGCTCACTGCAACTTTCCACCAGCCCTTGATAGAGAGTAAGCACAGTTTGTGAACAAGACAGCTGGGAGAGGAAATAGCTTGCCAAAGCACACCCAAAGCAACCTCGGAGGGTGGCAACACCATACCATGTTATCCATACGCCACTGCTGTGGGAGCTTCAGAGCTGGGCACTAAGTCAGCAGCCACAGCTCTCTTGTCTGCCTTCAGAGCTGGGAGGCCACAGGCCTTATGAAATACTCTAGTGGGCCATTGTAAGGCTCATGAGCCGTAGGCTGAGTACCCCTGCACCAAAGTTAATGCGGGTGTGGTGTGTGTCCTTCTACAAAGGATATAAGAAACTTCCTAGGTCACATGTCTACCTTGAAACAGAGACTGGCACTGCTTTTCTCATATTGTCCTTGTGACTCTGATGTGAGAATTTCACCTTTCATGTTTTTCCCCATAAGTTTTACTTCTCAGTAATTTACAGTTATTGTGATCTTGTCTTCATTTTAGATGCCTAGATACTATAATGATAAATGATAATAAAATTTAGATCTCATCTTTCATGTGAGTGGTAGGAGTCAAGCTTTTACATAGGCATTGTTGCAAACCAAATATGCATTCTCCAGTTCCTCACCTGGCTTTTGACTGTGGGAAATCCAGCCCAGTGACTGACTGGATACTTATTTTATATTTAGCTAAGAATATGATCCTAAGCCAATATCAGTATTAAAGTTAGGAACTATATATCATGCATATCAAATCACAGTTAGAAAGAAGAGATAGAATTAACTATGTATACTTTGTGTTTAAATCAAAAATCTGTCCTCCATCCTCACCCTGCATTCCTCTCAGTAGATTTTAAACATAAACAACTATCTTTGGAAATGTGTCTAATACCAAAGTACCTAGAGAGAGAAAAGCTGCCCATGGACATGGAATAGAATGATGGTGGGACTGGCTTGATTTTTCACTGTGACAAGAGATAGTCACCAACAGCTTGAGTCTTGGCATGAACTGCAAAAGCTGAAAGAAACATTGAGCAAGTAATTAGGGCAGCATTCTGTTTAATGGCTGAGCTAATTGTTAAAGAGATCATTCACTAAGCCATTTAGGCTCTGTTGATGCTAGACCAGGAATGGTGATCACTGAACTGCTTCTAAAAGTGTTTTTCAACTGGTTCAGTTTGACGCTGTTTTAAAACTGGCTCAGGTTAATTCTAATCATCTAGCGTGAGCAAGGCCAGGTGGTCTGGAAACACTTATTTACACTGACGGATCAAACCACATTTATACTGAGTGAATTAAAACAAATTTTAAAAGGGTTTTTAAAACTGCCTCAACAAATGTGGTGCCTGGCCCCATTTAGAGAGACCCTCAGAAAATCAGAGGTTAGATACGAATATATGGGTGAAAGGTGGATGGACTAAGAAGCTGAAGGTTAGAAATCCTTAAGATTCGGTCAATGCCATCTTTCTGGTGAGGCCTGGCACGCCACAGGACACTCCGTGATCAGGTGCATCAGAGGCTGGAAGCGTGTCATCACAAAAACAAGGAGAGAAAAAATATTTACCAGAAAAATAACTATCTGCATTTAGATCTAAGGTAGGGAGAAAAAAAAGTAAAAAACTGTTTCACGTTCTCATGTTGTTCGCCTAAAATCATTCACTAGGAAATGATAAACTACTGACTAACCATCTATGCAACTCAGTGCATAGATATAATGACTAGAAGTTATTCATTACTCTAATTTGTAAATCTCTTCCTCTAGCCATTCTTTTGCCATTAAAACAAACATGACAGCTGAAGACGTCTTCCAGGCAGAAGATGCAGGCAGTTTTGCATCAAGGGAAAGGGGGGAAATAGCGATCCCTCTTATTTTGTTATTAACACTGTTAGCTAGTATTTCTATTTCAAAATTATTATTTTAGTCTTACTTTAGTGCCTGATTCACTGAGAACAAAACCAAGCACAGCTTCCATCCACAGTGGTCTCATTTTTTTAATTTCAACATGTATTTTGAGCACTTAGACTGAGCTAATTCAATTTACAGGCTCATTAACCAGACAGCAAATAAAATGGGAATACAGTGTGTCTCCACAGGAGTTCTCAATATCAATTGCAGTGCCTATGACTTTTTAATCTCTTAGGGTATTGCTGCAACATAAATCTGTCTTCCCTATAGCTGAAATCCAAGAGGGAATCTACCTATCCAAGAAGAGAAGAGTTTGATGGGAGAGCAGTTTAATGCTTATACTCCAGGAAAAATATATACTTGAGCATTCTGAGGAAGTATATAAAAGTGATTGACTTGACCAAAAGGGAAAAAATATGTTTATATTTTATTCTAAATGCCAGTTATTTCTGATTTAATTTTAAGGATGCTTTGCCTCAATGCCAAATAGAACCCCACCAGTTGTTTGGCCTATGGAATCCATTTTCTTACACTGTAACCCTGCAAGCAGCACTGACAGCATTTCTCAAAGCAGCTGATGCAAGAGTAGACCATTCTGATTTGAGTAGTAAGACTTGGATGATGCCTCAGGACTTCATCTTAGGAACTCTTTGAAAATTAAGGGAAATACTTTTCCATCCTTTTTAATTGATTGAGTGGCGCTGATTAAACCTTGTATTTGGGACAAATGCCCCTTATGTCATACTATAATGAGAGTTTGCCTGAGTGAAGGCTATTGCAGTGGACTCTGTGTTCCACCAGGTGTATTTAGCAGGTACATGTTCCCCATAATACACTAATATGCTGAGTATCCCTGCCAAGGCAATGTGGCTCACTCAATTCCCCGGCCTAACTATCAGTCATGTAGCACCTTCACCTAGGAGAAAGGTCTAGGACAATGAATTCTATTTCTAACATGCTCACCACTGTTTCTAAATGTATTTAATATGTAACAGAGATTGGAAACTACTTTCCTGGACAGTGTATTGTTTGTATAACTGTTTGCTAATGCGCTCTCTCTCTCTCTCTCTCTCTCTCTCTCTTTTAGGCTCTCTTTTTTCTGGAGCTAAATATACATCAAAAATAGAAGTATCTTCTATTTCTTATGCATTTTACTTTCCTCAGAAACTAATTCCAAGGCTTGCTCTCACTTTATTAGATTCTCAAGTTGGTGAGAAGGGGTCACAGGGAGTATAGTCACAAATGTTAAATGTCAAGGTCTCCTGCAGTGTGATAAGAACTCTCAAATCTCAATAATTCAGTAGGAGTTGTGGATTCTCAACACCTCACAGGATTAGTGCTGATCAAAAGATATTTCCTGTGCCACTATGTAGCCATGTTAGCCGTTCGGCCCTGGTCTCCAGTTACACCACACACAAAAATCCCTTTCAGTTCAGATAATTAACACCTGGTGTCAGCTCTCAAAGAAAAAAGCTATTTGATGGCCAGGACTATGCTTAGTACATTCAGTAACACAATAGAATCAGAGAGGTAGCCGTGTTAGTCTGGAATTGCAGAAGTGACAAAGAGTCCTGTGGCACCTTGAAGACTAACTAAAGTATTGAAGCATAAGCTTTCATGAGCTAGTACCCACTTCGTCGGATGCATGCAGTGGAAGTATTCAGGGGCAGGTATCTGAGCTACACTGAGTACCCAGCTGCAGCTAACTCGATGAATTGGGCATAACAAGCTATTAAAATCTCCATCAGAGCTAAGTATATAAAGTGAGCTTTGTGTTACCTGTCAAATGACCAGCAGGAAGATTAGTTTTTTAACAGTCTGTTTTGTGTACGTGAGATTGTTTGACAGTGTGTTTCACAAGATGCTGGAGACCATGTTGTTGCCACTTAAACTAGAGAGTTCTGAATCAATAACTTAGAGGAATTCTAAGAGGTGCCGCAAATGAAGAATTAAAACAATCCAGCTGAGATGACATAAACAAATCCCATATGATCAGAGAAAAATGGTTGAACTTTTAGCTTTAACTATTAAAACATCAAATTTTCAGCATGAGTGAATTTATTTTAAAATGAATTTAGGATAAAAAATGTGTACTATGGAGGTAATTCTAATGTCACCTGTGCCACTGTAAATCCAAATAAATCCCATTGAAGTAATTGAAGTTACTGTGTGTTTTTAGTGGTGTAACTGAACAGAATTTGCCCCCAGGATATCAAAGGAAGTACAATGATGAATCTGTTCTCATGAGCAATTGCAGGAATTTACAGCTGAAAACCAGAAATGAGAATTAAATTAGAAATAAAAGGCTGTGGGGAACACTAAGAATCAATCAGTATGAACTTCCTTTTCCTGCAGTTATTTAACTTAGGTATGGAAGATGCTGCTAATTCGATATTTTATATCTGCTAGTCAGGAGGAGATAGTTGATGAGTCCTAATTACATTTTCAAACTGTTTTTTTCAACATTAATGTGATCCCAAAAGCTAAAAAATAGAACCCTATTTCTGAAAAAAAGAAAAAAAAAACTCTCCAGAGACACGCAAGTTAGAATGAATCCACCACTATTTACCCTAACCTGATTTAGTGATTTTTGACAATGTCCAAATCTGGGGATGTTCTCTTCAGTTATCCAGAGGTACAAAAAAGTATCTCTGCAGTATTTAACCAGAGAGATATCAGAAAAGGAATTTTATCTAAGCTACTTACATGACTTGTATGTCGCCATTAACATAGTTCTCAGCATCTTCAAGTCTGTGTAACATCACTAAAGATTCATATGTCCCTCCATTTCAACCACTATTCCAGAAGAAATGTGTCCATACTTATGACAGATTCTGCTCGATAACGATCCAATGCAGTGCAGACCGATCCATGTTCATTTGCATCATCTGAGTCAGATGCCACCCATAGAAGGTTGATTTTATTTTTTGGTGGTTCAGGTTCCATAGCTTCTGTATTAGAGTGTTGCTCTCTTAAGAATTCTGAAAGCATGCTCCACACCTCATCTCTCTAGAATTTTGGAAGGCACGTCAGATTTTTAAACCTTGAGTCGAGTGCTGTAGGTATCTTTAGAAATCTGATATTGGAACCTTCTTTGCGTTTTGCCAGATCTGCAGGGAAAGTGTTCATAAATCAAACAACATATGCTGGGTTGTCATCCGAGAGTACTATAAAACAAAATATATGGCAGAATGGAGCAGGAGACATACAATTCTCCTCAAAGGACTTCAGTCACAAATTTAATTAACACTTTTTTTAACTGCACTTTTAAAGCATCAAAAGTATGGAAGCATGTCCTCTTGGGTAGTGGCCAAAGCATGAAGAGGCATATTAATGTTTAGCATATCTGGCATGTAAATACCTTGCAGTGCTGCCTACAGAAGTGGCATGCCAATCCCTGTTCTCACTTTCAGATGATATTGTAAATAAGAAGCAGGCAGTATTATCTCCCATAAATTTAAACAAACAAAGCGATTGGCTGAACAACAAGTAGGACTGACTGGACTTGCAGGCTCTTAAGGTTTTACATTGTTTTGTTATGAAGTGTCGTTATGTAACAAAAAACATCTACATTTATAAGTTGTGCTTTCACAATAAAGAGATTGCACTACAGTATTTATATGACATGAATTGAAAAATACTATTTTTTTGTTTGTCATTTTTACAGTGCAAATATTTGTAATCAAAAGAAATATAAACTGAGCACTGTACACTTCTGTGTTGTAATTTAAATTAATATATTTGAAAATGTAGAAAATTATTTAATAAATCTCAGTTGGTATTTTATTGTTTAAACAGTGCAATTAAAACTTCCATTAATCACATGAGTTAACTGCGATTAATCAACAGCCCTGGTTATAATCATTTTAAAGTAGCTAAGTTTTGACTCTAGGAGCCTTGTTCACATCCATTTAATGCAATGCTATTAAGATACTGTGGCATATCATGAACTATTTAAGAAATTTGTAAATGTACTAGAACCTCAAAAAATAACTCTGAATGTTTCAACCCTCATGAAAGAATTCATACAATGTATATCTAACTGATAGAGTTGTACTTTGATTTTTGTGTCCCATGAAGTCCTGTTTTGGTAACAAACTGCATTAGAGCAAAGTCATATCACAAGCTGCTAGACACATCAAAGCTGTTCAATAGATCATGTAATATAAAGAAGTAATTTTATAGCTCTTTGGAACTTGTACCAAAGAGTTTTAGTATACTAGAACCATGTGAATTATCCTCAGACTAATAACGTAGCTAAATGTGTTGTCTAAGAACATATTTCTATCATCAGTGAACCACTGATCCTCTACTAGTACTTTATTTTGTAATGCAGTTTGTTGACACCAGAGAGCTATCTGTCTTAGGTATTTCTAAGGCACCTAACACTTTGCTATGTAAGGACAGAAATGAAATACGTGGATTGGTTTGGGGTGTTTTCATTATTTCCTATGCAGTCAGACAAACCAAACTGTATGCAGGAATAGGAAATGCAAAAGACATTTCCAATAGGGCTTGAACACAGGTAGGGAATCCAGTTCCTCTAGTTTAATATTTAAATAAATTAATTTATAAATCTGGGGACAGAGAAAGGAGTTTTCTTAACTTAAGCTTACAAAAACAAGAGTTCATGTTTATTTGGTTTTAAGCAAATTTGCTTAGCGTGTGTTCACATCCCTTTTGCATTTGTTTGGTCTGTGTAGGTTTTTATCAGGTCAAACATCTGAGCACCTAACTTGAATATTTTAGCAAATGAGTTTGCTGGTAGCAATGCTAATATAAAAAGCAAATGTAAGTGAATACTGGGGAACATTTGCAGAAAGTGAATTTTGAATTAATAAATATAAGTATTTGCATGAGGATACTTGTTATGCTCATCCAATCATGGAAAAAAGATATACCATGTGACCTATGATTCCAGCCAAAACTTACTACCACAGCTTGAATTTTCAGTACGGAATATTCACAGGGAATAACAGCAAACAATGAGACCAATAAAGTATTTGCTAAAATACAGTGAAACCTCGATTTAACCGACTAATTCGGGCGAGGGGGTGTCCGTTAAATCAGAAAGTCCGTTATTTAATAATAATAAAAAAAAGAGCTGTCAGAGCAGCAGCCCGCCCGCCACAGGGCCGGGGCGGCAGCTCCGCAGCCTGCCCGCTGCCAGGACCCGGGCGGCAGCCGGGAGCCGTCAGCCAGCCCGCCCGGGTCCCGGCTGCTGGGACCCGGGCGGCAGCCGGGAGCCGTCAGCCCGCCCGCCCGCTGGCGGGACCCGGGCGGCAGCCGGCAGCCAGCCCTCAACAAATGGATTTCGGATGCATCAGACTTGCTTAGAAATTTTGTCCGTTGCATCCAAAGTCCGTTAAATTGAGGTCCGTTAAATCGAGGGTTTACTGTACTCAGCTAACAATTTAACAATTTTTAATATTGAATAAATCTGAGAAACTCATTACCTGTGCATGGGCAATCCCCAAACAGACAGAAGTGAAAATTGTCAGGTAAATAATTTACTATTAGATATTCACCTAGTTTTCATTTTTACTCATAGAGTCCTAATTTGTAGCTGATATTAATGATGGAGGGGGAAAAAGAACAAAGTACTCTAAACATTTGCTGTGGATTGTCTAGACTATAATGAATTTCTCAGTTTCATTTGATAAGGTAAACATTAGATTCTACAAACAGTTCCTAAAATTAATTTTATTTAAAATCCTGGTCCAGACCTCTAGCTGGTATATATCAGAAGATCTCTATTTCAATAGAGCTACATTAATTTACACCAAGTAGGGATCTGTCTCTTTACTTGTGTCACCAATTATTTAAAAAGTACTAGAGTTTGCACTTTGCCTAGCTCAGGTGACGAAATACTCTAATAGATTTCACTTTGGCTCTTGGGCAATGTTCAAAGCTGCAGTAATCTGGTGGAATGTTTAAACCAAACAAATCTAATATTAATGGAACTCTTAAAGAAGTTATGTGACTAAGCCCTGTTGGGTCTAGGCCAATTCTGTGATTAGAGGGGAGCCAAACTGCATGGAATTTTGACTAAATGACATAGAAGTGGGGCGATACCAGGCCATAACATGCTCCTTCCTCCCTGCAGAAATTCTTGTGAAAGGACAGAGCAAGGAAATAGTTACTCTGTGTGGGACAGACCCATGCTGACTTCATGGATGTCCAATTGGGAGTTTATGCTGCTTCATGTAGCTGCCTGTAGGAGTCATGCTGTCCCAAAGAGAGGGAGAAGCAGGGTTGTTGTGTCGGGGCCCTGGAACTACCCTGAATCTTTTAAGGTCTACTTTGTTTAGGACATGGAACTTTTTGATTCCCTTGTGAGGAAAGGGGGGAAAGAACTCCCTTCATAACAAGCAAACAGTGGAATGGAAACCCCATGTTTTAAAACCAGAATAGGGAAGAAAATGATTCAACACTAAAGGCACTTTACGTTTGATAAATTCCCCTGTATATTTGCATTTATAGTTCATTTAAGATCTTGTACAAACAGAAGAAGAATGTAAAACCTGGCAAATGTAAATATGCTAAGGGCAATTGGGAACTGGTGTAGACCTATAAAGGGAAATCATTGTGTTCTCAGTCTGCTATTATCAGTGTTTTGTTTGCTATGCAAATATAGGAGCAGGAGAAGTGATGGAATTATACAATACCACACAGTGTTTTGAGGTAATTAGTCTACATGGTACCTTCTTTGGAAACCATAGCAACTGCACAGTAACTCAACTGTGTTATCTAGTGATAGCCTAATAAATAACTTGTGCCACCACTGTAATATACTAATCAACCGCTATTTCATCAATATGCATTAGACAGTCAGCAGTTGTATACAAATGGGACTTTTGTTTTGGGTTTCTTAGCAAGGAAATTTGTTAAAGAAAGAAGGGATAATTTTACATATGTATGTAACAACAAAAAGCACTGTGTCTAGGCATCAACCTAGTGCTGCTTCCACTCTGAATTATCAGCCATTTATCCTGCACTGCGTCTGCCACTTTGTGGAGTGACAATAAACTAATCACCAAGTTCACCGGAATCTGGAAAGGCACAAAAATTATAAATATTGTGTTCAAACTAAATTGTATTTAATATTCTTACATCATGTTGTACAGATCTGAGACTTCTGTAAGGTATTTCACTTGATTAAAAACTTGAACGATATAAAATTAACTTGGCACACATTAAAATGTATCCAACATGTGGTTTCAAAATGCAATTGTAAGCAGGGAATCAGAAACAGGTATGTTTCTAATGGGGTGGTGCAGGGATTGGTTCTTGGTCCTGTGCTATTTAATATTTTTATCGAAGACCTAGAGGAAAACAAATTCACTGATAAAGTTTGCAGATGACAAAAAATGTGGAAGGGGTAAATAATGAAGAGTATAGGTCATTGTACAGAATGATCTAGATTCCTTGGAAAGCTGGGGGCAAGAAAACAATAAGTATTTTAGTACAGCTAAACATAAATGCATACATCCAGGACCAAAGAATATAAGTTTACAACATAGGGGACTCTATCCTGGGAAGCAGTGACTTTGAATAAGATTTGGGGGTCATGGTGGATAATCAACTGAACCTGAGCTCCCAGTGCAATGCTGTAGCCAAAAGGGCTAACATACTCCTTGGGTTCAAAAACAGAAATCTTGTGTAGGAGTAGAAAGCTACTTTACCTTTGTATTTGGCACTGGTGTGACTGCAGCTGAAAAACTATGCACAATTGTGGTGTCCATAATTCCAGACAGATGTTGACAAATTGGAGAGGGCTCAGAGAAGAGCCATTAGAATAATTAAAAGGATTAGAAAACATGCCGTACAGTGAGAGGCAAGGAGCTTAATCTATTTAGTTTAACTAAGAGAAGGTTCGAGATTGTAATCGTGATCCCTTCAGTAGCTAAATAGGGAACAAATATTTAATAATGGGTTCTTCAGTCCAGCAGAGACAGGTATAACACAAAGTTGAAGCTAGATAATATCAGCCCGGAATAACATGTACATTTAACATGTACATTTAACAATGAGGGTAATTAACCATTAGTTTGATAAGGGTCATTTTGGATTGTCCACTAGTGGCAATTTTTCTCTAAAATAGGAGGATTTTCTAAAAAATAAACTCTAGGAATTATTTTGAGAAAATTCTCTGGCCTGTGTCATACAGGAGGTAACACTAGATCCTTTCTGGTCTTGAAATCTATGAATCATCAAAAAGTGAACATTTTTAGTAAGACAACTCAGGCAAAAATGGGAAGTTTTAATACTACCAAACATAAATCTGAAATGTATGGGGAAGAAAGTATGGGTAAGATACACCCCTGATCAGAGATCCAGCAAAATAAGGCTTACATGGTGCATAGGTTTTCCACTGGTCCTCTGCATAGGGCTGCCAAGAAGAAATAATATGCTCTGTCAGCCACCTGCCTTGCAGCAAGACAGCAGCATAGTAGTGAGTTGATCCCCTCAGCCTTACATTCCTAGCTCTGCTAATCAGGGGAGTGGAGCTGAGAGGGCTGCGGTGGGGGCTGCTCTATTTCCACCCCCACAATATTTCTTTTGTACCCAGGGAAGATCTGAGATGGACAGCCTGGCTCCCACTTCTTCTCCAGCCCAGCCTCCTCAGCACTGCACAAAGGGCCACCTGCAAGCAGGGGTGGAACAGGGCTGAGCAGGGAGGGACAGTCAGGTGGAGCTGAGTCATTTTGTGGTTGAGGGTGGAGGGGTCTGTTTCACCTCCAGGGCAAGAGCTGCTGCCAGTTGCCAGAAAGCAGCAGTCAGGGCAGGGAGCAGGAAGCCAGGCAGGCAGCTGCTCTGGATGCCACAGATAGGTGAGTGGGGACACTATGCCCCCACTGCCGCCACTTCCTCAGCCTCGGAGGCCAATGCAAGTGCTTGCCCTGTCACCCTTCCCCACGAGCTGCTGCCAGAGCCGTATAAGCTGCCCAAGCTGCTTCTGCACCCTGGGCTCCTCGGCACACACCCTAATCCCAAACTTCAGCCCCTCTATTCATGGTGAGCTTCTACCACCTGTGCTGCTAATGGTGTGAGCCTTAATAACCCTTCTGCTCCTAACAAACCATCACATTGCTTTCCTACTATCCTCTATTCCTGACAAGGTCTTCCAAACCCAATTTACCATCTTAATTAAAACTGTCTTACACCACAACATCCATGGAAGACAGGCAAATTAACCTTCAAACAAAAGTACTTTTTTCAAAATGCTGAAAGAGAAGTGCCTATTAAGTGAGTGACGACACAATCTTATTCCTGTAACCTTGTTCAGATCCGTGTGTGTGTGTGTGTGTGTGTGTGTGTGTGTGTGTGTGTGTGTGTGTGTGTGTGTGTTGACTAAAAATCCAGGTTGTCAACTCCTCAGGATGGGCATCCTTCGGACCAGGTACAAATACTGAGTTAAAGAGCGGTTTTCATAGATAAGGACAGAAGAGACCACTGTGATTATCTACTCTGACCTCCAGAGGAAACTGAGAGGCCTGACAAAGCCTTTGATTGAATATAGACCTTTAGGTCTTCCGTCAAACACTCTCCCAACTGATCTAATTCAACTGCTGAATATAGCACAGCTTGTTGTCAGGCGCAGGATAAAGAGGTCAAATCTACTAACATACAAACACAAACACAGAACTCAGTGGTTCCCAAAATGTGGTGATAAATTACAGTGTATTTGGATACTAAAAAACAGTCATTTATCAAAATATACATGAAGGACTTTTAGCAGGAGTATAAAACAATCACATATCAAGTTATTCTTCCATCCATCTTGATTCATTTTTGATTCACATGCTAAGTGAAATTATTTGGGTCACATTGTTAGCTTTCACAGGGAACAGAATCCATGCAGTGGAGTTGTGTTGGCTGGTCCTGGTGATGGCCATACATCGTCATTCCCAAATGTATGGGGATAAGTTAAAATTTATCAGGCCTAATTTTGTGTTGAATGGGACTCCCATTCAAGCTTGCTGAAGTAAACAGGACAGCACAGGATATCAATCAGTTCAGAACTGTGTCCACTGTAGTTGCAGTATGCTCCATTGCAGTATGCTCCATTGCAAACAGGTGGGAATCTCTTTTAGTTATTGTTGGGTGTTGCCACAAAAATGTAATATAATGTGATGATGAAAAATATTTTTCAACAGTTTCAGCTATTTATTTTTTTGTGTCGGTGTAATTCTTATGTTCTGCCACATGAGGGTATGTATCCCAGTAAATAAACATACTGAAGATGCTACTTCATCAAACAGAGATTCTAGTTACACTTTCTCTTTTAAAAAACAAAATCAGTATGATTAACACCTTGAATTATTGTACATAAGCCATTAATATTGTACTGGAACAGTTAACAGCAACATTTCTGCAATTGCAATTCTTGAGAAAAATACTTAAAAAACATCATTTACTGCAGCCTTGAAAAAAATCACTACAATCATTTAATAGAACAGATTTAAAAATCTTCTTCCCCATCCATACTTTGATGCAGAATCTAATGCTATTTTGTTAATTTCAGGCAATTTCAGATGAGTAGAAATTTGTTAAATTGTACAATTAAGGAAAGTAAAGATAAAAGTCCAGTTTCCTCCTTCAGTTATGCCAATTTCTACCTAGAATAACTGCACTGATTTTAGGTGTGTGGGGTGGGGGAACTATGCCTTTACACAAATGTAGCTGATAGCAGTGTCTTTATTCTGCTTCCCTTATATTAATATTCTTTATATCTCATTTCAGATAAATCGAGAGTTGAGCACAAAAATAAAAGGTGCCTACATAGTACCTAAAGAAATCTGGGAAATTTCAGAATAAATGATGAGTTCTGGTGGGCACTGTTACTTTATAGCAATAGTACAACGTTCAGTTCTGTGATCACTTGTGGGTGAAGCCACAGTGAGACTAATAAGAATAATCTGATACAGCACATGTGACTTATAATGCAAGTGTCCACCCGTCTTTGCTGAAATTGGCTGGCACCAGTGGGAATAGTATGAATCACTATCTGTTCTCTGTAAATGAAGGGAAGCATGGGGAGGGGGGATTTATTTTTCTACTTCATTGCTGTGACTTTAATTTCAGCGTGAGAAGCAACTTTTACCTTTAAAATCTCAATAGCACTGAGTTAACAACAAGCCCTCTCAATTCCACAGCAGTCAGCGATCATGTCCTTACTTGACATTTCTGGGTATGTGCCAAAACATTAAAAGTTTATTCCAGATTAAACCCTGTCTGAGCAGTGAAAAAGCTCTCACTATTACTAATAAGCCTATGTGAGATAGTTCAACAGCCAGAATTCACAGCCTCATCAGTCACAATTAGAAAACTAATTTACACTTTTACAGCTTGGAAAGGATGAGCTCTTCCCCTCTGGCTCCAATTAATCTACAGTGTCATATAGTTAAGCCCTTCCTGATCTACAAGAACAAGACAGATTTTCGATACTCTTAGTCTAATATTGCCCAGACTTGCTCCTGGATCCTATGAAAATGGATACTAGTGTCCAAAATATGGGGTCTAATCTTGACAGTCTTATAAGGGAAGACTCCAGTTGAAGACAGTGTCCTCCAAAGTCAAAAAAAGAATAATTAAGGAGTTAGCCTTTCTACTCCCTGGAAGAAACTCACTCATTTGCATCATAACATGCCTCATTCTCCGCTTTTCTTCTTTATTTCTCTCCTTCAGTCTGGCTTAAATATTGGCCCACATACTCTAAGCCTTTTTACTTCTTTACTTTATTTCTTATAAAGTGCCTGAGTTAAGTGTGGCCACTTCTGAAAGAAAAGTTCTTGGGGGCTGCTATGTAGAAATAAATAAAAGGAAAGGAGAATTCTGAGTCTTGTTTGCTGTTAGGTACAATATTGTCTAGTTCTGCTCACAGATAAGACACTGCGGCTTTTATATATGAGTCAAAAAAAACCTCTCATATTAAGTTTTCCTTTTAATTGTAAAAGTATTTTTCCCCTTTGTGTTTGCAGAAGGTGCCAGAGTGCCAGCCCCATAGGCCGCTGTTTACAGAACCACTTCTAATTTACTGTATTCCCTACTCCCATAGAACAAGAGTTTAATGTGAAAAATATTTTCACTATTTCAATATTTTCACTAATTAAACCTAATAATTTCTGTGGTATATGCAGCAAAGTAATTCCTATAGCTTCCTCCCACCCCCTTGTGCTGTTGCTTAATTTTTAAAGATGTTTGCATGTCTTCAGGAGAAGCTGCCATTATGAGATGCAGAATTGATGCAGCATGTTAGAGAAAACACTAGCTCTCTTGTGTTTTTGCTGTTTCCCCTTCATCTAAACTAGAAATAACTCAGATTTAAAGTATGTGGTTGCTCTTAAAAGCTAACTGTAAGCATTGAGAAATATCTCATCAAGGGAGAGTGAACAGGTTTTCAGTCTCATACTGTGACTGGAAACTCTGAGTACCAGGCTCTGCAAAGAAACTGGGTGTGTAATCCTGTGCTTTCCAGGGTTGTTGACCAGAGAGCTAGTCCCACTCTAGTGCTCTGGGAAACCCTAACATCCCAGCACCCTCAGAAGTCATGGTGCTGCTATTGCTCTTATCCCCACCTCCACAAAGCAGACAGAAAATGAGAAATGGGGAGTTAATGCTTCCTTAATTGGCACTAACACCCAGTAGGTTTATGTTTGGAAATCTAGCGAGTTAGGAGGCAAGTATGTCACAGAGCAGCTTCTCACCTAAGCACCACCTTCTATTTCCAGCATGCCCTGCTCTTAACATCATAGATTCCCAAAACCACATTATCCCTGTTTTGGGGCTTGGACAACCTCGGTGGACGCATGTTGCTTCCCCCACTCCCTCGTTCAGTCATGTATGTCTCCTATCCGCCTGTACAAGTGGAGCAGAGCATCTGTACAACTGTGCCTTTTCTGCTACATGCTTCAAAGTCTGATGTACAGCAATGACATGTTTCAACATCTTTTTTTAACAAGACTAAAATTACACAATTTTTCAAGTAACACCCATTAGGCAAGATATTTTAGAAAATATTGGAGGCTTAGATTATCCTGGTCATGCTGGCTGGCGTGGCTCATGACCATTAGTGCCAATGTAATAATGACAAATCCTGGTTGTTGGTGGGTGGGATTGACTTTAGGACCTCTGGAGCTTAACAAACGAGGCTTTCCTGCAGGTGCTAAAAGCCAGCTGCCTGTTAGCTAGAGCTGTAGAGCAGAGTCATTAATCTCTTTCTCTCTCTCGCTCTCTAAGTGGTCTCGGTAACACTAGATGGGACAGAACACCATACCCAGGAGGTGTGTGGGTTACACCAGCATCAGAGCAGACTGTTAAAAATCAGGACAGAAATCCCAAACTGGCTGTGCAGTCTAGAATTAGATTTCACCATCCCAGTAACAAGTGTGAACTCCTAAAGCACTATGATAGTCTTACCATGCAGTCACAGACAGTCCCTTTGGGTATTCCAGGCTATCTTGTCACCCAGACAAGCAAGACTATGTGATAATGGTCACTTTACACCAAAAATCACAATATTCAGGCTACTCCCAGTCCCAAAGGACCAGTCAGTCATGTACCCCAGGTCAAATCTCAAATTAAAGAAATTCCTGTAGCCAATCTTGTAATAAATTAACTAAAATTATCTAAGGAAATGAATGAGTTATTTGCAAAGTTAAAACAGAAAACATACACACACAAATGAGTTACTGTCTTAGATTCAAAAAGGTAATACAAGTTTCTATCAAAAGCAGCTATATATGTCCTTTAGGGCTGACCCATGCCAAGGAGCATGGAGATCTCTTGCTTATGTTTAAGAATCTTTGCCCCTCAGAGTCCAGACAGCATAAAAATTCCAGTTTCTCCTCGTGAGGGATTTTTATCCCTTTCATCCCAGAATCCAAGATGGGTGAGTTCATGCACCGAGTGAGGAATGCAACCAAAAAGATCTCTGTCCTTTGATGCTACACAATGCCTCATTTGCCTTCAATGCACCATCATGAGTGCAGGAGGAACAGTTTAATTAATGCTTCTTTTCCTGTTTGGTGAGTTACACAATTAGAGATTTACAATGCAAACACCCAATATATACATATCCCATGGTATAAAGTTGCTATAAGTGGGGTTAATAAATGCAGCATCCTACAAGCATTCCATAGAGACTAAGAACATAAGCACAGGCGTGCTGGCTCAGACCAAAGGTCCAACTAGCCCAGTATCCTGTCTTCTGACAGTGGCCAATGCCAGGTGCTTCAGAGGCGATGAACAGAACAAGTAGTCATCAAGTGATCCATCCCGTCACCCATTCCCAGTTTCCGGCAAAACAGAGACTAAAGATACCATCCCTGCCCATCCTGGCTAATAGCCATTCATGGACATATCCTCTATAAATTTATCTAATTCCTTATTGAATCCTGTTATAGTCTTGGGCTTCAAAATACCTTCTGCAAAGAATTCCTCAGGTTGACTATGCATTATGTGGGAAAAAAACCCTTCCTTTTGTTTGTTTTAAACCTACTGTCTATTAATTTCATTTGGTGACCCCTAGTTCTTGTGTTAGGAGAAGGGGTAAACACTTCCTTATTTACTTTCTCTATACCAGTCATGATTTTATAGACCTTTACTATATCTCCCCGTAGTTGTCTCTTTTCCAAGCCAAAAAGTCCCAATCGTATTAATCTCTCCTCATGTGGAAGCTGTTCCATACTCATAATAATTTATGTTGCCCTTTTCTGAACCTTTTCAATTTCAAATATCTTTTTTGAGATAGAGTGACTACATCTGAATGCAGTATTCAAAATGTAGTCTTCCATGGATTTATATAGAGGCAATGTATTTTCTATCTTATTATCTATCCCTTTCTTAATGATTCCCAGCATTCTGTTAGCTTTCTTGATATCCTCTGCACACTGAGTGGATATTTTTCAGAGAACTATCCACAGTTACTCAAAGATCTCTTTCTTGAAGTCATGCTTACTGGCCTGTAATTTTCCACGATCACCTCTGGAGCCCTTTTTAAAAATTGGCATCACATTAGCTATCCTCCAGTCATTTGGTACAGAAGCTGATTTCAATGATAGGTTACAGACCACAGTTAGCAGTTCTTCAATTTCACAAATGAGTTCCTTCAGAACTCTTGGGTGAATACCATCTGGTCCTGATGACTTATTACTGTTTAGTTTATCAATTTGTTCCAAAACCTCCTCTAATGACACCTCAATCTGGAACAGTTCCTCTGATTTGTCATCTAAAAAGAATGGCTCAGGTTTGGGAATCTCCCTCACACCCTCAGCTCTGAAAACTGATACAAAGAATCATTTAGTTTCTACGCAATGGCCTTATCACCTTCAAATGCTCGTTTAGCATCTTGATCATCCAGTGACCCCAATGGTTGTTTAGCAGGCTTCCTGTTTGTGAAGTACTTAAAAAAAATCTTGCCATTGTGACAGATTTGTGTTACCAATCTGCCTAGGAGCTCAGGTGATCTGCCTAGGATCTCAGTCTGAGACCGCACGAGGGAGATACAGGAGCACACCAAGTGACTAATTTTAAAGCTTTATTAATAAAATAATAAAACAACAGTGGTGCGTCCATGTCACTCAGAGGAAAAAAGTGTTAGTACGCAAGCTCTAACTCACTTTCATACTCACACTCACACCACTCCAGGTTGGCCAGGCCTGAGGCTTACGGTCAGAAGAGAAGTGGGGGGATGGATGGGAGTTTCTCCTGTGCACCGGTCATCCTGGGGGTCCGCTGCAAAATCTCCAACTTGCTTCTGCTCTTGGGAGGGTTTTTAAGCCCTGGGGACTCTTGGGGGCATCCCCTTCAGAGACCTTTGTTCCCCATGCTCGATATACCAGTCCAGACCAACTTTCCTCAAAACAACCAGCTTCTGGGTCATGAGACAGTCATGTTTTTCTCTTTCTGGCCTTGCCATCTTGCTCCTTTTCAAAGCCCCCCTGCATTTTGTTCGGTGATTCTCCTTTCTCACAGCAGGACAGGATTGAAATCTCTGCCCCCCTCTTTCTTGGCAGGTAGCAAAGAATCTGTTGTGTGCAGTGACTTTGGGCTGAGGCCAGCGTTTTATCTTCAAATTGAACTAGCTGAAGCGTCTACTTAACCTGTTCCTTTACCTCCTTTGGCCTCCTAAACCCTGCAAAGGAACATTTCATTCCACTCTCATATCGTTAACTCTTCCCCGAACACTTTGCAATGCGTGCAACAGAGTTAGCAACATACAATACTGATCTGCTTCCCCAGGGAACTTGAGTGAGGGGGATATTGGGGTGTGACACCATTACGTTTTGAGTCTTCCTGTTCTTCAAATTGTTTTTTGGCCATCCTAATTATATTTTTATACTTCACGTACAGAGTTTATGCTCCTTTCTATTTTCCTCACTAGGATTTAACTTCCACTTTATAAGGGATGCCTTTTTGCCTCTCACTGCTTCTTTTACTTTGTTGTTTAGCCATGGTGGCACTTTTTTGGTTCTCTTACTATGCTTGTTTTTTAAAATATTTGGGATATACATTTAAGTTGAGCCTCAATTATGGTGTCTTTAAAAAGTGTCCAAGCAGCTTGCTGGGATTTCATTTTTGGCATTGTACCTTTTAATATCTGTTTAACTAACTTCCTCATTTTTGTGTAGTCCCCCTTTCTGAAATTAAATGCTACCATGCTGGGCTGCCATGTATTTTCCCCACCACAGGGATTTTAAATTTAAGTATATTATTGTCACTATTACCAAGTAGTTCAGTTATAATCACTTCTTGGACCACATCCCATGCTCCACTTTGGTCAAAATCAAGAATTAACTCTCCTATTGTGGATTACAGGACTAGCAGCTACAAGAAGCAGTCATTAAAGGTATCAAGAAACTTTATCCCTGCATCCTGTTCTCAATGGTAGCAGATGACAGAACAAGGAGCAATGGTCTCAAGTTGCAGAGGGGGAGGTTTAGGTTGGATATTAGGAAAAACCTTTTCACTAGGGAAGTGGTGGAATCTCCTTCCTTAGAGGTTTTTAAGGTCAGGATTGACAAAGCCTTGGCTGGGATGATTTAGTTGGGGATTGGTCCTGCTTGAGCAAGGGGTCGGACTAGATGACCTCCTGAGGTCCCTTCCAACCCTGATATTCTATGATCCCATCCTGAGGTGACATGTACCTAGTCAATATGGGGATAGTTGAAATCTCCCATTATTATTAACATCTATTTTAACTCTGCTAACCCACAGGTAAGCGAGGCTGGTTTCCAGCTATGCATTCATCAGTGTTCAGTGAGGCATAGGCTGGAACCTGGTCTGTCAGCATCACAATCATGATTATCATGGTCTTTCATCAGGAAGGTCTACAAAGAATTCAATTACAATTCAGTAATTGATAGAAATAGTAAATCAGCCATCAATACTAGATTTCTGTATGTCATAGACTGCAGTAAATTTGTATGAGCCTAAGTGATAAGCAGGAAGATGTAATCAATGGAAACAGTATTAAAGATTTGTTTCACTTCTAGGAAACAAATTGAAAAGCTGTTCTCCATTATTTTCTTTACTTGCCTTTGCAGTGTTAGGCAATGGTTGCCCTGGGCTAGTGACTTATTCTGTTGCAGCATTACATGAAAAATAGAAGAATAGAGCAGTAGGTATAACAGTGAGAAAAGAGGATGACTGTTTTCATATTTCACCCAGCTGTCTTTTTAAATCTTAAAAATGGGGCCTTTTTTCCTCTAGCAACATCTGAGCCAAGGTTACTAGTCACTGAAATGTTTCATTAGAGTAAAATACATCCCACGGACTCTCAGTCTACCTACCATAGATTGCTTATACTCTTCTTTGGGGATCACAATGTGGATTTCTGTGGTATACTGGACCTAAATTCTGCATCGGGGACCCTGAATTCTTCATGCACTAGTGTTAAATTCTGCAGAAAATAAAGTCATTCATCATGAAAACGGATTGCAAAGTCATTTTACCCTGTAGGAGTTTTCTAAATGTAAAAATGCCCCATACAATCAGTATAAACATCAGCATAATTTAACACTCTCAGGCCCTTTTGCTCTGTGAATACAGTCATCACAGTAACATGGTCAAAGATTTTCTGCAGAAGAATATCTGCCAGAATGTGTGTGTCCTGAGAACAGCTCCCTTTGGATTCCATCCTAAAATGCCCTCTCTTGGAATTAGTGATAGTATTTGAAATTATGATATGAGAACCCACCAAGCACCAATTTAACCATAAATTCCTTTTTTAAGTCCAAAGGCCAAATGGTATTTTTACGTAGTTGCTCTAAACATGTCTAACAGCCTAAAAATAAGCAGTCACTACACCCAAACAGTAACAAAACATTGATAAGCATTGATCAAATTACTTTAATAGAAGCTATACCAAGGGTGCTTACAACCATGTTGGTTGGCTCCATCGTGGTCAGGCACAGGTATTAGCAATGAACCCTTTAAGAAGTTTGCTGTTTATACTCTTTAATGAACAAATGATGCCATTGCCAGAAACTTCAGCTAAAAACCAATCTATGACAATTCACCTCTGTTTTCAGTCTTAAATAAGATAAGATTTACAAACCTCCTTTCTTCCCAAGGCCTTTCTTCCCTATTTCTTCCTCCTCCTTGTTTACCCTCAGAACAATGGGAAGATATGTGCTTATTTCTTTTAAGATACTGCAGATGGTTATTTTATTAGTCACTTTTTGAACCGTACATCCTTCCCACACTACAAGAAACACTACTTATTCTCATGGCCTTTTTTTCACTTGCTGATTGGGACCTTTTCCTTACTAGCCAGAAAGCAAATATATTGTTTTCTTAATCAAACTTGAACTAACGTTAATTCTCTTGATTTCATAATTATGCTACACTCTCCACAAGCGTAGATCCCCACTCTGAACCTGTGCGGCGCTCTTGTGTCATTAAAATCAATGGAACTTCATATGGATGCAGAAGTGCCCACCTGCTTCAGAGATCAGTGCGAGATCAAAATCTCAGCTCCTTCCTGGAATATGGAGTAATAAAGGAAGCCTTTTGTTGCACATACACCAAGTGTGAACAAAAGTGGGGAAAGCATCAACAGGTCAGTCTGTCCTCAGAGAAATTAGATGGATTACAACAGGCAATCACAAAAAAACATGAGAAACAATTTTTTTTTAAAGTAAACCCCTTGAGGAAAAATATAAAAGAAGAGAAGTCAAATATATACAAAAGGAAAACATGAAATATCACTGTACTACAAAGGAAAAAATATATGCTAATTGGAGCAGCCACACGGAGATGTAATTTCTACAAGAGCTTTCCTAGTGTTTAAGGACATTCAATGTTTAACATTAAAAAGTTAAAAATTAGTAAAATATTGTGCAGCCAGAAGTTAAAAGCAGGGGAGGAGGAACCGGGGAGAGGGGATACCTGTATAAAACTAAGAATAGCAACAGCAAAACTTAAAAGGTTTCAGGTTTAGGGTGGTGGCTCCAACAAGATTGCTGGTCTACTTCTTTTACTATGGCAGGACCCAGAGAGTCAGAATAGGGACCCTGAACCCTCTATATTTGCACCATCCTCTTTAGTCTGTTATTTTTTACTACATGAGGCATTTTGACTTGGAGGAGAAACACAGAGCATAAGATGGCATCTAAGAGCCTGATCCTGCAAAGACTTATATACATGCATAACAGTGCACACTGACATTCCCACTGACTTCAAGAAAGTGTGTGAAGTTAGGTGTGGATTGCCACGGACTTGCAGGGGCGAGGGAAAATTGCAGGCCTGTTATTTACCAGGCCGCACGTGGCAATAAACTATATAGGTAAGAGACGCAAGGGGAGTGTGGGTCAGGACGTGAGCTGCAGATACACAGACACACACACACACAAGTAAAAATAAATCAATTTAAAGTTTTACTGGGGATAATTACAAGGTGTAAGGGAGCAGTTTTTTGATTAACTAATAGAGTTAATGAAACTTAAAACACACAATGACTAAAATACCTGCTAACAATATTTACAAACAAAGATGCAGCATTTAGTAATAATTCATACTTACAAATACAAACCAACGCATAACACGACCGGTAAACGTAGAAGCTCTATTTGAAAACACGTGAGCTGAGAGAGAGGCTTTGAGTTGATCAGGCTCGGTTACGTGGGGTACACGGGATACACGGATACACGGGATTCATTTTCCTCTCTCTGTCTGCACATGGCAGACAGACCCATAAGTACCAACTATGACATCATAAAAGTGTCATAGGGGACGGGGCCCAAAACCTGTTTGTGTTCGCTTCTGATTGGCACAAGCAAAGTTTACACCAAGTAGGGGAGCAGGTGCCTCAAAGTCTGGCTTCGCCCCCAAAAGGTGAGGAAATGCACATTGTTATAGAATGTGTGCAAACCTGAATGACAAAAGAAGAGGCCAGGGCAATACCGGTATGGGCAAGTGTTACAGGATGCAGACAGAAACTCATCTGAACATTAGGTATAGGCATTAGTCTTTGTGGCCTAAAGTTGCAGTGAATGCAATAAAAAGAATTATGTGGCAGCTGAAAAAAATGGTAAATTCTGCAGCAAATGTTGGCATGAAGTTGCAATAAATATGAGATCCAGATGAGCGTATAATACTCAATAAAATCTGTCTTGCTTCTTCTCCAGCCTATTAAAGTAATGCCGCCTTCTTCACTTTCCCTTCACCAAATATGTGATCTGGTAATCTCTGAAATTATACACTCAAAACAAACCTGCAGATGGATTTCTAGTTTGTCAAATTTACATACATAGTATATGTAGGCTATTAGTTATCTGCAGTACCTGTGCACAGCTCAAGATGGAACCCTTTATTTTCCTCCTTCTTGAAAAAAATACCAATAGCACTATATTTTTGAATATTTCAGTAATCAAAGAATTAAGGTCAAAACATTCATCTAAAACAGTGTATTCAGTTGTGAGTTGGCCTCTCTAAAACTCTCCAATATCTTCCACAAGAGGCACAATGCACATCCAGTGGAAATGGATAAAACAAATGTTTTTCATGCTTTTTCTTAGGATAAATGAATTTGCTTCTGTTGAGGCCCAAGTTGAATTACCCTGTAAGATAGATATCAAGGTTTTGATCCAGAGACCACTGAAGTCAATAGAAAGAGTCCCAGTGGTTTCAGTGGGTGTTGGATTCCATCCAATACTTAATGTGTAATGAAAGAGGTGCCAGGGCTCAAGCAATGATTTCATTTTAAACTGATGACTTTGAATGGGTGGCGATATTATTGTATTACCAATGACAATAATATCGCCACACATTTAGTCATAACAAGTGTATTTGAAAGAGTAGTATGCTTTATGTGCTAGTGTTAGATGTTTATAACCACGTATTCTACATCATATACAAAGTAGTAGTTTGTGCAAAAAAAAACTGCAGCAAAAAATAAAAATATGTCTGAATATATTCTCTAGCTACAGATCTATCCACCCTTGCTCTGGCTTTCTCCCAAGCATTATTACAGGATATTATTCTCCCACCTCCCACATTCTCTGCCCGCCTGTAACACTCCCCCACAACACACACACATGCTCCACTACTGTTCTTTGTTCAGTTGAGATGACAATAACTGCAGCATTATACTGTACTATTACTTAACAACCAGCTCTGGTACATCACAGTAATACTGTTAAATAAATCAATAATCAATAAAAGTAGTTAATTATGTTTGCTCTGTTTTTATATTAAGAAACATTGTTAAGAGAAATCAACAAATTATATTTCAGTATGGAATGAATAAATGTCACCAATTTTTTTTCCTTACCCTAATCTTGCAGTGCGTGGAAGCAGTGGTACTGGACACAGCCTTATGCTTTACTGGTGGCAGAGTCTGGCGGGAGAACAGGAGAAAGAACCACATGGGAGCAGTAGAGACTGATCTGTGGGTGAGCAGAAGGGATACAGTCACATGGGGAGTAGTGGGGAAAATATAGTAAGAAAGGGCAGTCAGCTACCACTCCAGAGATTATTCCTCAATTCTATTAAATTCAGATGATATGTCCCCAAACTTCTATGATGGAGCGAGCAAGAAGCAGGCAAACCCTACAGAGGGACTAAATGGTCCAGCCTGAAGACTGTGAGTGGTAATCTGGGGAGGAACATGGTCCATCTCTTTGCAGCATGTAGGCTTTTCAGGAACATGGGTTGAATGATTGGGAAGGCAGTATTCACGTGTGGAGACATTAATCACACAGGAAGCTCCAGTAATAGAAGGTTGGGAAGTCTGACTTAAGAAGAAAAGACCCTCATAAGAACTTTATACTTGTCTGAAAAACAAACATATCCTGGAAATTCAAAGTTAATATCACAATTTTAAAAATTCAAATGTATGGAAACACACAAGATAACCTAAACATTAACCTGCCCTTGTCTCACCAACCACAGAGCAACCAAAAAATAAGAGACAATCCTACCCTTAAACAATGCATATTGCAACACAGACTCTCAAACTTGACGATTGAACTCAGTACAGAACTCAGAACAACTGACTGTTGTTGATGTATTGTACACTGCTATGGCAGTTAGTGCAAAGTGCCCACCTTTACAATAATGCAGTGAACTACCTCTGCTTTCTTTAAATCTATGTGTAGTCATCAGAAGAAGACCGGATTTTACATCTCTTCACTAGAAGTGCGCACATCCAGGACAATCTTTCGGGACAATTTCCGAGAGAGATTTGTTTTCACATACTTTCTGTTGCCATACTATGAGACTTTGATACATAGTCTACATTTGCAAACTTCTTAAGAAGTGGACCAAAATTAGATACAGACATGCCAAGGATGCAGAATGAAGGGAACATGCACTTAGATATCAAATGCTTATGTACAAAACCAAAGGTACTTGCTGCAGAGTTCCTGACTGTGCATGCAAAGTACAAAAATAGATTCAATGTATTGGAGTTTAAAGTCTGCAGCCAAAGGCTTTTCCCACTCTCCACCTCCTGCCCCGACAATCTTAATTCCAGACTAATGAAGTTCTTTTGCTTGAGATTATTGCTAGTGATGGCACTATGTGCTGAATAACTAAAAATATTTTGAGTGTGAGCCAACAAGGTGATGCATAACATGGATGGTGGGTGGTGTTGATTTACCATGGAAAATTACTTGGAGTACACAAGTTTAATGAATCACTGGAGAGCAGTTTCACTACGGTTACCAGAAAAAAAGATGGAAGAGTTAGTTGTGACAATTCATTAATCAGAGAACTGTGAGTACAACCATTCCTTGGGTTGGCAGTTCAGGGCACTGTCAAATCAATGTGACAAGTCTACTATGAAATAATGGATCAGCTTTTGCCTCTCTTGCATGACCTTCCCCATACTCTCCTGGTTGATCTGAGCAGTACTGATAAGTTTAGGAGAGAACTGTATAGAGTTCTCTCTAGATGCCCCTCTTCTGCTAAATGGCGTCAATTTTGCTTTTGAAAACATTAGCCAGATCCTGAGTAAAGACTGATTTCAGATGGAGGCTCCGGTCTAGCAATCAGATCTGCAGGAATGAAACTGATTCCAAGACTGGGGTTTATGAAGGACAATGAAAAGAGTGTTCAAAGAAAAAAAGAAAGCTAAAGGTGGAGACAAACTAGTAGAACTTGGAGTATCCTTTTGTGGGGTTTACAAACCCTCACTGATGCCAAGTCTGGGGAAAGGCTAGAGAAGTACTGGGCCAGGAAAGCTCCACCCCTCAGGCACTGCTGAGCAACCCCCTGGGCGAAACGACAAGTATAAAAAGAGCTCCAGCATCCCAGGTAGGGGAGGAGAGAAGCTATTTCTAGGATAATCATTGCCCTGAGAAAGAAGGAGAAAAGGCTCTTGGTGAGGGGATCTGGCTGTGAGTCTTACCCTCCTCCCTTGAGACATCACTCCAGGCATAGAGAGACTTGGGTGGGGGGGGGGGCATCAGAGGGTTGTCTGCATTAAACCTGACACTGGTGGTTTGGAACAAAGGATTATAATGAAACAGCAGCCATGCTCCAAACTGAGACGCTGGGTGGGACAGGAAGTGGCCCAGGAGAAGGTGAACCAAGTGTAGGCCTTCCTTGGCTGCCATTCTTTCACGGATCTGGGCTGGGACCTGTTGGAGAGGGAAGGCCTGGGTCCCACTTTCCCACCACAGATTCCTCTATGCATAGGCCTGGCATGGGCATGACCAGGGATTTACCAGCAATGAAGCTGACCCAGCTGGACCTGATTCAGGGGTCCTGGACAGACTAGATGGAAAGAGAGACCACAAGGCCTGCTGACTGAACCAAGAGCCCAGCTACATATCTCTTAAGAAATACTGCTGTGTAAGGTGATTGAGACAAAATCCTCTTTTTGTAATTTCATATTCCTCATCTGGTGCAAATCTGCATACTCCCCCGAAGGTAATGGAACTACACCAGTTTATATTCTCTGAGGATCTGGTGTTCTTCTTTTGGTAGGGTGGGATATCTAATATTGGGGGGAGACTTAAAACCTAAATAATGTATGCCTATGGCACACCTTGCTTTTTAAAGATATTGATAGGGTTCATGCCAGTGCACCAAAAGGACTAGGAGACTGTGGTATTTAATTTAGCCTGCAAAGGCCCTCTAAAATTACTGGGAGTGAAATGTTGATTCTGTTGCTACTTCGTGAAAGCAATCACTTTTTAAAGCATATGACTGTAAAACCTTTAAATAATTTAATACATGTCTATCCATGTATTGCTCAACTGAGAAAGTAAACTGTTTCTTTCTGGTTTTGTTTGGCTATTTTAACAAGTATATACCATAATATAAGGGTTATGTTCCAGTGAGCACTATGAAGGGAGGTTTACTACACCACTTCTTCAGAAGAAAAAAATACCCAGTTCCATAGCTGTCTGGCTTAGTTACTGAGTTAAGTGATAATTGTCTAATGTTGGTATAGAAATAGCTTTTAGGAAACATACAAACTATTACCAATTCAAAAGCTTAGAGACTGACACTAAGTGAAGATAGGGAGTGGTGCAGAAATGGTTTATTCCTTATGGTGGAACCAACTTAAATAAATTCTGTGGATGTCTTATTGTGTAGCCCATAAAAAAGTGCAAATGTCTTTGTGCTGTTCCCATTTTTATTGCCTTTTTATTTATTACTACTTTTGCAGTTGGACAGTACATCCATTCTCCTACTGGCAAATAGAGGGTTGTGCTGAAACGCAGCTCGAATCATTCAGGGATATTTGCTTACTTTTCTTGGACAATGTGTTTCTGAATAATAACTAAATAAACAATCACAAAGCAGCAATTTGTGAAATGCTGTCTTGAGCCAAACTTCCTGTTCTGCTGAATGTATCCTTTCAGTGCTCATCCCTTCTTTTCTGGTCTCAAATAAATTACCGTTAATCTAATGGTCCCTGATGAAGTCAAGGATCCCCTCCCTAGACCTATACCAACTCCAGTTTTCACCTCTCATGTTTTTAAGCTGTTCATCTTGATATCATTACATACGAGGAGATTGCCTTACAGTGTGAGACTAATACAGCCATTTTCCAGATGACTTCCTCTCCTGTTACAACATTGTTTTGGCTGTTTCAGAAGCACTAGATCATCTCTGTTTTACCACACTTGCAGATGTTATCTCCTTTTTGCTCTGAAAATGATTCTTTCCCCTCAGTTTTAATTATGCTTTTTATGAAGATGATGTCATTTTAATAGACTTGCACTTGATCAAAGACAACAGTAACTGATATTCCCAGTTATACTGCTGAAAGTCAGCACTGTAGACTGATGGGAGGAGAGGGTTAATAGGACTCCATAAATTGGGGAGGAGAAGAAACAGGTGAGAAAAGAGGTGTGGAGAAAGACAAGACCTGAGCTTGTACAAACTGGGAGGGGAGAGAGACAGGACAAGTGGAGGGGAGAAAACTGGATGGGGGAAGGAGACAATGTGTGAGGAGGTAGAAATTAAGGAGAGAGGAAAAGAGATAAGATGAGGGAGGGAGAAGAAAAAACTTCTTAAATTAAAAACAGCCGGTGGGAGTCGGGTTGAGTCAGAAAAAGCTCATTTTAATCTATGAAAAATATCACTCAAAGAGCTGCATAGATCTTGGCAACTATGGATGTGAACACAACATTACAGGGTATAAAGAGAGAGGTATGACAACAGGACCAGCACTGAGATCACTGGTGCTAGCCTTGTGTTTATATAGCTCAGCCTAAAAAGGTGAGTTTTCAACATTCCTAAAAAAATGGTTTTTGAGAAAAAATTGGGGGCAGTAAATGAAAATCAAGCCAACCCACTCATGCTGATTTGGAGAAGCAGCTCTTATGATTCATTGCATGAAGTGTTAAGAAAGGATTCAAAATTAAATTGCATAACAGGAAGTATTATACAAAATTCAGGCCAGAAAGTAGCCTTGGAAAGAGAAGTGTGATGACAAATAACACATTAACAGCTCTGCAACATTGGTGGCATCTTAAAGAAAGAAGCACAAAGATTTGGAGTTTTAAAGAGATGTGTGAAGCACTAGATGGCAGACATTCCTGTCTTTGATATTTTGGAGGTGTTTTACTAGTGAGATTGTATCTAGGCCTTCCACATGTGTGGGAGGCAGGGTGTGAGGCATAACCAGAGTCCCAGTATACTCCCACCGGGATGCACAGTGTCACTAAAGAGGCATGCAGAAATAGTGTCAGCCCTGGCCCCGGCCCTGGCCAATGGAACGTGTCCAACATGTAGGTGTGATGAAAGGGGAAGTATGCCAGGAAACTGTGGGTGGTATTCTCCCAGGGCAGTGTCTGTCTGTAACTCCCACAGTACAGAATTGTGCCTTAGAGGTACAAGGGTCTTATGTAAGAGGAAGGATATTGCTGAGCAAAATGTCTGAAGTCATGATGAATATGAAATCAGAAGAAAGCTTATCCATGTGTTACCTGTAGCATGGGGATGGAAAAATAAGAGTTGTGTGTTTATATGTGTTCATCTCTGAAAGGAATATGGTATTTCAAACATTTAAGTTTAAAATTAGAGGTTTAATGGCCTAGTTCTATTTCACCTTGTAAAACCACCTGATTTATATTCACTGTTCAGAAAACACCATGCAAAGCCTACCTATGCATGAATGATACATTAAAATATCTATAGTATGTTAGTCCACAGCTGTATCTACTTTAGCGTCTGGTCTGTTTCTGTGGTTATATAATTCCCAAAAATATTACCTCAATGAGGGTGATAATGCTACAATGGTTACAAATCAGCATATGTAACTCTGAATTAATGTCTTCCTTCTAGAAATGACATCAGAAACCATAGAAGCAGTATCCTGCAGATATTAAAGAAAAACCGCGTGCTTATCAGAACAGCCAGCCTGCAGCTACCCAGATGTTCAATGGGAAATCCACAATATCTACACTGGAATCTCTTCCCTTGTCATGAAGAACCACTAAGTGCCTGCATACCTTCTTGGCAACCGCCATATTGAAATAACCATTAAGATATAGCACAGAGGAAACTTAAATACCTTCTGAAAAGAGGAGTCTTGTTGGTTAGGATCAATGCTGTAATACTTACATTAATGACTCTTGTTTGGAGGAAGATCAAAACGCACATTTATAGCAAAGAATGACATTGCAATATTTTGACAATGAAATAGTTTTTGTTTAAAGTCTGTTATTTCAGTAGCACCATAGTTTTATAGTGTTAAATGTAACCACAGACTATTATTAGGAACTGTAACGTTCTTAATTGATTGGACCTTTTCTTCATTAAACAGGGATTCACAGAAGTTAAACAAAACATGCACCCCTTTATTATTTATATTCCTCCTAGTTCTCTCCCCTTAAAATTTCTTAATATCCCCCATCAGTCCAGAATAAAGCCAACCCTCTGCGGCCACCAGCACTCCCCAGAGGAATTGCTGCAGTGAGCTGCATTACATCACATATAGTGCTGCAAACTCTGAAACATCGGGTACTTGCCACAGTCAGAGATACAATACTAGCCTAGAAAGATCACTTGTCTGATCACTGTTGCAACTCCTATGTTCCAAAGTGAAACCACTTATGGTTTGGTGTGGCAGACTTGAGTGTGGCCAGCTGTATTTCCATGTGAACCTAAAAGCCAACCCAAGTTGAGAGTCATGTAATTGGATTTCAGGTAAACACAGCAATAGAGTAAAAGCACATGTGCAATTTTATAGGTAACACACTTATTATAATGATATTAGGAGAGTTTTACATAAGTTTGCACATCTCCATTTGTTTGTGCTTTGCCTAGAAGATTTTGAGTGTTACATCAATATAAAAATAATATATGGTGTCTCATTCCCCTCAGTGAGTGATATGAAAGAAAATATAAGGTGCTGTCATATTTCTAACTGCCTGTCTCATTAGTGTGGATAGCATTAACAAGGCAGGATTTCTAATGACAGCATGGTAAATCACAACACAGGAAGTGATGCTCACCATTAATATTCTTTTTAACAAAGTAATGTTTTCCTTTATATCATTCCTTATGAAGCATCGTAAAAAGGGGTACCTCCAACAACCACATCATAAAAGGAGAAAAAATTGGATGAAGCATGATTAAGCCCTTGAGGGACTAGTCAAAAGACTAGGCTAAGCTATTTTGTCTGTTGCATTCCCTGAATAGGAACATGAAAGGAATTACCAATGAAGTCTAGAGACCTTTGTGTTACCCACAAAGGATGTTTAGATGGGTGAGAAATGTTTTTCTCATCACTCTAATATTTTTGAGAATTTGAAAACTTTTGTTGTCTCAACTCTGAACAAAAAGTCAGAACTCAAATGGTTGTTAATTGAAAACAGAATTGTTTTTCCATTTTGGCCACTAACTCACTGTGGCGCATTGGACAAATCTATGTGTGCCTCAGTTTCCCCAGATGCAAAATGGTATTCTAAATAATACCTCCCAGGAGTGCACTGTAACTGAGAAAGGTTTGTTAAGCAGACCTCACAGACATGTTCTCCAAATCACCTCACAAAAAGTTCTCCTGGAAGGTAGATATGTGGATTTTTTCCCATTGCTTTATTAACGGGTGCCAAAAGTATCTGACTCTTCACAGAGTTTGACAGGGGTGTATAATTAGTGGAGGCATTAATATTTTTCCTCTCAGAAGAGAAAGAACCATAGTTGTATGATCCACGTGCAAGTATTTGTAAGGCAATGGGGTTGGGGTTCAGCCTTAGAAAATTAATTTGCCCAGCCCACCACACACTGAGAAATGTATTGAGTGGAGTTTGGGGGTGAGTCTAGCAACAAAGATCCAGGATCCCTGGAAGGATGGGTGGAGCTAAGTGGGAATTAAGAGCATGTTTTCCTCTTGGTCTCTGGAACTTGAATGAACTGAGCCTAATTTCAGTCAAACTGTCCAGAGAACAGAAATTCCATTTCACAGCAGATTTTTCATATTTTAAAATTGGTTTTTGTTCCAGTTAGGAATGAAACTCGAAAATCTCTGCAAAAAACAATCTAGGGAAAAAATAATTTAGGACTGATCAAAACATTTCATTTAGACAAAAATCAAGATATTTCATTGCTGCTTTTGACTTCTTTTACTTCATATGTTCTAATACAAAATTTAAAAATACCAAATGAAAACTCATTTCAAAAAGGTAAAATAAAATCTTTTCAACCTTTTTATGTTTTCACCTTTTTTTAAGAAATGAAATGCCAGCTAAATTGATATGATTTTACATAGCGTTTCAATTTTGATGGAACTGCATTCTCCAATGGAAAACTGTTCCACTGAAGTTTTACTGACCTACTCTATATTTCAGACTTTTTTTATATACTTTATCTGAGGAAAGTCATAATAAAGGAGTGGGGACATTCCTTACAAGTGCTTTTCTATTTTACGATAACACACACAAATTACTCTTATATGTGAAGAATTCTTTGCTGCTCTGACTACAGGATCTGCTACCCAAAGTATCTCAAGTTAAAATCATATAATGAAGCATTATCATATATTAGGCTTACTATTTTGCATCATCTTTAGATAGTGGTTATATAAAACTCCTCATTATGACAAGACAATAAGCCTTACAAGAGCTTCATAATGAAGTTCAAATACATTAATATGTATTGCTGTGTGAAAGAGCATTTCGTTTCCATAGCAGCTGAAAAATGTGGATAGTTGTCAGGGTATTTGCTTTTTTCTTTTTTATTGTTATGGTTGCAAAGAATCTGAAGGATGAAGAACATTTTTATATCATTAGGAGGGCAGCATACACCTCAGAGGTTAAGGTGGCTCTAGACTGGAATAAGCCCCAAGGAACTCTTCATTATTATCTACAAATCACTAGTATGTACTGATAGCCCTTTTAATAGGTCAGGGTTGTTTTTTTAATAGTCTATTTACATCTGATTCATCTGTGGGAGTGTAATTATATGGGAAGAACAGACAGCCCAGGTGTTCAACTTCCTCAGGCCACTTGGACAGAAACAGACTGCTGTACATTTTCATTCCCAGCTAAATCTATTCTGAGTATTGAAATGGGGATTGTGCTATTTTATTATACATATCAACTTCACAGGCCCTTCTGGATTCCAGGCCAAAGAACCTCTAGCCAAAAGACTACACAAGATTCTTTTAGATAAATCTACTTCTCTGTGAGTCGAGAAAATTTTTAAACAATGACATTCCAGGCTCTTGTTCAACATCTTGCTCAGTTATGTCTTTTTGGTCAACATCATCATTAATGACCTGGATGATGGGATGGATTGCACCCTCAACAAGTTTGCAGAGGACACTAAGCTGGGTGGGGAGCAGTAGATACATTGGAGAGATAAGGTCTAGAGTGACCTAGACAAATTGGAGGATTGGGCCAAAATAAATCTGATGAGGTTCAACAAGGATAAGTGCAGAGTCCTGCGCTTAGAATGGAAGAATCCCATGCACTGCTACAGGCTGGGGAGCAACTGGCTAAGCGGCAGTTCTTCAGGAAAGGACCTGGGAATTACAGTGGACAAGAAGCTGTATATTGGTAAACAGTGTGCATTTGTTACCAAGAAGGCTAACGGCATATTGGACTGCATTAGTAGCAGCATTGCTAGCAGATCGATTATTCCCCTCTATTTAACACTGGTGAGGCAAAAAATGGAGTACTGCATCCACTACAGAAAGGATGTGGACAAATTGGAGAGAGTCCAGTGGAGAGCAATGAAAATGATTAGCAGGCTGGGGCACATGACTTATGAGGAGAGGCTGAGAAAACTGGGCTTATTTAATCTGCAGAAGAGAAGAGGGAGCGGGATTTGATGTCATCCTTTAACTATCTTGAGAGTAGAACAGGCTTTGTGGATGGGTCAAGCGGTAAACATGGTATATCTTGAATTTAGTAAAGCTGTTGATACTGTCTCACGTGACCTTCTCCTAAACAGACATGGGAAGTGCAACCTAGAGGGCGCTACTATAAGGTGGGTAAAAAACTGGTTAGAAAACCATTCCTAGAGAGTATTTATCAGTGATTCACAGTCATGCTGGAAGGACATAACAAGTGGGGTCCAGAAAGGATCAGTTCTGGGTCCACTTCTGTTCAATTTCTTCATCGATGATTTAGATAATGGCATACAGAGTACACTTATAAAGTTTGTGGAGGATCCCAAGCTGGGAGGGGTCACAGGTGCTTTGGAGGATAGGATTAAAATTCAAAATAATCTGGATAAACTGGAGAAATGGTCCGAAGTAAACAGGAGGAAATTCAATAAGTACAAATGCAAAATATTCCATTTAGGAAGGAACAATCAGTTGAACACATATGAAATGGGAAATAATGCCTAGGAAGGAGTACCGTGGAAAGAGATCTGGGGGTCATAGTGGACCACAAGCTAAATATGATTCAGCAGTGCAATGCTGTTGCAAAAAAAGCAAACATCATTCTGGGCTGTATTAGCAGGAGTGCTGTAAGCAAGAAGTAATTATTTTGCTCTACTCTGCACTGATAAGGCTGCAACTGGAGTATTGTGTCCAGTTCTGGGTGTCAAATTTCAGGAAGGATGTGGACAAATTGGAAAGAGTCCACAGAAGCACAACAAAAATGATTGAAGGCCTATAAAACAACCTTGAAAAATGACCACGAGCTTGAAAAAAATAGGTTTGTTTAGTCTGGAAAAGAGAAGACCGAGGGGAGACATGATAATACTTTTCAAATACGTAAAAGATTATTAGAAAGAGAAGGAAGGAAAATTGTTTTTTCTGAATCTCTGAGGACAGGGCAAGAAGCAATGGGTTTAAATTTCAGCAAGGGAGGTTTAGGTTGAACATTAGGTAAAACTTCCTGCCAGGGTGGCTAAGCAGTGGAATAAATTGTGTAGAGAGGTTGTGGAATCTCCATCATCAGAGACTTTTAAGAGCAGGTTAGACAAACACTTGCTAGAAATGATGTAGATAATACTTAGTCCTGCCATGAATGCAGGTGGCTGGACTGGATGACCTCTCGAGGTCCCTTCCAGTCCTATGATTCTACCTGAAGGGGGGTTCCAAAGAAGATGGAGATGGTACCAGATGACAGAACAAGGAGTAATGGTCTCAAGTTTCAGTTGGGGAGGTCCCGGTTGGATATTAGGAAAAACTATTTCACTAGAAGGGTGGTGAAGCCCTGGAATGGGTTACCTAGGGAAGTGGTGGAATCTCCATCCTTAGATGTTTTTTAGGGCCCCGCTTGACAATGCACTGGCTAGGATAATTTAGTTGGGATTGGTCTTTCTTTGAGCAGGCGGTTGGACTAGATCACCTCCTGAAGTCTCTTCCAACCTAATCTTCTATGATTCTTGTATGGCTCTAACAGTCTGGGGAGATAGGAGGAGAAACATTACCCTATCTGACTTGGCTGGAAGCAGCATCTATTAGGTCATGTTGATACTGCAATTGGTGGTGTTAATGCATCATATATATATATATACCTGAGCGACCTTTAATTGAAGTAGCTTGGGTGCCAATTGAAGTTGCAGCAACATGAGAGAGCCTCCTGAGTGCAAGCCCACCAGGGAACTTGGGTATGTACTCTTCTGGGTAGCCCATGTTTCTGCAACTTCACTGCTATTGGTACCAGAGCTAGCTAGATTAAAGCTAGTCTAGGTAGGTCTACCGAGCTCCAACTGCAAATTACATATTGCCTCAAGCAAGGTATTTACTTCCTGTGCTCTGCTCTGGGATGCACCCTTACTCCTTCTGTAAAACAGTATAGGAAGCAGTCCCTGTGATAGGGTATACAAAGCCCATACTGGGTCCAAAGGGGTTAAAAGGCAACATTGGGCCCAGGCCAAGCACACTCCACCTGGAGGAATGGGTTAAAAGGAGCTCAGAACGACAGGTGTGGGGTAGTGGACGGGCTACAGAAGACTCCTTCTCTGGGAAGCCAGACAGAAGGTTGAGCCTGAGAGGCAATCACTGAGAACGTAAGGTCCCTAAGCAGTGCCTTCTCCAACCACTACTCAGTTTGAGAATCAGCAAGTCTTGCATGGCCTTGCTCCTTTAGGCTTTTTGTGACATTATCGACTGGAGTATAGAGGCCAAGCACCAAACTGAAGGAGCACATAGGTAGGAAGTAGCCTAGGATGGCAAAGAAAGAATGTACCAATGTTATGTCCCACAGGACCCTGGGCTGGGACCTGGTGGAGAGTGAGGACCAGTGTCCTCCATACTATGCCATACTTAAGGGAAAAGACCCAGATGCAGGGGGGAAAGCCCAAATACTCCTGGCACAATGTCGGGAACCAGGCACCACTACTGCACCTAAGAGACAGAGTGTAGAGGGCAGGTTTTCTAACCACTAGGCCACATGGCCCTCTGAGCACCCTATCACAGTCCCCAACAAAAAGTGAGGCCCCATTCTCTTTCAGCAATTCCCATACTTCACTTCCTATGGCAGCCTTCCTTTTGCATTTGATTATCTATTCACACCACTTCCTCTCCTTCAGGGTTTCTATTGGGAAAGGGCAATTTTATTTCCACCAGTCTCCACAAGCAGAAGCTGCTGAAGAGATGCACTTAATCAATGCATTGCCTAGCCCCATTCCAGTCAATATTGTCTACTTGTTGGCCCCCTGGCAGATCATGGAAGGGAGAGGGCGCTACATTAAATCTGTTTCCAAGTGTAAGTTGGTGCAGATCCTGGGTATATTTGGCCTTCTTGCATTCCCCTGCTGATTGCTTTTCCTTCAACAACAACACCCTCTCAGCATGCAAGTTATACACTGTACTATCTTATGCTGATTTAGTAACATAAATTATCCTCCTATCCTATTGCCAGGAGGGGTGGACTGGGGATGGAGAGGGAGAAAACAGTGTTGAATTAATAGGTATCATTGCCAGAAGGTAATATAGCAGTGTTACACATTTACTGGAGGATGTTAAAAACAAAGAAAATCACCCCATTCTTCACTGACAAGTTTGTAATAGTGTTAATGAATTTGCTATACACTGAGCATATACCTCATAGGATAATGGCAGAATTTGACAGCATCAGAAGAGCTGTAGGCATTAAATTGAAAAGGCTTAACTAATTTGTCAAAACATCCTGTACCTGTGAGCATGTATTACTTACGTAATTAAGCACAGGCAGGATGGGTATATTATTGTAGGTGCAGCTGGTAATGCCATTATAGTTAAGTTCTCCTGACAGTTCCATTATAAGACCATATTTTCAATTGCTTATAGCTTTTCCTCACTTTAACCAATTGGACTTAAATTTTCCAAGCCAGTTGTCTGTCTCAGACTGAATTGTTTCAGAAAAACCTTCAGCAAAAATGGTTTAGCTGGTTCTAAGAATGAGATTAGGGGTATCCGGGTTCCCTCCTCACTTTGAACGTTAGGGTACAGATGTGGGGACCTGCATGAAAAAAAACAAAAAACCCTAAGCTTATTTTACCAGCTTTAGGATAGAACTTCCCCAAGGCACAAGTTTCTTCTGTACCTGGGTTTGAGGCTGCCACCACCAAGCATACCCCAAGAACTATGGCCAGGGCCACTTGGAGCCCACCTTTTCCCCCCAAATCCCCCCCAAACCTACACTCCCCTTCCTGGGAAAGGCTTGAGAATAAACCCCTCACCAATTCTCAAAGGTGAGCCCAATCCAAAAAGAACCCCCGGATCTACACACTGGAAAAAACAGTCTGTTCTTAAAAGAAAGATTTTAATTAAAGGAAAAATGAAAGAAACAAATCCTTTATAAAAATCAGTGGAAACGCACTTACAGTCACAAAAAGAATCAAAGAAGAAGAAAAAAACACCACAGAGGAATTCTCCCCTCTGCTGAGTTTTAAAGTTACAGAAAAAAATATAGGGATATTCCCCCTAAAATCTGAGAAATCCACAAGTGAGAAACAAATATAAAACTTAAATGGCCTGGCTATTTACTTAATCCTTGTGCTGCTTAGAAATATAGAATTAGATGGAGAGGAGAAAAGCTGCCTGATTCCTCAGAAAGCCACAGAGTGAACAAACACACACACACAACCCAGAGAACAAACCCTTCCCTCCCCCAGATTTGAAAGCATCTTTGGTCCCCATTAGTCCATTTGGTCAGGTGCCAAACAGGTCCTTTTAGCTTTTTAACCCCTTACAGGTAAGCAGGAATTGTAGTCTACTTTATGATTATGACAAGGGGGGAAATATATATTCTTGTTTTTTAAAAAATCCCAAAGTCTTGTCAGTGAGAAGCTTTACTACTTCCATATTTTGGAGTGGAACTTGAACTTTGGGAGGGGGCTCATCCTGACTTCAGCAATGTGCCTTTTGCTATCCTTGTGAGAACTGCCTAAAATTGTCCCAATTTATAAGCCTTTAATAAAATCTCAGTTTCTACATACTACATGGAGACAAGTTAGATTTAAACAGCTAAAATTCCAAAGGTTCTGTCTGCAGAGAGCATGCTCCAACAAGAGGGGTGGAAAGGACTTTGTCTCCAATGGTTCTTACCACCTGCAGTGGCAGCCCATATAAGGAACTGAGAGCAGGGAGATTGTCTCTCCTGTGCACTCGGGGCTCCCATTTCTGGCACCTAGGAGCATGGTGGAAGAGCAGGAGGAAGTGGCTTGACTGACATGCAGAGCTGTGAGGAGCTGAGTCTGGGAATGGGCAGGATGAAAGAGACAAGGAGCCTGGGAAGGGAGACTGGTGCTGAGAGTAGGTGAGGAATGGTAAATACTGAAACTGGCTGAGCAAGAATGGTAGGATTGGGAGGAGCAAGGACAAGAAATAGGATGAAGAAGGAGCAAAGACAAGAAAAGATGAAGAAGTTAGGGAAGGGACAGGGAGCCAATGGTGTGGGGAGAACAGATCAGACAAGGAGCCAGCAGTGGGGGTATTGAGACTGGCTGGGAAAGGAGACTGGGAGCTGGGAGGGGGGGTGGCTGGGACTGGGCTGAGGAGCTAGAGGGAGGGGGAGTGACAGGACTGATACTGGGACAGGCTGCAGGATATATGGCAAAAAGGGTCCACTCTGGGGGAAACAGGGGCAAAGGGGCCTACCCCCAGTAGAAAAGTTCCCTCCAGAACCAAGAATGAAACCTAGGATCCCTGAGTCTCGCCATTCTCCTATGGTCAGAAAATAGCTGTTAACCCTACTGTGAAAATATCTCATCCCCATTTAGTGACAGGTCCTAGTAGTGGATGGCAACCTACTCTACTAGCTCAAGTGGTTGGAGTCTGTGAGATGGATAGAAAGGTTTCAACTCTGCTGATGAACCAGCTGGCTGTCAGTAAGATTGAGAATTTAGGGGGGAGGGGCCTTGCTTTTTGAAAACAAACTAGGAAATTACATATAAGGTTACAAAGGCAAGCACTCAAAAGTTAGGAAATGCCAGAATTATGCTGGCCACACATCTCTGCCACCTCCACCACTGTTCATACGTGCCAGTCCTGTTTATTTAAGTGGTCTTAGCATTCAGCTGCCAAGTTCTGCCTATATGCTGAAAGTGGAGAGAAATCCTGATCAGTGGCATAGTACAGGCAGATAGGCTGAGCAGAAGTGACATAAGAAATACACATAATAGTGCAAGCTCCCCCAGAAACTAAAGGTATGGGTTAGAGATTAGAAGAGCCAGAGCTAGAGCTAAAACCAAGCATGTGTTAATCACATTTGTATGATAACTCCATTTTAGGCCTAAATTTCGATTCCAAGCTCTACCTCACTAAATAATAGATTTATTTGAAAGCCTTTTATTTTCCACATTAATACTTCTAGTCAAAACATCTCCAGTGCCTGCTACCTCTTCCCATATCTGTGATGACAAACAATAATTCACACTATCCTACACAGAAAACAATCCTACACAGATTATTTACAAATTAAATTATGCAGGAGGCTTCTAGATTTCAAATACAGTAGACTCTCGATTATCCAGAATTGGATTAACCAGGATGTGGATTAACCAGGATGACAAAAAATATGCGTAACTCGCAGGGCTGGCTCTGGTTTTGTTGCCACCCCAAGCACACACACCCAAAAAACCATCAGGGGGCAGAGCAGCCAGTGAACCAACACCCCCTCCACTCGGCTCAGGGTGGCGGGTGAACCAACCCTCCCTCCCCATATTTCCTATGGATGGTGATTATCCAGGATTTTATTAACCAGGATTAAGTTTTTCCCTATCATCCTGGATAATCTAGAGTCTACTGTATCTGCAAACACTGAAATCAATGTAGTGAATCTTAAGCACAGTCACTTTGCTGGATGAATGGGAAGCTACTGAAATCAATGTTGCTGAAAAAAGCCACAAATAAAAATTTACCGTTGAAGGTTTGAAAGCTCACATTTTCATGAGGCTACAGAAGGAGAAAATATTCATCTTTAAAATATGTTAGAGAATCAATTGTTTTAGCTCCAGTAGCAGGAAAACCCCAAAGCGAGCTACCTTAAAATGCTGTGTCTTTCATCAAATCAAGACTAATGGGCAGAGTTTGACTAATTGCTTTCTGAGGAACTGAATGCACTGTGTTCCTCCCAGACTCTCAAGACATCATGTTTTACAGTCACATCAGCTGAAAACAGAATGATTGATTTTAGTGTGATTCATTTTAATTACAATAAAATTCCCACAGTTCTCACAAAGTGAGGTCCACTGCTCACTCCTTGCACTAATGGAGGGTGGGTGTATCGCCAAGATAATGCATTTATAGTAGAAGAGAAATGTGCCATCTGGCCAAGCTGCAGTGTAGTGCTATGACAGCAGCATCAGAGGAAAAGAGCCAAAATAGTCACAGCTACAAGAGAGGAGGATTTGTAAGAAGGGTAGGGAGAAAAAAGCAATCTTTGAATGCAGAAGGCCTACTTAACTCCTATCCAAATGTCTGGGTGTTCCCCTCCATTAAACAAATAAAATAAATTAACTGACTCAAGATCAAAAGCAGTCCCATTGGATTAGTTATTATGATATTATTCCTTCATAGCACACCTTGCAATAGTGGATTTCATGATAATCTAGATGATTTTTTTTAACAAATCCAAAAGAGGTGGGTGTCATTTAGAAAATTATGATAATCAGTCCATGTACACCCTATATTTGTCAGTGATTCTTGTTCAGACGAGATGTCAACTCTGTTTCACTTCACTGTATTCAGTCAAATATGCATAATGGAAATGGATAGTCACTGGACCATTACAATTGGTGGAATTACAGCAAGAGGGTGAAATTTTATCTGCTGTGTTTATTGAAGTTAATGAAAACATAAACAAAGAGTTTACAAATTACTAAGCATATTATCAATTATCTGGAGTGCAGTGGAAACGTAAAAACATAAAACGACATAAAAACGTAAGTGAACTGGAGGGAAAGAGAGAAAATCAGTTGATGTTCAAACTGAGAAATGCGAGCAAACTCAACAAATAAACCACAGATCTGCCTTGGGCATATTTCTCTCTAATGATGAGAAGACAAGATCATTTCCACAAGCTGCAGGAGGAAACAGAAGATTATGCTAGACAGTGTGGAAGAAAAAAGCCTGGAGTAGAATGATAACCAGAGAAAAGCACTTCATTCCTTTTAAATTATACATTGCTTTTTCCATCAGAAACCAGAGAGCCACGATAAAGGTGCCTCACCAGATCCTGAGAAAGGCAGTTAGGATCAAATGATAAAAATGGAAAATGAAATCAGTTCACTGTGTTGGACAGTTTATAAAAACAAAACAAAAAATGGTGCATTTTACTATTTTACAGGCAAAACTTAGCTATCCTACCCAGGTAATGAAAAGCTCATATCAGTTCTCTTGGATCGGAGGAGAAGTCAGGATACTAAGAGCCCACAAGTGAGGTTCTTATGCACTGCATACGAGAATGAAACTCCGCCTTAGTTCCCAACATTCCGTTATGGGGTGCAGCTGAGGTGAACCAGGAATGGAGGCAGTCCTGGGGGATCTGCAACTATGTAGAGTAATCAGCTATTCCTCCCACCCCAATAGGAGGCGCATAAAATTCAGAGTCTATTGCAGTTGGACTGTGCAAATACTCCACAGCCTTAGGGGAAAATGTCTTCCTTACCACCAGATTCCAGTGGATTCCCCAGCATACAGCCCACTCACTTGATTTGTGTGAAGATAGGAGAGTTTAACCCTAAATGTCAAAGCCTAGACTGAACTAAATGGTCTCCAAAACTAAAGCAGAAATATATTAGGATAGTAAATAGAAATAATAATAGTAATATTGCTCTTTTCTTCCTATAACTCACCTAGGCATTATACAAACTTTGGGACTACAGGAATCATTTAATTCATCTTTGAAATGCAACCATCTCTGAGACAGACTGCAGCAGCTGTTTAGAGCCAGACACAACATCACCGAAAAGTTTAGGAGAAGAAGTGATTAAGAGCATTATGGGCCATATTTTCAAAAGTAGCTGCTTTAAAAGAATACACGAATCTTATATTTGAATTAGTGATTTAGGTGACAAATTTGATTCTGGATTCAAATCAAACTGCAGTAGGAATTAAAGTAGGCAGGACATAATTACCCAAATTACAGTGTGACCGGGATCATGAGACTAACCACCTTCATTCTGTAGAAATATATGTGATTACATTTCTGTTGATTGCAACACATAGGACCTTCATTATGCACCACAGCCAAAAGACAGAACCTTGATTACTGCATACTCCCCTACAGAGAGGTTTTCACATTGTGGTCTCAGGAGCACTTGCTGGTGATCCACAGAGAGCTGGCCAGTCACACAGTATTGAATCCTCATTCTTTTTTCCAGCTCAGAAAAAAAGAAGAGATGGAAGAGGCAATGACATGAAACAATGAGAAAAAGTATGCAATGTCTTCTGTTGTGAAAAGGGTCATAAGAATATAACCTGTGGAACTCGTCACAGGGGATGTTGTGAGATCCTAAAGGTTCCAAAAATAATTAGATTAGTTCATGGAGGATAGGTCCATCAATAGCTATTAACCAAGAGTGACAGAGATACAACCCCATGCTCTGGGTGACCCCAAACCTCTGCCAGAAGCTGTGGCTGGATGATAAGAGATGGAATGCTCAAAATTGTCCTGTTCTGTTCATTCCCTCTGAAGCATCAGGCACTGGCCACTGTCAGAGATGGGCTATTGGGCTAGATGTATCATTGGTCTGACCCAACATGGCCATTCTTATGTTCTTGTAATTCTACAACAATGCCCAGAGGAAAGATAAGTTCTCCATGATTTTTTGCGTGAAAACCAGCTGCTGATGAGGTGTGGAGCTCCTTAAAAGATAAAGAAAGATTTATTAATAGGTCTCAATCTTTACTGACTCTCAATATTTTTTTTAAAAAAATTCATAAATTCCATCTGGCAGATGGTAATAGCTGAATGTGAATAGATAAAGCTGTCCGCTAATGGTGCACTGAGAGCTCTTTTACAGTAGTGAGAAAAGTTCCTCCAGTGTCTGACCCAAAATAGGGCAACAGTAACTACCCTGAGGAGCCTCTACTGTGAATTAATGTAATTAGAAATTTCAAAAGTGCTTCTTGAATTTATTAGGAGAAAAACCAATTCATAATAATGTAGTCCATTTCTCTAACCTGGTACAAATTTATGGAAATGTTGATATTTTTCCCAATACCTTAAATCTTAGATTTACAGAACATTTGACAAATACTAACCTCTGCTGCCTCTTTTTAAAGTAATTGGAAGTGACTACATTTTGCAAGAAAATGCTGTAATGATTATCTCAAATGGATTTTGTGGCACACGTTCATAAATCCAGTCCAGTGGTTCTTAAGAAAAAATGACACCAAGAATTAAATAAAATAGCCAACATATAAATCCAGTTTGCAAGTGACCCGGTCACAGGTGCATGTGGAGGGGAATAAGGAGCTGCACATCTCTTTGCTGCATACACCACATAAAGGCCACAACAAATTCCAGTTTCTGCTCCTTCCATGCACATCTAAAGGCATATATTGCCTCAAAGGGAACAGAGAAGAGGTGGCAGAGTGCCCCAGGAAGAATAGGCTTCACCAAACTAAAGGTGCCTGTGCATCCATCCCACACAGCATAGCATAATTTGTGCTGGGGCTTGCCAGGGCTAAGCCCCAGCACCTCTAAGTTGGCAGTTCATAACCCTGGCACCTCTGAGCTTGCAGTGTCAGTTTTGAAAGTAAAAACATTGCTTGAGCCCTGGCACCTAATTGCTTGACTCTGGCACCTCTTTCATTACAAATTAAGCACTGGTGAAAGTCCTTGGGTTGATGTGACTCCATATCACCCATTACTCAGGTACGTATGCCTCTGCCCATAACTTTTTTTTTGTTGGCAAGCATACAGAATAGCTACAACTAAATGCAAAGAATACATACCATCCCATACATGAGGTCCTCCTGCATATATGACATGAAATTCTGCAGGTGTGAACTTTAGGGCAAAGTCTACATGAACATTCTTCTTAACTCTCACTGACCCCCACCCCCCGACTTCCCACACACGCACAACTGTTGTACCACCACCAGTTCAGCTCCACCAGGGAGAGCAATGATGCGAAGACTAGTCTAGATGGAAGCTAGCATTTTTGCCACCTTCTTTTCTATCCCCACTTAGGGCAACTCACATTGAGACAATGTAGAAAACCTGGCAGCTTCTTTATACTAGAAGTCCCACTTACCAGTACCTGGGCAATTCCACCAGTGATATTTTAAGAAAAACATAAATGAAATTTTAAGACAAAAGTTAGTGTAGACCAGAGGTTCTCAAACTGTGGTCCGTGGAACACCAGTGGCCCATGAGCTCCATTCAGGTGGTCTGTGGATAGTTCATGCTAAGCTGCGCAGGTGGGGTGCCACTAATTAGGTGCTTGGACCCTGGAGAAGACACACATGTAAGGTGAGGTGGCGGTAAGAATGTTGATAAATCAAAGAAGGTTCAGAAAAGAGCCATGAGAATGATTAGAGGATTAGAAAACCTGCCTTATAGTGGGAGACTCAAAGAGCTCAATCTATTTAACTTAACAAAGAGAAGGTTAAGTGGTGACTTAATTACAATCTATACAGAGTTTGTGATGTACCAAGAGCCTTCATGTACCATCAAAATCAGTGGAAATTGTGGTCATTCAGCACCTTGCAGGATTGGGCCCATATTTTCATTATGCTTCATGTAAAAGCAATGAGATCTTCCACACTGAATTCAGCTTTAAGCTTCGGTCAAGACTTACTCTTTCTTTTGGAAAAGTGAGTGCTTAATTTATAATACTTCCTGTTTCTTCTCTTGCTTGTATATGCTCATTCAATGGAGTCTGCTGTGTGTCTTTTGTTTCAACTTTAATCAATAAAAGCATTGTTGCTAGAAGTTTCTATCCAATTTTTAGTGTTCTATATGTATTAGTTTATTTTAATCACCCAGTAATTTTTCTTTGTAACCACACTCTGAAAAGCAATTTTTTCTCTCAGAAATATTCCCTTTAAAAAGTAAATTATTACTAAATCTGTTTTCTAAAATCATTTTCCAACCTTTTCAAATTATTATTAATTATTTGTGTTACTGTATCACCTAGGATGTCTAGTCATGGGCCAGGACCCCACTGTGCTAGGTGCCGTACAAACACAGAACAAAAAGACGATCCCTGCTCTAAAAATATTACAATCTCAGTATAAGGTACGAGACAACAGATGGATACAGACAGGTGGGCGAGTAGAAGAAAACAGTGAGACTCTGCTGGGCAGCATGTCAGGCAGTGAACTCAGCACACCGGCAGTCTAACATTTGCTCTCGCTGTCTATTGCCTGTGTCAAAGAACATTGCATTCATTGTATTTACAAGAACTTTTAAAAAATACAATAAAACAACAAGATAAAAAGATTCTTCTTATGGAATATAATGCACAAACCAGAAATTCCTGTTATTTGTCAAATGACTAGTTACACACCAGATATTTTAATGAAATCCCAGCCTTCTTGTCAGATAATCTGCATCACGCTTGCTAGATACTTATGGTTCTAGATACGCATGTACCTTCACTAATGCATGGTGCTCATTGAGAGGAGCCTTTTAGTGTGCACAGTTTTCTCTTTTCAGTTGTAGTAAGTAAAGGCAATGTAAGTAAAGGCTAAAGGCCTAATGGAGGCCCAGTATGAGACCTGAACTAAAGTAATGGTCAAGCCTCTGCTAATATAAAGCAAAGTCCAGCTGTGAGCTAAAGGCAGGCCCAGCCCACAGAAGTTGGCAAGGAAAGGGCTGAGATTGCAGAAATACATATTCAGTTATCATGGTTACAGTACATACCAAGAACATTCCTCAGATAACGAGGAACAGGCCGACCCATCCCAATGACAGGGTAAAATGATGGATAGAGTTGTTTTGATCAAACCAACAGGTACAAGGTGCGAGGCGGTACCTAACTATGTAAAGGGGCTGCACCTTACTACGTAAGAGGGTTGTACCTTGCTACGTGGAAGGGTTGCACCTCAATACGTCAGGAGTGAGGTGTAACTTGTTCTGTATCTCTATATAAGCATGTGTCACTGGAATGTCTTTGTCCAGCTTGAAAGGGGGAACGGCTCACCTGCCGTTGAGCTGAGTCCATTGCCGAGCGACGCCCTCTAGCTGTATGTCCGGTGGATTCAGAAATCCGCTGGAAACAGAAAGGGTGTCAGGGTCGCAATAAACCCTGGCCGAGGTGCCTTTGTACCTTACTAAGACTCTGTGGTTATTGGGGGTTCTCATCGGGTCTGCTGCGTCAGCTATCTGCGCAGAGCTGGGGCAGCACACAGAGGGAACACACGCACGCAGCCGAGTGATATCAACAGGAGAAAGCAGAAGCACCACACCGGTAGCCTCTGGACAGCAACACCACACTACAACACTACAACATCAGTGACCGTCTTTTAAATGCCATTTTTATGAGTGTACGCTGCTTAGCAATCCTTGAATAAAAATACTGTTGATGTCAGAGAAAATGTATGGCATTGTAGAAAATATTACCAGAATTTAAAATGTTCTAGCCTGCCTTTTCTTTCATGATTGTTTTTTCATTTAAAACCAAGGGAAAGAGGCAGGTGTTTATCCTTGTTCCAAATGCCTAAATACAGCTGAGATCCATAATGATTTCTATAAATACACTGCACATCACTGTATATCACCACATTGGATTTCACATAAGAATGGCCATACTGGATCAGACCAAAGGTCCATCTAGCACAATGTCCTCTCTTCTGACAGTGGCCAATGCCAAGTGCACCAGAGGGAATTAACAGAACAGGCATTCATCAAGTGATCCATCCCTGTCGCCTATTCCCAGCTTCTGGCAAACAGAGGCTAGGGACACCATCCCTGCCAATCCTGGCTAATAGCCCTTGATGGGCCTATCCTAAATTAACTTATCTAGTTCTTTTTTGAACCCTGTTATATTCTTGGCCTTCACAACATTTTCTGGCCAGGAGTTCCACAAGTTGACTGGGCGTTGTGTGGAGAAAATACTTCCTTTTCTTTGTCTTACACCTGCTGCCTATTATTTTCATTTGGTAAACCCCTAGTTCATGTGTCACGAGAGGGAATAAATAACACTTCCTTAATCACTTTCTCCATATCAGTCTTGATTTTATAGACCTCAATCACATCCCCTCTTAGTTGTCTCTTTTCCAAGCTGAAAAGTCCCAATCTCATTACTCTCTCCTCATACAGAAGCCATTCCATACATATAAACATTTTTGTTGCCCTTTTCTGATCCTTTTTTGAATTCCAATATACATTTTTTGAGATGAGGCGACCATATCTTCATGCAGTATTCAAGTGAACTTGCTCCGGGATCTATCTTCTTCTGACTGATGGCCCTATATCTCCCTCCTAACAAAGGCTTTTCTCTAGTTTGCCACATTTAACTAGGGGCTGGAGAAGTATTTGAAGATGTTTACATTTTTAAGCACAGATTAGGCAACTCAGTTGGCAGCAATGTGTTTTGTGAATGCTAATATGTAGCCTACTCCTGCAATTGTTCCAGGTGCAGAGCTCCCATTTAATTCAGTCAGCAAGAGATTTACGTGTGGATAGACTGCAAGATGTAATGATCAGTGCACAATAATTAAATGTTAATGTGCTGAATGTCATGCACTGGAAAGCAAGCAATGCCACAGAAGTTAGCCTATAACAAAATAAATGCAATGGGTATTACTGTGATTGATATGATGAGGACAATTACCTTATGTGTCCATAACACTTTCTCCCTAAGGTGCTTTGGTTTTTTAAATTGACAACCACGTTAGAACATTAATTAATCAGCACTCTAGAACAAAGGACAGAGCAACTTAGTGTCATATCCCTAAACATCAAATCATTAAAAAGGAAAAAATGTGTTATATTATTTGAATACAAACTTTGAACTGCCCTATAGCCATGCTCTAATCACAGGAGCATGAAGAGTTCAAAAGATGCCATTTAACTTTGTTTGCAAATTATTTATAACAGGAATATGAAAATCTTAAAATTGAAATATTCACACATCTTAGTCAGAGAGGTAGCCGTGTTAGTCTGGAATAGCAGAGTTAACAAAGTCCTGTGGCACCTTAAAGACTAACTATAAAGTTTTGAAGCATAAGCTTTCGTGGGCTAATACCCACGGTATTAGGGTATTAGCCCACGAAAGCTTATGCTTCAAAACTTTATAGTTACTTTATAGTTAGTCTTTAAGGTGCCACAGGACTTTGTTAACTCTACGCATCTTAGTGTCACACATGAGTGACTGCAGTGCTTGTGTGGACGGGGCAGCTCAAGCATTACTTCACAGGGGCCCCACTCTCACTAGGTAGATTGACTTGAGAGGACTAACTCAAGTAGAGATAACTTGAGTTAACCCTGCCGTGAAGACATACCGTATTTTTCGCCATATAAGACGCTCCGGCATATAAGATGCACCTAATTTTAAAGGCGGAAAATCTAGAAAAAAAAGATTCTGAACCCCCTCCGCCGAAAAGCCGCAGATTTTTTTAAAAGCGCCGACCCCCCCCCCCCTGCCGACTGCACCCCCGCCCTAGTCCCCGCAGCTGAACCCCCCCCCGTCCCCGCCGCGCTGCCGGATCCACCTGCCCCCCCTCTCACCCCTCCTGGCAGGGCCCTCTGTGGCTGCTGAGGAAGGACAGAGTTATTTTAGTTCAATCTGTCTGCCACAATGGGCTCACCTCCCTTCCCTGTTAATCAGGTTCTCAAAAGCTCCATACCTGGTCTTCACAGTCTGTGAGCTTCGCAAGGCAAGGTCTATGGCCTTCTTCGTGTTTTGTGCAAGCTTATGGCCAGCACTTAATAAACAATAACATTATATGCTGCCAGGTCCACCTACCTACCCCCCCCCCCCCCCGTCCCCGCCGCTGCAGGCAGGCTGCCGGGTCCGCCTACCCCCCCCCCCCGCCGTCTGCGCCGCTGCCCCTCCCCCCTCCCCGCCGCGGGCGGGCTGCCGGAAGCGTCCCGGTTCCCCCCTCCCCGCCGCGGGCGGGCTGCCGGGAGCGCCCCCGGCAGCCCGCCCGCGGCGGGGAGGGGGGAACCGGGGTGCACGCGCGTTTTTTTTTTTTTTTTTTTTTTTTTGTGACTGTGGGTGGGCTGCCGGGCAGTATATTCGCCCTATAAGACGCACCAACTTTCCCCTCCCCCCCCGTTTTGGGGAAGAAAAAGTGCGTCTTATAGGGCGAAAAATACGGTACCTGCTGTCAGTCATAGAATATGCAGAGCAAGGGGCATTCCTGAATGCCTAATGACTGGTTCCACAGACATTAAAGAAGGAGAAAAAGGATCAGACTCTTCCAAATAATGGAAAGATACCTCTGCTGCTGCTACTGCAGCAGAGCACAAAAGGCACACAAAACTTCCATGACCAGATCTTACAGAAGCTTGATACAGTGTTATGAAATAGGTGACAAACAATCTGATAAAAATATATTTTGTTTCCAATCACAAAGGAGCATGGGTGATGCATAATGTCACAGTGTTTGCTCTCCAACTCTCTTGTTGAGTCACAGTGCATAGAATATCTTCTGTTACTTTGCCCTTTCACTGTTGTCTTTTTTCCTCTGTAGAAGCAGTGAATTGTGGCACTACCCACTTCCTTGCAGGCTAATCTTAGTTTTCGTAATGCAAAATTATTCAAGGGTGGGATTAGAATCTGCTAACTACAATTCTTTATCAGACAGTTAGGGTCTAAAAATACAGTATAAAGTCTCCTAAGATATTCTCTGCAATGACAATTGGAGAAAAAAAACAGTTCATAGCTGTAATGCTGCTAATGTACCATGGCATATATGCAACCATACACACACAACAACAAAAAAACAACAGTTAATCAGCCTATTTTTAAAAAATCATATAAAGGGTGACTTTTGAGTTCTCATTATAGATGGCCAACTGCCCAATGAAATATTATAATTTGTTTTAATAATATAATGCACAACAGTTTTGTATGAGAATTTAAACTATACCTCATTTTAATTCAGAATTTGACACAGAATTTGACACAGTGGACCAATCTGCGAAAGATTTGAAAGTATGTAAGTAGAAGAGAGACTTTTTTTATGGAAGAGGAGGGTCAGACTGAATTCTTATCATCTGTGTTCACTGAGATCTTAAATCTCTCATTTTGGTTGCTTAGATGTTCAATCAGCATTCAACCTGAAACTTCTCACAAGATAAAAGACAATAACAAGGGGGAAAAATACAAGTCATCAGGAAATGGTCATAACAGGAATTGCTGGATATATGTTTAGATCCATTAACTTTGATGCCATAAGGTTTCCATGTTTTTCTGGGCATTGCTTTGGTGGGGCAAAGAATGGGCATGGAGGGAGAGTGGTCACTTGGCAACTTGCTTAAACCATCTTGTCTCAACACAGTAAAGGGCCCTTATGGCTTTGCTGGAAGGGGAAGGAACTTCATCATTATTGCTATCACCATTGCCTGCTGGGACCCTGGAATCTACCATCATGCTGTTGAGCCTTCAGTGCTCTACTCTGAGACGATCAAGGCCAGGCAAGGACAGGGAGCCAGATGTGCAGCTGGATGCAATGTGAGATGCAACGTGAGACAAAGACCCAAAATGAGGAGTACAAAAATATTTATGTAGGAAACTTAAAATGCTGTGAGATTCGTTACTATAGTGTAAATAATTCTATGACCTTAACTTCCGCTTTCTTTATTTCTGATATTTCCACAAGGGAACATCACATTTGTTCTATGAGATGAGGGATATTTGAGTGATGTGTTTGCAATGCTGCTGGGATTTAAAAAAAGAGAGGGGGCCAGCTAAAACCAGTGCCTTCACATTCTAGAAAAGTCTGCAAGACTGGCAAATTAGACGACATGCTGTAGTTTTTCCAGGAACTAAGATGTAAATAATAGAGAGTCAGAAGCTACATTTCCTTATTTTTCCTCTTCCCTTGTGTGTTTATTTTGACTTTACTTTAAAGGAAATAGGACCAGATTTCAAAAACAGCTCCATCTCTGATTCTTTTTCCCAGTCAGAGCTTCTGAAACAATCCAAAAAAGATTGTTGAGCACAAGGTTATCCAGAATGGCATAATAATTGGGAAAAAGAAAATGTACTTAACATTTAACTTTCAAATGCTTTAACTATTTTTTCTTCCTTTTATGTGCATTTAAGTATAGATTCAAATGTTGTTGTTTTTAATGGTGTTTATTACAATGGGAGAAAGCTAGCAATAATGTTATGTAAATCCCAGACTACACAAATATTTAATGATGAAACAAGTGTTTTGTAAATGCCTTAGCCGCTCAAATGCCCAAGATTCCCATCCAAGACAGTTCTGAATAATGATCAGTTCTCCTATATACATAATTCAAGGTAGGTTAAAGAGTCAACAATCCAAGAACAAAAGAAATTAATCTTTTGAAATGATGTGCCTCAATATTGCAGGAAATTCAAATGTGAAAAGAAGATTCTCTTTTTATGGGGGAAAATTCTTATAAAAATAAAAAAAACTGTAGTGACTAATCAAAATAGAATTTCTGCTTGTGGTAGAGTTGATGGTGTGCGATGAAGACGGGAGATATCTAATAGTACAAGATATATTAGCAGAAAGTAACCTTCATATCTGGATGATTTATTACGTCTGTGAACTGAAGTTATTCAGAGAGGATTCTACATGGCAAGAGATTTTAATTGTACTCCCAAGTCAATGACAGATAGAAAAATGACCAAAATATTAAAACAAAAGTAAAATAAGAAAAATGGATACACTGACAAATTAAAAAAAGTTTAATATTAACTAATACCAGAGGTGTATTAAACAAGGTTAAAAAAATGTGGAATAGCAGCTGAAGCTTCTAAAGAAAAATTCCTTTGTCAACCACAATAAATCCAACAAAATTTTAGCGTTCCAATTGAAAAAGAAGCCAAAAACCTGACAATTTACTATATATGTAGGAGAATATTCATTGTTAATAGCCTGATATTATATGTTTATAAATTATTATAAACATGCAATCAGTTTAATTGGTCATATTCATATTTTATTGTGTGGTGCTGCCAAGAAAATAATTTTTAGACTGGTTTTTCTGCCTCTTTCTACAAGACGCAGTCTTCTTGTCAGATCAAACAATGCTGCTATTTACTTTCAAGCGGACAATGGCTGATTATATATGCATGGAGAATGAGAAATGCTGCTAGAAAAGATTTTTGGCTTCCACACAGAAAACTGTCTTTGCTGAAACTCTGCATTGGTGGGTTGTCAATGGGCCAAATCCTGACCCAGCATTCAGTTGGCGTGCAACCCAGCTGAAAGTATGTGGCCTCGCTCAGATTCATATATATGGAGCATTACTGCAGTTCTACGGTAGGGGAAGCCCCAGGAGTAACAAATGCCAAGTTTCTCCATGGAACCCCACGGCCCACTCCAGGGGCAGCATGCAAGACTCCACTCCTGTGAAAAGTAAGAGTTACATCAGGAAGAGGCGGTACCTCGCCTAATCATCTAGCATGAAAAGTGAGATCTCCATATCTAAGTAACAGGGAATTTGCATATCCCTTACTTTCATATTAGAGGGGTCAGAATCTGGACCAATGAAAATAGAAATGCAAAATCTGTCCATATACAGCCGAATCCTTCTCACCTCACTCACTTGAGGAGTCCTATTCTCATGAGATGGCTTGCATAAATAAAGCAAGGGTTTGAATCAGAATACATGAGGGGCATTTGTGGTAGAACAATTGGAAATACAATGTAAAAGAAAAAAAATGGCATGAGAAGTATCAATAACAGAACACAGACATGGATCACACACAAAATGTACAAAGTGCTTTGAAAGAGTTCCAGACTGACCACAATTCTCTAAAAATATGAATATTTTGAAAGCCATGACACAGAAGTTGAACTGTGTCCAACTCACACTGAAGACATGAGTGATTCCATAAGCCACACGCAAAAGACTCAAGCTTGGCAATGTTAAATGGTGATGGTAGGACAAATTATTGGTCAGTGTCTGCTTACTATCAGCAGAATACAGAGCAAACACAAATCCCAAAAATGGGAGGGGATCAGTAAAACTTGCACCTAATGTCTGGCCCTTTGTTTGCTTTCACTTATATAAAATCATAAGTGATCAAAATGTAATAGCTTATTTCCCACAACTGACTGCTCAAAGAACTATCCTCAAATTTCTGACAACCACTATTCGCCTAAAAAAAACTCCACAAAGCAGTTACTCAAGCTACATTCTGCCTATTTAAGACCAAGGCCTCAGCAAACAGTATGGTTTAGTACACTGACCTGGGAGTCAGGAGACCCAAGTTCTAGTTCTAGATGTGCCACTGGCCTTCTGAGTGATCTAAAGTAAGGCACTTCACTTCTCTGTACCTCAGTTTCTCCCCTAGTAAAATAGGCGTAATGATGCTGACCTCTTTTGTAAAATATTTTCAGATCTACTGATGAAAAGTGCTATATAAGAGCTAGGTATTATTATTATCACATGTCAAATTTACGAGACTACCTAAAAGATTATAACTAAGATTAACCATGGTATAGCACTTGTCTCTGTTCCAAGGCAATTGTTGTATGTTATTTAATTTGCAGAATACTCACAAATACTTCAACCAACCAATCTTTTTCAGGCAATCAGATTTGGTGGCAAGCAAATCCTCATGTCTGCCATCTTTTATTCTGCATTATTTGCCAACACAGGACCCAGATCAAGTGCAAAAAGAGAAACTATCTTGAAACACTAGTTTGCTTTGTGTTCCAGGGCATGGGGAGAGAGAGTTCAAATAAGTTACATTTATTTGGGTAGATGGTGGTCCCTCTTAATACATAGTAGAGAGAGAATGTCTGCAATAGATTGTACAAAAGACAAACATACTTTTTAATTACTTCTCTTCAGAAAAGTTTTAGAGTAATAAGATGGATGGAGGTAGTTCTTGTAAACTCACAGTGATAAGAGGCGCTGGTGAATGCGATGACAAGGGACTGGACTGAATACAAAATATCTATGAAGGCAGTTAATACATAAACTGTACTTTCACTTTGCTCTCTCTGTTAACCTCTGTGACATCAGTGGTAGTGTGCTGTGAATTGGATGAGTAGAGGGTCTCTAACTATGATCTGTGAACCAAGGTATAAATGTAACATAGAATCTGGCCCTCTGAACTGAAAGGGACTAAAGCTCTTGTGCTTCTAAGTTTATCAATACACTTATGAGCACATCAATTTCCATCGGAGGTAGGGAGGGGGCAGAGAGCTGAGCGAGTGTGGGGTCTGTTGGAGGGGGGAAGGGGCAGAGAGCAAACCTGACACCCCCACCTCACCCCCCTGACCAAACCCGACACCCCCACCTCACTTACCCCTCGACCAACCCCGACTCACATTTTCACCCCCCCTCCCAAACCCAACACCCCCGTCACCCCCCTACCAACACCCCCTGACCAACACCCACACCTCACCCCTGTAGACCAAACCTGACACACCCACCTCACTTTCCCCCCCAACCAAACCCGACTCCCCTACCTACCACCACAAACAAACCCGACACCCACACCTCACTTACCCCTCGACCAACCCCGACCCCCCTCCACACCCCCCAACCAAACCCAACACCCCCACCTTACCTCCCACCAACCCCAACACCCCCTGACCAACCCCAACACCCACACCTCACCCCTCACCCACCCCGACACCTTCTCACCCCCCCAGACCAAACCCAACACCCCCGGCTCACTTACCCCCCAACTAAACCCGACACCCCCACCTCAGCCCCCGACCAAACCCGACACCCCCACCTCACCCCCCGACCAAACCCGACACCCCTACCTCACTTACCCTCCGACCAAACCCAACTCGGGTCCGTCGGAGGTGGGGAGGGGGCAGAGAGCTGAGCTAGTAAGGGGTCCGTCGGAGGTGGGGAGGGGGCAGAGAGCTGAGCAAGTGTGGGGTCCGTTGGAGGGGGGAGGGGCAGAGAGCTGAGCGAATGCAGGGTCCGTTGGAGGGGGGTATTATGACATCATAACTATGTCACAGAGAACAGCAGCTGCCCAGCTGATGTGATTGGCCTTTAAATAATTTCACCCCTGGGGGGCGTCAGAGGTGAGATTTGAAAAATTTTCAACTCTTACCCTGATTAGGACCCTAAGACCTCTAACTGTACCAAATTTCAAGTCTCTAGCTCAAACGGTGTGGAAGGAGTGCACATACATACACACATACATACACGCACGCATACACCATTTGACTTTTATATATATAGATGTGTATGATGGCTAAACCGTTTTAGAAGAATGAATGTTTTATATGAAGAACAACAATGCATTTGTTATACTGGTTCATGCTATGGCTTGTAAAGAAAGGGGTAAGAAGCCTGTTCTGAATTGAAACAGCTAGAATAAGGCAAATGGAAGGCAAAAAATTAAATGAGTAAACAGAGACCAACACAATCCTCTCAGTATGGGTATAGGGGGGAAACTCCAACCTGTTTTGTTTGGAAACAGATCAAGAAGCCTTGCCTACAGCCAAATCAACATGAACAAATATGCAACATCAGAAAGCATTTTATGGTGTAAGTTGTGCTGCCATAGTAGCATGCATAGATAACTCTTGTTCTTTCAAACAAAGAGCTGAATCTGCAATGCAATTTCTTTTGCTAACAGTCTGTTTGATGTGTTCATTTCTGGATGGCTTTCAAATTGCTGACTTGCTGCATTTTCTTCTATAACTTCTTTCACTTTACTAATTGGATGTTCCTACCTCCCCAGGTCCCAAGTGAATACTTGTTTCTCCAAAACCTCTTAGAATTCTTCCTTTCAGAACTGACTGCATAGAAAACTAAAGCTGTTTACTCTGATCCACCCAAACCAAAAATCATAATCTTAACAGTTCTATTGAAGAGTAACAAGCTACTTTCAGCCTAAACTCTGGAGGCCTGATTCATTTTTGTTAATCCACTTTTACAACTCCATTGATTTCAATAGTGTTAAAACAGCATGAAATTGGAACAATGAATCAAGCCATAGGTCATATTCCCACTGACATTGGTCCCCAAAACAAGTCTTTGCTTGTATTTCTTAAAGCAAAATTTAACTGGGAATGGTATGCGTAATCAGCCATGTATTATGTTATGAAGACTTGTGGAGCAATGATCCCATGACACTTCCTTATTTTGTGTTTGTCGTAATAAAAATAAATGCCCACTTCCCATCCCTCTTTTGCTTTTGTGGTTTTAATCTAGGAGACGCATAAATGTATGATTAACCATACATAAGGAAGCTGGCTGGTCTTCCTCCTCTGTTTCCCTCTGTGCCAAGAACGTTCCCTTCTGTGCTATTTCCCTTAAGTGACAAAATTGCTCACTGCAGTACTGAGATTGCCAGTATGACTGGCTCAGTTTTTTTCTGCTGAGTAATGATTACTATGATATGTATCTGGATAGCTTCATACGTATTGTAGCATTGTGCATTTAGTGTTCAATAGTCCTGAACCCAATATGAATACAGTTTTCTGGTATGAGATCAGATTTTCAGTCATGTTTTCTGGTGGATCTACCCCCATCCCCCAGCCATGACATTCTTCCTCCTGATAGCTTTTAGAACTGTGTGTGATTGCCAGGAAATCATGTGTGGTTGAAAGTCTGTTTAATGAGAGAACAGGTTCTCACTTTAAGGGACCCATTAGCTATTGGCTCCTTTCCTTTTTCTTTATCCCAGCTTGTGGTCTTGTGGTTAAAGCAGGGTACTATCAGTCAGAATTCTGCAACTGTATCCCCAGATCGGACAAACCTGCTATTTAATTTTGGGTAAGTTACATAAGTTACATATATCTGGGGCTGTGTTGGGAGCCAGGATTGCAGGGACACCCTGGCCATCTCCCAGTTTTTCCTGGACACACTATGATAACTCTGCACTATCTGAGATGACTCCCTCCTCCCATCTTATCCAGAGAGATTCCTATGGGGAATGGATTCACTGGCCTGTCAGTTTTACAATGGTGGCCAGTGCAAAACAGCCATAACAGACCTGTGAATCAGGCCCAATAAAATAGAAAGTTGCAGAAATAACCAATAAGCCCAATGGAAAAAGTTGAAAAGAAGTTTAGAGATGAATGAGTATTAGGCTAGAATTACTGTCAAGAGTAAGGAGTGTTCCAAACTTGGAGTTACACAACAGCTAATTTTGGGCTGATTCTGTAAGACATGGAGCATCTCTTGTGAAGTATTGACATTCCTCAACATCCACTTTTAAGGAGCCTAACGTCATCAGTACCAAAACAGGAAGCATTCAACACCCGCAAGATTGGGTGTCTCATAGCTTTATTAATATTCAGGATCCTGACACAGGGAATAAAAGAGAGCAGCAGAATACGGACGCTGGACTTCAGAAAAGCGGACTTTGACTCCCTCATGGAACTGATGGGCAGGATCCCCTTGGAGATGAACATGAAGGGGAAAGGAGTCCAGGAGAGCTGGCTGTATTTTAAAGAATCCTTATTGAGGTTGTAGGAGCAAACTATCCCGATGTGTGGAAAGAATAGTAAATATGGCAGGCGACCAACTTGGTTGAACAGTGATCTTAAATGCAAAAAAGAAGCTTACAAGAAGTGGAAGATTGGGCAAATGACCAGGGAGGAATATAAAAATATTGCTCAGGCATGCAGGAGTGAAATCAAGAAGGCTAAATCACACTTGGAGTTGCAGCTAGCAAGGGATGTTAAGGGTAACAAGAAGGGTTTCTTTAGGTATGTTAGCAACAAGAAAAAAAAAGTCAAGGAAAGTGTGGGCCCCTTACTGAATGAGGGAGGCAATCTAGTGACAGAGGACGTGGAAAAAACAAATGTACTCAATGCTTTTTTTGCCTCTGTCTTCGTGAACAAGGTCAGCTTCCAGACTACTGCACTAGGCAGCACAGCATGGGGAGGAGGTGACCAGCCCTCTGTGGAAAAAGAAGTGGTTCAGGACTATTTAGAAAAGCTGGACGAGCACAAGTCCATGTGGCCGGATGCACTGTATCCGAAGGTGCTAAAGGAGTTGGCTGATGTGATTGCAGAGCCATTGGCCATTATCTTTGGAAACTCATGGTGATCGGGGGAAGTCGCAGATGACTGGAAAAAGGTTAACGTAGTGCCCATCTTTAAAAAAGGGAAGAAGGAGGAACCAGGGAACTACAGGCCAGTCAGCCTCACCTCAGTCCCTGGAAAAATCATGGAGCAGGTCCTCAAGGAATCAACCCTGAAGCACTTAAAGGAGAGGAAAGCGATCAGGAACAGTCAGCATGGATTCACCAAGGGCAAATCATGCCTGACTAACCTAATTGCCTTCTATGATGAGATAACTGGCTCTGTGGATGAGGGGAAAGCAGTGGATGTGCTATTCCTTGACTTTAGCAAAGCTTTTGATGCTGTCTCCCACAATATTCTTGCCAGCAAGTTAAAGAAGTATGGGCTGGATGAATGGACCATAAGGTGGCTAGAAAGCTAGCTGGCTCATCAGGCTCAATGGGTAGTGATCATGGCTCCATGTCTAGCTGGCAGCCAGTATCAAGCAGAATGCCCCAAGGGTCAGTCCTCGGGCTGGTTTTATTCAATATCTTTATCAATGATCTGGAGGATGGTGTGGACTGCACCCTCAGCAAGTTTGCAGATGACATTAAACTGGGAGGAGTGGTAGATACACTGGAGGGTAGGGACCTAGACAAATTAGAGGACTGGGCCAAAAGAAATTTGATGAGGTTCAACAAGGACAAGTGCAGAGTCCTGCACTTAGGACGGAAGAATCCCATGCAGTGCTACAGACTAGGGACCGAATGGCTATGCATCAGTTCTGTAGAAAAGAACCTAGGGGTTACAGTGGATGAGAAGCTGGATATGAGTCAACAGTATGCCCTTGTTGCCAAGAAGGCTAATGGCATTTTGGGCTGTATAAGTAGGGGCATTGCCAGTAGATCAAGGGATGTGATTGTTCCCCTCTATTCGACATTGGTGAGGCCTCATCTGAAGTACTGGGCCCACACTACAAGAAGGATGTGGAAAAATTGGAAAGAGTCCAGAGAAGGGCAACAAAAATGATTAGGGACCTGGAGCGCATCATGTATGAGGAGAGGCTGAGAGAACTGGGATTGTTTAGTCTGCAGAAAAGAAGAATGAGGGGAGATTTGATACCTGCTTTCAACTACCTGAAAGAGGGTTCTAAAGAGGATGGATCTAGATTGTTCTCAGTTGTAGCAGATGACAGAACAAGGAGTAATGGTCTCAAGTTGTAGTTGGGAAGGTTTAGATTGGATATTAGGAAAAAAAAATCAGTAGGAGGGTGGTGAAGCATTGGAATGGGTTACCTAGGAAGGTGGTAGAATCACCTTCCTTAGAAGTTTTTAAGGTCAGGCTTGACAAAGCCCTGGCTGGGATGATTTAGTTGGGGATTGGTCCTGCTTTGAGCAGGGGGTTGGACTAAATGACCTCCAGAGGTCCGTTCAAACCCTAATATTCTATGATTCTATGATTCTCTGATATATTTAGTGATATGATCCTTATGAGTCTAAATATTTCTAGTAAAAGGTATTTTATTATGTTACTTCAAAAGAAAATCTTTCTTTTATTTACACATAGTATAAACTTACTCTGTAAGGTCCTCTAATGGATGCTTTCCAGCTTGTTTAGCTCACCTGCCCAGTCTCGCAATACTCTTAAACTGGTGTAATTGGATAGGGAACCTTCACCAAAATTCCATCTTTCTTGTTTGTTTTTGCTATTCATGCTGTATAGCTAATGCTATTGTGAAGTACTGGCACACATGTGTATATTGGACGGAATATTTCAGAGGCAATCAAATATATTCAAAGATTCCAAGGTCAGAAGGGAACATTGTGGCCATCTAGTCTACTGCCTGTGTTATACAGGAGGTCAGGTCTCCTACAAAATAATTCCTAGAGAATATCTGTTTGAAAATCATCCAATCCTGACTTAGATTGTCAGTGATGGAGAATCCACCATGACCCTTAGTAAATTGTTCCAAAGGTTATTACTATTAATTGTCAACAATGTATACTGTATTCCCAGTCTTAATCTGTCTAGCTTCAACTTCCAGTCACTAGATCATGTTTTCAGTGTAGCAGAGAAAGTTGAGTCCAGTATTAAATATCTGTTCTCTATGTAGATACTTGACTGTAATGAAGTCTCCCAGCAACTTTTTCTTTAAGATAAATAGATTGAGCTCTTTGAGTCTATCACTATATGGTATGTTTTCTAATCCTTTAATAATTTTCTGAAATCTGGAAAAATTGTTTTACAGGTGAGATTTTAAGCAAGCTAATTAGTTTATCAAGGAGAAGGTTGAAAGTTCACGTGACTAAAATTTATAAGTATCTACATGGGGAGAAGATTTCTTACAGTAGAAGGCTTTTTTAATCTAGCAGATAAAGGTATAACAATCTAATGGTATACAGCTGAAGCTGGACAATTTCAGACAAGTAAAAAGGAACAACATTTTTAACTGTGCAGATAACTAATCACTGGAACAGTTTTCCAAAGGATGTGATGAATTCTCCAACACAGGAAGTCCTTCAATCGAGATTGGATGTCTTTCTAAACTATGCTTTAGCTTAGCTAGAAGTCATAGGCTTAGGACAAGAATTATTTGATGAAAATCTGTGGCCTGCATTATGTAGGAGGACAGATTAGATTATCACAGTGGTAACTTCTGGTCTTAAAATCCATAGATGTGTGATGTCACATAGCAATTCTTTCACCGGCTTCTGAATATATCATTGGGAGTAGGATGAGGGCCTAAAGTCTTTCAACTTCAGGAAAGGAAGCTTAAAAGTAATTTTAAGACAAACAATCCGAATAGTTGAAGATTAAATAAACCCATGATGGGAAAGATTTCCAAGCCAGAAATTTTCTTAAATTTTTAAAAAGTATTTTCTGGCACTATTTTAAGCACTTACATTTTCTGAGTGCTTTGGATTGTATCTCATGCAAAATGTTGTTTTTTCCTGTTAGATATTTTCAGACTGTATATAAAATACCTAGCACAAAAATGTGCCTGATTCGGTAGGTTCACAAAGGATGTAGAGGCCATAGGAGCTTCCCCTTTGCTTCCCAGGGCCCAGGCAAAATGTGGAAGCACAAGCTCTGAGTGAGGTTAGCACCACTTCTTGTGCTACCCTTTGCAAAGGGGATCAGAAGGGTATGGAGAGAGAAGAGTCATAGCCCCTCCTCCCTCTGCATCAGCTAGCAGAGATGGTTTGGGCACAGAGTGGAATGCACACGATTATTTTTGTGCTCTCCAGGAAGCATTTTGCTCGATCTCCTACATCGCTCCAAATGTATGGGGGGAAGGGAGCAAATTATAAGACTGTATGGTTATTTTCCTGTGTCGTTTTGTCTTCAAATGTAACATAAATATTCATCAGAAACTGTTTAAATTCTTTAGTCCTGAGACTAAACACTTGTATACTAATCTTAAAGGCATTAGTCAAAATGTTACAAGAGTTTGAGTTTCATTGCAGAGTCTGCAGCTACTGCAATATCACACAAGGGTGAATAATGTAAATTGAATTTAACAATAGAACATGGCATTTTTTGCAAGATTTCCAGTAATCTTTGGAAAAGTACCAGCATTTACATTATTTTTGCTTCAATTGCTGCTTCAATCTTCCAAAAGGTTTCTCAAAGATACTGCATAGCAGAGAGATGTTTGAGAAAAAAAACCACATTTTATCTGTACATGAGTTGTATAAAAAAATCCCTCTTAATTTATCTGACTTTTAAGGTTTACACAACCATTTAATATTTTATGTTTTTTGTTTTCCCATTTATTTAATACACTGTCAAAGTACTTTCTCTGCTGGAAATCTAGTATTTGCAATAGTGACTACTGAACTTAATTTTAAGGAAGTAAGACTAAAAGAAGAATTCTTTAACTAAGAAGCTATGTTTCACACATATAGCAATGAAATGACATTAAAAATGCACTTCTCAAAAAGTTCATGAACGAAGAGCAACAATACAATGATGAAAATGAAAACTGAGTTTCAGAAACAAAGATTCAGCCTTCTCTAGTTCCAAAGCAGAATTCCATATCTTCAAAGCATCACTGATGTAAATGCCATCTGCCCACTGTCAAATTAATCAAAAGGAGTTTAACTTCTGAGCTCCCACCTGTAATGTACTCAGTTTTGTACATGTAGGTCTGGATACACATTTGGCATCTGACATATTGCAGCTAGTAAGGCAGTGGCAGGTAATAATTAGTTACATCTTCACAGCCTCCATAAAATCATCTCTTCTCCATGCTGTAGGTGCAAGCTCTTCTACTTGTCCTTCTTACAAAGACCCATATTGATAAGTTTAATAGCTGTTCTCTGGATTGTCTCAAAACTTGTTAGAACAAATTTGAAAATTGCCTTCAGAGGTTTTTTTATTTGTACCCAAATGCAATTTTGATTGTAAAAAGGCATTCTCTTTTCTTTACTTGGTAGTCCCAGAAAGGCTAGGAACATAGTGTGACTTAACTCCCCCCACCCCTCCCCCATTATTAAAATATATGCCTTAAAAGTCCAAAACCTTAAACATCCAGAATTTAGCAGATTATCTGTGGAGCATCTGTTCTAAAACATATCCTATGTAATCCACCTCTTCCCTTCTGTCATTTTCCCTGACTCTTTCCATTTTGTCCTCTTTTGCATCCCTTTTCATTTGCTCTTTCATGACTTCCATTCCCACACCTCCCCCAAAAATGAATAATAGTGAGGCATGCCACATAAGTCAGTGAAAAGAACCAAAGTTTAACTCCATTGCAGAAACTATCTATTAAGAAAAAGTAATTTTTGATATATAAAAACTGTAAATAGTATGTCATGGAAACCTCTGTGCACAGGGATTTACACTGTATCAGCTGGAAATCCAGTACTTGTAATAGTGACTAAATTAAAGTATTATAGAGGGTAATTAAATGAAGGGCTATTGAACATGCTGAAATACACTCTGTGTAGTGGGGCAGTCACCCTGCTCTGGCCTCAAAGGGGTTAAAACAGCACTGGAGAGGGTTGTGGCTGGGGGGAAAGCAGCAAACCTAGTCTGATTGGGGAAGCAGCCACAGCTGCGGCCAGCCCCGTCAGGGTCCAGCTGGCCCTTATCAGAGGGTTGTGTACTAAGAGCAGAGTAATTGCTCTTTTGCTAGGTAGAGAGAAGGGCCTGGCTGCCTAGGAATGCAAGGTATGCAGAGCAAGCAGAGCAGAGCTGAGGTGCTCCAGCCTGCCAAACCACACACCCCCTCTCCCCCGAGGCTGCAGGCTTTGAGCAAGGCCTAAAACAGATACTGGGGTTGCAAAGGTGAAGCCTGGGGCTAGGCAGTGGCAACAGACTGCAGTTTGCCCCAGTGAATGGGATATAGATGATGACTGGTAGAAGCCACTGAGGCAATGTGGGACTAGAGGGTTGGGGGTTCCCCTGGGAGGGTAGACTCAGATCTGTGGGTTACTGCAGTGGGCAGAACCCAAAAACAAAGGGGCACTGCCAGGAGGCAGAGCCCCAAGGAAAAGGTCACTGGGGTCTGGTAGGGACACTCAGTAGTAGGTGAGACACTAGCCTCCAGAGGCTGCTCCAAAGCTGGAAACAGCTGGTTCCCTGGATGATCAGCAGGAGGTGCCATGCTGGTGAGTCACTGATATCACTACATCTCAGGTATACTGTGAGGAAAGGAACCCTGCCTTTATACAGTGCTTCTAACACAAGAACTCATGCTGTGCAGTATGGAACTGTTCTAAATTGTACCTGGTTGCCTATATCTCCATAGGTTTACTTCTTGTGACTAAGAACTGGTATGGCTAGGGCATCCTTATGTCATTTCACCTTTCTCCCAGGAATACCTACTCTGCTATTGTAGCGGAGAATCCGCTGGGCTGCAGAGGACGACCGAGTAAGAAGTCCAAGGAGACCAACAAGACTTAAAACAAAACGTGGTTTGTTCGGCCGAGGCGACAGCTGCCTAAAAGCGTAAAGAAACTGCCGCCCCGCCCATGCATCGCTTACAGGTTTTATAGCCCGGGCCTGGTAGCCGGTTACGCAACTTGCATACGTGTTACTTTCATGATTGGCTACTTCATATTGCTGGGCAGACTTAGACTACTCATGCTAAGCGCACGCATCATGGGAGCAGTCTGATTGGATTTTTACAGAATTCGCGCCAAGCCTTCTACAGGGATGGTCGCCCATGCACAGAACTTACAGAGACGGCATGTTACTTTCATATAGGCCTAGCGAAAGCAGCAGGTGTACAGAAGCGTATCGCCGGTTCAGTTATACATGACTAGTTTTAAACTTACCTGGGCCCTCTCATTCCCCCCTTTTTCTTGTTGCTAGTTAACGTAGGCTAGCAACACATTAGGTTTCGCTCTCTTCTAACCATTGGTAGTTACGGAGCATTAGCACACGCATTGTGGCCCGGCGGTCGGCTACTTGCTCGACCATAGTTTTAAGGCTGTTGATAAGGAGGGGGGCAACACAGGGGATGAGGAGACAGAGGATTATACCTATTGCTACAATACCTATTATACCTTTGAGGCCTCCAACCCAGCTAAACCATAAGTCAATGCCTTCTCCCCACTCAAATCCTGTCCAGGTTTGGACTGGGACATGGGCTGGGCATGTGATTTTATTGGCAATGTCATCAATTACTTTGCCATTATCATCAATATGGAGACAGCAATTGGTAAGGTTGAATTTACCACACACTCCTCCTTCAGCTGCAAGGAGATAGTCGAGAGCGAGTCTATTTTGGTAGACAGCGTTGCGGAGCTGGGTTTAAGTTTTTGACAGCGTTCGAAGGGCCAGGGCTGTCTCATTAGTTATCAGCTCAAGAACGGCTTGCAGGCGAATAATTCTATTGAGCATGTAGATAGGGGTCCTATAGCCATATGTCCCGTCCTGGGCCCAGGTCGCTGACCCATAATAGCGGATGATTCTTTCTGGAGGCCACTCAGAATCCCTCCAATCTCCGATTGCATAGGAGGAGAGAGAGCGTCTTTTATTAGTGTGTACAGGGTGGCCTAAACGCTCGCCATACTCAAGGGGGAGAAGGAAGAAGGAAGGTCGAATTTCACCTAGGGTGCAAGTCCCTTCCCACACCACTGGCAGTTGTGAGTAGGCATTCCGGCCACATAGCCAGTATAGGCCGAATGGAGCTGGCCACGAGCGATTAGAAGGCAGAGACGTATTTAACATATCTTTAAGGGACTGAGGCCAGAGTACATTTTGGGGGAGTGCGGTGTCATTAGGCCAATGGGAAACGTCACTCTGATTTAGAATGGTGAGCATTTCGCATGGCATGTGGCCCATTTTAGGAGCACTGGGGTTCCATGACTGTACACACCAACGGCCTACAATGGAATTACGAAGGTGCCAATGGCTGAGGGTATGTGCCCCAGAGGAGAGATTAAACTGCTGGCTAACATTAACTTCGGCTGACTCCCATGGCCACTGGTCTCCCATTTGGGTCCCCCCACACACATAGCAATTTGAAACATTTAGGCTGGAGGCTACACTTTCAGCGAAGGAAATAAACAAATTCTTAACTGCTTCAGGAATAGCAAAAGGGGCCTTCATTTCTTCCCCAAAATCAGAGAAGAACTGGTGCTGGACTGAGGCACCAGTCTCATGGAGGGAGACGAGACGGATTGCAAAGGTACCTATAGGGTCGGTCCCAGTCCCATCGATTCCTATCCCAAACTGTGACGGCCGCGAGGAGAGGAACGTTTGTGGGTTGATTATTGTGAAATTGATATAGTTACAGTGGGCAGTTTGGCAGTCGGTCGATACAGCGACCTTCTTGAAGAGGACACTGAAGTCCTTGGCCTCTCCCCCTGACCATGTACCCCAGGCAGCACAGTCCCAGCTGGGGCAGGTAACACATCGAGAACCTTGTGTACCGGGACAGATGTATTTATCATTGAGGGCATAAGTGCGTTCCCAATCTAAACTCCCACATCCAGGCGGGGAGGCAATGGCACACACATCCATGATGAGGGAGCCTGGGGAGGAAGGGGATTTTAGTTGTACTTTTGTGATTAATTCACCCAAGGTGGTCCATTTATGGGCCTCGAGCCACCACTGTACTGTTTGTTCCTTTGGATCGAAACAGACTGCGGGGTTGGAGCAGTTTCCCGGGCACACAGAGTACGAGACATTATGAAATTGACACTCTAGGGCCCGAACCGGACAGTAGAACTTACTGCGATAAATCAGGGTATCAGAAACAGTATGCCCTGCGCGCACCTGAGTAATACACGCTGAACAGTTTAGCCCTTGGAAAGATACAACAACCTTCGGGGTGCATGAAAACATTAGCAGTAGACAAACAAGGTTCATTGGGGAGTACATTGTGGCAAATGTCTGTACCGCGGAGCAGAGCGGGCCTTCAGAGCGGTGCTTGGTCACCTGACTCACACGGGGTGTGTCGGAGATCCCGCTGGGCGGATGGCCGGGTCGGTCTGCGAAAGACGACTTGTAGAGGATTGGAACTATCCACGGAGACCTGCCAGTCGGGTGTGGGTGACGTGCGGTCAGCTTTGACGCGGGTGTAATGAATCCACAGCTTGACACCAGCTAGCTTGACAGCTGTGGGGGTGGTGAGGAGCACAGAATAGGGGCCTTTCCACTTTGGTCCTAAGGGGTTGGTTTTCCAGTCCTTAAGCCAAACGGATTCACCTGGGGAGAAAGGGTGCAGAGCAGTGACAGGAAATGGGAACTTGAGGTCGCTAACATAAGTGGACAACTGGCTTAACACAGTTCCTAGGAGCTGAACTTCCTTGATGAGACTCTGCTTTCCTATGAGGAAGGCGTCTCCTCGTATTTGACGGACCCCTAGCGGGGGTCGGCCAAATACTAACTCGTATGGCGAAAGCTTTAGGGATCGGGTAGGGGTGCATCGGACCCTGAGCAACACCATGGGTAGGGCTGAAGTCCAAACCAGGCCGGTTTCCTGACAGATTTTACCTAAGTTGGTTTTCAAGGTCCTATTAATTCTTTCTACTTTTCCTGATGCCTGCGGATGGTAGGCACAATGAAGTTTCCAGGTGATGCCCAGGAGGGTTGATAGAGAATGGATGACTTTATGGACGAAGGCGGGACCATTATCGCTGCCAATGTGTAAGGGGAGTCCGAATCGGGGGATTACATCTCGGAGCAGAGCCTTTGTAACTTACTCAGCTTTTTCATTAGTGGTGGGCCATGCTTCGACCCAACCAGAGTAGGTACAAACCGCTACGAGTAAATACTTAAATTTACCGGACTTTGGCATTTTGGTAAAGTCCACAACCAGTGACTCCATTGGGCTGTGCCCCACATACTGGACTCCCGGTGGCCGAAGAGGCCCCACACGGGGATTGTGTTTGGCACAAGTTTGACATCGAAGGGCGGCACGTCTGGTGAGGGCATGCAGACCATTTATGTAGAGTTCACGATCTAGGAGTTCAGCCAGACTAGTACCACCCAGGTGAGTTTGCTGATCTAACTCCTGGATCAGTTCCCAAGCTACTGCATTGGGCAGGAAGATTTTGTTATTTGGCAGAACATACAAGCCTGAATGTTTCACTCCTTTCTCCTGCTCAGCCCAAAGGTGCTCCTGAGCAGTGTAGTGAACTTCAGCGGGGATCATGTCGGCTGTGTTGAGGTGCTGAATGAGAGCAACTGGTGGTTGTTGGCGTGCTGCAGCTTTTGCTTCTTCGTCTGCTTGTCGGTTTCCCTTGGTGACAGGGTCCTCGCCATGTTGGTGTCCTTTGCAGTGCATCACGGCGACTCGTTTGGGCATCCAAACGGCATCAAGGAGGGCCAGGATCTCGTCTGCATGCTTTATTTTCTGGCCGTTTGAAGTTAGAAGCCCTCTTTCCCTGTATATAGCACCATGGGCATGGAGTGTTAGGAAGGCATACTTCGAGTCAGTGTAGACATTGACCTGCTGCCCTTTCCCTAGCTCGAGCGCTCGACGGAGGGCGATCAGTTCAGCTTTCTGGGCAGAGGTCCCAGGGGGAAGTGGTCCTGATGCGCATACGACGCCTTGATCATTAACTACAGCGAATCCTGCTAGCCGCTGGCCCTGGTCGACATAGCTGCTGCCGTCGGTGAAGAAGACGAGATCCAGCCTGGCCAAAGGTGTGTCAGTCAGGTCTGGTCGGCTTGAGTACACCTCGTCCATAACTTGGAGACAGTCATGCCCCCCAGTGGTATTTTCCTTCACGGGTAATAAGGTAGCAGGGTTGAGGGTGGAGCAGACGGAGATACTGACTGAAGGATTATCTACCAGTATGCTTTCATACTTGAGGAGTTTCGTGTTGGTCATCCAGTGATGACCCCTATGTTCCATTAGAGTGACCACAGCATGTGGACACTTCAAGGAGATTGGCTGTCCTAGGGTGAGTTTGCTGGCCTCTTCAGCAAGTAGGGCAGCTGCTGCTACGGCACGTAGGCAGGGCGGCCATCCTTGTATCACGGTGTCTAGTTGCTTGGAGAAATATGCTACTGGTCGTGGCCAGCTGCCAACGATCTGCGTTAGGACTCCAACTGCGATACCTTTTCTTTCTCCCACATACAACGTGAAGGGCTTGTCCAGGTCGGGGAGGCCTAGCGCAGGGGCCGTCATTAGAGCGGACTTGATGCTTTCGAACCCCTTTTGTTGTGCCTCGGTCCAGGTAAAGGGGTCTGAGGCCCCCCTTTCGTAGCCTCGTGGAGGGGCCTAGCCATTGTAGCATAGTTGGGGATCCAGAGACGGCAAAAACCGGCCGCTCCCAAGAACTCGCGCACTTGGCGCCTGTTTGTAGGGGTAGGGATGGTGCAGACTGCTTCTTTCCTTTCAATATCTAGTATACGAGTCCCTCTAGTGAGCTTGAATCCAAGATATTTTACTTCTGGTTGTACCAATTGGGCCTTTTTCTTGGAGACCTTGTAACCTTTGTGACAGAGATGCCTTAAGAGGTTTGTAGTAGCTTCCACACACTCGGCTCGAGTGTTTGTAGCTACAAGGAGGTCATCTGCATATTGAAGAATATTCCAAGGGTTACCCCCCTGCGTGAGGGGCACCAGGTCTTGAGCCAGAGCCTGTCCGAATAGGGAGGGTGAATTGCAGAACCCCTGTGGGAGTCAGGCCCATGTCATATGGGTCTTCTGGCCTGTACTGGGGTGCTCCCACTGAAAAGCAAAGATGGGCTGGCTGACGGGTGCTAGTCGAAGGCAGAAGAAGGCGTCTTTAAGATCTAGACCTGAGAACCACTGGGCACCTGCCGGCACCAGGCTGAGGAGGGTATAAGGGTTTGGTACCACTGGGTGTAACGGGATTACTCTTTTATTCACGGCCCGCAGATCATGCACAGGTCGGAAACTTCCATCGGGTTTTTGCACCGGTAGCAAGGGGGTGTTCCAGGACGATTGGCACTTGACAATGATGCTAGCGTCTGACAATTTTTGCAGGTGTTTATGTATTCCAACTACAGCTTTCCGAGGCAAGGGGTATTGAGGAATCGAGACGGGAGTTGCCATGGGTTTTAAATCGACGACTATGGGGGGGATATCAGTCGCCAGTCCGGGTGGGTTATCTTCCGCCCACACACCTGGGACATTAAAGGTTTGCCAATCCTGTCTCTCCTCTATGGAGGCGAAGAGTCGCCATTCTTCTTCAACGGGGAGCGTTAACATAAGTCGTTGGGGCGGGGAAGGCTTAGGCTTTTCTCCTAATCGCACCCCCATGGTTCCGTCGCTGTCAAAGGTGAGGGTGGCTCTGAGTTTTGACAGCATATCTCTTCCGAGGAGAGGAACGGGACACTCGGGTACGTATAGGAGCTTGTGGGTGACAACGTGACTTCCCAGTCGGCATGCTCTCTCATGCAAGAAGGGGCAGGGTTTCTTCTGTCCTGTTGCTCCAATGATGGTGGTCTGTTGTTGGCTTATGGGGGCAACCTTGGTATTGACCACGGACTTGGTGGCTCCTGTATCAATTAGAAAGTCTATCAACTGGCCTCCCACATTTACACAGACCATCGGCTCCCCGGGGCCAGTTGCAAATACTTCTGTTGGGGGCCGCGGAGCCGGTCTGGCCTATTCCTGGTCCTCCACCCAATCTTCCATAACAGCCATACCGAAGGTGTCTTCGTCAAGCACTTGAGTGGCCGCTGCTTGCGACCATGAGGGCATTCCACGCCCTCGAGTACTTGCCCTACTCCGGTTTCCTCTCCCTGGGTTGCCGGACCCCCCTCCTCTCACGTTCTCGGGGGTTACTCCATCTTCTCTATTCGGACACTCATTTTTCCAATGTCCATTCTGAAAACACTTAGCACACTGATTTGGCCCCAGTCGGCCCCTTCCTCTCCCTCTCCCTCGTTCATTCAGCTGTCGTCTTCCCCTTTGCCCTCTTCCTCGATAATTGTCTTGGAACACTGCAGCGACTAACTGGGCTCTTTTCTTTACCTTCTCTTCAGTTTTCTTCTGCTCTTCACCTTCACGCGCCGCAAACGCACGGGCGGCTATCTCGAGGACACGTCCCATACTCATGTGGACAAGGGCGGGGTCTTTCTGGATTTTGCGTCTGATATCTGGGGCACACTGACTGATAAAGCTGTTTTTCAGGGCCTGCGACCCTGGACTGCCCTCTGCTTCGTCGTCCATGTCGTATGGGGACCATTTGTGATATCCTTCTCTAAGTCTTTCTAAAAATGCACCCGGTGTCTCTTCTTTATCTTGCTGCAAGTCGTGAATCTTTCGGAGATTTACAACTCTTGATGGCCCCTTCTTCAGGGCTCTTGTGAGTAGCCGATGGTATCGGTCAAGATTCTGTTTTTGGGCTGGGTTATTTGGGTCCCAGCCGGGGTCAACGGACGTAGGGAATGCAGTGTCGAGGAAACCTGGAAGATCGAGGGGAGGACCATTGGCGTATTCGATGCGGGCTTCCTCCCTTCCTTGGCCTAAGACAAGGGTTCTTTCTTCTGGACTGAGAAGGACCCCCAGGAATTGACTGATATCCATCCAGGAGGGGAAATGAGTCCCAAGGATGCCCTCGACCAGGGCGGCCATGGCCGAGGGGTCGTCTGACAAGGGCGCTCGAGAGGTCTTCCAGTTTAAGAGATCACTGCTGATAAAGGGGACGTGCTGGTAAACTCCCTGGACTCGATACGGGCCTGTAGGTTCAGTCGCCGGAGGGGGAACCAATTGGTTGACTACCCGGAGAGGGTATTGTCCTCGAACCGGGGAGGTATCTCGATCCTTACTTCGGAGAGCGTAGGGATGTCCCCCTGTGGCGTCTCTCTTTTCATCTTGATCAGAATCGTGACCTTTAATCACCCTTTGCGGGGTTAGGGGGGTTTGGTCAGTGTGTGAATCCAAATCAGATAAATCCATCAAGTTGTCCGGAGGGGCTGTGGGCAATGGAGGGGCTGGCGGAGGCCCTGCAGGGACGAGTGGAGCCGCGGGTGGCGGCATATAGGGAGGTAGGGCTCGAGGTTCATTGTCTGGGGGACTCGGACATATGGGTCTAGGTTTTTCCTTTGTTCCTTTAGGTCCATCCCATGAACGCGTACGAAGGACCAGACATTTAGTGCATTCTTGTAACCAAGATGGACTTTCCTCTACCACATCGAACCAGGCGGAAATGTAATAATACTGATCAGGGAGTTGTCGTCCCGCGAAGTCGAGGACATTCCTAATGATATCCATATCTAACGTTCCTATAGCCGGCCACGAGGGCTGGATCGGGAATGTCGGCCAGCCTATTTCACAGAATCTTCTTAAAAGATAGGCTTTTCGACTGCCAGTCGAGATATGTTTCTTGAATTCTCCAAAGTGCTCTAACATACAAGTTAGAGGCGTTTTGCGGTCTGTCTTAGAGCCGCTTCCTCCCATGTTGCAGACTAGGTCTTGGGGCACTCTCACTAGCCTGACTTAACAGCTGTACTAATTTCCCTTTTTGCCCAACAGGATAGAGAAGACTGACACAATAGGGAAGATGGGTTCCGAACCGACTATAAAGGATGGGGGAATCGGTCGGTGGGAGGTTAGAGGAGGTTGGAGGTTAGAGGAGGTTGGAGGTTAGAGGAGGTTAGAGGTTAGAGGAGGTTGTCACTCAATCGCCACTAGCCTGAGTCGTTCCAACGGCTGACGACAGGAACCGTAGTGGCCACTCAGTCACACACACAATCAGTCACTCTGACAAGAAGAAGATCCCACCCGGAGACACCATATACTTGCCTCTCCATGGGCTGATCCGCTCTCCCCGTCCCTCCTCGGACTGTCTCGCCAACCGGTTGGTCTTTCCCCGTCATGGTTGTTTTCAAAGTCTCTCGTTGGTGCAAGAGGCAGCCTGGACGAGTGGTCGACCCACGAGCGGCCACCGGTCAAAACGGGGCCCCTCTCGATGCACCGCTCTTGTGTCAGCCCCCGAGACAGACTTACCTCTGCCAGTCCCCAACGGACTTATCCTCGGACCTGTCCCCGGCCATCCCTCAACATCCCGGACGAGCCCCCAGAAAATGTAGCGGAGAATCCACTGGGCTGCAGAGGGCGACCGAGTAAGAAGTCCAAGGAGACCAACAAGACTTAAAACAAAACGTGGTTTATTCGGCCGAGGCGACAGCCGCCTAAAAGCGTAAAGAAACTGCCGCCCCGCCCATGCATCGCTTACAGGTTTTATAGCCCGGGCCTGGTAGCCGGTTACGCAACTTGCATACGTGTTACTTTCATGATTGGCTACTTCATATTGCTGGGCAGACTTAGACTACTCATGCTAAGCGCACGCATCATGGGAGCAGTCTGATTGGATTTTTACAGAATTCGCGCCAAGCCTTCTACAGGGATGGTCGCCCATGCACAGAACTTACAGAGACGGCATGTTACTTTCATATATAGACCTAGCGAAAGCAGCAGGTGTACAGAAGCGTATCGCCGGTTCAGTTATACATGACTAGTTTTAAACTTCCCTGGGCCCTCTCATTCCCCCCTTTTTCTTGTTGCTAGTTAACGTAGGCTAGCAACACATTAGGTTTCGCTCTCTTCTAACCATTGGTAGTTACGGAGCATTAGCACACGCATTGTGGCCCGGCGTATCGCCGGTTCAGTTATACATGACTAGTTTTAAACTTCCCTGGGCCCTCTCACTATGGACTAGTGATTGAGATGGGGGCCATTCCAGCTGTCATTTATATTTCAGCCAGAGATGCAAAGAAGTGGTTTAAGTTACTATTTGCATTGGGATTTGTTACAGGGGTTCTCTGAACCACTGCCTTAAGAGACTATGGGACCAGGGGAGATAGAAAGATTGTAGATCCTGAGGAGAATACAGGTAAACACTGGCCCCAGGAAGGGACTGTGGGAAAGGCCTGCAGACAGGCTGATGCATACAGAAGCAAGGAGCCCTGACTAAATAGACCTGGCTTGAACCCAGAGAAGTGGCCTAGGCTTCCCCATTGACCACTGTAAAGGGTGGTGTGAAAAACCCTAGAGACCAGGTGTGGAAGGACTAAAGATAAGACTTAGTCCTACAGCCTCTAGGCAAGTTTTTAGCCCATTATCTGTTTGCAATTTGTTACCCTAGAACAGTGCTTCTCAAATAGTGGGGCGCGCCCCCCAGGGGGGGCGCGAGGCTCCGTAAAGGGGGGCTCAGGCGGCCACGGCGCGTGGCACGCCGGGAATGGTAGTCCCTGCGCTCCCCGCCGGGCCCGTTCATTGCGGGTGGCAGGACTCTGTTTCCCGGCGTGCCGCGGGGCGCTGGGCGTGTCCGGGCGGGGAGGGGAGCGCGAGGGAAGGCAGCTCAGTGGGTTCAGGCCGCGCTCGGTGCCGCCGCCATCGTGGGAGCCGCGCGGTAAGTGCAGGCCCAGGTAGGCGGGCCGGGCAGGGGAGCGGAGCCGCGGGCCGGAGCTGGCCTTGGCGCGGCCGGTGGGAGCGGGAGCCGGCCCGTCGCTGCCGCCCGCTGCGCCCTGACAGGAGGGGCGGGGGTCGCAGGGCAGCGCGGTGACTCGCCCCAGCAGAGGTGTACTTATAACAATTTTATACTTTTACTTATAACTTTATACTATTTATTACTTTATACTATTACTTTATACTATTACTTTATACTATTTACTATATTTATTACTATATACTATACTTTATACTATACTTTATACTATTACTTATTATTATTTATATATTATTTATATATTAATTACTTATTATTAATTATTATTCGCGGGGGGGCGCGAAATGTTTTCTTCTTCCTAGGGGGGGCATGACAGAAAATACTTGAGAAGCACTGCCCTAGAAGAACTGGAACTAAAATTTACCAAGCTAGAGGGCTTAGCCTGCCTCCTCTTCTGACTACATCAGGGCCAGAGTGACTGTTGGCAGGGGTTGCTAGAGGAGGCGAGAGCCTGTTCTGTCATGCCCAGCCACAAAATACTGCACTAACCGTGAATTTAACTCTTGTGTAGTTACAGGCATTTAAGCATAAAGCTGATTATGTTCCTTAGCTCACAAACTTGGAATGAGATAAAAGAAAGGTGAACATTTTTTTTTAAGTGTTCATGTTTGGGGGAGGGGAAATCTAGCCTTACAATGACTTGATTATTTCAGACTTAAATGATTTCAATAGAGTAAAACACATTTGCATTGCCAGAAACATGAGCAAACAACAATATATTTTTCATGTGTTATGATTATAGATCTTGAGACTCAGTGAATGCACAATAAGAAAACCTTTCTTTGAAAATTGTCTGATAGACCTGGGGCTATACATGCTCGACCAAAAAAAAAAAAAAAAAAAAAAAAAAGACTGAAAATTATGCCTATACATTTTCCAGGTAAGATGAGATGCTTATTAAAGGATAAAAATCTTTCCAATTTTAATAAAGTGAACAATTTTGACTGCTCATTTGAAGGAATTGGAGACATTGAAAGAGAAGTCGGAAAATTAACTTCACTTGTTGAGTATTTAGGGACCTAGGGCTAGGGATGTAGGAATCTGTCCTACCTTGCTAAAATGAGTAAACCCAGTGAAGTCAGCGGGAATATGAAGGGTAAAATAGGAATTGCAATTACACTAATTGCAATAGGATACAATTTTGCTCACACTGAAGTCAACAGGAGTTGGTCATTGATTTAAATTAAAAAAGGATTGGATGCAGTGTAATTAGTCATGTTGACAAGATGCTTTTTTATTATAGGTTTGTCCCTGCCAGCAGGTATATGGGATCTTGGGGAGCAATTACCACACAGGTGGGGTGCAAAATAAACTTTATTAAGAAAATGCAAAAACAGGGAAAATTTAATAGTGAGGGGTATGGGGTTTGTTAAAGTAGACAATTGGGGAGGGGGTTCTTTTAGTAAATGGGATAGGGGGTTTCAATAGTGGGGTACAATACAGTGGGGTACAATACAGTTGGTAACCAATTAACACTGAAGTATAAATGTAACAGGTAGCTAACAATTTCTATGTAAAGAGTGTGTCACAGCAGCATATAACCAACTAACAGTATGGGTAAAATGTGTTAAATAACCAACAATTTTCGGTAAAAATGTAAATGTAAAATGTGAAGTGTGTTAGAGAGAAAGGGGTAACCAATGGGGTTTTATGCTAGAAAGAGAGAGAGAGAAGACAGGCTGTAAGTTGAAACAGCAGAGGGGGGGGGGAGAGAGGGGGAGAGAGAGAGAGAGAGAGAGAGAGAGAAAGAAAGTGGTAGATAAGTAAGGTTGGGGGATGGGGGAAGAGGAGCACGTGGTGGAGGGAGATTTAAACTCAGGGAGACACAGAACAGACAGGCTGCAAGTTTAAACAACAGAGAGACAATTATACAAAACACAGCAAAATCTTATCTATGATTTAACTTAACCAAAACTACACAAATTAGCAAGTAACAAAACACAATGCAACAATTCTTTAAGGCTAACTTACAGGGTACAATGCAAGCAATTTCCTAAACCTAACTTAACTACAGCTATGCAAAATGAAATTACAACTTATCTAGACTAAAAGACAAAATCTAACCTAATGGGTGCACCTTATACTAGGGGTAGTTTCAGAGGGCAGGGTGGTGTGTGCCCAGGTACAGTCCAGGAAGACACAGGCTTATTTCTAGCAGCAAAGGTGCTGCAAAGCAAGAAACAGATTACAGATACAGACCAAGGAGTTTAAGAGAGGTTTTAAGACACAGACCAAGGTTTAGTTTAAGTCTAAGAGAGGTTTTAAGACACAGACCAAGGAGTTAAAGAGAGGTTTTAAGACACAGACCAAGGTTTAGTTTAAGAGTCTGTGTGTTGGGGAAACAGAGCCAGCAGCTAAAGTAATTAAGTATAGAAAGTTTCACAGAGGGATTCTCACCAGTCCCCAAGGCAGCAGCAAAGGCAGAAGCAGCAACGGCATCAGAAGAAGCAAGGAGGGCTCGGCACGGTCTTGATAATCAGGAGGTCTCTCAGGCAGCAATTTGTTCTTCGGGGGGGGGGGGGTTGAAAACGGGGGTACGCTCAAAAATAAAACGAGAGCGGAGAAAGGACCCCCCAGAACCCCTGGCTGATCAGACCAGGTAGCAATGCAGGAACCTTTCTGATGTTTGTTTAAAAAATGCCTGTTCTTAAAGGCAAACTCAGGCAGTTTCCCCGCCAGTAATCCTGATAGGCTCCCTCTGTCACAGGGGAGGAGTTACAGGGAAAAACTGCAGGTGAGCATAGAGACATGCCTGGGCAGAGTCCTGGACCATAGGCGTGAGTTCCACCTCATGACTCAAAAGCACATGAGGCCTATGACTCATGCCCAGGATCTCAAAAACACATTAGGTCTTACAGCTTTGGACATTGCCTACCCTACACCGAGCCCAGGTTTAACAAGGTGATAACAGGACCAACCCTTTGAACAGGGCAGTTGTCCCACTTAGCACGCAGCACAAGTGGCCATCCCTTTGAGAAGGGCAATGGCTCTTGGTAAACAACTTAAGGGGCCCTCCCTTTGAGAAGGACAGTGGCCCTGGTAAACAACTTAACAGCCAGGGAGGGGCGGTCACAGGAGAACAAAAACAAAATGGAATAAGGGGACAGCTGTAAGAAACAAAATGGAATAGGGGGAAAGCTGTAACAGACAAGGTTCTGATTTTTTTTTATGTAGACTTTTTTTTTGTGGTTGTCCTTTCTAATTCAAAAACTGTTGACTTTACACCAGTCTTTTCTTCAAATACTGGTCTTTTCACTTGTAGTTGTATTTTGTAACTTTCATTGAAAGACTGTATTACAATTCTAGAAGAAATATGTACACCAAATATATTATACTGTATATAATATATGTGAAGCTGGTAATGTTGCCTCTAAGTTTGCTTAACACCTTCGCTTAAAAACCCTAATTTTAGCAGCTTTCCAGAACTTGGTTTGGTGTGAAGTTTCTCATTCCAGTTGTCGGCTTCAGATTTTTTTATTTGATTTAGTAAAATGTTTCCACTGATTCAGAGAACTAAGATTAGGGAAAACTACATTGTTTTCCCCAAATTAGAAACATGACAACTGTTAAACTCAGAAGCTTGAACACCTCCATGCTTTCAAACAGAAGCTTGAAGTTTGGCAGGAAAGTCACCCAGGTGTCATGGATGTGCCTCTTGTTGTCCCAGATCTGGCCAAGTTACAGACTTGGGGGGGGGGGGGGAATAAATCAGCTTCCTCATGTTCAACAGGGATTTGTTAGTTTGCCAGCTAAATTAGTTGAAGAGACCACCTGCATGGAGAGTGTGCCATCCTGTCACACTCTTATGTGTTGACCAAACTGTAGGCACCATCCCTTCACATATAAGGCAAAAAGAGATCATATTACAAGTCATTAAAATTCTCCCCGTGTTATCTGCTCTGAGCCCCATAACTTGTTTGACTAAAGTCCACATTACAGAAAGGTATCCAGTCTTGATTTGAAGACTCCAAGAGATGGAGAAACCACCATTTCACTTGATAGTTTGTGCCAGTGATTTTAAAAAACAGTGAGGGTAATTATTAGTGTTCCTGTTTTCTAATTCACATTTTCTGGCTTCAGCTTCCAGCCATTCATTCTTAGTCCTTTTAAAGAGCATTTTAGTAACTGGTATCTTTCTGTGAAGGTACTTAGATATTCTAATCAAGTCACTTCTTAATCCTTTTGATAAACTAAACAGATTGAGCTCACTATAAGGCACTTTTTCCAGTCCTTGTATCATCTTTGTGGCTTTTTCTGCAGTCTCTTGAATTTTTCAACTTTCCTTTTAAAATACGGACACCAGTACCTGTCCCTTGTAATCTTTTATCGGTCTCACCAATGCCAAATACAGAGGTCAAATCACCTCCTAATTCTCCTACTCCTCTTTCTTTCTACATACAAGGATTGCACTGGACATTTTTGCCAGTGTAATCACACTGGGAGCTCATGTTGAGCTAACCTCTAACTCCTTTTTAGAGTCACTCCTTTCCAGGATTCAGCCCTACATTCTGTAGTTATGGGTTGCATTCTTTGTTCGCAGATGTATAACTTTTGCATTTGACTGTTCAAATGCATTTTGTTTGAATAGGTGCAGTTTGCCAAGCAAGCCAGATCAGTCTCTACTGCTGTACTCATCATTTTCTAATCCACCAATTTTTGTCACTTGCAAATTCTATTGACAATGATTTTATATTCAAGATTATTGATGAAATAATACATAGCATTGGACCTAACACTGATCCCTGTGAACCCTATTAGACAACTACTCCTTTAGATATGCCAGTTAATTAGTTCTTTATCCATGTAATGTTCTCCATGGATATTATAGGTTGTAATATTTTTAATCAAAAAGTTGAGGTCCTAACTCAGACTTTAAGAAAGTCTATTGCATCTCTGCAGTTATCTTTATCAGCCAAACTTGTAATTTCATCAAATAATGAAATAGCTTTGAGATGTATTTCCATAACTATCTTTACTGATAATTATATTCCTATCCTTTAATTCTTTATCAGCTTTTCCATTATTTTGCCTAGGATTTATGCCAATTTGACTGGCCTACATTACTTATTTATTCTTTGTATTACTGTTGTACAGAGGAGCACTATTAATGGACCAGGACCCAACTGTTATACAAGCTGTACAAACAGAACACAAAATTGGTCCCTATCCCAAGGAGCTTACAATCTAAGACAAGAGACAACAGATGGATATAGACACAGAGGAGTACAAGTAAATAATAAGATGATAATGTAAGTTCAATAGGCAATGGCCTCAACCCCCCAGCACCATCACTGTTGTCAGATTTTTTTAGGTATCAGGAAAGTTTTGAGGAGGGATTTGAAAGTAGATAGTGAGATTACAGGGAACATCTCACAAATGTGTGGGGCAGCATGGGTAAAAGTACAAACCTGCTTTTTTGAAAACTTGTGGGTGATGGAGGCTAGCATCATGGGCTGATTTGGAGTGAGAGCAGACCTCTTAATTAACAAATGAGATGATGCAGAATGACTGAAGGACTTTGAAAGCGAATACTTATTTTTGATTCTGTAGAGAAGGGGAGCCAACAGGTGTGAAAAGAGGGACATGGTCAAACAATGGGCCGAGAAAATGATCTTTGCAGTAGCGTTCTGAACAGATGAGTGTGGCAAGACTGCATTTATCAATGCCAAAGAGAAGGATGATGCAGTAATCGAGCCTCAAGCTGATAAAAGCTTGGGTGAGGTTTTAGCTGTGTGCATGGATAAGAGGCTTTGAGATGTTATGAAGAAAATCTCATTACCTGGGTCATTCTGCTTGGCCTCTTTGAATATTGGAACAATATTAGCACTCTTCCAGCCTTCTAGAATTTCTTTGATATTCCAAGAATTAACATAAGCAGGCCAGAGATCTCCTCGTGAAGCCTTTTAGGACTCTTGTATGCAATTTATCAAGACTGGCTGATTTTTAAAATGTTTATCCCTAGATGTTGTTCACTATTCTCCTTAGTTGCTAATGGACTGAAAAGTACTTTATTGTCTTCATGATTCAAGTACCTCATCCTACTAATTTGTAAATACAGAACAGTCATATTCATTGAATGCTTCTGTCTTTTTCTGCATTAACTGTTAGCATCTCCATCTAGTAATGGGCCTATACCACTACTGGGAACCAAAGAAATTCTGACATTAGAAAATTCTTTTTTTGTTGTCCTTTGCCCTGCTATGTTTCCTTCCCTTATGACTAGAGAAAATAGATAGTGGTGAATGTTAGTTATAAATTGTATATTCTCCCCCCCTTCATTCTCACTTTTTATAGTGTGGGCTATTTTTATTTCTGCCTTCACTTTGCTACTGCATCAGATTGGACTTTTTAGCCAAAGTTGTTCTTGATTATGGTTTTGTAGCTTTATAGCAATCTGATACATTCTTTAAGAACTCCCAGTTAATCAGTTTTCCTAAATTCCTCCTAATCAATTTGCTCATAATTTTCCTCATCTTTGGAAAAACTAGCCCTTCTTGAAGGGTAAGTGAGTATCTAGTACTTATTGGGACTATCCTTGGTTTGCTCATATTGAATGTAATAGGTCATGATCACTGGTCCCTAGACCCCACCAATTTCTAGTCCTGTGACTAATTTGTCTTCATAATGATGTCCAACATAGCTACCTAGTGTTGGGTATAATGTCTCTTTTGTTTGGAAAACTATCATTAAAGTTTCTAAGAAACAAAATTACTTTCCTACTGGCTGCATGACACCTTCAGCATGTCTCCTAAGTTGAAGTCCACCAAAGGAGTGATTGGGGAAACTCAATATCTGAATCTGCTGAATTCTAATCGACCTTCTTAAATAATCAGTAGACCATGTAAGCGGAGGCCTTTCATGCCCATTTGGTTGAATGGCTCCCCATTCATATCCCTTGTGTGGTCTGGAATTCTGTGGTCCCAGAGTACACAGTGTAGGATTTTGACCCCAGAATGGAGCAAAAAGAGCTCTGAGAAGCTGCAGCATCCTTTCCTGGATCTGCTGCAATAGAAAGAGTGGAGATAGCAAGGATGAAGGCTGCCTGATTATCTTAAGACCTTTACTGAGGCACAGGCTAGACCTTGCATGCCAATTCCCAAGTGATACAAAAGGAGAGAGTCAGGAGGCTCTCCCTAAAAATCTTGGAACAGAGTGTGGATATAAGTAAGTATGGGTTTCCTCTCAAGTAATGGTGCAAGTGGACAGGGACGATTGTAAAACTGTTGTTGTTGCATACAATTGACATCCAGACAACTTGTTTATGCAACAGACAAACCAGTTGACAAAATTTGCTTGGCTTATACAGTTTTACAAAATTTTCTTGGGTATTTGTGTTAAGGTTAAATAAACTTATGAAAATTAAAACCCAAATCTCCCACCTCTGACTAAAAATAACATAATGGAGTCCTGGTGCCTTAACATTCATGAGTCAATAACCTCCTGGATGCATTGTAATGTACACAGCATAATTCATATTTCAAATGTGGTTATTTCACTGTAGTAGGGACAATAGTATCAATAGGCAAAATATATAGGATTAATTGCTCAGACTTGGATGGCCCACTGGAAACATTAAAAAGGAGTACTTGTGGCACCTTAGACTAATGTCCAAATGTGTTCCTCATTCTTTTGGGGGACACAGACTAACACCATTACCACTCTGAAACCTGGAAACATTAAGTTAATCAAAGTAAGAAACATGATTTGAAGATGCCTTTTAAAACACAAGGTGTCAGGTTTACCTGTTCTAAAATGCCATATCTCCACATACTAGTGCTCAACTTGGTAGCTGAGGATCTATATCCTTGAGTACAGAAGACCTAAAATAACTGACTCTATGTATCTATTGGATATATATCAAAATTGGTCCATATACGATTACATATCATCCACTACACCAGTATTTTATTACTGCCCCCTCAACAATGATTTCGTAAGTCTCTGGAGCTGAGATGCAGTAGCACAGGCACACCACATTCCTGCCCAGGGCCAAGCTCTGTTCAGGCAGTCTGGAAGATGTGCTGATTCATTTCCTCTCCTGGAGGGTTCTAGAGAGGGTCAATTAAAAATAACTGCTTTTCCTCAAGGGGGATCCTGTTGAAGGGGCCTTAGGGGGATTCTTCAGTGTTAAAGATGTGCATGAGCTGTACATGATTGTATTTTCTTAAGAGTAAGATTTTTCTTAGTGCCAGATATCCTTACCTTACTTTTAGTCAAGAGCATGAATAAATGGGTAGCAAGCAATCTTTCCTCTATGCCTGCTTCCCAGTAATAGTGCAAAGAAGCACATTTTCTCCTGGAGTGTGGCCAAAACTGCTCCTGGTGGCCTAAAGCCTGGATCAAATTAAATTATGCCTAATCCAGATTTCCTCTTGTGCAGAACAACTCTCCTCTCATGCCCCCACCCATCGGTTAATTCTGAAACAATACATGTTAAGGCCAATTAATTTTTTGTAGATGCAGAGGCTCCAGCCCCATTCAGTTCACTTTATTCTGTATCTGAAATATTTTTTGTCCAACTACTTAACTGATTAGGTGGCTAAAATTAAATTTGATTATAGTTTACCAAAAAAGACTTTTTGTTATATTAATTAAGAAACAGACTCTTATCTCCAATTTACATGTATGTTCCTATAAAGTAGATTAGAGGTATTCTCTTCTCTACTTAATATGCATCATAAGATTAATTGCTGAAGGCCATAATTCTGGTCTTCAGTGTGCTTTTAAGAGTAAATCCTCACAGGTTTTCTGGGCCAATCACTGCTTTCTGCTTCTCCAGGCAGCTGGTACACCCTGTCTTACTGACCTAGATATGAACATCAACATGCCACCACCTTTGCTAAGATGTTATATCCTTTTGCCCATCAGTGGGCTGCATTTGCTTTACATCTCTGCAGCACTCAATCTGTCTGCCTGCTGCAGTTGTTCAAAGCTAGCATCAAACTAACTGTCTAAAAGTGAAACTGCTAGTAAGGAAACTACTACTTGAACCTCCTGTCAACCCACTCGGGAGCAGGGCTTAATGTCGCATTGGGTCAGGTGTGAGACGCTGTAACAGTGGAGGGGGAGAGAGGAAATGACACTGAAATGTGTGGTTGATTCGCACACAAGCACAAAACTTTCTTCCTCTGCCTGTGATAGCGTCACGTTTTTCTTCAGCTTGAGCTTCTGCAAGGCGTGATCCTGTCTCTCTCTACGTTTTGACCAGCCCCCAGCCTAGCAACGGCACTGGGTTAATAATTTAAGAGCCCCGTTGAAAGGCCATGTCGCATGCAGCAGCTGCCCGGTCATGCTGCTCTACCCCAGGAGAATGACCCGAAGCACGTTTCGCCGGCCAGCGTCATGTCAGACGGGCTGGTCAACCCCTCCACACCTCCGTTGCTGGGATGGTGCTGAACAGTTTGCCCTCGTCCACGCTTGCACTTATCCTCCCGCAACCCCGCCCCCTTCAGCACGGGTTCAGCTGCGCCGCCCGTGGGCTACCCCGGGTGGATCGGGAGTTGGCCCGGAATATGGAGGGGCTGCTACTGCGACCCACCGGTGGATCAATCGCGAGTGGGGCCCTAATGGCGATTTAGGGCAACGCTGCTCCTAGTGGAGCCCTGTGGCACCGAGTTAGTACCATGCTCCTTCCCTGGGGGGCCCAGCCCCGCCCTGCCTGGGCACAGGGGCTCCTGCTGCACGGGACTGCGGCCCGACGGAGCATTTCCGTCCTCAGGGGGACTCTGACCGCAACCCAGGGAAGCGCAGAAGTCCCCGCTGCCTTCTCGTGCTGGGCAGACACCCAAGGCTCGGCACATTCCATTTATCCCACCGGGGGGGGGAGCGGAACCGTCCACAAGTGATCCTAGCCTCTGGAAGACAAGCCCACGTACCTGCATTATTGAGGTTCTGACCCTGCTCAGCCAGAGAGACGTGGAGTCTGAAGTGGACCCCTTGGAGGGGTGGGGTGGAATGAGTGAAAGTTGGTACATTCCGGGCACCGGGGGGGGGGGGGGTGAGCAGCGCTCGCGCTGCTACTGTCAGTTGCGAGGAGCAGCAGCCTCGTTAACTGCAGGTTTTCGAGGCTCGCGACCGCAGCGTGAGACAGAGTCCAACGGTCTCCGCTTCCCCCGCCAGGCCCTGCCCGTGCGGGGACCCCGGGCAGAGCTGCACCTGCACGGCCTCGGGGGCGGCGGCAGCAGCGGAGCCCGGGCGCAGGCGGCGGGTTCGCCCTCTCCGAGCCAGCGACGATGCCGGCGGTGCAGAAAACCGTGTCCGAGATCCGCTCCAGAGCGGAGGGTGAGTGCCACCGTCACCGCAGCCCGTCCCTGGGCGCTGGCTGGGCCGGGGACGCCTGGCCTCAGTTTAGCTGCCTCATGGTCTCCCCTGTATCGGGAGCAGAGCGGCGGCCACTGGAGCTGCGCTGCACGGCGGAGGGATGAGGCGGAGAACCGCTCCCCGCCGGCTGGAGCCCGACTGCGGTCTGTGCCCTGCTCACGGTCGGACAGTGACGCCTATCACCGTAGTATCTGAACGCCCCCTCCACCGGCCAACCTGCCGCCCGTGCTCGTTTTCTGTCCCTTTGTCATCTGCCTCGCTGTCCTCCCTGCCCCTCTGCTGCCCACTCGCCTCATCTTCTCCCCCAATGGCTCCCTCCTTCCCCCTCTGGCGCACACCTGGTCCAGCTGTCGAAGCCTGCCTCTCCCTCCCCCCAAATCCAGTCTCACCCCAATACCATTTCTTCACTAAAATGGGAGTTTTTATGATACGTGTTCTGTGTAGTTGGCCAAAAAAAATAAATAAGTATTTTCATTGTTATTTAGAGGTAGTATTTGTGTAAGTCTACAACAGTGTCATTTCATGTTGCCATCATTGTTTTTTGTAGTAGGCTTGGTGCCTGGCTGAATTATGTAACTTCAGTGCAGTATTTTCCTTCTTTGAATGATGAACTTTTCGATAAAGACTTGTTCACCTCGCTGGCTTTCCCACAAAGTATGTTGTCTATCCATGTCAATACCAAGCAACAGGAGATGAATGGGAATGCTGTTACCCTGTTGAAGAGTTATGGCTGATTTTTTAATTCCTTAAAGGATGATGCATGCATTCTCTTAGTTCATACATGGGACAAAAGATGCAGTAATTCTTAGTGCATAAAATTATGAGAGCCATTTATGACACAACTTGCCTGAATGTTGAGGAGTGTGTAGATATTGGGCATCTTGCTCAGTTAAGATTCTTTAGTCACTACTTTAAAAATATAATGAACTGCTGCATCCAAGAAAGATGTGCATTTGTATTAGGATAAATGTAAAAACTGTTAATGCAGTATTTGAGGCTTTACACACAAATCAAACTTATGATTACTACAGTAATGTAATTTTGGAGGCAAATTATTATTTAGTATTATATATAGCATTAAAGTTCAGTATTTCTTTCTGGCCAGTGAGACTGAATCATGGTTGCTGTGAAAGTTATAACTTTGGGCAGTAGTAACATTTTATTATTGTAGGTATGTATTTAATTTCTTTGGCTATGCTGTAGGATTTCACGTTTGAATCAAACTTTTACACACTATGGGTTGGATTATCCTTAACTCTTACTTGGCCATACAGGAGAGTAAGAAAGATTATTAAGGCCTTGTCCTTATTTCCCTGCATGTCTGAGTAAGGCCTGCTCAGATTGCTGTGCTAGAAGGCTGGGTTGGGGAACGGTTGGATGGAGTGTCCTAATATCTCTCTCGCTCTGCCCTAGCAAGTGGTTAGGTAGAAGAAGCCTTGGCTATCCCTCCTGCTTCCTAGTTTCTTTACCTGACCAGGCACATAAAGATGAGCCCTGAAAAGGTGTGAAGTAATTTACTCCAATCCAGAGCAAAGGGGAAACAGATGAAGAATTATGATATACGAGGCACAATTCCTTCCTGGTTTATTACTCTTGTGGTGGCACAGGGTATGAAATGGGTATAGTGGTGCAATTTAGCCCTCTTTAACTTTCTAGTACTGAAGTTAATTTCTATATTTTTATCAAATACATTAATTTTCATTGACAGCTAAGTACAAATAGAAAAGATACAGAAAAAATGTTCTCTAATATCTTTGAACACTATACTACTTGTAGTTTTGTTTTGGTTTTTTTTTTTAAAAAAAGCTTTCTTCTTGAACTGTTATGTGTCTACTTTGCCCACAATAGAAAGGGAAATTGACCAGGTTTAGTATCCTTTCATTCTCTTGGTTCAGTTGATATAGTGAAATTAGTTGTGGAGTCATTTGTACTGGCCTTTATATATTATTCAAGCTAAATTATTTCCAAATATGGTTTGCTTGGCCAGTGTGGATAGGGTTGAATCAAATAAGATGCCAAGATTAGGTTTCCAAAAAGTTTTTACAAGCAAGCATTTTACGTCATGCATCCATCTACATTTGTGAAGAAAGCTTTCCAGCAATTCTAGAGAGATCTTCACCCTGGTTTCAGTATGCTAGTGTAAATGGCTCTAAAAGCCCCATCTCCAGCCATAGAAGGATTCCCAAGGTGTGGAAGACAGCTGTAAGACACCTTCTCAGAGTCCTTATGTAAAAAGGCAAAATTGGAGGGATGAATGGCACTTGGGTAATTCTTGCATTTTAAGTTTCTAAAATGAGTATTTAAAACTGATCCTAATATAAAAATATTGCAGATATTATATCTCTATGTTATGTGAAAATCTCAGTTAAGCAATGTCCAATGTCTTCAGCTATATTCTGTGGAAACTGACTTGCCATTTGGGTTCAGTAGCAACAAATGGAATGTCATTTATCTGCCAGTTCTTCATTCAGTCCTTGGAAGAAAAGTGTTAAATAAATAAATAAATAAATGGAGATATACCAATCTCCTAGAACTGGAAAGACCTTGAAGGTCATCGAGTCCAGTCCCCTGCCTACACTAGCAGGATCGAGTACTGTCCCCTGACAGATTTTTTGCCCCAGATCCCTAAATGGCCCCCTCAAGGATTGAACTCACAACCCTGGGTTTAGCAGGCCAATGCTCAAACCACTGAGCTATCCCTCCCCCCTGGTGTTCTTGTGTGTGTGGTTTTTCTTTGTTTTGTTTTTGTTATTCCCTGCTCCCTCCTTAAAGGCAAGTGTTGGAATTAGTAATAATATTTGAAATTATTAATACTGATGTGGGAAACCACCAAATACTAATGTATAATTATATTTATTTATTAAATCCAAAGACCAGAGGTTATCTTATGCAGTTGCACTAAACATGCATAACTGCTTAACAATAAGCAGGCACTACATCCAATACAGTAACTAACAATATTTAAAGCATGTGGTCAGTATACTTACAAATAGGCTAAACTCAGAGGTGCTTAGACCTATATTGGTCTACTCCAGTGTCGTCAGGCAAGTATTAGCAATAACCCCCTTTAAAAGTTTACTGTTTATGGCCTTTTAACAAACAAGTGATGTCATCGCCAATTACTAAGTTTAGCTAAACACAATTTGAGACAGTTCATCCTTATTTCCAGTATTAATCCAGATAAGATTCACAGACTCCTTTTTTCCCCAAGGTCTTTCCTTTCTTATCTTCTTCTCTACCACCATGCTTATCAGCAGAACAGTGAGAAGGTTTGGGGGTTTTGTTTTGTTTTTAGACCACTTTTCTTCGTGGTGTTACTGCACTTTTTTTTTCTTTTATTTTTGGAACTATACATCCTTCCCATACTACAAGTAACACTACTTACTGTTCTCATCACCTTCATTTACTTGCTGATTAGGGCCTTTTCCCATGAACTATAAGATTAAAATGTTATTTTCTTAACTAAACTTAGACTAACTTTAATTTTTTAATTTTATACTAATCCTACAGCAAGAATAAAAGCATACACCTTTTTCTAAGGGTGAAGTATCTCTACTTTTACCCTGGAATCTTTTCCACTGTTGTTTGGATTCCAAATCAGGGCACTTAGAATTGGGCCAAACCTACTTGGGAACGCATAAGGCTAGATAGTGGGGTAGAGTGACTTCTTGTTTCCTTCTAGTTTTATTTTTTCCTTCTTTCCATCCTCTTACATTTTGGCTACCTTAATTCTTAATCTTAGAACAGTTTAAACTAACTCCTGAATCCGCTCAGTCATTTCTTAAAGTGACTCTGAAATGGAATGTGATGCTTCATTTCAATCTATCAACAATTTCCAGATTTGATGTTCTGTTCACAAATAAAAATATGTTTTGTTTTTCTTATTTAACTTCCACCTCTTCAAACTGACCTGAAAGTCACACAGGGTTCTTTCTATTTGATGCTTCAGAAACAGACTGCACTTTGGTTAACAGTTTTGTTGGTGTGATATCCAGCTCACTCTTCCTTAACTTGATGTCTCTGTAGTAATAACTGGAATAATAAGTACTAAAAATGTGTGTATCAGAAAAGGAAGTAATTATTCTGAATATAGAGGGAAAATAATTTTAAATATAGAGGTGCCAGTTTTTGCATGATCAATTTTCAGAGTAGAACTACAACTTTGGAATTTGGAATGACTGCACTTCTTCATGGCAAATGCTTTTTCTTTCAGCTGAGGCATGTACGAAGAGGCATGGAGGGAAACCTTTGTTAAAAATGCATCATTCATCTCTGGTTAAATTTGCTATGGCTATATATTTAGCTGATCTAGAGAATAAGAATGATGTTTTTTGCAGAAATTTCTCTCCCCCTCTCCTAGTGTGAAAATTATAATATTCTCCCTTCTCAAAGACAACAGGAGATTAGCATCATTACTAAACTGAGTTTCAGAATATTTTGTGACTTTGGGCATGTCTACACATACAGTGCTGCAGCTGTACAGATGCAGCTGCACCATTGAAGCTTGTCTGGTGAAGATGCTCTATGGCGATGCGAGAGAGCTCTCCCATTGGCATAATAAAACCACCTCTGCGAACAGCAGAAGCGATGTTGGCAAGAGAAGCTCTCCCACCGACACAGTGCTGTGTACACAAGCACTTATGTTGGTGTAACTTATGTCTCTCAGAGGGTTGGTTTATTCATACTCCTGAGTGACACAAATTATGCCAATGTGGGCTGTAATGTAGACATAGCATTAGCTAAATGCAAAAAAGAAGAGAGACAGCTTTTCATTCATCCATACTCTCCAACAGTGTTGACTTTCTTTTCTGATAGTTTATTGGTGTTCAGATGAAATAGGAAGTAGGTTGCCTTAACATTAGATAGACATCTGTTCAACTATTATAGCTAAAACTTTAATAAGGAGTTTTGCAATATTTCTTTTGGCAGGAGAGGATATGAGGTGGTGGGTTGCCTATTTCTGTGTTGTTGGGTTGTTTTTTTAATCTGTACTGTTCATTAACCAATTCTCCCTTGAACAACTGACTCTTCATTTTCAATCATATATTTATTATTTCCTCTCAGATTAGTTGCATGTAAATTGTTTCAGTTTTACATTTGTTTCACTTCTGTAAATTACTTCTTGCAGAAATTTCAGTAATGGTTTGTGTGTGAGAGAGAGAATTTGTGGGTTTTCAGAAGGGTGAGAAGGGCGTACAAGGCAAGGTCAAAAAAAGTTTAATCTAGAATCCAGGGAGCCTTTTTCACTCGGGGACAAAGTAGAGGGCGGACCATTTTCTTTACCCCTTAGTCTATACAACATTTGAATAAGACTTGCTTGGTTTCAAAGCATTAGGCACTTTTAGTAAAGGATTATTTTTATGAGAATTTTCTCCCATTCCTAAAACCATGTTTTCTTTGTGACTTCAGTACTGGGCAAACTGGTTGAAACTATAGTGAAGAACCAAATTGTCAGACACATAGATGAACATAATTTGTTGCAGAAGAGTCAATATGATTTTTGTAAATGGAAATCTACTAGAATTCTTTGAGGGGGGGTCAACAAGCACATGGGCAAATGGGATCCAGTGAATATAGTGTACTTAGATTTTCAGAAACCCTTTGACAAGGTCCTTCACCAAAGGCTCTTAAGTAAAGCAAGTTGTTATGGGGTAAGAGGGGAAGTCCTCTCATGGACTAGTAACTGATTAAAAGATAGGAAACAAATGGTAGGAATAAATGGTCAGTTTTCAGAATGGAGAGAGGTAAGTAGTGGTGTCCCATAAGGGTCTGTATTGGGACCTGTCCTAATGAATATATTCTAAATGATCTGGAAAAAGGGGTAAACAGTGAGGTGGCAAAATTTGCAGATGTATACAAACTGCTCAACATAGCTAAGTCCCAGGCAGACTGCGAAGAGCTACAAAAGGATCTCTCAAAACTGGGTGACTGGACAACAAAATATCAGATGAAATTCTATGTTGATAAATCAAAGTAATGTACTTTGGAAAACATAATCCCAGCTATACATATAAAGTGATTGGGGTCTAACTTGACTGTTACTACTCAAGAAACAGATCTTGTAGTCAGTGTGGATAGTTTTCTGAGAACATCCACTCAATGTGCAGTGGCAGTCAAAAAAGCGAACAGAAGGGGATAGATAATGACAGAAAATATCATTGCCTCTCTATAAATCCATAGTACACTCACATCTTGAATACTGCATGCAGATGTGTCGCCCCATCTTGAAAAAGATATATTGGAATTGGAAACTGTTCAAAAAAGCGCAACAAAAATTATTAGGATTGGCTGCCATATGAGGAGAGATTAATAAGACTGAAACTTTTCAGCGTGGAAAAGAGATGAATAAGGAGGGATATGATAGAGGTCTATAAAATCATGAGTTGTGTGGAGAAAGTAAATAAGGAAGTGTTATTTACTTCTCATAATACAAGAACTAGGGGGGTCACCAAATGAAAATAATAGGTAGGAGGTTTAAAACAAAAAAGGAAGTATTTTTTCACACAACGCAGTCAACCTGTGGAACTCCTTGCCAGAGGATGTTGTGAAGGCCAAGACTAGAATAGATTCAAAAAAGAACTAGCTAAATTCATGGAGGATAGGTCCATCAGTGGCTACTAGCCACGATGGTCAGGGACGGTGTTTATGGCCTCTGTTTGCCAGAAGCTGGGAATGTGCGACAGGGGATGGATCACTTGGTGATAATTTGTTCTATCCATTCCCTCTGGGGCACCTGGCACTGGTCATTGTTGAAAGACAGGATACTAGGCTAGATGGATCTTTGGTCTGACCCAATATGGCTGTTCTTATGCTGCTAAAATTTGAGATTGATGGGCTTTTGATTATTTTACAATGAATTATAAATTTATTAGAAATTGATTAGTAGACTGACTTTTTATAACATTAAGTCGATTTTTATGATCCTATCATGAAAAAGGCACTTAGAAAGTGGTTTACTTTTTAGAAAAATAGTTGAGAATGACATATGCATGTCCTAGTTCATTTCAGTTTAAGATCTGTCCATGATACACAATTGTAGCAATGTGAGACAAGTTTCATGCCATGGTGGACTGTATGCCAAACTCTTAAGAAAGTTTAGTCATATGAAGTATGCCTTTTACACCTTTTTGAACTATGGCCTTTTGAAAACCTGGTCTATCTTGAGTTGGCCAAGCTTTGATGTATCATGTGTACTTAGTCTCTAATCTTGCAAGACACTTTGAAAGGTCCATCTACACATAGCTCATTAAAGGACTTGGGCCTTAGAATGTTAAGAACATGAGATTTGTGGTCCTAGACACTGTTCCCTCTAAGGTGTGCATGTGTGCACACACACAGATCCTAAACCCTGTGCACAAAGCAAAACACTGCACGCACAAAAATGTTCACAGAAGCACAAAAATTTACACAGGAGAAATTTTTTGCGCACACAGCCTGTCAAAAATTTGCACGGAAGAAATTTTTTGTGCACATGGCCTGTCAAAAATTAGAGGGAACATTGGTCCTAGAACAAACCAATAGTCAATATTTAGGTATCCTGTTCTCTGCATTTTATATATATATATATTCATATGCATATTTCCATAAAGCCTTATAGGGTGCCCTGTCACAGTTGATATGTGGGGTGCTTTAGTATTTGTGCACAATATGCAAGTTTAACTTTAATTCTGAATGTTCTCTGTTTACAGTGCTTGATTTAGGGATAATTACATCATCTCTGTAATATATTTTACCCTAAAGTCTGATGGGTACTTTCAGACAATTCAAATTTAACATAGATTTTTGTCTGGGTTTTTTTTTTTTAATAAGGTATGAATTTTAATGAATGAATGCTAAACAAGAAACCCAACAAGAGCTAAGGGGTGCACTTTTTGTCTTTATAAAATTATTTTATATTAATAAGTAAAAGCATATTTTCATTTAGTCATCTAATAAGCAGATACTCAACTGACAAAATATAATTACAATTATTTTATATTTTAAAGGCTATGGGAAGACGGATGATGTTTCAGAGAAAACTTCGCTCGCCGATCAAGAGGAAATGAGAACTGTATTCATCAATCAGCCCCAATTGACCAAATTCTGCAATAATCATGTCAGGTATTACATTTTTATAATGTGTTAGTGTTAATAAATATTTTTTTAAATGTATGTAGTGCCATAACTTTGCATGTTATTTTACAGTGTTTCTGAACCAGTTAACAAGTTTAACAGAAAATGGACATAACATATACAGAAAAAGGTAGAGAAGACGCAGACTAAAATGAATAAGCCTGATTGTGAGTGAACTTTGGGTTATGCCTGCAGAGGTGTGATTGCAATCCTGTTGATGTACTTGACCTAGCTTTGATATAGCTAGCTCAAGTAACACTGAAGACAATGCACTATGGGCTGTGCAAACCCTCCCCAGACCGTGGGTCCATACTTCAGCGGCTAGCCTGTGCTACTGTGACTTCACTTCTATTGTTACTTGATAAAGCTAGATTAAAGCTACTTCCGGTATGTCTATGCATTTCCTCAGACACACCGCTTATTGCAGTTTAGACTGCCTTAGTTTCTGATGTTTTTAAATGCCTAATGATATGAAAAGTGGATTTTCAGGAGACATCCGAAAGAGTGAATATACTTGAAGGGGGATTTATTTCAGCTTATATGGAATATCATGAAAAAGGCATGATGGATATAATCGGAGGATACAAAGAGAGTAACAAAATAAAACTGGGGATAGCATATTATTTGGAAACTACTTAGAGAACTACTTTGGCTACAAAATCAAAAGTCTTTTCTCAAACTTTCACTTTGAGTTTACAGTGCATACTATTGTTATTTGCAGTATATTTTAAAAGAATGCTGTGGGTACACGGTAGTCCAAAACTTTTGGTTTGTTCTCAGACTACAGACTAGAAATCTGCATTGTAAAATAATACCTATTGGTTATCTGCAAGCAAGTGACCACGCTGATCTCCAGATTCAGTACTGTCACAAGGAATAGCATTTTAAACCTGAGTAGAATTTACTGTACTTTACTATATAACAAATAACATGTTTTGTTGTCCCATGCCTGTCATAAGTATAAAGTAGCTTAGAATTACTGTTTTACCTGTAAAGGGTTAACCCGAAAGTAACCTGAGAGGGGATGATGAACTGGAGGTGCTAATCAACCTCGAGATACTAATCAACCTCAGAGACAAAAGAGAGTTTTTTAGTTTCGGTTTAGCTTGCTCTTGCTGTTCTCCCTGGCTATGGGGTGAACCACACCTATATCTCTTCCTATCTATCTATAATATTCTAACAAGTCAACTTCAGTAGTAAGTGAATTATATGTTTGAACTGTATCACTTAGTAATTGATCCATGGTGTTCCTTATACTGTAAGCTTTAGCAGAGGAAGAATTCCTAGGGAAGGGGTCAGGATACTGTGTGATGCTAGTGGGTTGTTTTCTATTAATTTCTGTACAAGGGATTTATGCTTTTGTTTTTCTTTAATTAAAATCTTTCTTTTAAGACTCTGATTGCTTGTTTCCATTGGATCCTGGTTTGGATCGGGCACGTCTCACAGAAAGTGAGGGTTTATTTTCTTTGTTTCTCAAACCTCTCCCAGGTGAAGGGAGGAGATTTGGGAGGTATATTAAGGGGGGTTCTAATTTTCCCTAACCCATGGTTTTGGGGGCTTAAATTGGTGGTGGCAGCGTTTCCAAGCCCAGACATAGGAGAAGTTTGTGTTCTGGGGAAAAGTTTTAACCTAAGCTGGTAAAATAAGCTTGGGGGGTTATTTCTTTTTTCATGTGGGTCCCCACATCTTTACCCTAGAGTTCAGAGTGGGGGGGCAAACCTTGACAATGCCTTATCACCATTTTATGGATGTGTGGGGTAATGAATGTAATGCTAGGTATGCATTTACAGTAACAGGATCTGCTGTCCCTTCAAGGTAAGCAACAGGCCCAGTGTGATGCTGTTATTTGTTCAACCCATAACCAGAGAGTTTGGGAAATATAGTTCTTAGGACCAAGAGGAATTAGAAACTATTTAAGCAATGAATGTTTGGCAGAAGGAATATAGACGGGCCTATGTATTAGGAGACTAAGAGATCTGGAGCAAGCAGGAGCTGTTTGGTTATCTTTCCACAGAAGTGGTTGTTGAAGAAGTCAGATGACCATAGAGGGGTGAAAATTGGATTATTGTAGGAGGTTTTTTTTTTTTTTTTAATGTTTGTTACGAGTCCTAAGAGCAGGGGAAATACTGTGAAGAAGTGAAGGAATGGTGCTTGAGTAATCTTTGGGTAGGCTAGAGTTCACTTCATTGTCCTTTTCCAGTGCCTTTAAAAAAAAAAAAACCTCTTCCCATATCAAAGTAGCTGGAAATCCAGAGTTCAGTCTCGTAAGGATTTTCTGTAAGGATTGTACAGAGTCAACCTCCCTGCATTCAGGTTCCAAAAGGGACTCATAGACTTTAAGGTCAGAAGAGACCATTATGATCATCTAGTCTGACCTGCACAATGCAGGCCAGAGAATTTTTCCCAACCATTCCTGCAATATACCTCTCACCTATATCTGAGCTACTGAAGTGCTCAAATCTTGGTTTAAGGACTTCATGGTACAGAGAATCCTCCAGCAAGTGACCCATGCCCCTTACTGTAGAGGAAGGCGAAAAACCTCCAATGCCTCTGCCAATCTGCCCTGGAGGAAAATTCCTTCCTGACCCCAGATATGGCGATCAGCTGAATCCTGAGCATGTGGGCAACAAAACTAATTTAATTAAATAACTTCATAAAATCTTATGATAAGGAAACAAATAATAATCTTTTTTACAGCATAACATGGCTATTTTATAATCCACAGACATCATGTTCACAGTTATACATAAATAGAGAAAATAAATTAAAATCTGAATAGTTCAGTCCCCACAGAAACACAGTGAGAAGAAATGAGAGTTCCAAAATCTTAGGTTTAGTTCATCTAAGTCTCAGTCAGTCTTTGATCACCAAATCTATACAGTTTGCTGAGTCCTAAACAACATCTTCCCTCCACTTGCTTGTAGGAATCTTTAGTTGGAGTCCATGAAGACACTTCCTCTGCTGAAATCACTGCTAGCTGGTCAGCTAACTGATTAACCAATCACTCAGTTAAGTCACAGGTGTATAGATTTAAATAAAACCCTGCTGCAAAATGCTTCAGGGTTAGGGACAACAGCCTGCTTTCTGCTCCTAGGCTCAGCTTCTCCCTACTCAGACAGGACACACATGGCCCTTTATAAAGCAGCTGCCCTGACTGCTTGCCCTCATGGAATCTGACCCCAGCAATAGGGAAAGTATTGGAGCATACCCAAAAGTACCACACCCACTTCCAGAAGCTTCTGGATGAGGACTGGTTAATCTACCTAACAAGAATGGCAATGAGAGGGCACGGCACCCCTGCACACACCTGACGCCTGCTCAGTGTAGGTGCTCGGCTCAGGTGTTGGCGCTTGCAGATGGGCATTGGGGCTGCCCTGGCTGTAGGCACAGCCTGGCAGGGGACTGGTACTCATCATCTAGGAAGGTACCAGCATACATGTTCATCGCATGCACCTGGCTTTGAGGCCGGGACCCTGGGCTTTCAGTACTGCTGAATGCCAGCCCCTCCCATTGACAGCTGAAATGGGAGTTCTGCTCTCTGTTTCCCAGGAGGCCCCCAGGCTGACTCTAAGGGTGTCCCGCCATTTCTTTGCGCCTGCAGGGCTGGTCCCGGGGTGGGGGAGGTGGGTGGGGAAGCTCCCAGACGGAGAAGTGAGGTTGTCTTGCTGGCAGAGTGTCATGCTAGGCCTGCTATCACTGCCCAGACTGAGCGTCAGAGGGCCTAAAACATTGGAATGGGCCCTGCAGAGCCTCTGGAATGTACCCAGGAGATAGCATCACTTAGCATCAGGCTGTTCTTGTGAGTCCATCAGATCATGCTCTGGCTACCTAGAGCAGTCTCCTAGAGGCCATCCATGTGCCCTGGGGCACCAAGGGCACAGAGTACCCGCCCTCTCTTTAATTAACGATGACCCGGTCACAGCTCACACTTCCCTCCCTCAGTGGGTCTCTTAAAGAGATATCTCACTATTAGGCATATGGGTTACATTTCGACAAAGAATTAGACTTGATGCCTGGAGCTTCCAGGTTAGGGTGAGTGAAAACTCTTCACATGCACACTGTTACAAAGAGGGAGTTGGATATGGACCTCAAATGGGAAGGCTGTGACCCAGGCAAAATTGGGAAGAGGATTTTGTTTGCTTGCATTGGATTTTATTGTTTGGTAATGTGTTTTGTTGGTTGACATTGTGTGGGGTTGTTTGATGGGGTTTTTTGGGGGGCGGGAGGGGAACATTCATTACTCTGAAAGGGGGAATTTTGGTATGATCAGAAAGCTAACACACATAGCAGGAGAAGAAAACGAAAAGTGGTGGCTGTGTTACCAAGGTCACCAGGAAAGTATAATCACATATTCATGTGATACAGAGGATCTAGATTTCCATCCCTCAGTTGGAATATCAGCTACTCCTGTCACTGGCCAGTTTACTGTTTGCCTTGCTTGCAGGTGGTCAGGCTGCTGACTCTGCACCTCTAATGTATTGTACACCTTATTTTCATTTTTGTACGGTATTTTAACTTCTAATTTACTTTTTTCGTATGATAAAAAAAATGTCACGGACAGGAAAGAGAGAGAGAGCTGCAGGTACACTACTTGCATTGGAATTTTTAGTGCTTCCAAAACAGGCTGTTTATGCGCTTTAGGAAAGCATGCTGTGACCTCCTCAACTCTCACAATGGAGACTAGGGTCTTCCAACACAGCATAATGGGACAGCTCAGCACTTTCAGTACTTGATATAGTGGCAGAAGTTCTGATTCCTCTTCGAGTAGTGTCCCCAAAGGATGCTCCACTTTAGGTGCGCATGTGCCCCATGTGCTTTTTGATAAGAGATTTTCCTTAGGAGTGTCCATTCAGCCCATTCATGTGCTGCTGACTACTTTGTGCTCTGCATCAAAGCTATATTGGGCTGCATAGGCAAACTCGTCAGTTCCTCTCAACCGTCTCAGCCTGAAACAGAGCATAGCCTGTCCTCGTTATCTGTCTAGATAAGACTAAATCATTTTGTAAATCTTTTAGACTGTTCATTTCATTTCTGGACAGATCTAAACTGTCTGGTATTTCTTCTCAAAGACTATTCAAATATAGTTCTGAGTATACTATAGCTTTTTACAGTGCTGCCAGTATTCCACCCCCTGTTGATCTGTCAGCTCACTTGACAAGGTCATAATCTGCATCTATGCCTGTAGTTTAAAATGTCCCAGTATCTGATATCTGCAGAGCTGCTACATGGTCTTCTGTACAGATCTTTTTCCAGACACTATGCTTCAGTCTATGCCACTAGCTCTGATGCAGCAGTTGGCATTGTAGTTATTTCCTGTGTGCCGGTATTGATTCCGAAGCTCCCTCCTCCCTATCTGGATAATGCTCAGGAGTCACCTGAAATGGAGCTCCCATTGCAACACTACTTGAAGAAGAAATAGAGGTCACAGCACAGGGAGAGTAACTGTTTCTTTGAGATGTGTCCCTCTATTGGTGCTTCCACTACCTGCCATTCTTTCCTCTGCTTCAGAGTTTCCTTCTGAGACTCAGTGGTGGAGAAAAAACTCAGGGTGGTTCTCACTCGCAGCTTCATATAATCTTGCTGGTGGCAGCACTGACAAATCCATCTCTGTCTCTGCCTCCTGTCTGGAACTCCACAGTGAGAGCCTGTGGAGTTCCAGACAGGAGCAGGAGGGCTGTGCAGGGCAGTGCCCCAGAGACTGAATGCCCCAGCTGTCTCCAGTGCTGTGCATACCGGTTCTATGTGTCTCCAAAGGCGCAGCCCACAAGCTGACTGCACTGTGCAGGGCGCTGACCCCTCTTGGCAGTGCCAGTATAAGCATCAAGGAGGTGTATCTGGCTGCCCTTGGTAACAGCTATTCAAGAGCAACAGCTGGGCACTGCAGGGAGGGACAGCAGCTTTGCACCCTCTGCCCATGCTTTGGAGGCTTTCATAGCCACACAAAAAATCCACTGGTGGCCATTGCAGCCACAGTGGCCTTGGACATCAGAAGCTTCCTAAAAGTGGGGGGGGGGCACTGGTGCCCAAAGTGCCCACCCTGCCCTCATACCCTTTCCTCCCAAGGTCCTGCCCTTGCGCTGCCCTTTCTCTCCACCCTGTCCCCCACGAGCCTGCTCCTCTCTGCCCCTTCCCCTGTTGCCCGCCCTTATGGTCGATAAAAAGTGGAAAGGGTATAGCTCTCCCACTTTTAATAGTGATGAGGTCCCCCCTGTTCCGGTGCCCCTGTGGTGGCCACATTGAGAAACACTGGTCTAGATATATACTTAACTTGCTAGACTCACTGAGGCTGGCTTTCTGAGTTAGGCTGGAATCTTTGGGAAACATGGTATTGTTTTCCAGATCTACCATGACATCTGTTACTATACTAGTGTACCTAACAGGTACAGTGATTCAGCATATTACCCTTCTCCAAATTTGCAATCAAAATGAATGAATGGATAGAATGTAACTGTCCCTAAGCATAATCTTAAGAGTTGCAGGAAGGTTATGATTTTTCCCCTCCAACATAGGCAATTTTTCAGAATTAAAAACTCATTGGGGGGAAAAAAGGACCAAAAATAAAACTAAAAACCCACAAAGGTTTTATGAAAGTAAATCTGCTCTTGCTCACTATACAGTAAAGAAACAAATTTTCTGCACCCTTAGTAAAGAGCATAAAATATTTCCATCTTATAACTTAACTCTTGACAATATTTACATTTTATTTTTCAATAATTGTTTAAAATTTTCGGTCCATTCAGTTGGTCATTTTTTACAATTTCCTTTCAAGTTTAGGCATGTTGAGTCTGATAAGTTCATACGCTGACATTTGGTAGTTGCTGTGTTTATAACCCATTTGCAGTATTGATCAGTTGCTTTCATGCTCATTATAATTAAAGTAAGAAACAACCACTCGATACATTCAACAGTGTAAAGATTGAAAGATAAAATGAGCAAGACATGACATCTGCCAAATAATGGTTGGATTTCTGGTGCATAATCCATTTGTAATATTCTGCATAGGACATGGAGCGTTGATGTAGAGCAGTTAATCTATTATAAAAATACCTTAAATATTTATCTTGAACTTTAAAAACAAACAAATTTAATAATCTTCCATAACTTAGCATTAGGACACATTTGTGTTTTGTTTACTTGCATTCTTAAAATAGTTTGTTGTTAAGGGAGGGAGGGAGAATCCTACAGATCAAACCGGGAGAGTCAACATACAAACTGATGTGAACAGTTCTCTTGGCTTTGTTAGGAGCATTTAGGCACTGCTAAAATTGAAATAGTGTTCAAATGATTGATGAGGCAACTTTTAAGTATACACACACCGTAATTTTCCTTGTGATAGTCTTAAAGTATATACTTCCAGTTCACAATGATCTATCTGCTAGCAAAATAGAAGAATAGTACAATTAATAGAAGAAGTACAATTAATTAATAGAATAATAGATTAATAGAATAATAGAATAATAATAGAATAATAGAATTTATAATAGAATAATAGAATAATAATAGAATAATAGAATAATAATAGAATAATAGAATTTATAATAGAATTTATAATAGAATTTATAATAGAATTTATAATAGAATAATAGAATAATAATAGAATAATAGAATTTATTCTATTAATTAATTAATAGAATAGTACAATTGTTGGGCTAGTATGAAAGTATGTAGATAATTTTGAAATGGTACTATCTGCTAGCTCACTAATAAAGCTATCTGACGTTTATGAGAGAAAAGTGGGGTGAGGGAATATCTTTTATTGGACCAGCTTCTGTTGGTGAGAGAGACAAGCTTTCGAGCTGCACAGAGCTCTTCCTTGTGAAATGGTACTATCTGCTACTTTGCTAGTAGATTGATAATTTTGAAATGGTACTATGTACCTGAGGAAGAGCTATAATTTGAAAGCTTGTCTTTCTTACCAACAGAAATTGGTATAATAAAAGATATTAGTTCGATCACCTTGTCTTTCTAATATCCTGGGATCAACACAGCAACAAAAACACTACATACAACAATGATGTTTGAGTGAACTCAAGTGCTGTGATTTGGGAGATGGAGATCATTTAGGTTTGGAACTCCAAATGATTCTTAATGTAGGCAGTGTCTGATTCATTTAATACCCCCTTTCAACTTTTATTTGAAGAAAATTTATTGTTCTTCAGAACACCTGGATTGTAAGGTACTGACATGACATGTACTTCAAGAAATAATAAGGAAAGTGAGTGTGTGTGACTTGCTGGTACTATAATAATTGTACATGGTTTTTTCTTTCTTTTTTAGCACTGCAAAATACAACATAATCACATTCCTGCCAAGGTTTCTTTATTCCCAGTTCAGAAGAGCTGCGAATGCATTTTTTCTTTTTATTGCATTACTTCAGGTAAGCTCAACTAAAAAAAAAAATCTGAATTTCAAAACATGTAAGTGCTAATACATTCCATAGATTACTCTTACAACTATTTGAATGTTTTACAAAAATTCCATATGTCCATCTAATTAAATCATGTGATAAAGCTTTAATGAATTAAGAATAAAGTGTCAGTGAAATACTGAATATTTTTACATCTCATTTTGCATCTGTCTTATTTATAGAACATATTTCCTTACTTGGAATTTTTATTTTTCATTATGGAGACCTGAACTTAACTCCTGGGCTAACAGAGCTCTTCTCATTATAGAAGTCTTCCATCATGAGAAAAAAATATTTCAGACAAAAAAACTAATATTTTTGGTTTACCAACCTGTATTTGATCAGTACTAAGGTTCATCCTTTACAAAAAATGCCAGAAGATCTTTGATCACCGATGGACAGGTCCTCATTTTGAAGCTTCTTCTAGAAGATTGTACTTCCATTTCAAATACTGGTCAATCAGCAGAGTGCTGATTGAGAGGAAAACATACAACCTTACTGAATCACCAACACAGCTTCTTGTAGAAACGATCTTCAGGAAGTACTCAGCCCTGATCCATCTTAGCTTAAGATCTGACACCATTGCAGTCAAAGATATTGATGCATATCAAAACTAAGTAATTAATTTAAAATAGACATTTATTTTTTAAAATCTGAGATTCTCATGTGACATTTCTACATCGTTGACTCTGACATTAACTATTACTAGTACCAATTATTATGCTGCACTTGCATTTAACTCTTCCATTACTTAGCTGTTGAACTCTGATTGGCTTAGAGAGGAGACTATTTAAGTGCTTCAGCCACCTGAAGTCCATTTTATTCAGAAGTGCTTTTTTTTTTTTTTTTTTTAAAGGACACAATACTTTTGAACTGCATTGATTTAAAATATTTCACATTTGTTTTAAGTTGATAATGTAAAGGCTTGACAAAGCCCTGGCTCGGATGATTTAGTTGGGGGATTGGTCCTGTTTTGAGCAGGGGGTTGGACTAGATGATCTCCCAAGGTCTGTCCCAACCCTGATATTCTATGATTCTGTGAGTGACTGTCAAATGTTCAGATGAATGTGGATGATTGGAGTTATCAGTGTTTGCCATAGAACTAAGCAGTTTCTCTCTCTGCAGTTACTATAACAGACACAGCAGTTCATTGTTAATGTTAGATCACCCAGTTATACTCATGCATGCACATTCAGTATAGCATAGGCTATTTGCTTATCAATTTTGTGGGGGGGGGGGAGTGGGTTGTTTGTTTTAGCGATCTTGCAACCAAAGGTGTTAATAAGGATGTAGGACTTGCATTTTTCTGGTTTAAATTAACATTTTAAATATGAAACTTCTTAGTAGGAGAAACCTCTATTTAAAATCTGAAATTCTGTGAATTATGAAACACTAATAAAAAAAAGTACAAAACATCTACTGCAAATTAAGACTATAAAATAAGAATGTAAAGAACTTGGAACACACAAGTAAAAATCTGATTTTGATTTTTTTAATACATGATTTTTATTCCCCCTGAATATGGTGCTTTGTAAAATGCAGTCCTCCTTTGCCCAACTTACATCTAACTCCAGAGAAAATATTGAATAGATTTCACTGGTCATGTGGCACTTGAACTTTAGATCCCCATTTTTGAAAACACTGAAACATATGCATAACTTCACTCATGAGAATAATTCCTCTGAATACTTCTAAAACTTTAACAACTCACGTGCTTTACTATACCATGTCTTTTGGGTCTGTATCATAGCCATTACATGGGAAACTGTTAGCACTACATTACAAAAGTATTAAACTATCCCTTATATTAAACAAAAGAGTTTTACTAAGACACTGGAAAGCTCAGTGTTCTTCCCCAGAGTTGGTGTTGAAATCAGATTTAGCATCATCCCCTGTGGTGAGAAGATGGAGGGGAATGCTGCAAAATATCTCACCATAAATTCCTATATATTTATGCCTACATTTTATAATTCAGTTGCCCAAATAGAAACATTTTTCATATTAATTTACATGTTCCATCTGGTTTTATGAGAACAGGCATAAGTGTAATGAATAAGGAAGACTGAAAATAATAAGCTTGATAGAAGGACTAAAATGTGCAGATGAAGAAAATGGAATTGTACATGAACCTGAATAAAGTGGCATTCTTTTGCATTACTAAGTTCTGTTTATTATAATCAAACTTCACTTTGACCTATATAAAAAGCATTTTATAAAACATGACCTACATAAAACATGAATATAAAACATTTTATAAAACATGAGCTATATAAAAACATTTTATAAAACCTAATATAAAAAAACATTTTTCTTTTTTTTAATAGCAAATTCCAGATGTGTCACCAACAGGTCGTTATACAACATTGGTTCCTCTGTTATTTATTTTAGCTGTAGCAGCAGTCAAAGAAATCATAGAAGATCTTGTAAGTATTTAATACAATTATTTCCTAAATAAATAACCTGTAATATTCATCTCTAAAATTAAAATAATTGAATATATCTACTTTCTTGAGTTACACCGCATTTTGTGATTGGTATGAGGAGATTTTTCTAAACCCTAGAAATATGTAAAATCTTTTGCTTTAAACAGTTGAAAACCTTGAACAATGGTGGAGATAGTTTATGATTATATATGATACCGGGAGGTGATATCCATGTGGTAAATTGTATAGAAGTGAGATAAATGTATTGCTATTGAATACCAGTTCATTTTATCACATGCCTAGAACCTCATTCCCTGCTACTAATCAATCTCCTCAGGACTTATTCTAACCTTCTAAACAGCTTCAAACAGCATTTTTGTATCATCTTTCTAGAGAAATATTTACTTCTCCCTCTAGATGTAGAATCCTTCTCTCCAAAATTACTTCTGATGGTTTCAAATCCAATATTTCATGTCCTTTCAGGGCTAGAAATAAGAATTTTATACTGTCATAAAGAAGAAATCCTAGTGTGTTCCAAACCTCTTTCTATCAATATAATTGCATCCACACTAGGGGAGTTGAACCAGTGTAGTGAGATCTTTGCAAAATCAATGTGCAGACAGCCCCAAATTTCCTTCAGTAGTAAAAGAAGTTGGTAGTGGCTCCTTTTATCCCTGAGGGAAATCTACTGGTGGTAGTTGGAAGCTCCTCTTTCTCTCCCCCACCCCGCTTTTGGGGTGAGAACAGTGTTGGTGCCATTGGGTGTAATGTGGTAAGAAACTACAGTGTAAGAGGAGCTGCAGAGTGAGCCTGGTGAGAACTGTATGTTGAGTTTCAATCTGTCTCAATTCTTAGCCTACGGCGATCCTAGGTCAGTACTTTAAGCCTGGAATTCTTGTGGTGAGGAGGGAGAAGGAAGATCCCATCTCATGATCCCTTTTTATGGTTTGTTTTCTGCAGTACAAGGAAGCAGAATTTTACATCTTTCTTTGAGGTAGCTTCTGCATATTCCTACAATTAGAATGTATGCCTAGAGCTAAGGTTCTAAGAGGCTAAGCAATCCCAAGCAGCCTCACTTCTCTTTCCTTTCCACCGTTAGCTATAGGTATATGGGTCTTCACTTTATACACACAGAGTATTTTCTTTGTCTTTGATGAAAAATGTTCTGTTAATTGGTTAGAGGAGTTATGGAGGTCTCAATTCTAGCTTCCTTGAGTCTGGGAGTCCAGATCATCCAGCAATGCTTATTCCTTAGGACTCCATCAGATTCTTACTACTTTGTGGATGCTGGGGTTTTCTTAGTGACCAAATGCCTCCATATTTCACACTGTGCCCATTCTTCACTAAAATGATCCAGTAAAAGCCATCCTTCAGGTCTGGAGTATGTACATGAGTCTTTTTATTTGGAGTCTTGGTTTCAGAGGCTGTCCTTGGTGCGATCTGAAAATGGCTCGGAGGCTCACCTGCTCAGTTCTTTTGCCTTAAGGGTTTCATGTTCCTCATATGGCTTCTTTTGGGGCCTTTCAGGCTCCCTGAAATACAGCTATACAGATTCATTTTTGTTCCCTTTATAACTTGTAGATGATGCCACCATATTGACAGGGACTTCCTCAGATTATTATCGTGATAAACAAAATAATGTAAATATGGACTATTCCACCCATCATTCCTCTTTTGCAACCCTTACAAAGAGACTTTTGGGGATGGAGACTGGCTAATTGACTGGGAATTGCTGGGGGAGGAGGAAGGCATCAGACCTCTGTCTCCTCCTGCTCCGCTCCAGGAACTTCATCCTTTGCTAGGGGATCCCAAAGGTCAGCGCAACATTTTGAATTCCAGACCTCAACACACCAGCGGAGACACCTGGTCATAACTGCCACACCATCAGAAACTTCAGTTAGGGACACACAGTATCTTGCTTTGTCCCTCTTTCCATTGTGTATTCCTTTCTGCCGCACTATTTTTCTCTGTGTTTTCTCTCTCTTCTGACTGATCTCATTATGAGATTAGCTGTACCACATAGCACCAGGAGTTGAGACAGCCCATCCAGCTCTATCCAGCTTTGTCCAGCCTAAGAAAGACCAATAAAGGAGAGGGACTAGACCAACCAGATTATGTTCCATGATTCAGAGCACTGCTGTAGTGGTTGACCTGCATACCCAGAGTATCTGTCTGTTACTGATATGCCTCCTGGAATCTCAAGAACATCAGCAAAAGCTGTATTTTCTCCACCTTTACTATCATGTCTCTTCTTCCACTCATGCCTATCTTTTTGTCAAAAGTAAAGTAACCATCTTTCACGTCTTGGAAATGAGCCACAAAACTAATCCCTCCCTGCTAAGAAGTGTTTTCCAACTCAAATAAGAGATTCCAACTGATAGCAAAGTCCCATTTTAAGAGAGGATATGTATTGGTTAAGTTTATCTTATTTTATTGTTTTTTGTCATTTTAATTTTAGTTTTAAACTGCTTCATAACTTTTTGTAGTTTTTTTTCCTTTCTTTTCCATATTTTGGTTAACAAATTCCTAAACTTTGGGAAGAACTTTCTATCAGGAGGCAAATAAGAGCCCTGAGGTCCTATTTGGCTAGGGTGCACACATTCTCCAGAGCTTCCCTAGCAAATGTTCCAATGCCTGAGATATGGAGAGTGGCTTCAATTAACACATTCACCTCTCACTACTCTCAGGTCCAGCATCCAGATCAGATGCCATGTTTGGCAGGGCTGACATAAACTCACTATTCAAATATGGACTTCTCTCACTCCTCCTGTTGAGAAAACTGCCAGTTAGTTGTCAAAAGCAGAATAGGTGTGGACATGACTTAAAGAAAGAATGACTACCTACCCTACAGTAACTGTGGTGGTTCTTTGAGTGCTTGTTCATGTTGATTCCGATGAGGTGTGTGCATGTGCACCGTAGCTAGAAGATTTTTCCCATAGCAGCATCCATTGGGGTGGTTTGGGCATCCCTTAATATAGAAGGCTAAAACTTTTAAAGAAAATATCTGTAGACTTGCATTTTATTCCACTATAAACATGATGTCTATATTCAGTGACAAGTGAAGATCCCAGAGATCCCATTCCGAGTATCTCACTAAAACTAAATTTTAGCTTTTTTTTGTCTTCATATTTTCTCTTTGGATTGGGTTGTTTTAGTACCCAAAATCCCCAGCATCCTGCCAGTCAGGTTCTAGAATTGGATTCCTCTGTTGGGTTTCAGCTTCTGTCCTAGCAACTGTGAGCAGATTGGAGCTTTTATTAGCTCCTGTGGACCCAGGTACAAAACTTGCAGTCCCTGATAAGTGCTTACAGAGATTATGGATGGACCTTTTGAACCCCTGTGAGAGCTCTTTATTCAACCTGTTAGAGCTGGCATTTTTAATCACTGTACATCTACGAGAAGAGTGAGTGAATTGCAGATTTTGATAGATGTCTGCCTTCACTGTATTCGACAGAGACAAAAGTTGTCCTGTATCCTGATCCAAAATTTTAGCTTAAAATAATGTGAGTTCTCCCTAAATCATTCTATTTGGCTATTCCTACACTGTCCTGCAGTTCAGACTACAAGGGTGTGAATAGCAGTGCAAACCAAAGTGATGTGCTATAATTCCCTTATAATGCTGCAGGTGAAAACTAAAAGGTTCTTAGTTCCTGTATGAAAAAGACTACATTAATCTAAACTAGGAACCAATTTGGTCATGCCCACAGCATCCATATGAGGGAGTTCAGTGTAGCACTTGGCGTGCACTCCTAGTCATGCTCTTGTGGTCTGAACTGTGCAGCAGTATAGACAAGCCCTTAGTCTCTTTTCCAGACCCTATTCCTTCTAGAGGAGAATTAGACTCCATACTCTGTTACAATTTTTATTTCGATCAGATGTCACTTAAATTTTTGGATCCAAAATAGATATTTTAATGTTTTAGGTAGGGTATCAGTACAGTTGGCATTATCGCTTGCCCTAGTAACGTTAACATTATAGAAATCTTCAGGAAAGCTACCTGGGGTTTAATCACATGTTTACAGAACTTCCACTCACGTGATTTGAAATTTAGATCTGGCACTCGCTTTGGAGGGCAGTTCTGCAGTCTTTGTTTAGTTAGAATTCATCAGCTCACCTTTGAGGTGGTTATATTGCTAAATAGTGTCCCAGAAGTGGTAAATACACAGAAGCTACCTGAAAGAAGAAATAATAGTTATCAAGAGTAAATTCACTAACTATCCCTTTCATTCCTAGTTACAGGGAGCCACCACGCTACTGCAGCCATTGTAGCATATGGAAGGATTACTTTCTTTTATAACAGGAGAATGTTGCCTCTGTTTATTCACACGACCGCCTACCTTCCCTCTTTCTTTGGAGTTCTATTATCTTAAGAACTTTGAGGTTTAGCAGAAGGCACTCACATTGTGTAACCTCAGAACTCTCATCTCAGAAAATTCTGTGCCATGAAGCTTTATATGGTCCCCAGAGAAAATAATTTTCTAGAAGACTCCTGAAGATTATGGGCACCATCCCACAATGCAAACTGTCTGCATCTTGGAATTAGGGCAACTAGTAAAATATCCAGAATGGAGTGGTTCTTCAAAAGAACAGTTTTGGTCTAGCACTCTCCTTGACTTTGTTTAACAACAAAAATATTTCATTAAAATAACATACAGTTTTTAAAAAATTGCTTAACAACAACTTGAAATAATTCTGCCTGTTTTTTTTTTCTTTTTGTTCACTTGTGCGAGTGGAGTGGAATAAAGAACGTGTGTGTGCATGATATTTTTTCTGAATTGTACATTTTATCTTGTTAACAAAATAACTATTTTAACTCAATTAACAGTTGTGCATTTTTATTCCAGAAAAGACATAAAGCTGATAATGCAGTGAACAAGAAACACACACAAGGTAGGAACCATTACAAAAAAATCTCTTCTTTGATGCACAATTAAAAAAATTAATCTGAATGCTGTGTGTATTATTATTTTTCATTGTTCTTTGGTTTCAGATTTGTCAGCATTACATTTGAAATCACAAAGCATACAAGTTTACACTTTTAGATGTTTAGAATGTAAAGACCTGATTTGTAGGTATGTGTGTGCATGCATTGCAAAACACATATCCGTTTCTGTCGTGTGTGTGCGCCACAATTGACCATGTAAATAACTCCTTATACCTCCTGATGTTTTTGTGTACACACAGTTTACTGAATTGTATGTGAAAATGGGCATGCAATTATGGAGGTAATTTTAAACTATTGGACCTAAATATTTAGAATTTACAAATTTGAAATAGTTTGAACACCACAGTATCATACCACAAAATAAAATATAAATTTGGAATAGAGGGCATTCTCCATAAAGTTGAACAAATGTTCAAAATGAACACTTTGAATACAAGTAGCTTACAAAAATACGACTACAAAAAAGTTTGATAGATAACCTTACACATAGTTCCCCAGACCAGTCCAGACAGGGTGACTTTTTTCCTTAATTTCTTATTGCCATGAAGTCTTGCAGCACTGAGAAAATTTAAGCATAAGATGTGTGAATGAGTAAGGAACAACTTTTCTAATTCATGGAAAAATGATGGTCAAGAAGTTTTTTATAGATCCTGACTATTGACCCATTAAAGGGGAGTTGAAACAATTCTGATGGAGTCATCGTCTCCTTTTATTCTCCTATTATTGCTTGCCTGGGAGAAACACATGGACTTGTGGAGCTGACAAAGAGTTTCTAGAAAGGAGGGCCCAAGGATGGATGTAGTCACACTCATCTCGCTTTTACAGGATTGGACAATGCGGGGTGAAAAACTTGTGATTTCCTGGTTTTCTTAGAAGTTTGTTGAAGAGATTTTATGGGATGTTACCATCTTGAATTTGAATCTTAGAAGACCTAGAAAGCGAGGAGATTGGTTTTTTTTTTCAAGGTCACCATGACAGCACTTTACCAAGGAAACTGGATATATAGACACCACAGACCAGCCAGTAGACCAGAACATGATGCCCACTGGCATGACTTGTACCTAAGCCAGAAGGCATGCCCTGATTCCCTAAACTGCAGTTCTTGACTGACTTTGAAGCTCCACAGACCAAGCAAACAGAAGAGCAAATTATTTTTCTTATGGCTAGATGCACAGTTCCTCAGTGTAGGACACTGCCTTTCTGTAGCTGTAAAAGTCAGAATCAAAGCTGAATTGATGGCTGATAAGGCAGTAGCCCCCATCTCCTAGAGGGCCACCCTATCCCCCTGAGGTTTGTTCTGTCTCTTGTATCTACTGCTAGGACCGTGGAATCTAACACTTACTGCAAGAGAGAGGATTTTTTTTAAAAGGCACACGCCAAATAAACATGAACAGCTGGTTTGTCTGCTGCCTGGAAGTCCCATGGAACTGCTATGTACTTTCTCCCCTACTGCTCATGTAATAGGTTAGGAGTACAGTGGAGAAAGGTCCAAATGGGAGACCATTGCTGTGTTCCTCCTTCTCTCTATTCTTTTCAGAGGATGCGGAAGGAAAGGTTTGTGCCTTGTGCACATCAGCCAGCTCATCCACTGGTTTGGCCACCTTCCCTGAAACCAGGAGGCAGTTCCTCAGGCATTTGTCACCAGCAGGGAATCTGACAGCTATGCTGCAAATGTCTCAAAGGATGGAAGAAAAACCTAGAGAGCCCTTTGTTGTTACATCAAAGGGCAGTGGGTCAGCACAGGGAAAACATAAACGGTACTGGCTGAATACACCACAGAGCAAGGAGCAGCCAGTAAGACCATTTTGGATACATATCCTCCTGGAATGCAGACCTCATTATTATCCCCCACCCCTTTCTTGGTTGGGTAATTCATTCCTCTTCCCCTAGTCCTAGAGGAAGTTAAGAATTTTGCATGAGGGAAAAAGAAAAGACACCTCCCCAGAAGAAAGTCCTTGGAGCTCTTGAATATGGTGTAAAAAGAGCCTTTACCCTCAGAGGCTCCCATCTGGTGAGTTCCTGTTAGTAGAAGAGGTTCATTGGACTCCTCATCTGATTCAGGTTTCCAATACCTACCTTCTCAAAAGGAGTCAAATTTAAAAAATGGGGAAGGGATTCAATAATTTACTTCTAGAAATTACTGTCCCTGTTCTTCTGGGGATAGTAGTTCCTCAGACACATTACTGGATGGCACCAAAGCTAAAGGCCCTGTTCACAAGGTTTTCGTACATGGAAAGAAAAAGCATAATAAAAGGAATAGAATTATTTGTGTCTGGTTTTCTTCATCCTCCTCATGGGCATCACCAAAGAAAAAGAAGGCTGTTCAATCTAAGTCCAAGAGAGGAAAAAAGTCAAGAGGAAAATCAGAATAGTCTTTACAGAAGTAAGGTGAATCACAAGAGGAAGTGAAGCAGGAGGATCTTTTTTCAGCTAAATCACTTAAAATGTTACAAAAGATGATTAGATACTTAGGTATTCTGTCAGATGAGCCCATTAGAAAAGATTCTTAGGAGAAAGGAGAGAGAATTGATCTAGAAATTACCAAAAAAAAAAAATCCAACAGGTTCAAGATCTGAACCACACATTCCTCTTGATGTCTTTTTGGAAAAAGTAATTAAGGTCAAACAGGAAACACCAGCAAAGTCTATAAGATTGTTCAGGCGTGCAAGCACCGTAGCAAAGCAGATTTCATGTTTCTTCCAAAGTGTCAGATTTTCATCAGAGTATTCTTGAGATTGTTTCCTATAGTAATTTTATAAAATTTCAGTTCAGATCATTTTGTTCTAGAATCTAATGTTTTTGGAAGCATCACTCCTCAAATGTGTCTTAATTTTCCTTAACTTTATTTCATCCTGCTTCATACATATTTTATGCTGTAATTAATTAATGCAATAAGTCTGTGAAATAAACAGGAAGAACTAGAAATACTAGTGAATAATCATAGATACAAGACAATTGGCATCATAGAAATTTGATGAGATAATTCATATGCTGGGAATATTTGTGTAGAAGGGTATAACTTGTTCAGGATGGACAGGCAGGGAAACCAGGAGGAGGTGTTGCCTTGCTATCAGAGATGTATACGCTTGCACTGAGACAGAAAGGGGAGGCAGATCTATTGAAAGTTCTGGGTAAGGATAAAAGAGGTAAAAAACAAGGATGATGTCATGGCAGGGGATCGATTAAAAAGGAAGAAGAGGTGGATGAGACTTTTTTTTTTCCAACAACTAACAAAATTATCCAAAGCACAGGAGTTGGTGGTGATGGGGGACTTTAGCTACCCAGACACCTGTTGGGAAAATAATACAGGAGGGCACAGATTATCTAACAAGTTCTTGGAGACAACTTTTTATTACAGAAGGTAGAGAAAGTGACTTGTGGACTGGCTGTTCTGGATTTGATTAGGATAAACAGGGAGGAACTGAACTAATTGAGAATCTGAAGATTGAAGACAGCATGGGTGAAAATGATCATAAGACAGAGTTCATGTTTCTAAGAAACAGTAGGAAGGAAAACAGCAGAGTAAAGATAATGGACTACAAGAAGGCAGACTGTAGGTAAGCACCTGTGGGAAGCAAATCTAAGGGAAAAAGGGAGTTCAGGAGAGCTAGCAGTTTTTCAAAGAGACATTATTAAGGGCATAAGAGCAATCTATGACAATGCATAGGACAGATAAAAAGTATGGTAAGAGGCCACACCAGCTTAACCAGATTTTCAATTACCTCAAACTTGAAAAGGAGTCCTACAAGAAATGGAAACTAGGTCAGATTGCAAAGGATGAGTATTTAAAAAACAACAACACAATAATGTTGCAAGACCAAGGCACAAAATGAGATTAAATTAGCTAGGGACATAAAGGGTAAAAAGAAAAGCATTTTACAAATACATGGGAAGCAAGAGAAAGACCAGGGACGGGGTAGGCCCTAAATGAGGGAAAGATAACAGAAAATGCAGCAATGACCTGTGATGGGGTGAACTAGGCCCAAAGGCCCTCTGGTGGAGGCCTCAAGGTTCTGCCACACCCCACCCAAGAAAGGAGCAGTAGATTGGTCCTCCAAGCAGGCTAGAGTGGCCGCAGCAGAAGCAGCCAATCAGGGCTCAGGATGGCCATATAAAAGGAGCTGCAGAACAGAGCAGCAGTTAGTTTCTGCTTGGAGTAGGATAAGAAAGGATAGTGGGCCTGGCTGCCTGGAAGAGCAGCAGGGCCATGGATGGTTTGCTAGCAGGGACCGGGGGAGCATTGAGGGAGCTCCTGGCTGGTTGGTAGGACTGAATAGGGACTGAGCCTTGGGAGGGCTGTAGGAAGATAGTGTCTCCAGGGCTGGGCTACTTAAAGACAAAAGCCCAGGGAAGGCAACAGAGAGAGATGCCCTGGCAGACCATATACGAGAAAAAGGTTGTGCTGGTTAACATGCAGACAGTGTGACTCAGCTGGAGTGCTGTGTCACTGACAAACCTGCCCGAGACCACCGAAAGGGGTCACCAGAACTAAAGAACACAGATATGATTAACTAGAAAGAGTACTCATGAGAGTTGGGTGTCAAATCCATTACATGACCCTAGTGTTAAAGGCCCTTTTGTGTCATTTTTCACCAAAAAGTTAGCAGTGATTGCATGACTAAGATCGAGAACCACAGAGTAAATGGGGTAGGATCTAAGGCTACAATAAGAAAAAGACAAGTTATGAATTACTTAGGGAGGTCAGATGTCTTTAAGTTGGCAGGGTTTGATTAAATACATCCTAGAATACTTAAGAAACTGAAGAAATCTCTGAACCATTAGCGATTATCTTTGAGAACTACTGGCTGAAAAACCATACTCAGAGAATGTTTTTCAATGGCTTATAATTGATGGAAGAGCATATTGATTGGGGTCCTGCAGGGATCGCTTCTAGAGAGAATACTTATAAGTTTTATGAATTATACCAAGCTGGAGGGGTTGGAAACACTTTGAAGGACAGGATTAAAATTGAAAATGATCTTGACTAACTGGATAAATGACCTGAATTAAATAGAATGAAATTCAACAAGGACAAATGCAAAATTCTACACTCAGGAAGGAATAATTAGTTGCATAAATACAAAATAGGAAGGAGTACTACAAAAAAGGATCTGGAGATAATAGTGAATCGCAAACTAAATATGGATCAACAATGTAATACTCTTGTAAACCAAGTGAACATAATTCTGGGATATGTTAACAGGAGTGTTGTATGCTTTAATCAACACTGATAAGGCCTCAACTGCAGTATTGTGTCCAGTTCTGAGCACCACACTTTGGGAAAGATGTGGACAAATTGGAGAAAGTCCATTGCAGCTAAAATGATTAAAGGACTTGAAAACCTATGAGGAAAGACTGAAAAAATTGGTTTTGTTTTGTGGAGTGGAGAAGAGAAGACTGAGAGGGGACATGATAGTAGTCTAGAATACATAAAGGACTGTTATAAAGAAGAGAGATATAAAGAACATTGTTATAAAGAAGCTTCAGTTTCAGCCCAGGTGGCAGGACTCAGGCCCTGGAGTTCAGCCCAATGCAGTTGGCTTCAACTTTCTACCCAGGGCCCCAGCAAGTATAATGCTTGTCCTGCTTGGTGGCCCTCCTGACATAGACGCCAACTTCCCCCGGTGCCAGTGGATGCTGGTGCCCCCCCCTTGCCCTCAGCACTGCCCCAACTCCACCCCTTCCCCGCCCCCATTCCAAACCCTTCCCCAAAGTCCCTGCCCCAATTCCACGCCCTCCCTGCTCCTATTGGACCCCTTCCCCAAATCCTCACCCCAGCCCCGCCTCCTCCCTTGAGTGTGCTGTGTTCTCCCTCTTCTCCTTTCACGCAGCAAGCACTGGGAGGGGCGGGGGGGGGGGAAGCAGGAGGTGGCAGCTCGCTCAGGGGAGGAGGTGAAGCAGAGGTGAGCTGGGATGGGTGGGTGGGGAGCTGCCGGTGGGTGCAATTTTTCCCCAATGGTGCTCAAGCCCCGGAACCCCCACAGAGTTGATGCCTATGCCCCCTGAAATCTGTTTGGGGGACCCCTGTGGACCCCGGATACTGGTCTAGATAATACTTAATCCTGCCTCCGCACAAGAGATTGGACTAGTTGGCCTATTAAGGTCCCTTTTGGTCCTACATTTCTATGTTTTTCTAACCCTATAAAGTCTTGTGATACATAGTTTGTATGAAAGGTGCTGTACAAATTAAAATTTAGTTTTTATAATTCAAATGCTTGACTTGAAATAGGAGAGAATGTGTTGTTCAGTAAAATGCCATGTGACTATACTGCTCTGTTTTATACACATGATTTTTAATAACAGGGAATGCATGAGAAGTGTCACTTATACACTGAAGTTTTACTGTTGTACAGTCTAATTATGTGTCTTTGCTTTTCAGTATTGAGAAATGGAGCTTGGGAGATTGTCCATTGGGAAAAGGTGTGTACTTGTTTTTTTGTTTTTGTTTTTAGGGTGTACATTTTATCATTTGGTACAGTTTATAGGTTTTATATCAGAATAAATAACAGTCATATGAATTAACTTACAAGTATGATGGAAATAATTAAAATTTTCAGTTTTTAGTAGCACTTTCTAGAATATTAAATTTAGCTTGTTTAATCAAATGTACTTTTAGGCCCAAAACCAAATTTCTTCTTCAGGCAAAACTATCATTAATAGTTCAGTGAAAGGTCTGTCTGGATAATATGTCAATGAAAGTTTTGCCTGAATGTCTTTAGCTTTTAGGATATTAGCACATGACATCTCAGTACAAGTACCTTTGGCACTATTAAAATGAATAGACAAGAAAATAGCTCAGTTTTTATATATTGAGCAAAGATTAGTAAAAATGTTTTTAAAGTTACTTAATATATTTGCAAAGCTTACTTTGTGTTTAAAATACTAAAAACTTAAGGCTTTGTTGTGAGGTAATAGAGCAGTGTACTGGCAAAGCAGGGAAACACTCAGAAGTTCTGTTCAAAAACTATTTCTTAGAATCCAAGAATCATAGACTATCATGGTTAAAAGGGATCTTGGGAAGTCATCTAGTCCACCCCCCTGCTCAAAGCAGGACCAATCCCCAACTAAATCATCCCAGCCAGGGCTTTGTCAAGCCTAACTTTAAAAACCTATAAGGAAGGAGATTTCACCACCTCCCTAGGTCACCCATTCCAGTGCTTCACCATCATCCTAGGGAAATTATTTTCCTAATCTCCAACCTAAACCTCCCCCAGTGCAATTTAAGACCATTACTCCTTGTTCTGTCAATTGGTACCACTGAGAAAAGTCTAGATCCATCCTCTTTGGAACCCCCTTTCAAGCAATCATATCCAGCTTCTCATCCACTGTAACCCATAGGTTCTTTTCTGCAGAACTGCTGCCTAGCCATTCAGTCCCTCCATAGCCTGTAGCAGTGCATGGGATTCTTCCGTCCTAAGTGCAGGACTCTGCATTTGTCCTTGTTGAATCTCCTCAGATTTCTTTTGGCCCAATCCTCTAACTTGTCTAGGTCCCTCTGTATCCTATCCCTATCCTCCAGCATATCTACCACTCCTCCGAGTTTAGTGTCATCTGCAGATTTGTTGAGGGTGCAGTCCATGCCATCCTCCCAGATTATTAATGATGATAGTGAACAAAACACAACACACAGTTAACCAGTGGAATGCTTAGCTAGAGAACACTGTGAAGGCCAAGACTATAACAGGATTAAAAAAAGAACTAGATAAATTCATGGTGGATAGGTCCATCAATGGCTATTAGCCAGGATGGGCAGTTATGGTGTCCCTATCCTTTGTTTTCCAGAAGCTGGGAATGAGCAACAAGGGATGGATCACTTGATGATTACCTGTTCTGTTCATTCTCTCTGAGGCACTGGGCATTGGTCACTGTTGGAATACTAGGCTAGATGGAACTTTGGTCTGACCGAGCATGGCCATTCTTATTTGCAAATGTTTGTCCAAAACCAACTTTCATAGATTTGTGTAACTGGAGTTTTCAATAAATTTCATCCAATCAGATCTTCTCCCCCCCCCCCCCCCGGTGGAATCATCTAATTACAAACAGGAAAGGTTTAACTTCATGCTATTTACATCTGTTTGCATGGGTTCCATACAAATTGGCTGGAACCAGGAGCAAGCATCTGTTGTGATACAACAGAGTTTAGGCATCCAACGAAGTGGGTATTAGCCCACGAAAGCTTATGCTTCAAAACTTTATAGTTAGTCTTTAAGGTGCCACAGGACTTTGTTACCTCTGCTATTCCAGACTAACACGGCTACCTCTCTGATTCTTAATTTCCTTTTGTGTAACTAGGCTAAATATAAATCTGACTACAACAATAATAAGAGTTCCCAATATCAAGGAAGATAAAAGTGGAATATATTTAATGCCAGGAATACAATGTAACCAGGCCTCATTTCACTGGGATTTGGGCACCTAATACCCCTAGACTCTTTTGAAAACCGTTGCCTAAACTTTGAACTGTCTTTTTTGGCAAATTGAGGATTTACCTATGTATAAAAGTTAGAGATAGATTGTGTGTTTGACTGTTAACCAATTCCCAGTTTTCTTACAGGTAGATGTTGGAGATATAGTTATAATAAAAGGCAAAGAGTATATACCTGCTGACACTGTACTTCTCTCATCAAGGTAGAGATGCCCACTGATGCTTACAATGTAGAGGCTGGTTTCTCTACCCTGCATTCATTTTGTGATTGCTCCAAGGAAATAAGAAATAAACAGAAATATTCTTTACTTCTACCATAATTTTATATTTAGTATTAAAAATAATATGTATTTCGGTATTTAAAACACTTTTTCATGCTTAGCATATATAATAAATAAAAGGAATCATACCGGTCCGTTTAGTTAGAATTACATTGAGGGGTCTGCTAATCCCCTAGAGGTATTATATTACCAGGACTTTTAATGCATTTAAACTTAAATCCATATAGTGAATGGATCTAACTGTTTGACTAGATGTCTGTTACCACATTTCAACAAATTTACTTTTCACTATATTCATAACATTCAGTCATTTTTAAAGCTACATTGATATTTTGCCACATACAATGAAATTCTGTTTTTATGAATAATTGCTAATTTTGATAGTTTAAATTACCACAAAAATAAATCTGAACATAACAGAATAACCACCAAATTATCAAACATGACATTTTACCTATGATTTGATGTTTTTATTAATAGAAAATTTACTTTTATTCTATATGTATAAGTTAAATAGAATATCTGTATATTCAACCAAATTTTCAAATTTTATATAAAGCTTCTGCCTTCAAACATGAAACAAAAACTCTATATTAATAACATCAACACTGCATGAAATCATAAATAGCGTAAACAATTATTTTTATTTTAATGAATATTTTTAGAGGTTGTTTATCATCATTTCCTTGGACAGTTTTATTTATGAAATCCAGATTTTACTATGTAGAAGATGCACTTTTTTCAGAATCTGTTTGATCAGGTCATGTGCTATTTGCAGTACCTATTCTAACATACTTTGAAATAAAAATTATTTAAATGCTGCAGAATAACTTATGTATTTTGATTTGCAGTTGTATGCATCTATTTTCTGATTTTGTTTAATTTTTTTATATTACCCTAGGGCCTAGGAGCCTTAGTAATGGACAAGGATCCTAGGTGCTGTACAAACACAGAACAAAAAGTCTGATCCTGCCCAAAGAAACTTAGTCTGTAAGCCAAGAAACAACAAATGGATGCAGAAAGCTTGCAGGCGGAGAGGGGAAAGGGGTTTAAGTAAACAGGCAATATTGGTCTGCATGATAGGCAATGATCTCAGCATGCCAGCAGCTGAACAGCTGTCAAGTTTTTGGTAGGAGTCACATCAAAGGAGAGTTTTGAGGAGGGATTTGTAGATGGATAATAAGGTAGCTTTGCACTACCGTATGCCATGGAGATGTGGCAGGAAGCTGAATGCATTTCACTGGCTTTGCTTGAGAAGAATCTTGGGAATTCATTGGAGAGATTGTGTAACCAATCTGGAAGTGTGTTTCATTGCATGGGTCAGCAGACAATGGACTCAGTAGTCAGAGATGGATGGCTATGGCAGATGGGCCATGTCAGCAGGCTACCCTGAGGCAGAAGCAGAAGCATAGACTGGATTCAACCCAAAAGGAAGTGAAGACACGGACAACAAAGACCAACCTATTTCAGGATGATCCAGAAGGATGTCGCCATCATGGAGACAACTTATAATGGAGTCAAACATTTTGCTCTTGACCGACAGTGGGAAAAATGGGTTGCTATGAGGCACTAGAAACCCTAAATCTAAGTTGACAACTTGATTGCGAATGAGAGATGATAGGCCGAGTGGGGATTGACTGTAAAGACCTTGCAAGTGGCGCCAATGAAAACATTTATAATTTAAAAGAGTGTTTGGGCATGTTTGGGGTTAAAATTTATGCATGTGCTTAATTCATTGAAGTTAATTAAACCATTCATGTGCATAAAGTGTTTGCAAGATTAGGAACTTTTGTAGTCTATAAAAAGGGGTTGGGTTGAAAGATAGTGCGTTGTTATAAATTTGGGATTTCTGTTAGTGTAGGTAATCAGTTAAGACTTACATTTCATAATGATAATCGAAAATAAAAGAGAGAGATAGTCAGTATACTCCTTAATTACAATCTAAGGATTGCGAGGAATACTTGTAGCACCTTAGAGACTAACTAGTTTATTTCAGCATAAGCTTTCGTGGGCTCACTTCACTGGATGCATAGAATGGAACAGAAGTAAGATGCATTTATACACACAGAAAGAAAGAAAATAAAAAAAATTGAACATTAGCATACCAATTCTAAGAGGGCTGTTAAATGTAGATGGGACATTTCAGTAGGAGAAAAAAAAAACCTTTTTGAAATGGATTTCTGTGTCAGGGAAATTAACTCAGGAAATGCAATCAATTACTGTAATGAGCGAACCATTCACAAGTCCTATTTAGCCCCTGGTTAATTGTATCCAATTTGAAAATTAATTCCAGTTCCTCAGTTTCTCGTTGGAATCTGTTTTGGAAGTTTTTCTGCTTCAAAACTGAAACCATCAAATCTTTAATGGAATGGCCAGGAAGACTGAAGTGTTCTCCTACTGTTTTTTGAATGTTATGATTCCTGATGTCAGCTTTGTGTCCATTTATTCTTTTGCATAGAGACTGGCCGGTTTGGCCAGTGTACATAGCAGAGGGGCATTGCTGGCACATGATGACATATATCACATTGGTCGATGTGCAGGTGCATGAGCCTCTAAGGATTGTTTAATGCAAGAAATGACCTGTCAAAAAACTAAGGAGAGGAGACAGATTTTCCCTGAAGAGCCACATAAGAATGGCTGTATTGGATCAGACCAAAGATCCATCCAGCCCAGTATCCTGTCTGTTGACAGTGGCCAATGCCAGGTGCCTCAGAGTAAGTGAACCTAACAAATAATGATGAAGTGATCTCTCTCCTGCCATCTATCACCACCCTCTGACAAACACAGGCTAGGGACACCATTCATTATCCACCCTGACTAATGTCTGTTAATGAACTTAACCTCCATGAATTTATCCAGTTCTCTTTTTAAACCCTGTTATATTCCTTGCCTTTACCTTTTAACAATTTACCTTTAAACTTTCCTTTTTTATTTTCTTTTTCTGTATATGAAATGAACTTCTCATTTTGTCAAAACAGCTATGAAAAAACTAATTTATTACAATTAATATTATATTAAAATTAAATGACAAGAAAATAGCTCCTGGCTTTTATATATTGAATAGAGATCAAAATACTGTTATTTTTTTAAAGTAATTCTTCAAAAAGTAACATTTTATTCAATAGATACTGTTAGAAGAATTTTCATTTGAAGGACTTTTTTTTTAAGGCTACAAATTCTTAATTAGCAATGCAATCTGTAGTATTTCAGAGGTCCTGATAGGTCCTGGAATTAACGTCATCCAGATGTACAGTATTACAGAGTAGATATCTTTCTGAAGTGCTGATGTAATAACAAAATCATTTGGGATGTAAGCACTCTAATGAATCATTTATTCTGATTGCTTCATGACAAGATTATTATAAAATCATGACTGGTGTGGAGAAAGTAAATAAGGAAATGTTACTTACTCTTTCTCATAAAACATGAACTACGGGTCACCAAATGAGATTAATAGGCAGCAGGTTTAAAACAAACAAGAGAGTATTTTTTTCACACAACGTAGTCAATCTGTGGAACTCCTTCCTAGAGGATGTTGTGATGGCCAGGACTAGAACAGGTTTAAAAAAGAACTAGATAAATTCATGGAGGATAGGTCTATCAATGGCTATTAGCCAGGTTGGACAGTGATGGTGTCCCTAGTCATTGTTTGCCAGAAACTGGGAATGGGCAACAGGGGATGAATCACTTGATGATTACCTATTCTATTGATTCTCTCTGGGGCACCTGGCATTGGCCATTGTTGGAAGACAGGATACTGGGCTAAATGGAACTTTGATCTGATCAAGTATGTCCATTCTTATATTATTAGTACTTATTTCCAAAGTCTCTTACCATTTCTATCGTCCTGGGGTAGAAATTTATATCTCAGAGTTGTCCCTTCTCCTTCAATGCCTTGTTAGTCAGCACGATATCTGCGAAAATGAAATCTTTTAGTTCCTTATGTTTGGTGAAGGCCCCTTTTATACACAACATGTCCTTGCTACATTATCAGAGCAGTGTAGAAGTTGAGGGTGCTTTGCTTTCTTGTTTTGTTGAGGAATAATAACCGACATTAAGAGAGTGAGACAAAAAGATGGCTTGATAGGTCCAGTCATTATAGGACATATATGCTCAATCTGAAAAGAGGGAGGAGAGATGACAGAGTCATGCGAGGCTTAGTCTACACTACCACTTACATCTGTATAACTTATGTCACTCAGGTGAATTTTCCCTGCCCCCCTTGAGCAACATAAGTTACACTGACCCAAGTGTGGTTTGGGCAACGCTATACGGGCAGGAGAGTTTCTCCTGGCAGCATAGCTACCTCCTCTCGTGGAGGTGAATTTATTATGCCAATGGGTCAGCTCTCTTCCACTGGCAAAGAGCGTCTTCACCAGGTACACTACAACAGCGCCCTAAATCTTCTTCAAGCATTGCATCAGAAGTAGGTCTTTTGCAGCAGCAGTGACCTGATAAGCTCTCTGGGGCTCTAATCTTTCTTCTTCCCTTCCACCCACACTCAGGGGGTTTGATTCTCTCCTGTATCTGAATTCCACTTGGTGTGGAACAATGTGGGACTATCAGAGAACTGCTTTGCAGCTCTTTGATTTTATGGGGTGGTATGGATTGGGATTGGTTATATGTGTTTGGAAAAGAGTTCCTTCTGTGCTTTCTTTTTAATTCATGCATTTGGGGATACAATTCAATATCAAGAAAGTATTATCTTTCCAGAATGAGTGACAGAGATCAGGGATCAGATCCAGAACTTCAAGTTTATGTGACAGATGACTCAAGTAGATTCTGACATTCTATGTTAACATGATTTTATAGGCAATGGTCTATTTTAGGTTGCTGAAATATGGTTGGTTCTCGAGCAAGGAATGGCAGTTTCTGGAGAATTTGGCTCAGAGTTCTTGGTTACTTTGGGAAGTTATATCCCTGATTTGGTGGAAGGACTTGTATCTTTTTGAGACTGAAATGACAAATTCAGAATGGATTTGCATCACAAAGGCACCAGCAAGTGGAAAATGGACAAAAGAAGCATCTCCTTTATATATTTACATCCTTCAGATGAAGACTGTCTGAGTGTTGTTGAGATTTCAGAATTCAATGATTTGATGGCGAGGCTTGACATCTTGACTGTTGTGTTGCTGATAAACCGGCAATGTGTATTTTAGACGGGCATCTGTGGTCTAAACAAGTCTGTTTCTAAGTTAATGGGAAACACCTGTGCAAATAACAGAATCTGAGAGAGGGGGAAAAATGTCTTGGCAGACAGTGTAATTGACCAAATGATTTCTCCAGGAGACTGGTTTCTAAATCCAAATGTCTTTGATTTGATTGTCCAAAGATGAAGCCATCAAAGTATAGACCTATTTGCTTCAGCAGAAAATCATCTTAAGCCAGTGTACTGTAGATGATATCCAGATCCAGGAGCAACTTTATGAGTACATTCTTAACAATTTGGAACCATGGTTCTTTGACATGCTTTTTGGTCCCCTGTTCCAGATCCACAACCTGCAAGGGAATATTTGGATTTGTATGGCTTGGTTGTTCATCTTAATGCTTCCATAGTGTTTTATCAGATCATGGGGAAAGTTTGTGTTCTGAGGCCAGAGGTGTGGAAGCTAGGAGGACACTCATTTCTAAAGTTTGTGAGTCTCTCCAGGATAAGAGTATCCCAACATTTTGATGGTCCAGGACAGGAGCCTGCGGGGAAAGTCTAAAGTGGCAGAGAGCTGAGAAGCAGCGGCAGCAGCCGAGCTCTCAACCCACTGCTGCTTTAGAGTTTCCTTGCAGGCTCCGGCTAGCTGGGGTCTCAGCTCCCGCTGCCAGCCTGGGCTTCCTACACCCAGGCTGGCTGAAGGCTGAGACCCCAGCTGGCAAGGGGCCAGCAGGGGAAACCCCAAAGCAGCGGCAGGCTGAGTGCTCAACCCGCCGCCACTTTGGGGTTTCCCCCCGCTGGCCCTTTGCCAGCCGGGGTCCTGCCTCCTGCCCCAGTCTGCTCCTGCTGTCAGCCTGGGTTCCCTGCACCCAGGCTGTCAGCGGAAGCTGAGTGGGGCAGGTGGCAGGAGCCTGGGGAGAGAGCCCAAAGCAGCAGCGGGCTGAGCAGTCAGCCTGCCGCCGCTTTGGGGTTTCCCCCGGTGGATCCCTTGCCAGCCGGGGTCTCAACTTGCTGCCAGCCTGGGTGTAGGAAGCCCAGGCTGGCAGCGGGCTGAGACCCCGGCTGGCAGGAGCCTGGGGGAAAGCCCAAAGCAGCGCAGGTTGAGCGCTCAGCCGGCTGCCACTTAAGAGTTTCCCCACAGGCTCCTGCTAGCCGGGGTCTGAGCTCCCGCTGTCAGCCTGGGTTCCCTACGCCCAGGCTGGCAGCGGGAGCTGACTGGGGGAGGTGGTGGGACCACCATCATCCCCACCCCCCACCCCAGGGCAGCCAGCGAACCTCCCCCCCCCAGTAGATGCTTGATTATCCGGGATTTTATTAACTGGGATTAAGTTTTTCCCAATCATCCCGGATAATCGAGAGTCTACTGTAGTTTATTTGTGTATGTATGTGTATTGAATATCTTCAGAGACCAGAGGGAGAGTCATGGTTGTGCATCATAAGAGGAAAAATAAGTGCCACATCCTTGTCAGTCAAATAGTGCCTTCAACTGCATCTGTTTTTTCAGAAAAATAACAATGATCTCAATAGTGTATTAATCTGAGCCGTCTATCCAGTCTGTATATTAAGATATATAAAATATTGTCAAATAGTCATTATTTTCCAAGCAATATAATATTATTATGGTAGCTCCCAGAGGCAAGGTCTCTGCAGTGCTGGGCAGTGTACAAACATACAGTATAGAGACAGTACTAAGTGTGTTTGGATATTCTAATATTTGGGTATCAATAATACTTAGAATCGAAGTTTATAAATTATGATTGAATGCTAATTAAATTGGATATTGTATCTACATGTAAAGATACTTATCTTCCTACCTTTTCAGAAAAAGTTGAATACTACTTCTAATGCTACTGTACTTCTTCCCTGGGACCTTTATATAAGCTGTGATTTGAGACTATAGGATGCTCACGTTTTATTTTAACTTCATTATCAATCTTTTCTGAAACTTAGAATCTGTGTTTAAAGTAAAGCTAAATAGTTGAGCAAAAATTTATATATTATTGTCTTCTGCTCTCTGACCTGATTTAAATGGATTTTGAAAAATTTGTCATCAAATGTGTCTATTAACATGTATTGTTTTGTATAATAATTTCAGACTTTGTCTCTTTGTCTCTTTGTCCATTTGATTTTTTTCCCATTGCTCATTTTATGTTCTAATCATTTTAAAATTGGGATATGTAGGTGGCAGTAGGGGAAATAGTGAAAGTGACCAATGGGGAGCATCTCCCAGCTGATCTCATCAGCCTATCATCAAGGTTAGAATAAACTGGTTGCACAGGAAATGTGTATGTGGGTCCTCATGTACCAAATTTGAAAAATGTAGTTCAATTTTTTTCTGCATATATATATTAATATATCAACTATATTAAAAATAAACACATTACAGAAGTGAATTTTATTGAAATAAAAAAGATTTAGTTATGAATATATTTACATAGGTTATTAAAATATATAAATGCATGTTGACATTCCCAAATACTAAAAATTTGTTTCATTACTCCCTACTATATTTTTGTATTATATTCACAGAAATTGTTAAGCAAATTTTTACAAAACAAACTGTCATTATGAAACCATGTATAACTTTTCATGTTGTACTTTAAGCAAGTTGAGAGGAATACATTTGAACCATAGATAGCGCATTGTTTTCAATAAATTATATAATATAACAAATTATTAACATTTGATACATTTTTATAGGACCCTCTGCACAAAGTTGGATGTTGCACTTTCTGTACTGCATGTGATGGAAAAATAGCTCCATTCTTGTGTGTAGTGACAAATTGCATGTAACTTTGATATACTTCAGCTTAAACTAGTGTTTGTATTGTGGCTGCATCTTGTTTTGTTTTTCACTAATAAATCAAAACAGCCAGTCATGATCTAACTGTAATCGGTTTACTTTGCATTCTACTAAAATGATTGCAATTTAGCATGTCTCTTATTTGTGATGTCTTTGTTGCCTTAGCCTTTTCAAAGTGCTGCATAAATATGCTATTTATTTTTGACTGTTAAAGTAATGAAAAATGCTAGAATTAGACACATGCCTTTATTGAATCAGCTATACAAAAAGTCTAATTGGAAGTCTGTCATTTACATTCTTAGAAAAGTTGCCAAAGAAAAAAATCAATGAGTAATTGAAGTGTTTCTTCAATCTTAAAATAAGAGGTTTGTGATAATTAAATGTAATATTTTAATGCTAGCATTCTGTCAAAATATGAAGAAGTAATCAATACATTTTAAAAAATTCAGAATATTTGCCACAAGATAAAGTTAATGACACATTGGCTACTATTCATCATTGATTGAAAACATGTTTTAAACTTTCTATATTTATTTACTTAATAATAATATTGAAGCTCCAATTTAATTATTTAAAAAGTAGAGTAAAAGTATTTTCTATTAAAACCTACAAAATTTCAAATCACTGTAGAGATTAAATTCCTGTTTATTTATTTCTAGTGTTTCTAATGACTTCCTGGGCCCTTACAAAAACAAAGCTAAATTTCTACCACAGATCTAAATTATTGATTCTGTGCTCCTGTCCAGGAACTGACAGCTGAATAAAACATTTCAGAAATCTTGAACCATCATTCCTGACTCTGCTGCTTACTCACCATGTGACCTTAGGCAAGTCACTTGATGTTTCTGTGCTTCAATTTCCCCATTTGTAAAATGGAACTAATAATGTTTGCTCAATTTGTATCTGAAAATGTCTTACTAGGAATTAAGAGGTATACAAATGTGTATTCGTATTTATTGTTAATATTTAAGAGATTAAGTCAGTTGACATAGGAAATATGATATAATGATAATACATGGCTGGGTGGTGTGATGTCAACCACTTATCCGCATGAGTCTGAATAAAAAGAATGACTCCAGTTACAATATGTTGCACAAATTCAAACTTGTAGTCTCATTCTTGAGAATGGGGTTTACATAAAAAGAGGCAAGACCACTTTGGGAGCTAGATGGCAGTATATCCGTAGTGCATGTCTGTTTTATAAAGAAATATATTACTAGCCTGTTTGCAGATGAACTTGAAATATCTGGAATATTCTGATCAGCTGTTAAATGTAAATTTGTGAGCACAAGTGATCCTTCAATAAGAAGCTTTCTAAGTTTCTGGAAAACTTCAAATATATATACACATTTTTCTTCATAGTTTTGATATGTTTATGGCAGACATTTTCTGAAAATGTGAATGACTTAATAATTTTGCACAACTATTTATCCCTGGGAGCTTTTTTATCTAAAGGCATTTATTAAAGGATATTTAATATATAAATATATGTTGAGAGATTACAAAAAGCTTTTGCATATCCATAAATTATTATATTTGTTACTGTGATATATTAAAAGATAATGGCTTTATTTTTTTCTAAAACAAGTGAGCCACAAGCCATGTGCTACATTGAAACCTCAAATTTAGATGGTGAAACAAACTTAAAAATTCGACAGGTAAGAATGTATATGTTTTCAATATATTAGTTACAGATTTTAAATATCTGATTGTTTTCTGTATATGGAAATGTGGTGAGATGGAGGAACTTAGATAATATGGCACAAAGATTGTAGGTTTGTGTGATTAGGAGAATGAAGTTATTAACAATAGTGAGGAAAGGATGTACATCTGTTTTATTAAGAAATATATGAAAAAATGTTTTAGGAGGCTTCATTGTGACAGACTTCTCAGAGTGATGAATGTTAAAGAGGGATTTGAATGTAAAGAAGTTCAATGGGCTTGTTAGTGAGTAAAAGGGTAAAATGTGACTTAGGAGCATAAGAGACAGATATTAAAGATTTTTAGGCCTTCCGTTTTATTTTCAAAAATAATATGGGCATTCAGAAGCGTAAGTCCCATATAAAAAACAATTCAGACACTCAATGAGACTGAAGGTATGTCTCGGCGGGTAGCCATCGATCTTCTGGCGATTGATTTCTCGCATTTGATGAGATCGCGAGAAATCGATCGCTCGCGGCTCCCCCGTCGACTGCATAACTCCAGCTTGCCGGGAGGCGCAAGCTGGAGTCGACGGGGGAGCGCGCCGCCGCCCGCCGCTGCCATGAGGACGGACGGTAAGTCGGCTGCAGATACGCAAACCAAAGCTACGTGATTCACGTAGCTGAAGTTGCGTATCTGCAGTCAATCCCCCCACCCCCCTCCCCGTAGTGGAGACCAGCCCTTAGGCTTGTAAGTCATTTAGGCAATTTTGAAAATGTCACCCCCAGGCTAAAAGGATAATGTGGAAAAAAGCATAAAGATAAAATGTTAGGAGTAGGCTACAAAAGCACTTGTGGTGCAAAATTTGTGGGTAGAGAGGCAGGGCTGGCTCTAACTTTTTTGGACACCCCAAGCAAAAAAAAAAAAAAAGGCAGCTGTGGAGCGCCGCCGGAGAGAAAAAAAGGGTGTCTCAGCCGGACGAGCACTGCCCTAAGATTGGCCGGAATGCCGCTCCTTACAGAGTGCCACCCCAGGCACGTGCTTCCTATGCTGGTACCTGGAGCTGGCTCTGGAGAAAGGACGGGAACAGAGTTGAGCCTTGAAGGTGATGTAGTAACTGCAGTAGTGATGAAGGAGATGATCAACACAAAGACAAGAATTTTGACAAAGGGTCAGAAAGATGGTGTCAGATTACTGAGATTTTGTGGCAAAAGAGGAAGGGAATTGTTGGCAGTATGGAAATGTGGTGAGATGGAGGAATTTAGATAATATGATACAAAAATTGTAAGTTTGTGTGACTAGGAGAATGAAGTTTTTAACAATAGTGAAAAAAGTAATGTAGAGAATTTTATGCAAAAAGATTTGAGGTTGGCTTTTAGTTACTTTGAGTTTGAGATTGAAAAAAGGACAAGTATGCAAGAGTGGGGAGAGAGCTGAGTCACCTGTATACAAATGATAGTTGAAGCTATTTGTAAGCAGCTGAGGTAATCTAGAGATGAAATTATAAGATTTTGAAATTTATAGAAATAGAATCATAGAATTATAAGGTTAGAAGGGACTGCAAGGGTCATTTAGTGTATAACCCCCTGCCTAGATGCAGGATTTATTGTGTCTAAACCAGTGGTGGGCAATATGCAGTCCCCACGCAGCCTGTCAGGATAAACTGCTGGTGGGTCATGAGACAGTTTTTTTATATTGACCATCTACAGACACAGCCTCCCGCAGTTCCCATGGGCCGCGGTTTGCTGTTCCTGGCCAGTGGGAGCTCTGGGAAGTGGCATGGGCCATAAGACGTGCTGGCTGCTTCCCACAGCTCCCATTGGCCAGGAATGGCAAACTGTGGCCACTGGGAGCTATGGGCAGCAATTCCTGCGGATGGTCAATATAAAGAAAGTGTCTCACGGCTTGCCAGCCGATTACCCTGACAGGGTGCAGATTGCCCACCACTGGTCTAAACCATCCAAGACAGGTGTGTATCCAGCCTCCTTTTGAAAACCTCCAGTGAAGGAGCTTCCACAACCTCCCTAGGCAGTCTGTTCCATTGTTCTACTGTTCTTACACAATGGAAGTTTTTCCTGAGATTTTAATCTAAATCTGCTGTGTAGTAGTTTGAACGCATTGCCTCTTGTCCTTCCTTCTGTGGCAAGAGAGAACAACCTTTCTCCATCTTTATGGCAGTCTTTCAAGTATTTGAAGACTGCTACCGTGTCCCCTTAATCTCTGCTTTTCCATTCTGAACATACTCAGTTCCTCAATCTTTGCTTTTATGGCTTGCATTTCATCCCTTTGATCACCTTTGTTGGGTCCTTTTCGGTTAATTTATATCCTTTCTATACATTGGTGACCAAACTTAGACACACTAATTTGGCTAAGGCCTAGCCAGTGCTGAGTAGAGTGATATTGTATCCTCTATGCCTCTGTTAATGCAACCTAAAGCAGCATTTTCTTTTTTTGCAAGAGTCCGAAAGAGAACATGATGCAGACCTATCAGCCTTTTGAAGGATGCGGAAAGCATTCTGCTCCATACTGGGCCACCTCCACTGTCTGGTGTGGATGGATGTTTGTTTGGGGTTATGACTCTTTCATCCAGATCCCTTTCAAGAGGCTAGTGATACCATATTACTGGCCAAGAGCTATGCCTGTGCTCTGTGGTGCCATTCTGCTGGGACTCTCCATGGAAGTTCCCTTCCCCTGCTATGCAATGTGTGCAATGCCAGACAATCTATCGTATAATATATAGGTTAACTTATTATTTTATATTTTGTTTATTGTAAAGTACTTTTATAACATAGTGTTGCAACAAACTTTGTTTACAGGGTTTGCCGTTGACATCGGATATAAAAGACATTGACAGTTTGATGATACTTTTGGGCAGAATTGAATGTGAAAGCCCAAATCGACATCTCTATGATTTTGTTGGAAATATAAGACTAGATGGGCATGGGTACGTAAACATCTGAGTAAAATATTTCAATATATTTTAAAACCCACTGTTAAATCTATTGAATTGTGGTACAAATAACTGAGTGCTTCCTCAGCTAACATAGTTTCCTTCTCAACTGAGATTCTAATGTAAAAGGTTATATTCGTGATGCCAGGAACTTTGTCATATGGTAAGCGACATTCAGATGCTAATAATATAAATATAAAGGAGTGCTAATTATAAATTAATTTCAAAAATCATCTCTGGAAGTAATCTTAATCACTCATCCTGCTAATATCTTCCATTCCCTCATGCTTTACTTGGGGAGTCTTTATTCTACAAGCTGGATGTAAAAAGGTCTCTTGGCTTGTGTCTGGAATGGACCAAATCCTTTAGTATGTACATCTAAATTCTTGTTTAATTTGACAAAAACACATGAAGTCAAATTGTGTTCAAGAGAACTATCTGATTTTTCATTGGCATTTTCTGCACATTGTTACTCATAAGGTATTTATCTAAAGATAGATAGCCTAAGTGTGGTTTCACTACACAGATTTGCAGAGTAGCTTCATGGGAGTCCTCAAGATACCTGATACTTACAAAACGTTGTATGGAGTCTGTTGTGGTGTGACAAAATTAACTTCTACATTCCGAATAGCCCAGTTCTGTATTCCCCAAGTCTTATTTTATAGACTCTCTCTGTTTCTGTAGTTGAAAGTTTGAGAAGTTTTATTCCTCTGTATACAATATTTTTCCTGTTTACATTTAGTGATAATATGTGTTTTGTTTAAGAACTTGGGTTGGTTTTTTTGATCCTGTAAGCAGTTTTTAACAATTTCTTGTTTATATTTCATTTTTATTTACTGATTTCTTACAGATGAACTCCTGGAGTTTTCAGTTGCAAGAGTGTGGATCTGTTATAATCCTGCTATACTTATCGTTAAAGAAGAGCAAAACACTTACCTATAATTCTTCTCTGAAGGTAATAATTATAATAGATCCACACATCCATCCTCTTTCCTGTCAGGAGAAAAGTGTATTTTGAATTTGGTTAAAAAAGAACGTTGAAAATGCTACTGGCTGTTATGCCTCAACAGCATGTAGGAGCATGCCATCTGCTGGTAAAGCAATGTAATATTTCAGAAATTTAATTTTGAAAGTTTTTGGAACAAGCTTCATGTGCATAAGGATAGTTTCAAAAGTGTGGCTCTCATGTAATGTGTACCTTCAGAGAACAAGAATTATAGGTAAATATTTTTTTTTCTGGATGCTGACCTCTTCCCCAGTGTAAGAAATTTGCATTGTACTTCTTCCTGCAAATACTAGAAGTAGGACAGACTTATCCACCAGCTTTCAGTCTTTGGTCAGGCCCCTTTTGCTTTTGTGCCAGATTCAGTGCCTCTGATAGAGCAACTGGAGTGACAGTTTGGTGTTTCCACATCATCAGTTACAATCCTAGCTTTTCAAGCTGATTTGGGGGCATCAGTGATCAAATTGTTTCTCCCCATTTTCTCCTCTCCATTAGAAAACAGAAATTTCAGGGACTCTAGTGCCTGAATAAAATCTCCCACTGGGCTCCTTCTTTCTATTTGTTCTCCCACTGTGATAGAGCAAGCCAAAGAGGGCATAGGCAAGAGCTAAGAGGTGCTCCAACTGACAAGGAAATCCTCTCAGTAGCCTCTGAAGTGGAGCTCCACCACAATCACTCCACTGTTTGGACCCTTGTTGTGCCTCAGGATGGATCTGAAAGTCCAATGAAGACACTTCCACAATTCAGCCCTCTTCAGTTCTTGGGATTTGATAAAATACTGTGTCAATCAAAAATTTGTCAGGGGTAAGTCAAAACTGTCCTCAGGCCAGTCTATAAAAGGATATTCTAAAAAGAGGGTGTCTGAATCACTTAGGAAGGACATGGCATATTTTCTCCCTTCCCTTCTTCCTAGTCAGTCATAAGATCTGGACTCTCTGGGGATGCTTCCTTACATTTCCCCTCCACTTATGTATCAGATGATATGATGTACCATTACTTGGTGGGGTAAAAACCCAAAAGGGAACAACAGAAAAGAGACCAGTTACCTGACTTGGGTGACCCTGCAAAAAAGGCAAAAAAAGGTGAAAAAGATCTGCAGTGCTTTTTAACTTCCATGAATTTGGCTCTTCTCTCGAAGGCGGGGAGCTCTTGGCTTTGGCTCATGGAAACTCCAAACTAGCTTTAGGAAGAAACTCACTAGCCTCTCCTCAAAGTTATTCACCCAAACATATTTGAAACCATGATGAGTAAGATGCTGGCCACTATTAAAATCTGCCCAGAGAAATAGGATAAGGAGGTTAAAATAACAAATACCCGCTATCCAAAACTAAAACAATTTTACCATCCCCCTTCATCTTGCCTTTGAAGAGCATTAGTTAGGAATAGGAAATGCTCGATAAGGAAAAAGAGTTGGTCACTAATCCCAGAAATTCTACAGGATTATAGGACCCAAAGGCTCACCCTTCATCCTCCCAAGTATCAATGCAGTAGTTTCAACCCTGGCAAGGAGACAGGTTGATGGGGATGGATTTCATCTTAAATAATCCTCTAGACAGAAAGGTAGAAGCTCCAGTTAGAAGTGACTTCAAAGCTTCTTCATCAGCCTTACCGCCCCACTGGAAACAATGTGATTTGCTAGAGCCACTGTGTCTTGTTGCAGTGACCTAAAAAATCTTAACCCCCAGAAACAGGACAAATAATGTACAATACTGAAGAAAATATCCTTAGCTACTACATTTACAATCAATGAATTCATGGACCCCATGAGGCTATCAGTGATATCTCTGGCTACTAATTTACTGGGCAGACCCCAACTCTGGTTTAAGACGTCAACATTTGATAACTATTCAAAGAAAATCCTTTGTGGCTCAAAATTTTTGTGTTGAAGGTGAAGCTACTAGGTGAGATAGTATTTAACACATATATAAACCAGAGTTCTAAGGCACTGTTGTTAACAAGTTTATTTATATTCTACTACTAATTTACTGATTCCATATGGCTGTGGAGGTATTCATCTGAAGTTAGGGGACCACCTCATTGACAAGTCTGAATTGCATCTAGTATTTGCAAAAGGTGAAGAGATTGGGGGAAGATGTTAGTCCCATAAAAAAAATAAAAATGTAACAAATATTCTGTTTTGCTAGGAGCTTGAGCTACGATATATCTCATATCAGTCATCTAAATCAGCAATTCTCAACCAGGGGCCTTGGGCCCCCTGGAGAGTCTTGAGTAGGTGTCAGGGGGTCTGTCAAGCATGGCTGGTATTAGACTCACGGGCCCAGGGCAGAAAGCTGAAACCCCACTGGAATGTATAAAACCTAGGAAACTGAGCCCCACCACCTGGGGCTGAAGCTGAAGTGTGAGCAACTTTGCTTCGCAGGGTCCCCTGTGGTGTTGGGTCCTGGCAATTGCCCTGCTTGCTACCCCCTAACACCGACCCTGGCTTTTATATGCAGAAAAACAGTTATAGTGGCACAGTGGACCAAGGATTTTTTCTAGTATGTTGGAGCTTCACAAAGAAAAAGATTGAGAACCCCGAACTAAATCCAAATGGTCTCAAATATAAACGAGCAGGAAAAACTAAAAAATCTGTATATTTCTAATGTGCAAAGTGCTGCTTTATGAAGAATGATATTGAACTGAAGTACATACTTTAACTGATACAGATAATGTCAGATTGTTTTGCTATCCCTAAGTAAAGAACATACAAAAATTTAAAAAAATCAGGTTACTTTAAATTTTAAATAGGATCATGTGTATAAAGGTTATTTGTTTATTTGATATGCTTCTGGTGGAATGGCCTAAAATGTGATAATTCAAAGAAAATTATTGGAATCATTTATGAATTAATTTGAAAAATGAAATTTTTAAGAGTGGATGAATTTCAGTTTACAAATATACATGACTCTTTCTCTGAAGATATTCCTTATGGTATTATACAAAATAAAGAAAAAATTATAATATTAAGTGTTACTTTCAAAATGCCCATTTAATAGTCCTGTATTTAGTGACATAGACAATATTTTAAGAAATTACTAGTGATTTTGTGAATCCCTAAGCTTTGCAGTGCTTAACAGAGGTCTGATTTTTTCAGTTGGTGGTGAGCACCTGCCTCCTGAAAATCAGTCAGATTTAATATATTTTAAGGGAAGCACTGAAAATGACTAGTTGCTCATACATTGTGATGACTACTGGCTGCTGGTTACTTTTATTCCTCATAAAGTGATGAGTTATTTTATATTGATAAAATATAAAATTGCTTCTTTCCAGTACTGTTCCACTAGGACCTGACCAAATTCTTCTACGAGGAGCTCAACTCAGAAATACCCAGTGGGTTCATGGAATAGTTGTCTATACTGGACATGATACAAAACTCATGCAGGTTTGTCATTTAAATATGGATATTTTATAAATTCTCTATTTTGTTAGGTTTTGATACCATTATTGTTTTACACAAAAGCCATCTTTACTCTTTGTCTTTGAAAATGTTTTAAGTTAGAGACCAATCAATCTGTATCTAACAACTGTAATTTGCCTGATAACCTTTGTATGATTTTGAGTGCTTTCTAAACTGTTGCATGCTTCCTCACAGCATTAGAAGGAAGAATACTTTTATTTACACAATGTGATATAAATTCATTTGAAAGTTATGGGGGAAATATCAAAACCCCAAAATATAATGAGGTTTTTTTTCTGGCATCATTTTGAATATCACAACTGATCTGTAGTTGTCAAAATAAATGAATGCATTCAGTTTAGTGATGCATTATCATTTATTCATTTTCCAGTATGCAAAGTTCAGTCATTTGAAATGGATCTCTCCACCCTTAGTGTTTTAACACAATTTTATTCTGTCCTGAGGTGATTTTTTGTAATGTCACAATTTACTACTAGCTGCTGCTAAGATTGTTCTCTAAGATCATATATAATGCTCAGAATACATACTATGCAATTTATGCCAATATTATGCAGTGTATCTCTTCAGAAAAAAGTGTAGAAAAAGACATAAGATAGTTTGAAAACGTTGGAAAACTACATATGTACCTCATTTTATATTTAATATTTTTCTTGTGTTTCACAGAATTCAACAAGCCCGCCTCTTAAACTATCCAATGTGGAACGAATTACAAATATTCAGATCTTGATTTTGTTCTGCATTCTTATTGCCATGTCTTTAGTCTGTTCTATTGGCTCAGCTATATGGAATCGAAGGCATGGCCAAAGGGACTGGTATCTCAGTCTAAACTGTAAGCACTAAAATAATTGTATTAAATGTTTTGTTGTCCAAATTATACTTGCATAAGTTCCATAACTGAAAAACAGGACAGTAAAACATTCATCTTGTATATTTACATATTGATTGTATAACATTATCCATCTTTATTGACTATATATATTGACTATAGATATATAAAATCTGGTGTAGAGTATTTCTTGGCCATTCATAGCCTCTTGCTATGTTCAATGAATGGTGAATTCGCCCCAGGAAGGGAAGTTGGTATTTTTGCCTTTACCATCTTTCAGGGTCTGTTAAGGAGTAACTTTAAATCTTCTCTACCCCCTCTTCCCCATGATGACCTCTTTCTGACCATTAACATTTACTTTCCTTGTGCCCTTCCCGCAGTAAGTAAATTGTGGCTTTATGCTAGATCATACCTTTCCATATGAGGGTCTGATTGTATCTCAGCCTTCAGTTGTTTGTCTCAATCAAGCATAGTCGAGGGCATGGTCTTTAACAGGCTGCTGTTAGAGGAAAGAGGAAAGAAAAAGGTCTATAGGAAGTCCTATGACACATTTTGGTAGACAGCTGGCCTAGCATATGTGAGGTAATGATGGCCTTTGAGCCTTCAATTCCATGAGCAACGAGTCATCATAGCTGATGTCAACAAGGGAACCAGATCTAAAGGAAGCCTTTGTGATGCACTGTGTTATGCAGATGCTCAGTCATATATTCTCTAGACTCTCCTTTTGCATGGCTGACCCCAGCAAGGAAACCAGGGCAGCAAGACTTCAATTCATCCCAGCCAGTTGACACCTTCTTCTTCCCTGTCTTGTTTTGAAGCACCTGACTTTGCATCCAAAGTCCTTGGGACTGAAATCAAAGTATAGCACTTAAGGTTTGTCTTTGCCAGTAAAGAAACTATGGGATCGTAAATTGAAGCCAAGCTCTTAAATTTTGTCTTGACTCAGCAAGAAGCCATTTGTTCGTGTTTAGGTTGAGTTTGGGTTTACAGTTAACTTGATTCCCTTTCTCCATTGTATTGAAGAAGAAGAAGAGAACAAACTGCTCAAAATGTTTTTAAGCTGAGATGTACATAAGCAGTTCTCCAAATCCAGGAACTCATGCCTTCATATTGCAGGAAGTGATCTGGGTCCAGGCAGCCCTTGTTCTGCTCAATAAAGACTTTGTTGGTTTTAAGCAAGGTATGTTTTAAGTGAGCGAGCAAGCATTGAGCCAAAGTTCAAAGGCCTGTGACCAATATAGTTGCATTGAGCCAGTGTTCAAATACCTGTAACCAATATAGTTGCATGCATTCCCTCTTTGTGACAGAGCTGCTCAAATCAGCCCTTCCATTGGCTACAAAAACAAGTTACGAGGTGAGTATGATCTCTAGAGGATCCATGAATTGTGATTTTGGATCTCAGATCTGTGAATATTATCCACTTATAAAACATCCTGGAAAGGTGAATAGGATCTTCTTCCTTTTTGGTTGCCGTTATTTTCTGGCTCTGAGCTTCCTGATTCAAGACTACTACTTTGGATGTCTGGAGCAATAGTATGCTTGAATGATCAGCTTTTTGTAGGTTGGAATATGGAGTTCCAAAGTGCCACATGACCCTGATTATGTAAAAGGGTGATTTTCAGAAGAATGCACATTAGAACTGAAATTAGAATCCAGATTTCCATCTCCAAAACACCCTAGAATTTCTATCTTATTAATGGAATACTCTCTTGAGAACATTCCAGGAATTGAGAAGGAGGAAGAACAGAAACAAGAACAGATTATTGTATCTGTTCCATCACATCATACTACTTTGGATTCTTCTGCTCGCTGCATCTTCCTCTACTTCTGAGGATTCTATGAATTTTCAGGACATGGCAACTGTAGTGCAACTTAAGTGACTAAGAAGAGTTGCTCTTTGTTTCTGAAGAGGTTTGAGCTACTTTACATTCATCTTGCCTCTGGCACAGTATTTGTATCAGCTTTTTCTGAGAGATCCTAAAATCTTATAAGGGTACTCTGCACTGTGAATTATGGATGTGATTTCCCTGCTCATGTACACATTCTCAAGATAGCTCGATAAGAGCTAGTGCAAGTTTAAATGGTAGTGTAGCTGCGGTAGCATAGGCGGGGCAGCAGGGGCATGGCTGAGCTGTGCCATGTATGTACCAACCATTTTCATGTTGGTACGTGCTCTGCACAGTGCAGCCGTGTGTCTAATGCTGCTACCTAGGCTACTGCTGTTACACTGCATTATCAGCCTGTTAAAGACAGATTAATACATTGTTTGCCTGGAAAGAGACTGATCACTGATGTGTAGCTCTGAAATAGTGGTGAGCGTGATTATAAATGAGTGAATAAAAAGTGGTTTCAGGTATCTGTAAACACTCTTTTGGAAAATTAATTTTAAAAGTTCATTTATAGTATTCATCTAAATATAGCTAATCATTGGAACTGTTTAAGTGGAAAAGTAGTGTAAAACTGTTTAAGGCTGGTCTTCACTACGGAGCACTTGACGCTGCTGCAATCGATGCAACAGGGATCGATTTAGGTCTTCTAATGAAGACCCACTAAACTGACAGCAGAGTGCTATGTGGTTGACCCTGGTACTCCAGCTCTCCAAGGGCTCATCCTCATTACAGCAGGGAAGGATTGATCTTTTGGCGATTGATTTATCGTGTCTCGTCAAGACGCGATAAATCGATCGCCAGTGACTCCCCCATCAACTCCGGAAGTCCAGCTCGCCAAAAGGCGCAAGCTGGAGTCGATCGGGGACCGTGCCGCCGCCACCGTGAGGACGGCAGGTAAGTTGGCTGTAGAGATGCCGATTTCAGCTACGTTATTAATATAGCTGCAATTGCGTATCTACAGTCGATTTCCCCCCCTAGTGGAGACCAGCCCCAAGAAGAGTAAGGGAAGTAGACTGGAAAACGTCTCCTGTCAACGCAGTGCGGTGAAGACACTGGGCTAAACTGACCTACGCTATGCCAACTCCAGCTACATTATTCACGTAGCTGGAGTAGCATAATTTACCTCCACTTACCCCGTAGTGAAGACAAGCCCTTAGTTACATTTCACACTGTTATTCTAGACTTTGTGTGCATATATGGAAATAAGCAAATTATACCGCGGAAGAGGTTGGGCATGTTGATATTTAATTATGTAAATAGATAATGAACTGCTGGTGGATGCAAGGCCAAGTTTGGACTTTGGATCCAGAAGTGTGTTTATGGAAGCCTATCCAAACCTGTTTGATTTAGGAATTAGCTTTGAAATGTCATGTAAACATGTAAACTTCTTTGTGAGATTTCTGGTAAAATCATGGTCCTGTGCCTTCTCTAAAAACCTAAATATACCATTTCTTATAGTATCTTGCTGCTTTACCTTTAACTACTGAAGGAGTGAGGGTGTGTAGAGGAGGAATTAGGATGTGTTCTTTCCCCTCCCACAATTCTCACTTTTTTTAAAAAAAATCTCAAATTTATAAGATTCATATTTAGAGTAAAGGTTCAGTTGGCTCTTACTTTATTCAAACTGGTTTGATCTTCCTTACAAAGCACATGCGAAAATATAAGGATATATTTAAAGAGCAAAAAATTCAGTAATCTGCTTTTTAAAAGTTGAAGAAAAATTCTTATATAAATTAAAACTGCATTTGATCATAACTGAGACCATATCTTCCATGTAATTTACAGCCGTACAATATGGGTTAGGAATCAGTATTACTGTAGTAACTTCTCAAAATACCTGAAGAACTTCTATCTGTATAAATGTTGGTTGCCTAACCAAAACTGTGTTTAATTTTACAAGTGCTTTCTTTTATTTTAACAGATGGTGGAGCTAACAATTTTGGATTGAATTTCTTGACCTTTATCATTCTCTTTAATAATCTCATTCCAATCAGCTTGTTGGTTACGTTAGAAGTTGTTAAATTTATCCAGGCATATTTCATAAATTGGGTAAATATGACATTTATTGTGGCTTACACTGATTTCTAAAACCAAATACTATCTCACTTGTTTGTTAATCATGATAGGCAGTTCATTTCTATAATAAAATATTTTTCTCTTAATTTTTTAAAATCTTTTTTGTTGCACATAAGTCCACATTTTAAAGCATGCAATATTAATCACAGTATCATAGAAACCTGAAATGTACTTGATCATTTGGTGCTTCCTTGCAAACTCAGGACTTTTTCCGGCATCACATTTTCCAATGTTTTGTTCTTTCCAATTTTTAAATATTCCAGGCAATAGGGCTTTGATTAGATCCCCTGGAAAAACTATTCCTTGGCCTAATAGACCTCTTTCAAGAAGTTTGCTTATATTCAGCCTAAATTTTCTCTCTTACTTTCATTTCCTTTCTTCTGATTATACATTCTGGTACCACCATGAATACATTCTCTCCCTTTTGGTGCTTACCTCCAAGTATGCATAGACCATTTTGCCACCTTCTAATAATCTGTTAGACAAGGTATAGGCTTTTGCTCTTTTATTTGTTGAAGTTCAGCCCCTTGATGATTTTGTTTCTCTTCACTGACCTCCCTTTAGTTTGAGTCTTTTTGAAAATAAGGTACCCAGAACTGAAAGAAAAATTCCAGCTGTGGGCACACAAATTACATGATCCTGTGCTTTTCAAATATGTAAAAATAAATATATGTGTGTGCGTGCACATGTCTGTATGTATCTAATGCTTATTTGAGATTTGCAGGTAAATTAAAAAAACAAACTTTTTTGTAATTCATCAACTATTATATTTCTGTTAGTGACAAAATGTTACAAGGATTGTGCATCAAGAAAAGAGGACAAAATACAGTGGCCTTCTTGAATATCTTAAACTCTGAAAGACAAAACTAACAGAGCTTGGGGAAAGGGATTAAAACATTTAAGCAAAATGATTAAACTGATGACCATCACACACACAAGAAATCAAAACAGGTTACAGTTTGGAAATTCCTAGTTAGAGCAGAGTTACGGTTGAATCCATTGTTGAGTCCGTTGTGTCACCATGAGATGAAAAAAAGAGAGCGAGAATCTGTGTCCTTAAAATCAGTTGGGTCCAAGAGGAGACTACACACATGAAAATGCCTTAAACATAAGGCTTTTGCACATACCGTAATCAGTAGAGAACAATTAAGATTATTTAGAAGTATTAACAGGGCATTTCCATAGTTTAATGTTTCCAGTTTTTAAGTTTAAACTTAATTGTGATATTTTTTAGTTAATAATGTTTTGGGGTTTTGTTTTGTTTTAATAATTATATTACAGCGATGTTATATTTTACCCTAAGTTCCCTGATATGTACTCACCGCCTAAACTCCATTTCATTATATTTTTTTCTCGGGGAATATTTACCTTAGTACAATCTGTAAATGCTTTGTTGTGTTATACATTCTAAATCTAAGAAATACAGCAGAAAAATCATTACTCTCATTTTTTTTTTATTTTCAGTGGTGACTATTTTAGATGTACTGATACAGTTACCATCCCATATACTGATCACTAAAATCATCTGAATAAAAACTGTGTCTAAAGTCTAGCATAAGTCATTACATTAGTTTAAAAGCTGAAAACATATTTCTCTTTCAGGAGACTCTTTGTACTGATCTGATTGTTTATGCAGGTTTTTCAGTTGAAATAGATGACATAAAAATAGATAATTTATAGTCAGGTTCAATACATCTGCCTTTGGTCAGACACTATATATAAATTGAAGTTTACTGATGTTTGACAATAAATAGCTAATCCTTCCAAGCCTCTCTCTCTCTCATATATATATATGAGAGAGAGAGAGGCTTGGAAGGATTAGCTATTTATTGTCAAACATCAGTAAACTTCAATTTATATATTAGAGAGAGAGAGGCTTGGAAGGATTAGCTATTTATTGTCAAACATCAGTAAACTTCAATTTCACTGTATACATACTAGGTGACAAAAATATCTCCATCAATAATAATAATTTACAGATAAGCAAAGTAAGAAAAATGCCTCATGAGAACATCTTAGAGTTCTGTTTAAGGATTTGTATGTTTTGACTTATAATGTTCAAAATTAGTGATTTAATGTTTATAAAGCTTTAACCTTTTGAGTCTTAACATCTACTGTCATTAAATAAATATTGTCTACCTCCCGCATTGTTTAACACTCCCCAGAATTTCCCACTATTGAGAATTTAAATCGATAAAAGTAGGGGGAAAGGCTTAAAAATAAACATTGATATCCATTGAAATTATTTAAAAAATTGAATTCTGCCACACCTATATATAAGTAACAAGTAATAACAGTAAAGAAGCTAAGTAATTTATCTTTAAAAAAATTATGTTAAACTAATATATCTTTCTTTAGGATATAGACATGCACTATGAACCTACAGACACTGCCTCCATGGCGCGTACATCCAATCTCAATGAAGAACTGGGCCAGGTAGATCAAATTGCTTACTATAACTTAATAGTGTGTAAAATGATCCATTCTAGAATTTGTGATCAATTGTTTTTACTTGAACTATTAATGAGAGTGGTCTTATTCTTTCATAAATGTTATCAGTCTTGATTTTTATTAAATAGATATATTATGAATAATAATTATTTAACTATATTAAATTATTAGGTCTACAATTTTTCATATAAATGTATATGTTCTTATTTAGACAAAGGAATTTTAACTCCAGTTTTAAATATGCACATGTGTGTATCATACATACACATAACTACATTACAAGAACTTTATTACGTTTGCTAATTTCAAGTGCTCAGAAGTTAAGAAATTCCACCGTCCGTGAGAGTGCAACTTTAATTCAGTCCCCTGATATAATATGCATTATGATACAATCTTTACTTTCATGATCAGATGACTATTTTTCAACAGAACGCTGCCTCATTCAGTGGACAGAATAGACATTGCTTGCTTAATGAGTGACTATCCCATATTTTTTTTATCCTTGTTCAATATGTGGTCCATGCCTTTTTACTGCTCTCTATTGAAATCCTGCTCTAAAGACAGAATTACTGATGTCATCATGGGTCTTTCTTTTGCACTCATCACTGTAGTATGTTCGTGCTTCAAAAACATTAATGAATGTATATTCACAACACCTCTGTGAGATAAGGGGGTGTTGTTATCCCCATTTTACAAATGGGGAACTGAGGCACAGAGAGATTAAGGTCAAAAGTATCCATTAATTTTGGTTACCCAATTTGAGACCACTAAGATCTGATTTTTCAGATTATTTGGAAGTATACAGCAATTTATATATTCAAAACACAGTTCCTAAGACATCAGCTGCAGATGTGAGTACTTCTGCAAATCAGCCTCCGGGGTCTCAAATGAGACACCTAGAAAAAAAGGAATACTCAGTTAGTGGCTACCTGTGAAAAGTTTGGTTTAAATGGCTTGATCAAGCATCACATAGGAACTCTGTGGCAGAGGCAGGGATAGAATCCAGGGCAGCAGTCAACCATCTTATCATAAGATCATCCTTTTTCTTTGTGCAATCCTCTGCCTCATTCATTACATACCTTCCAATTTCTGCAACAAATGAAGCAGGCGTCCTACAGACAACATTGTCTTTCAACTATACAACCCTTATTCATCCACAAAGCAGTGCCATCCTGTCTTGAATGAGTCAGAGGTCTTGTGGAAAAATAGTACACAGTCATTAAAATAAACACTGTATCATACAAATGCATACATTTAAGTGCTTGATTTTACTACCTTGATAATGTTCTTTTAACATAGTTTTTTTGTGTGTCAAAGAGTCCTATGGGACCTTAAAGACTAACAAACATACTGGAGCATAAGCTTTTGTGGGCTAATACCCACTTTGTCGGATCCAGACTAACATGGCTACCCCTCTGATTCTCAGCCCCCCCCCCCAGTTCTTCATCCAGTCTCATTCACTGGCTTCAGTCTTTCCCTTCCCCCATTTCTCTCCCTGGTTCCCAGTGTTCTTGCCTAGCAAGTCCCAGTCTTTCCCATCCCTGGCTTCCAGTCCTAGTTCCTCTCCACCAACTCCAAGTCCCAGTCTCTCTATCCAGCTAATGCCACTCCCTCACCTGTGCAACTCCCGGTCCTAGTTTCCCTTCTCCACCTCCCCCTCCACCAGCCTCTTGTCTAAGTTTCTGCCTCTTCCCAAGCTCTTTATTCCAATCTCTTCCTACCTGTCTCTCTCCGTCCCACCTCCTCTTCCCCCTCCCGAACAGATCGGTCTCTTGTTCCCTCTGCATTTGAATCAGTCGGTCTCCTCTTCCACATTGCAGGGACCCAGCAGGTTGTCACTGAGAACACAGGAGAGAGAAATTAGCCTGGCTTTTCTCATGTATTTTAATTGATGCTTTGGGTTTAGAAAGAAGCTTCTCTCATAAGCATATTAGTACAATAAGATTAAAGTTTATTTGGAAGCACTGGCCTCTGTCAGACACAGGATACTATACTAACTTTGCCATTGATCTCACATAGTAGTGGAATTTCAGCAATCAGTGAAGCATAGAACTGTGCAGTATACCTCGGTGTATTGAATCAAGCCCAATCTGTACATCCATCTTAATGTCTTATCTTTTGCAGATATGAAATTTTAGGTATCAAAAATTTATGTTCTAAGACAAATATTTGTATAATCAATAAACTGAGCAAAGTAGTTCATTGCAAAAGTGGCTAAAAGTTTTTAGTATGTTAACAGCTATGAATTATTAAATATAGAAATATGTACTGAATGTAATGTAATGAGTTTTAAAATTCATTTAGGTCAAATACATATTTTCTGACAAAACTGGTACCCTGACTTGCAATGTAATGCAATTTAAGAAGTGCACCATAGCAGGAGTTGCTTATGGGTAAGTGGGTTTTTTTAATCAAATTAAAATTGCTTATTTTTCTTTAATTTCCTCCTAGCACTGGATGTAGTTAAGAAGACCTTTTTTGTGTGGCTATGAAAAGAGTTATTGGTTATGAGTCTGACATTCTTTATCCATTCGCTTCATAAAAGAGAGCAACTTTTCTCACAAACAGAAGTTAAGATAAAATTTAAAAGACTGTAGGTTAATTTATTATAGTTACATAAGAGTTTCAGCACATCAGATGTTTCTATATGTTAGTCTTATTAACACCTTCATTTATGAATCTTTACTCAAAATTACAGAAAATAACAATGTTTTGGCCCACATTTTATATTTCAGACAAACATGTTCTCTTGTGAATGCACACTTGTGTAAATGAACAGTTCAGTATTATCACACTGGATGAACCAGAATCTGCATAGTTTTTTGGTGTTAGGTTTTGGTGTTACATGAGTTCAAAGATGTGTGTGAGTTTGTTTTAACATAGGTTTGTTATGTGGGTTCAGCAAATTCAATGTTTCATTATTTTAAAATTTATTTTTATAGCTTATTGTAATTAATATCTTCAACAGTAAATGTTTCCCTACTGATATGTTCTTTTCCTTTTATGCTTGAACAATGTGCCTTTTTTGTTAGAATTGCTTTTGCACCCTGAGCTGGTGGGAATGACCTAGATGCTAGAACTAGGAGTACTGGATTGCAGCAGCACCCCCTAGTTTCAAGTGGTTTCCATCATACACAGGGTTTACAGTTTTGTTCAATGGCTCCCAGCATCTCTTCCATACAAAAATTTCCAGCACCTATGGGGAATTACCTTTTTTTTTGGGGGGGGGGGGACACGTAACTGGGGGATAGGAACTTGGACTTTGCAAAGAGACAGAAGAACAAAGTTGCAGCTCAGTTTTTGGACTACCAACTTATTCAAGTGCCTAGATAGTCAGGAAAAGTAAAGAAAGAGTAGAGAAAAATGTTTCAAGTGAATATTTGCCTCGATGTATTCAGTGTTTGTTATTCAACTTTATATTTTCTGGGCCTGATCCACTGCATTCCAGCAGTAGTGTAGAGGAGCCTTGACAGAGCATCTGAAGATTTCCCTGGCATATGTAATGGGAGGGGGATGGGCCTGAAGATCTACTGCTTGGTTTCTGTTTTGACTTGGTTACATTTTGTATTTATATAAGTGTCTTGGCCTCTGTTGAATTTATATGTTTAACACATCTCGTCCTATGGTTCTCTGATTTTAGATTTTTGTGTTTTTTTAACCACAATAAAGGGGTGATCTGGGAATGGGCGATGGGGCTGGGAATAGGTGACAGGGGATGGATCATTTGATGATTACCTGTTCTGTTCATTCCCTCTGGGACACCTGGCATTGACCACTGTCCAAAGACAGGATCCTGGGCTAAATCGACCTTTGGTCTGACCCTGTATGGCCATTCTTATGTTCTTATATGAAGCCCAATGAAATCAATGGGAGTCTTCCATTGACTTAAATGGGCTTTGGATCAGGCAGTTTGTTGGATGCCAGTTCATGAGGATAAATCAAGCATGAATTAATTTAGCCTGATTGTGTATTACAGGGCCCCAACATACAATTAATATTTTATTGCAACATTTTCTGTTTCCTAATGTTTTGGCACTAACAACTCCTCTTTTGAAATACTCTAAAGCTTTTTCCCTTTTTGTAACTCATTTTCTTCATTAGTTTTTCTTTTATATGTGATCTGATCTGATTATGTACCCTTTCTGGGATTATATTTTCTTTCTATTTCTATCCTTCCTTTGCTTTTTGTGCAGCCATTGTCCTGAGCCTGAGGATTATAGTTGTTCTTCAGATGATTGGTAAGCATTAAAGATAATTTAGTATATGTTTTATTTAAAATTCATGATTTAGTATTGCGTAAGCTGTGATATTTTAAAAATGCAAGCCTTAAAAATAATGTGAAATGGTATTCAAATTCATACCTGCAGATTGAATTTTAGATGCATTTTTCTGGAGTCAATATTTACTATTACTAATTTATTCCTAATCCCAAAAGCAAAAGGGGGGGCAAAGACCTGTTCTGGACAAATATCTCAAGAAGTTGAAGTTTTGCATGGTCTCTCTGGCCTCCATCTTTTCCTCTCTGGATCCTGGAGACTTGTACGCTGCCCTTGACTTGAAGGATGCATACTTTCATATCTCCATCTTCCAAGGGCACAGACGGTTCCTATGTTTGGTGGTGGGCCAGCGTCATTTCCAATTTACGGTGCTGCCCTTTGGACTCTCATCAGCCCTGAGAGTGTTCATGAAATGTATGGTGCTGGTAGACGCTTACCTGAGGCATCAAAGGGTCCAGGTCTATCCGTATCTTAACAGTTGGCTCATCCAGGGCAGATCTTGGGATCAAATACAAAGACGCCTTGATCTGGTATGTTCCACCTGCCAAGACCTAGGCCTGTTAATAAACTAAAAGAAATCAACCCTAATACAAGGACAACAGATAGAGTTCATAGAGGCAGTCCTCAACTTCATGTGGGCTAGAGCAGCGGTTCTCAAACTTTTTTGAGACCGTGACCCCTTTTCCTGCTCCGTCGGCGCGGCGTGACCCCTCCAGTCCCCGCCGCAGGCGGGCTGCCGGCTGCGCCCCCGACCCCCAGTCCCCGCCGCGGGCGGGCTGCCGGCTGCGCCCCGGCCCCCAGTCCCCGCCGCGAGTTGCAGCGGCAGGAGCTCGCAACCCCCCAGGGAGCGCTCGGCGACCCCCAGTTTGAGAAACCCTGGGCTAGAGCCTTCCTTCCGTAGGACGTTTCCAAGCCATATTTGCCCTGAGCTCTGATGTAAGGGACCACCCGCTCACCACTGTTCTCACCTGCCCGATGTTGTTAGACACCATGTGGCAGCATGTACTTAAGTGGTCTGTCATTCCCCGCTCCATCTCCAGCCACTTCAAGTGTAGTTTGTGTCAGTCTACATTCCTAATGCGCATGATCTAGACAGGTCCTGAGGGTGCCGAATCACATACAGTTGTCCCTGGAATCATAGTTGGACCCCAGATCGGTGTTCGAGGGAGTTCTCTCCACAGCCCTGACTCCTTCGCTGACCCTGGCCTCCGATGCCTCAGACTTGGGCTGGGAAGCCCACCTGGATGAGCTCTGCATGCATGTCTGCTGGCCGTGGGATTATTGCTCCCTCCACGTAAACGTCAGAGAGCTCAAAGTGGTTCACTTGGCTTGCCAGGCTTTTCTGCCCCACCTGGAGGGCAAGGTGGTACAGGTTCTGACAGACAATACTGCCGTGATGTTTACTTCAACAAGCAGGATGGAGTCAGATCTTCAACCCTTTGCCCTCTGTCTCTGGGACTTCTTTGTACAGCATGCCATTCCTCTGGTGTCTGTGCACCTTCCCGTGGCCAGGAGCATGTTAGCAGATTGTCTCAGAAGGACCTTCTCTTCTTGCCATGAGTGGTTGCTCCATCTGGAGGTGGTCAGTGTGATCTTCCGAAGGTGGGGAAATCCATAGGTAAACTTGTTTGTGTCCTGTCAGAACCGGAAATGCCCCATGTTCTGCTCCCTGTCAGATGCCTTTTTGCTCCCATGGCCAGGGCTATGGTGTATGACTTCCCACCAGTGCCCTTAATCCACATAGCCCTCATGAAGATCAAACTTCATGAGATAAAGGTAATGCTGATAGCTCTGGCTTGGCCTTGCCAGTGCTGGTTCAGCACGCTGCTAGATTTTTTGGTGGCCGCCATGCTGCAGCTGTGTCTCTGGCTGGATCTGCTGTTCCAGAACCACAGCAGTCTTCTGCAACCAAACGTGGCAGCATTGCATCTGATTGCCTGGCTGCTAAATGGTTGAATGCAGATGAACAGGAGTGCTCAGCTTGTGTCCAGCAGATTTTGTTGGGTAGCAGAAAGCCCTCCACCACAGCGACCTACCTGGCCAAATGGAAAAGAGTCATGTGCTGGGCCTCCGACTACGACATCTGGCCTAAACAGGCTTCACCGCAGGCAATCTTGGACTATCCTCTGCATTTCAAGCTCCAGGGCCTGTCCCTGTCATTCATTAAGATCTACTTGGTTGCTATTTTGGTCTTCTACCCTCTGTCCCAGGGCAGGTCTGTCTTTATTCCTGACATGATTGTCTGGTTCTTGAAAGGGCTGGAGCGACTCTACCCCCACATCCAGGACATCTGTGACCTCATGCTGTCACGGCTCATGGGTACCCCCTTAGAGCCTCTGGATTCCTACTCCTGTCTCCTTTCCTGGAAGGTTTCTTACTTCTTACTTCTTACAATAACATCTACCTGCAGGGCCTTGGAAATTAGGGTGCCTACCTTGGAGCCACCCTATATGGTGTTCTAGAACAGCGGTCCTCAAAGTTTTTTAGCCACGGCCCCCTTCCTCGGAGCAGCATTCACTCACGGCCCCCAGGGTATGTCTGCCGAAATGCTGCCAAACAGAAAGCTTCCGCTTTCTGCGGCGGCATTTCGGCGGTACAAAAATAGACCGCTGCCAAGTTCAGTGGTCTCCTGTGCGAGATCAGCGGCAATGCCAGGGTCTTGCACACCCTCGAGGGTGGTCTCGCACACCCCACTTTGAAGACCTTCTAGAAGGACAAGGTCCAGCTTTCCTGCCCAAAATAGTTTCACAGCTTTATATGAGCCAGGACATATATTTACCTATCTTCTTTTCAAAAACTCATAAGTCAGAAGAGGAATGCAAATTGCACTCTCAGAATGTCAGTAGAGTGCTAGCCATTTACATCAAAAGGACCCAGTAGTTCCATAAATCGACACAGTTGCTTGTCACGGTGGTGGATGAAAGGTCATCCAGTGTCCACCCAGAGAATTTCATCATGGATCACCACCTGCATCCGTTGCTGCTATGATCTGGCGAAAGTGCCTCCACGACTATTGTAATTGCCCTCTCAACTAGGGCGCAAGCCTTGGTGGTGGACTTCCCAACCCAAGTGCTGATTCAAGATATCTGCAGGATCATCTATCCACATGTTGACGTCTCATTACACATTTACCCAACAGGCCTGTGACAATACTGGCTTCAGTAGCAGTGTTGCAAAGCTGCATGATCATGAACTGTGAGCCCGCCTTCATGGATACTGCTTGTGAGTCACCCATAATGGAATTGACATGAGCAAGCACTTAAAGAAGAACTTATCTTTTGTAATTTTTCTTCAAGATGTGTCGCTCATGTCCATTCCTTTACCTGCCCTCCTGTCCCTCTGTCAGAGTTGCAATTTTGGTGTTCGGATGATCTAAGTCAGCTGAAGTAAGGCTGTCTCCACTCCTCACACCCAGTGCATACATGAAAAAGAATGACAGTTGCAAGGAACAGAGAGACTTCAGTATTGCAAACCCCAAGCATTCAAAAATCATGATTCATATTTGTGTTTACCAGTAATGAATGATAATCTTAGGTTATTTTATTTATGCCAGAGTTTTCTAAAACAAGATAATTTAATTTATAACTGTCCAAAAATCCTTGGCTGCCTAGATTCCAAGTTACCAGGTTGAAGGGAAATCCCTGGAGAAAGGGAAAATATCTTTTAGGCTCAGTGGCATCCACAGGGATGTGCTGCCCACTGCTCCCCGCAGCTCCCATTGGCTGGGAATGGCAAACCGGGGCCACTGAAGCTGCGGGCGGCCTTGCCTGCAGATGGTCAATGTAAACAAACTGTCTTGCGGCCTGCCAGTGGATTATTACCCTGACGACCTCTGTGTGGCCCATGGGCCTCAGGTTGTCCATCATTGCTCTATGTGAAAGATGGATGATCACCTAGTAAGCTAGGCATGAATATTTTCTGTGAATTGCTCTTGTTTTGAATAATCAGCTTACTGAAAGCTGGTTGGTCACCGAATAACCCTGTCATAGCCCCTAAGAGAACAGAACTGCAGGTGCTGAATTGATGTCAAATCAGCTGAGGTGATCACAGTGAATTGCAAGACTGCAGCCTAAGACCTGTCTGGAGGGAGCAAATTGCAGGATTCTGCCACAAGAAAGAGACATGTGACCTAAGTGGGGTGTCCTTGAGAAGGCTGTTGTCAGTTGGCTTAGATGTGTCTGTGTTTTCTCTCCATGTGCTATACCAGCCCACAGGTAGCTGGCTCAGTCAGCAGACCTTGGTATACGGTCCAGAAGGATCACAGACTTGGTTCAGTGATGAGGGAGTTTAGCCAGGTTCATTGCTGACAAAGCACAAATATTGGTACACCATGGACTCTACAGAGACACTAATATACATATGCCCCTGAGAATGGACCAGCTCAGTCAGCGTCGGGACTTTCTGCTGCTCCCTAGGCCAGACAAAAATGGTTCTTCTGTGACCTCTCTTTTATACACTGATGCAAGCAAAAGGAATTTGTCCACTGGCTTCACTGGATGCTGGAATAGGGACACAGTGAAAATGAATCCCAAATAAAATTATAGGTCCCAATCCTGCACTCTGTTATGCAAGTTACGCATTACCCTTCTTATGTGGTTAGTTACCACCCTACACCTTGTACCTGTTTGATAGAACAGAACATCTCCATCCATTATCCTGTTGTCCTGACCTTATCTTCATGAGGGGACAGAGGGGCCATATGCCATCTTTAGCGAGTGTGTTTATATCTTAACATGTATCATGGTATTTTTGTACTGCCCTTCTGGAATGTGTTTATGTGAATACCTAGTGCCTAGTATTTCTTAGGAGTGCCTGTATTTTAGCAACACCAGCCATGTTTTTGCCAAGTTCATGTACTGGCCAGTGAACTTGCAAGTAGGTGTTTGCTTTGTAGCAGGGCCTGACTTTTGCTTATATCCTGACATTTTTGTTCAGGTCTCAGGCCTTATACAAGGCCCCAGGCTTCAGCCTCTTTCTCTACTACAGAGGTTATAAAGGTTAGAGGGGACACAGTCAAGAATTGTGACATATTATAAGGGTATTGTAAGATGGTATCATTTCGAAATTTGTGTATAATGAACTAAACTCTAATACAAATGCTGTATTTTTTAGCATCTTTTTTTCATAGCATATGCTGGACACTCACAAATGTTTCATTATTAAAAGTAAATATAGTATAATTTCACTTCCAAAAATAAACAATGGGGCCTTATCCTGCTATCTACTCAGTGTGGGCAAACCTCTGCACCTATGCAGAGTCTCTGTGACTTCAGTGGGACTTCACCTGAGCATAAGGGGCCTCCTGTGGAAAACAGAGTGCAGGATTGGGACCTATAATTTTATTTGGGATTCATTTTCACTGTTTCCCTATTCCAGCATCCAGTGAAGCCAGTGGACTAATTCTTAGTGTTGTAATTTTATATATCAAGAAAGTTGTTTACATTTCAGAGTTATCCCATAAATATTGGGTTCAGTTCAGTTACTCTCTGTATGTTTTTATTTGTCAGTTAACATTATAGTGTCCTAGTTAGATTTTTTTTAAAAAAAATTATGTTTGGCTTTAGCGTGTAGCCAATGGTGATTTTCAAATGAATGGTTAAGAAAATACTAATGATGCTCTTCTTACTTCTCTACTTCATTTTTCTTAGGCAGGGCTCACAGACTGGAGAAGAGAAACCATTTAATGATCCATCCCTGCTGGAGAATCTCCAAAACAATCATGTACGTGATCTAGAAAAAAAAATCTGTTATTTTACAAGATGAAAAGAATTATTTCAATAAAACAAAAAGATATTATCCTTTAAAGGAAATGAAATATGAAACCCACCTATATTCTATGTAAATAATAGCCCAGCTTTCCATTCATGTAAAGTTTGCACTCATTAGCGATGAAAATTTGTTAGTTGTAATTACACCCATGTGTTCTTTGAGATGTCTTGTACAACAATGGTGAGTGTATGCCCAGTATATTTGAGTTGGAAATTTCTTTTGAGGAGTACCCATTGGAGTGGTGCATGCACCTTTAGTGACCTCCCGTCTCCAAACGAAGATATAAAGGATGGGGTCATTCTGTCCCATTCACAGTTCCTTCTCACTGCCCATAATTAAAGTTGGAGGTCCTAGTGGTGCCTGGTGCTCACTGTTTTTTCTAGTAATTACCAGCAGCTTTTCTTGTGTAAATAGTTAGATGTTAGCATAGTCATTATTCCTTAAGGCTTTCATATATAGAGACTTAGTGCACAGCAAACTGGGATGTGAATCTACAGTGCACTAGCTTGACACACACTAACTGGCCATGTAGACCCCACTCTCCCACACTAAAAAGTCTGTAGTGTGCAATCTCAAAGCACACTATGGAACTTTTAGCATGCAGTACTAGGGCGAATATGGCTAGTTAGTTTACAGCAAGCTAGTGCGTTGTAGAGTCACACTCTGGCTTACCCTGTACTAAGGGTATGTCTACACAAGTATTGGAAGATGTAAATTCCAGTTTGAGGGGAAATATGTGGGCTAACTGATGGAGCTAGCACTCTTAACAATAGAAGTATAGCCACTGGGAGGGGCTAGCCACTCTAAGTTTGTACCAGAGCAGCTAGCCCGTGCTGTCGCTTTTGTTGTTGTGGCTACACTTCTGTTCTTAGCATGCTGGTTTGATCAAAGAGAGAATGGATATGTCTCCTTAAATTAGAATTTACACCTTCCAGTTCTAGTGTAGACATACCCTAAGACTCCATGTAGATAAGCTCTTAATTAGGTATTCTAGTTTTTTATACTATTTCTTTTTTTCTCTTAGGATAATGTCTGTTTTTGTTTGGCTCCTGAAGTGGTATTCTTCTGGGTCTTGAGAGTAGCAAGCTTATACCCTGAACTCTTAAATATTTCTACCAACTTTTTATCTTAGTTATGTTTATTATATGACCTATATGGTTTAGGTGGTGGTAGGATGCCCAGAATCCTTGGATGGATACCATTTAAATATTTATATACATCTAAACTAACTGATTAAATAAAAATGAGACAAAGAGATCCTTCCTATTTTATGATATTTGGAGGAGAGATGATATATAAATTTTCTTCAGTAGGACAACTCTCAGACTTTTAAAGTTAACCACATGCTCAAGTGCTTTGCTGGATCAGGTTTTGTAACAGAAATTAGTAAACGTGCCTCTAGGAAAGAGGAATTCAGGGCTTTGAATCTAAGGACAGGATGGAGCCATCCCATTTTGAAAGTGAAACTGAAGAGGTTTCTGAGATTGGTGACTTACCATATAGTTGTACTGTTCCTCCTTCAATACTATTTTTTGAATTGTCATTAATTCATTTTGTTAGAGTTTTATCATTCTGTACACAGTATGATTGTTGTTTTTACCGTTGAAGTGCCTCATTTTTAGTAGAGTTCTGTGTTTCGTATTTGCAGTAGTACAAGAATCTTCCCTAAGTGACTTTCACGTCTTAGGAATTCTTTTGGGAAATGACTGTTTTTGGCAAGAGTTTAGGGATTTTAAAATTGGTGATTTCCTGTTGTCAATTTGAAGTGCTCTGAGATCTACGGATGAACTATATAAATGCTGAGTAAAAAAAATAAAAAATTGAATTATTTTTGTTTAGACCGTCACACTAAAAGAAATCTTTTAGTCTTGCTTCAGTCTGCCTTTTGTGTAGGATTGGGTACAAGTTTTAACAGAAAATTCAGCAGCTGTTTCTTTGAAGTGTTCAGGAAATTCACTGGACTGGAACCTGAAATCATATGTGCACAGAAAAAATACAGCATGGGAAGTGATAGTGCCACAGTCAAATAAAAAATACTGTGTGCAGACAATATTAAAAGAGAATTCAGTTCACAGTAAATGTTAAACATGTACACATTACTGAATAAAACATTTCAGTATGTCATTCAACTTTTGTCAATATCTAATGTGCCTAGTTACATTTCCAGTTGAGCTGTTACTTGATGTTAATGTTTTACTACCTGATACTAAGTGGCCAAATTTCAAGTCCCATCTTCAAACTATGGAGGCATTCGAACTTCTCAACAAAACATTTGCATGAATTTTGTTAATGTGGGGAAAACAACTTATTTTTTCCTGATCTAGTTCTGAGAAATGGCTGAACCATTTTTGCTGAAAATTTCCGAAGTAAATCAGTCCGAATTAGACCTGGCATGGATAGTTTCAGTCCAAATGGTTAAAGATTGGCAAAATTATAAACAACTGACCACAGTGTTGTATTATGGAAAGTATTGGTGTCACAGGGTTCACACACTGCTACAGTAACTCCTGGCTGCTCTGGGAATGAGCTCTTTTCAGGTCTGACATCACTTTCTGTTGCTCATTGCGCATCCTGTTGCCTCTCTCTCTCTGTGACTCAGGTTGCTCTCTCTTCATGACTCAGCCCTTAGGGTTGAGTTCAGTGTGTTTTTCCCCCTTCCAGGGTATCATAGTCTTTCCGTACAAACTGTCTCAGGTAATCTTCCCATTCACTGTCTAGATGCTGCCACTTCCCAAGTGGCTGGTAGGGGAACCCAGACCCATCCTCTGCTCCAGGTTCCAGCTGAAGACCCTCTAATCAGCAGCCAAGGTTTGCAGTTGCCTTGCAGCCATTCCCCTGAGCCTTTTCCTGCATCCTCTCTCTTTAGGTTTACTTACATCCCTCTGTGATGTCCAGAGTGGCTACTGGCTCCCTTACTGCAGCCCCTTTCTTTTCTCTTTCTGCTGTCAGCTTCCTGGCTTCATGCTAGCCCTGTCTGTTCCTTCTCAGCTGGGCTCCATCTTCATTCAGGGGTTACTGAGGTTACCTAATTTCTTTCCTCCTGTCCAGTTATTTGGCCCCTTCTCAGCCTCATTCACCTTTTCTAGACTAGTTTTAGTGAGGTGAACACCCCATTACATTGGGCAACCTTAATTATAGGCATCAATACCTGTACCAACTATACAAAAGGAAAGTATAGCAGCAGTTTGAATGTACTTGAAGCAAATCAGGTCAATGTTGAAAATGGTTTATGTATAATGTCACAAACCAAAAGAATGTAGAAATTAAAAAAAATGATTATGCTTGTAACCAGGAATGAGATTTTCCCCTGAATTAATATTTGCCAATATGTACTAACACATTTTAACAGTGCTCAGATTAATTGTTACTTTTTACCCTGTTTTTGGACTAGCCAACTGCACCTATAATTTGCGAGTTTCTAACAATGATGGCAGTGTGTCATACAGCTGTTCCAGAAAGAGAAGGTGATAAGATTATATATCAAGCAGCATCTCCAGGTAAGAGATAAATAATTATATATAAACTGTAAAATATTCAATCCACTCAACAAGAATGTTTAGTCAGTACTTGATGAATTACCCCTAGGCCTACCCCTTGCCCAGGAATTTAAAATAAATATGCAAAAGTAGTGATATTTAAGGTCTGTCTCATACATTTTTTACTTCTATAAAAGGCACTGTTTGTTTGGGATTCTTTTCCAATTCATGTTTTAGAGAGGATTTGTAGATATCACATAGAGTATACAATAATAAAGGATGGTTTGTTATCTATTTTGCAACACCCAAACAGCTGTGCTGTGAAAAGTTGAATGGGTTGAGTAATACAAATAAAATTCAAAGGCATGTGTTCAGTAAGTCAAAAGACAGGCTAAGATCCCTATTTATGGCTTTCTATGATGCTTTATAACAATAACATTGACTTAACAAAGTATCTTAGAAGAAAATAACACTATGTAGTAATCATCGGGAAGGAAAATGAAACCTCTTAAGTAGGACAACGATTCTGATGATAAGCAAAACATCAACACAGAACAAGAAAAGACAATATTTAAAACACCAGTAAATCACACTTAAGACATTTTTTTCAAATAGATTCTTGCAAAAATCAGCATAACCATTTTGTATGGCAAAGTTTTTAATGAGTGCCTAGGACCTCCAGTCAGATTTGTGGTCCCATTTCTCTAGGCCTCATATAGACATCATTTTCTGATTCACTGTGATGTAATAAAGAACACGTGATGTGTATATAGTCTTATTACTCACAGTTACCTGTGTAGTATTTTACATACTGTACTATTATGGTAGTTTAAATAAGATCCAGTCTTGAAGCAGAAGACTGACATTTCTATCACAGTGCAATGGCTCATCAGCTTGAGCTGCAGAAAAGCTAGTCATTTGACTCATTGAGTCAACAGTGTAACGCCGTTCCCCAAAAAAGTGAACATCCTTCTGGGATGTATTAGCAGGAGTGTTGTAAGTGAGACATGAGAAGTAATTTTTCCACTATACTCTGCACCGATTAGGCCTCAACTGGGGTATAGTATCCAATTCTGGGTGCAGACAAATTGGAGAGAATCCAAACAAGAGCGACAAAAATGGTTAAAAGTCTAGAAAACGTGACCTATGAGGGAAGATTAAAAAAAATGGGGGGGAGGTTGTTTAGTCTGGAAAAGAGAAGACTGAGAGAGGATATGACAGTTTTCAAGTATGTAAAAGGTTGTTACAAGGAGGAGGAAGAAAAATTGTTTTTCTTGACCTCTGAGGATAGGAGAAGAAGCAATGGATTTAAATTGCAGCAAGGAAGGTTTAGGTTGGACATTAGGAAAAACTTCCTCACTTGAGGGTTGGGTTAAGCACTGGAATAAATTGCCTAGGGAGGTTGTGGAATCTCCATCATTGGAGATTTTTAAGAGCAGGCTAGACATACACTTGTCAGGAATGATCTAGAGATAATACTTAATCCTGCCATGAGTGCAGGGGACTGGATTAGATGACCTCTCGAGATCCCTTCCAGTTCTATGATTAAGTGATATATACACTGAATTTAAAAATTAAAATGGATTAAATTAACAATAGGTGGCTCACTTCCAAATGCAGTGTAGACTTAGACACCTGGGTAAAATTTTTAGCTGTGGCTTTGGTTATTATTTCTAATTGGAGTTTGCTCTTTCAACCTAAAGGAAAATAATTCCCCTATGAAATGAAAATCTTTTTTCCTGCGCTGCCTCTGATGTGTCATGTTGCCTCCTTTGAAACAGTGCAGCGGTTAATAGGTCAGCTTCTAAGGTGTATCTAGCTGGCAAAAAATAGTTTCATGTTTTTCACCGGACCTTTTAAGATGAAGGGGACTCCAGCACAGGTGGTGTCGACTTCTTGTCTGAAACTAAAGCACCAAAAGGGGACAACTTTTCAGAGAATGAGAGAATAATAGGGAAGTTTAGAAATGTTAACTGTGAGCTACTTCAGTTTTATAAATTTAAATGAATAATAATACTTTCACTCTGTATACAATAGTAAGGAATGGGGTCATAGAATTGCAGCATTGTCCTAATGTTAGATTTTGGGGAAAACAAGAAATTTAGTGAGTAGGGTTCAGTGGAGGAAAGTTTTCAAATTCAATAATAAATCTTGAAAAGCACTATAATTAAGAAGGCACAGACTACAGATCCTCTGAAAAGAAGATGAGAATAGGAATTGGCCAATGTGAGGCCAGTAGACATGATCACTCAAATATGTGAGAAATAGAGAAAACCTGTACTCAAATTGGGAAACCAGGGAGGCACCTTAACAAGAATTTTTAGAGTCTGTTACGGTTTGATAAGGAAAGACTAAGGGTGTCAGAAAAGAAAAAAGAATTAATGCTAGTCAAAGGTAATAAGGGATTCTACAAATATATAAAATTAAAAAGAAGGGAGGAAAGTACAGTTGGACTGCTGTTAAATGAGGGTAAAATTAATGATTGATGAGGAGCAGGTAAAAGAATAATTGGAAAATTTGAACAGGTACAAATCTGCCTGTCTCTGTTACTTATCCTACAATACTTAAAAGATATTTAAAACTTGAAAATTCTTTTTCTTGATAGTTTCTCAATCTATAAAAAAAACAATGGAAATTGGTTTGTTGCAGATGAAGGAGCATTGGTCAGAGCAGCCAAGCATCTTCATTTTGTATTCACTGGAAGGACACCTGATTCAGTAATTATAGACTCTGTAAGTACATTAAAATTATGCTATTATCTATTTATAATATTTTGGGATTAATATTAGATAGTTTATATCTATATATATAAAAGTCAAATGGTGTATCCGTGCGTGCGTGTATGTATGTTCCCTTACTCCTTCCACACCATTTGAGCTAGAGACTTGAAATTTGGTACAGTTATAGGCTTTAGGGTCCTAATCAGGGTAAGAATAGAAAATTTTTCAAATCTCACCTCTGACGCCCCCTAGGGGTGAAATTCTTTAAAGCCCATTCACATCAGCTGGGCAGCAGGTTAACACCTGCTGTTCTCTGTGACATAGTTAAGATGTAATAATACCCCCCTCCAACGGACCCCGCACTCGCTCAGCTGTCTGCCCCCTTCCCCTCCTCCAGGACCCCGCAATCGCTCAGCTCTCTCCCCCCTCCGCCGGACCCGAGCAACGCCGGGTATTTTTGCTAGTATTTAATATAATTTAGTCCAGTAGGTTTGTGCCAAAAAGTAGTTGCTAGTCTTTTTCTTAAAAAACAAAAAACAAAAAAGCCTTAAATCTCGCTAACAAAAATATATCTTTTTTCCAGCTTGGCCAGGAGGAAAGATATGAATTGCTAAATGTTCTGGAATTTACAAGGTAAAGCAAAATAAACATTTGGCATGTTTAGTTTTATCTTTTTAAGGTGTCATTTTTGTGCATACTCTCTTGAATTTTTCTTTTCTGGATAAAATAGTGGGTTTAGTATAGAAATAGCATACATTCAGACTTGAAAAAGACTGAGATTTCATATTTTATTTGGAAACTTTATAATATGTTCTGTGCTTTAACTCTATACTATATATTTTCACATTCTAGGAAGAGCATGTACAATGCTTATAGATAAGTTACCTTTTCAATATAAAGGGTCATTTTCAGAGGAATACAGTTTTATAAAATTTCTCCCTCTCCAGCTGAAATTTGGCATTTTTGTTTTCATTTTGGAAGTAAATTTTCTTGGAATCTTGAGGAAAAATTTGTAGAAATAGAAAAAGAGTGGAAAAATTGACATTTTAAAAAAATGATTTTCTTTTCTTTTTTAAGCTCTGTCATCTCAGTTGGAGTAATAATAAAGCTTAAAATTTGGCAAGTACATTTTCCCTGGCAGAATTTTTTTTCTTGTACAGTGAAAAGTGGTTTAATTTGGCTGAGTTATGATTTTTTAAAGTACTTCATGCAAAACACATTGGTCCAAATCTGTAAAGATATTTAGGTATTGCTGCACTCATATCATGCCTAACTGCTTTTAGGAGCTAAATCTCATTTTCAAAAGTTATTTAGGAAATGGAATTTAGGCTCCTAAGTGTCTAAATCACTTTTGAAAATGAGAGTCAGGTCCTAACTGCATTGTAGTGCTGAGTGCAGCCACTCCTGAATACCTTTAAAAATCTTGGCCACTGTCTTTTTGTAAACTGATGGTATACCATTGTTCCACTGGTAATGTGTATATGAAAAAAAAAAAAAAAGGAATTTCCCATTCAGTAGGTGATCTCTCAGTGTTCTGCTGGAGTTGAATATGTGTGCATAAGGAAGTTTAGGTGTTATTTTATTTGTAAAGTTTATCTGTTTATGGAATATGATATGTGAAAGTACATGTGGAAGAACTTTCCTCATTGAGGACCTGTTTTTACAAAGGCTTAAGCACATGTTTAACTTAAAGCATGTGAATTGTCTGATTGCTTACCCTGACACGGTGAGGGTGAGGAGGAGTTTTATAAGTTGAGCAAGCATTATACTGACCTCTGGCAGACCTGGAGGAAAAAGGAAGGAGAGAGAGACACGCACATACATTGAGGACTTGCACTGGAGCTATTGCTGCTTTGATTAAGGAGAAGGATCAGAGAGAGTAGAACTCAGGTGTGACTTTGGAGGCTAGGAAAGGTCAAAAGACCAAAGGAAGTGTCAGGGAAAGTTGCCTGTAAGAAGAGGAGGAGGATTGCAGGAAAGGGAATTGGAGAATAATGGGGCCTAATGAAATGAAGACCATAGAAGAATGGGCACAGAGAAGAGGGAACTAGTGAAGGAACGAAGTGGAAAAAATACTGAAAACATTCATGTAAGGGAGACTAGCCCAACTGTAAAAGAAACTTATATTGAAGAAAATTGTTTGAGTAGATAAATAATTATACTTTAAAAGTAGAAAAAGGCATAAAAAACTAGTGGGAGGTGAAACAGGGACACCAATAAAGATGAAAAGTTACAAAATATAGCTGACTGGAGTATAGATGAGGAAAGGGGAAAAAATGACAGAGCAAGTTACTTCATCCTATATTGATTCTATATATAGCCTTAATTTTTGTTGTATGAAGTTAATAGCATGTGGCAAAAAGTGCCTTTGCAACTCGCTTGATAGTTATAGTGATGCATAGTATTTATATAGAATGGGAGTAGAGGTTTCCCTTCTTCTTTTCCTGTTAATCTTTAACTGTTTTATAGGTTTTATAAACATTTTTAAAGTTTGTGAGTTGCCAGGAATGGTTATTAGATACCTCTTGTACTTTTTATATCTATGAAAACTGCTTATCTGTGAATCTTGTTCTCAGAAGAAATAAGTTACAGTAACTCACCGCTCACCCGTTATACTCAGAATTCAGAGGTTTGTACCCATTTTATTTTCCAGTTCTTTAATATTTGCTTAGGCTTACTGGAGGCACTAGGGGTCACTATTATTCCACAGCAGAAGTGCAAAATGTTCCCTGTTGGATCCAATAACTTCAGAATTTTGAGCTATGAGCATGCCCAGCATTTCTGTGAGAGGAGCATGCACCCTCAAAAAAGTAATCTATTTATATTTTCTGAGAATAAGAATTACAGATACTGTAAGTGGCTTTGTTTTCTTGAAAGGTAGGCAGCTGATCCTGTGTAGATGTAATTTTTGCAGCTCCTTGCTGCCTTCCAGCATAAGCTGAATAAAGGGTTATGATTTATCTCTACAACACACTGCTACACCAAACATCGACCACTAATAGTTTGAAAGGGATAGTCGGTAACAAGGTATGTAGAAAAGGTCAATTTGAGAAAGGCAATGTTAAAGTTACAGTGCATAGTCTTACGGAGTGTGAAAATTGTGCTAATCATAAGCTATCTACCTATGAGTAGAAAAGAACTGGTCATGTACTATCAGGAAGCATACATTTTTATTCTATTCAATGCTGTGGGTGTGATTTTTCAACCCTACCAGTATATGGATATGAATGGCTGTGGACGTCAGGCAGTTTTGATTAGCTTTCTCTGATGGGAATCATTGGTACTCCACAATACCATGGTGTGACTGTCACCCCTGAAACAGCAGATCTTTGTGGAGCATCTGAAATCTTGCTGGCATAGTCCATTAGCTCTTGTGATAGACGCATGCTTTCAGTGTAAAAAATTCCAGGATTCTTCTCTCTCTATTATGCAATGCTGTTCTAATTATTACAACAAAACCAGGTGACAGTGAGGAGGTATCAGCTGCTCCTCTGTGACATGTTTCAGTTGTTTCAAGGTATTTTTAATACATTTTTCTTCAGTTATAGAGATTCACAGCAAGGCATGTTACCAAATGAGTGAGTTGCTGCTAATGCTGACAGTGTGAAGCATATATTTAGTGCTTTAACCACTGGCCCATGTGACCATACAGTTGGGTGTGGCAAGAGCCCTCAGCTTTCAAAAGCCCTCTCCCTCCACATGATGAAGCATACTCTGCCAGCAGTAAACTAATAGAACAGTGTGAGAGAAAACAATTTCAAAGAGAAAAGATAGTATTATGTTTGAAAACAGTGTTCTAGTCTGAATTCCCAGCTTAGTTCCCTTACTAGAGGCTTACTCCTGTGTTGATTGAAATCAGTAGCAAAGCTCCAGTTAACTTGATTGTTGCGGAATCAAGACTAAGGGTATGTCTTCACTACAGGACTAGGTCGATTTCCCTTAATTCGATTTTCTAAACTCGAGTTTAGAAAATCGAATCAGTGTGTCCCCACCAGGACAGCAGGTCGACAGTGGTCGACACTGTCTGTCCTAGAACTTTTGCAGGGGTCGACATAGCCTGCATTGCACTGTGGGTAGGTAGCCCACAGTGCAATGCGTGCTGGACACACACACCCCCCGCCCAAGCAGCCCCGCGGACCCCCCCGCCCGCCTGAACAGCCCTCCCCCCGCCCGCCCGAGGCTGCTTGGGCGATCTGCTCAGATGCCTGGTCAATTTCAAAGTGGGGGTCAACTCAATACATCTGAACAAACTTTGTATCTGTATGTGTGGAAGTCTACTCCCTCCCTTTCTCATCCTGGACTAAAGGCAGCCAATATCTTCTAGTTAGGGCTTAACAATGCAAGCAAGGTTAGATGTCTCATTCACTAACTGGTTGGGTTTTTTTTTAATTTTCAAAATTGGATGCCTAAAGAAAGGTTCCTAAATCCATATTTAAGCTCCTCTTCAAGGCAGTTTTATAGCCTCACAGCCTGAGCTCCATGAACCTGAGTCAGCTAAGGTGGACCAGACATGGGTGGTGTATTGCAGTGTAGACATACCCAGAGGGTCAGTACAAGAGTGGTCAGAGAAGGATTAAGTTTGGGATTTTTGAAAACTCTTAAGCATACAATAAAAATGTATGTTTCCTGATAGTACATGACCAGTTCTTTTCTACTCATAGGTAGATAGCTTATCATTAGCACAATTTTCGCAATCCATAAGACTATGCACTGTAACTGTTAAGAGTTTTCAAACAGTTGGCCTACTTCTTCTATTGAAGTCAATAATAAAACTCCCATTGAGTTCAGTGGAAGCAGAGTTATGCCAGTGCAGATTGTTAGAGTGCTGATTGTCCATTCCTTCTTGGACAATATTTTAATAAGACTTTGGACCTAGGGTTCATCCTATTAGATATCAAAGAAAACTAAAGAGATCTTTCAGTCACATATGTTTGTTCTCTTATAGAAAAGAATAAATTATTTTCTCCACAAAAGTTGATTCTAATGATAGATGACAATAATAGAGGCAGATGTCACCTCAAAGATTGGCACTGCCTTTCAGTGATGTCTGTTCTTCTTTGTCATCATCACCCGGACACACTGTCTCCATCAGTTGAGCCTTCTCCCCTCAGTTCACAAGGTTGGAAAAAGGTGTCTTTCTACAAACCAGAGAGCTCCAGTAAATCCACCTTAGAAATGGCAATGGCCTGGTCAGTTCCATCTAAACCATCCTTTACCAATATAACGTACCACCTTGTTCCTACTGAGCATACTGGGGACCTCCTTCCAGGGCATCCAGGAGTTGATCATTTTATCTTTCAAGGAAGAGCAGAAGATCTCAGTCCCCTTTTGGATATATTGCCAGATGCTTGGCTGAAAACAGGGAAGAACAGAAACAGCTAGAAGAGGAGGTCAGGCACTAGGAAGTCTCAGGAGCAACATCTTTCATCTCTCAGAGACCTGTTAGCATTCTCTCCTGATGAAGTGTTTTTTTCAGGTTTGGTACCGGAACCTGATGACATTAGAACATTTCAGGAGCTGCTCTCCATCTGAACTCATTGGTACCTGCTAGCATAGCGCTCCTTATCTATAAGGGCTTCTTATCAGTGGTTCTCAGAGTGAGTCCTGACCCTATTTTAATGGGGATATCAGGGCTGGCATTAGACTTTCTGGGAGCCAAAGCTCAAGCGCGAGCCCTTGAGGGCACAGACCTATTCAGTATTTATATGAATTGCGCACTGCACTCTGAGATTCCAGATCACTGCTTCTTTCCTTAGGCATCTAAATTACAGCCACAAACTATGTGCCCTTTAGAAATGCAAGGTAATCCAGGCAGAAGACACCTACGTACCCCCATCACAGATTTTCTGATACCTACACAGGAAGAACCCAATGTTTTCTTGGAGGAGAATATCTTCCTTGACCATGGGTTATTCAACACTTGCTTCCAGGCAGCAAGTTTGATGCAAGGTTCGAGAGTCATGCCTGAGCAACTCAGGACCCATCCCTGCCTTTTGGGTGCCATCTTGCTTTCTTCCGTTAGCCATAGCCTATGATGACCGATATTTAAGTGCTAGAAGTAGTCTTCCTCCTATGGCCATTCCTTCTAATTTTATTCCTTACCTTAGGGAACTCCCCCCCCCCAACACACACACACTCACCCTCCTTCCAATACCTGTTTAGGTAACCTCGCAAAAAATAGCAAAGGGAGAAGTGGCTTCTGTACTTCCTCTAGAAGCCATGGAAGAAGTACCTCTGGAGTACAAGGGACGAGGCTTCTACTACTGGTATTTCTATATCCCAAAGAAAAAAGGGAATATTTGTTCTCTCCTAGACCTGAGACACCTGAACAAATATACACAGTATCACAGATTCAGGATGATAGCAGTTGCCTCCACCATCGCTTCCCTTCAGGCTCAAGACTGGTTCATGGCTTTCAGGTTAAAAGATGCATACTTCCATATTTTCAGCCACCCCACAGGAAGTACCTGTGATTCAGAAGGGGGTCTAATCACGACTAATACAGAGTGCTACCATGTCGTCTCTGCAGAGCATCGAGAGGCTTTACAAAATATCTAGCTGTTGATAAGTAAACATCTTTCCAAATGGAAACTCGTTCCTCTAAATGGAAAATATTTTCAGATTTGTGCAGCCCAACACAATTGACACATTGAAGACCCTCATACCAAAAGTATTTAACCATATTCTGAATCTAAAACACTCTTGACTCTCTTTCAGTTCCATGAAAATCTACATTGCAGTGATGCTAGTATGCAATCCAGTAGTAGTGTTATACTCCGTTTTCATGCCTCACAGTATCTAGATTTCTAAAGGGGTAATTGCATACTTTAGGGAATCCCTCTGATATGGATCTTAATAATGTCCTTAGAAATTTAATGGTTCCCTCTTTCATCCCTCTTTCTGAACGCTGTTTAAATCTCCTTACTTTTAAGATGGCCTTTTTAGTCACAGTTACATCAGCCAGGAAGTTTAATGAACTCCAAGCTTTCATGGCGGACCCACTTTATGCAACATTCCACAAAGATAAGATGATGGTAAGCACTGTTCCCTCTAAGCTATGCACATGTGCACGCCCACACAGATCCTAAGCCCCTCACACACGGCGAAACACCACACGCACAAAATTTTGCATAGAAGCACAAAAAATTGCATAGAAGAAAAATGTTGTGCACACAGTCTGTCAAAAATTAGAGGAAACATTGGTAAAACATCACCCCAAATTTATTCCCACTAGTCTGTCAGGGTTTAATTTCAAGAGTTTTGTTAAACTACCGTACCTTAACAGGACAAGGTCTGTGGCTCTCAGAAATACTGTTTTCTGTGTGGATCCCTCCATCTTTGTTTTTTTTTCTGAGACCTCTTTAACTAGGATTCTAGATTAGTGAGGAAATTGAGATGGTTGTGGCTGCTCTGCCCTTTATACTACTGGGTGGGGGAATAGGAGGACATGCATAGTGCAGGCATGGGCCAATGGAAAGTGCTGTTCAAAAGATTCTGATCTTGTGTGCATAGGGTATATGTGCACCTGAAGTGGGATCCCACCGCCAACATCATGTTGAAGGGCCACAGGTACTACAAGGATAAGAACTCATCTTTTCTTCAGGATAGTCTCTGCACATTTTCACCTTTGGATGCATCCCTCGATGCCTCTGAGGTTCAAGAAACTTCTATAGAGCAGAGCCCTTTGGTGATGTGTAAGTGTTCTCTCCTGACCCAAAATATTTAAAACTTGGGTTATAAAAAGTCTGGGCATCCCAACCTCATCCTTCTTTTCTACAACTAGCTGTGGGTTTGGGAGCCTTCTATGCATCGCTGGAATGAGTTTTGGGGGTTGGAGCCAACCCCCCCTTAAGTTTATAGTGTAGTATACGAGCTATGTAATTGCACATTTAGGCCCAGATCCTCAGGTGTTACCACGGTGTATCCAGGGCAGAACCTGAAAGAGGGGAAGGACGGCACAAAGGTGATTTAAGGCAACTTTAATGCCTCCTCCCTAATTCTGAGGACAACTGAATGCTGGTTCAGCCCTCAGCATAAGTTAGAACATCCTCTGAGTAATTTTAATTTATGACTGCTTGTAAAAGTTCCCTAGGGATCATTGTGCTGTCTGGAGATGAACAGAACACAATTCACTCCAGGCAAGCTCCATTCTTTCCCCAGCACATCGCCAACATATCCTCTATCCCATTCAGCAGTACTTGCAGCTAATGGGGTCTTGGTGTCTTGCATCTATGACACACCTCATGCCCATAGAAGAAGAAAAAGGGAGCTGAGGTGGTCCACAATGCTTGGCCTTTTTTTATAATCTTGCTCCAAATATTTTGTGCTCTGTGAGGGCACTCATTGGATGTCATTGGGTACTACTTCACTGAAGGTTCCTGCAGCTCAGTGTGACCTGAAATGCTTCTTACAAGTGGTGATATGCAGAGAGAATATACTTAAAGCACTACAGTTACTATGGTAAGTAACCATTTTTTCTTCATTTCTGTTCCCAGTTTCATGAAGGAGAAGGAAAAGCCAGTGGTAGGACTAGTAGACACAATTATTTCATTACCTCTAATTGATATACAATAAGTATGATGTGTATCTATAAATATATATGCATATAAATGCACATGTTCAAGTTTTCTATTTTTTTATTGATGGATGAAAAAGGTTGGTGATGTTGATGGACTGCAATGTTATCTCTCTTCCAGCACTAGGAAAAGAATGTCCGTGATTGTTCGCACACCCACAGGGAAATTAAGACTCTACTGTAAAGGAGCTGTAAGGTTTATTTTATTTACATTACCATACAGTGATTTTAATCTGTTGTTTTGTAAACGGGTATGCTATACAGAAATGGCATATACAGTAAATGGGTATGCTATACAGAAAAATAAATAATTAAAAGTATTACAGTATGAAGTAATTGCATGATTAACTGAAGTCAGATCATCTGAAATTAAAAAAACTCTGCGTTTCAGTTATGACTTTTTTCAATTTAATTAGTTACATTATTGATTAAATTTATGTGACAGGATTAAGGGCTGAATTGTGAGTTATACTACATACCTGTCTGGGAAAATAAGAACCCTCCCACTGTACATCTCTGCTTGGGATACCAAGACCACTGTTCACCCATTTATTCCTGCTCTGGAGCAGATGGGAAGGGAATTGCTGGACAATGGGTGGAGTTTAGCTCTAAGCCATGTTCACTGGCCCGAGTAGGAGAGAGGAAATAGGGGAGAGAGGAATTAGTAATTTACTGATAGTCTTAAATCAACAGTAAATTATTGTTCCCTTGGAGTGAGGTTTTTCTGAGTCACAACACGTCCTAAACTGGTGCAGTTTGCACACCATATGCCTAAAGTGATTCATCAAAGGAATTACTGTTATATAATCTGAAATCCATTTTAAAACCGGTTCTTCAATGTTTATAAAAATTGAATACAGGATCGATGATATTCCACATTCCTTATCCTTCCAAATGAAAATTAATGAAATAATGTCATTGTGTAACTCTATGCACAGCTTTTTTGTTGGCCAAGTAAGAGTGAGAATGAAAGCTACTAAGTATCAGTTTCACTCTGTACTTAAATTTGGGGGGTGAGGGAGAAAAGCAAAGGAACACAGTGTGGAATAGGAAAGAAAAGCATATATGAAAGGTGAGGAGAAATAAAAATACAGGAAACCCCAATATAATTCCAGATTAGGAGAAGGACCCTGAGGGCTCAGAAAGTCCTCCTCTTTTCTCCCCTCCAGAACAGAAATATACTTCTGTTTGTGTTGCTTGGCCCTGAAATACTTTGATATAGTGTTACATGTTTTTTCTGCCTATTTTCCAGAATTTCTGTTATTGTTGCCACATCAGTGAAACCTGCTTGCTTTGCTTTATTATACCTTCATTCTGTTTGCATTGTAGGATACAGTAATTTATGACCGCCTGGCTGAGAATTCAAAATATAAGGAAATTACTTTAAAACATTTAGAGCAATTTGCTACAGAAGGTGAGTAATAGTGCTTGATAAAACAATATGAAATAAAACCTCTAAATTCTCATAGGTACTATACATTTCAGCTTTTAGTATATTGTTAAAATTTATTATATGTATGTTTATTAAACTCCTGTAGCCTCTGAAAAAAATGGTCCCTTTCCTAAAGAGTATATGTTCATAAATATAGACAGATAAAACAAGTAGAATCAGCCGAAGTAGAGGCTTTTAAAATTCAGCTGTGCAGTTCAAATGTATTATGGAGACACAGTAGTGATTCCATAAAATTAGAATGCAAACTCTTTTGCAACCTTTAATTTTGATTTCTCCCAACCTCTGACTTTTGGGGACAAGAAGAAAGAGGTTGGAGGGAGTGGAATGAGGATGGTTCAGGAATCAATGTTAATACTATGATGGCCAAATCTTTCAAAGACAAATCTCTTACTGTCCACGAATTAATCAGTTTTTCTTATCTGACTACCCCATTTATAGAGTAATTATCATAGTACATCTAAGCTCTGTGAAGTAAAAACATAGCACAAAACCTTATAAATAGAATTAAAGAACCAACAGAAACAAATACATGTGAGAAGCCCTTGATTTTTTTTGTTTCAGCTGTGTGTTCCCTGATGTCCAAGGGAATCCATTAGACCTTCCCTTGGAGGCAAGGACATTCTTAAATCCTAAATTGAGGCACTTACTTTTAGTAAATAAGGAGTTATGACCTGGCCAAATCTTCTGAGACCTTTTACACCAGGACTTCTGTGTCCTTGTAGAGAAATGTGAATGACTGCTCTTGCACCCCTTATGTCTTTTTCTCCAGACCAGTCAATCAGTGACCTCACAAGCACTGAATTCACGTTTGTTTTAACAAAAAGCATTCTCCACTCTGTAATGCATTAAAGAAGAATTCAGTATTTATTATTGCACCAAATTTAAATACTGCCAATGACATTACACCATTTCTTTCATGTTTCAATTCATGTGGCAATACAGTATGTCCTTGGCTTTTGCTACACGTATTTGCTGCATTGTTCAAAATAAAGTTGTTAGTATTGCTGGCATTTACATTTAAGCATTTAATAAGTTTCAATGTTAATACCCATTTAGATGAATGGAAGAACTGTATAATTCTCTTTGGTCTTGTTCCAGTCTGTCAAGAAGCAGACTCAATAAGAGTCTCCATTTTTTGTTAAGATTCTTTGCAATCAGTATGCTGGTAAATTTATTTTTTAAAATTAAAGTTGAGTCTGGACACCAGAAAATTCCTTGGAAAATCTTAGCTCTGAAGATATTCCACATACACTCATTGGTGTTTTTCCACTTCATCTGAATGGTGGATTGTGAAAAGATATTTAGAAAGATTTTAATATCCAAGTTATACAGTCCTTTCCACCTTTTTCTCTCCCACTCATTTTTCTGGACGAATCTCATGGGACTATTCTTATGAGAAAAATTCAGTCCATTTCTCAGTGTAATCCTTCTGCTAGATTGTACTGACAGTAACAAAGCCCAGATTTAATATCTAGGGTGTCTTCTTATCATTACAAAACAGAACTGGCCTGAGTCCCCATCCAATAATCTGGCAAAACTAAACTGGGCACCTCTAAGAGGCAATACTTTCCCACTTACAAACACAGTTTGTGTATAACAAAAGAAATCTTTTTATAAAAGGAATAGGGAACTCAGCTTTAATTTGGGAAAACACCACAACAGTTCAAAAGTGTGCAAACCCACCCCACAGTAAAATCCTTTGCCTCTGTGTCCTTTGCCTCAGTTTGCCTGTCCTTTGCCTGAGCAGTGTCCTTTGCCTCGGTTTCCCACCTGTGGTGTGGAAGTCTGACAGACTAATGTCCCTTTAACACATCACTTCCCTTCCCCTTTTCTGCATGCCATTCATAGGTGGTTGTCCAAAGTTAGCTAAGTCCCAAAATTCAGGAGTGTGTTCACAGGTTCACTTCCCACCCCAGAAAGGAGGGGGAGGAGGAGACCAATGCTGCTCTGTGCTGCTGCAGCTGTTATCACTGCTTGCTGCCACCTTTGCTTCTACTCACTGCTGCTGCTTGCCGCTCCTGGAATTTCATGTTTTAAGGTTCCAGCACTTAGCCCAGTTCTTAGCGATTTCAGCTTTTAGTGATTTCAGTGGGTAGCAGGGAACCTCACTGCTGCTGCAACCTCTGCATTGTCTTTCACACATCGGGTCTAAAGGCTCAGCCTCTAGACCTCCTCATCTGTGATTTCAATGATAGTAATGACTGAGCAGAAGCAAGGACTGCCTGATCAACTCTGCCTTTAAACACTGGAGAGGCAATGACCAAATGGTATCTAGGACTCCTTAAACAGAGTCCGCACAGGAAATTAACAAAAAGGCACCCAAACAACCTTTACTGTTCCCTGTGTCCTTTAAAATCAGATTAAGCTAATGTGGATCCACACAAACTAAAATACCTTACTCACATTCTCGGGGGGGGGGGGCATTCATGGTGTCCCTTCAGGACAGAATTAAGTTTTCTGCTCAAGGAAAAACTTTTAATTATGAAGAGTAATGGGAAATAATGACCGTTAATAATAAATTAATTTTAAAAATCTTCAAATGTAGCCTATATGCAAGAGTTTGCTCAGTTTTGACTTTATGGGAAGTTGTAAAAATCTGTTACAAGGCAGATTGTTTGGATACCCTCAATGTGCATTTCCATATCTTAACATGTTTAGATTTAAGTTTAACCTTAACTCTTCCCGGGTTTTAAGATAATTACATTTCAGCAATACTGTATATTTCACACTAAATTACTGATTCATTACTCTTAATCTTAACTCCATTCTAAATTGTTTTGGTCTAGGAATATATATTCACAGACACACGCATACTCATACACAGAACAAAAATTACAGATAAGAAAACCCATTTGCTCATATTTTCTGCTTAGCTGTTAATTGTGATTTTGAGAGTCGAGAACACTTTTTTTGGTACACATTGATTTTTTTAAAATAATATTAGGATTTACATTTTTAAAATGTTTTGTATGCTGGTATACATATTCCATTATCCGTATGAGAGCCAGTGCAAGTCAGACAGTTGTGCATGTATGCTTATGCAAACCCATCTTGTGTACATGTGCGTTTTGCACATGTTGAGCCTAATATTGTAGGTTTAAAAAAAATCTTTTAATGTTACAATTAAAAACTGTAACAGGTTTTTTTAACAAATCAAAAAATCAGTTTTTCTTCACGCAAGTTCAATTAAGATTGATAATATAATGCTTAATATTAATACAGTGAAACCTCCATTTAATGAACTAATTCGGGCGAGGGGGTGTCTGTTAAATGAAAAAGTCCGTTATTTAATAATAAAAAAAACCCGAGCTGTCGGAGGAACAGCCCAACTACCACAGGGTCGGGGCGGCAGCTCCGCAGCCTGCCCACTGCCGGGACCTGGGTGGCAGCCGGGAGCCGTCAGCCAGCCCGCCCGGGTGCGGGCTGCTGTGACCCGGGCGGCAGCCGGGAGCCGGAAGCCAGCCCGCCCGCTGCCTGGACCCGGGCGGGAGCCAGCAGCCAGCCCGCCCGCTGCTGTGACCCGGGCAGGAGCCGGCAGCCAGCCCACGAGAAATGGATTTGTGATGCATCAGACTTGCTCAGAAATTTTGTCCGTTGCATCCGAAGTCCATTAAATCGAGGTCCGTTAAATCGAGGTTTTACTGTATTGTTTTTGAAAGTTTATATCTATAATTTACAGATTGTAAGCATGAAATCATTTTCAATTTGTTACGCTGAAAATATTAATTCTTCATTTCATTGCCTGTGCTGGGACATATTCATAACTTGAAAATGAAATAGTTAATTTTAAATAAATAGTTCTGATTTTCTCTTGATATATATATCAAGAATAATAAATTGCAAATGACCTCATGCTATATATATATATATATATCAAGAGAAAATTAGAACTATTTCATTTTCAAGTTATGAATATGTCCCACCACAAGATAGATAGATAGATAGATATAACTAGCAAAAATACCCGGCGTTACTCGGGTCCATCGGAGGTGGGGAGGGGGCAGAGAGCTGAGCAAGTGCGGGGTCCGTTGGAGGGGAGAGGGGGCAGAGAGCAAACCTGACACCCCCACCTCACCCCCCCGACCAAACCCGACACCTCCACCTCACTTACCTCTCGACCAACCCCAACTCACATTTTCACCCCCCCACCCAAACCCAACACCCCCACGTCACCCCCCTACCAACCCCAACACCCACACCTCACCCCCTGTAGACCAAACCTGACACACCCACCTCACTTTCCGCCCAACCAAACCCGACACCCCTACCTACCACCACAAACAAACCTGACACCCACACCTCACTTACCCCTCGACCAACCCCGACCCCCCTCCTCACTCCCCCAACCAAACCCAACACCCCCACCTTACCTCCCCACCAAACCCAACACCCCCTGACCAACCCCAACACCCATACCTCACCCACCACCCACCCCGACACCTTCCCACCCACCCTCCCAGACCAAACCCAACACCCCCGGCTCACTTACCCCCGACCAAACCCGACACCCCCACCTCACCCCCCGACCAAACCCGACACCCCTACCTCACTTACCCTCCGACCAAACCCAACTCGGGTCCGTCGGAGGTGGGGAGGGGGCAGAGAGCTGAGCAAGTGCGGGGTCCGTTGGAGGGGGGAGGGGCAGAGAGCTGAGCGAGTGCGGGGTCCATTGGAGGGGGGAGGGGGCAGAGAGCTGAGTGATTGCAGGGTCCGTTGGAGGGGGGTATTATGACATCATAACTATGTCACAGAAAGCAGCAGCTGCCCAGCTGATGTGATTGGCCTTTAAATAATTTCACCCCTGGGGGGCGTCAGAGGTGAGATTTGAAAAATTTTCGACCCTAAGGCCTATAACTGTACCAAATTTCAAGTCTCTAGCTCAAACGGTGTGGAAGGAGTAAGGGAACGTACATACACGCATACACCATTTGACTTTTATATATAATATAAAATGAGGAATAATATGCATGTAGAAAAGTCCTACTTAAAGGCTTCATTTATATTTTATATATATATATAAGATGTCCAATTATAAAATAAAATGTATACTTTTTATCTAGAAATATGTACTTTATCTCCTGCTAATTTTAAGAATTAATGTGGTCAAAGACAACTGTATTCACAATTGGAAGTGTAGCGTTTAGCAACCAAAATCCCTGGGATACCTTGGTCACAAAGATCTGACAGTAAAAAGAAGGATGCTAGCTGTTTTATTCTTCATATCTCTGTCTATCCAGGAATTTTTTGTACTATGACATTAATACCAGCCTCTAGTATGTGCTGCAGAAATGTAATATAGAGTGGCACCACTATGACTTTGCCAAGTAATAAGATAAGTTGAAGAAGTACAAGACTGGTTTGCACTGTTGCAGTAGGGATTTGCATCAGGGATTTGTTCCCATTTCACTATATTGATGTAGGTATGCTGGTACAAATATTCCCAGTGTAGATAAACTCTTAATATACTGTCTTGTATTCTTGAAGCAATTTGTATGTGCTTTTGTCACATACACCAGTGAGTTTTTCTTATATCTGTTTATTCATAGTAAATTTAGCTTTTAACTACGTATTATTAGCGGTACACAAAAATGAGTAATTTCTAACTATGAATTGCTATTCTTACTGTCTGTTTACTATTTTAGGTTTAAGAACTCTCTGTTTTGCTGTCACTGAGATAGCAGAAAGTGAATATCAAGAGTGGCTAGATGTCTATCATCGAGCTTCAACAGCCATACAAAACAGAGCACTGAAGCTTGAGGAGAGTTATGAACTAGTTGAAAAAGTAGGTGGAGATGTCTGGTTTTAGTTATGTTCTTGTCATATAGTACATGAAGTTTGAATCTTCATTTCGGAGTAAGACTTGGACAAATTAATTTTATTTATATAGTATAATTACCATAGTCTTCAAAGTTTAATTCAGAACCATCATATAATGAAGTAAAGTTTAATTCTAAAAACTTTATACACTAACTGTCAAGCAGGTTAACCATAAAAATAAGGGTGGTTGTGTTTTTTTGAGCTGTACATTTTTCAAGAATTTACAAAAGCAAATAGTGTGTTGATATATTTAATCCTCCATTAATTAATCCTTTAATTTATAGCAGAGGTCAACGTAATTGTGTTTTTGTGAGTAATAATTATTATTTTTTTCTATATTCTCCCTGTAACATCAGGACATAGTATAACTTTATGAAGTGATGTAGCACACTGTCTAGTCTTTCCTCAGCTGCCTGTAATCTTTATTACAGGGTCTAGTAGTACCATCACATATTGTCTAACATTATACATATGCTTGCACACCTATTTCTAATTAGTTAGGCTAGCCTCTAGATTTTTATGTGCTAATTACATGGCATCTATCCATTTATATAACATTTCGGTCAAACTTAGGTGCTAGTTTTGCCTGCTCATTTCTCACTGATGGTGGAATTTTCAAAAGCAGCTAATCAACTTTAGAACACAAGTCCATTGAAAGTCAAACATTGTCTAGTGGCCTGATCAAGCTCCTAGCAGAGGCAATGGGAGTTTATCCTGTGAACTCCTAAGGTGGGTTTTTTTAAATGCACATAAGGGAACTAAATGCGCAACTCCCCGAGGCACTTTTTAAAATGCCTCCCCCACATTCCATAGTAACTCCTCCCACTTTCCATGGCATTTCTTTTCATAAAAGTGGAAAGTGAAAGCAAGTATCCATCCCACTGCGTTTTGCTAGTAAATGCCTTTCACATTCCTATTTGCAGAGATGTAACCGTGTTGGTCCCAGGATATTAAGAGATGAGGTAGGTGAGGTGGTATCTTTTATTGAACCAACTTTTGCTGGTAAAAGAGACAAGTTTCTCAGGTAAGAAGAGCACTGTGTAGCTTGAAAGCTTGTCTTTTTCACCAACAAAAGTTGGCTTAGTAAAAGATACTGCCTCGCCCACCTTGTCTGTTTTACATTCCTTTCGGGATTTTGTTGAATTGTTCTAACTGTGGTTGAAGTAATGTGATGTTAAGATTTTTTCCTTGTACTTTGTCCCCAGACGGTAGTGCTTCTTTACTATATATTACTAATGTTGCTGGTTTTATGGGGAAATTTTAATAAAATATTGCTTCATATATTGCCTGGGTAGTTTGGGTTGGGAAGGGGGAGGATGAAATAGGTAGCTTGCAATTGCTGCTCTTCATAAGAAAGAAAACTGCATCACCCCCTCCCCCAGCAGCACCAGACAAAAGTCAATCACATAGTCCCCCAACACCCTTTTCAACCCCTATTGCCCAATGGCAAGCAGTAGTGGGAGAACAAGTCCCAGACTTTGGACCCAGATTAAACATGTGATTCCCCACCCCTCATCCCCCGCTATTCTCCGCAGTATGGGGAAGATAGGGAGGAAAGGAAAAGTGTGAAGCAGCAGTCCCCACCTTCCCAAAAGTAAAGAGGTAGGGAAAAGGACAAGGCACATGGAAATTGACTCAGCAGGTCCTCGATGAATTCTCTACCACCCTATTCCTTGATTAGAATCTGCAGTTGTGATAAGTGTACAAGCAAATTGGGTACTTATTTTGCACATACATTTATGAGTCTAAAACTTTTGAAAATTAGACTCCTAGAATACAGAACACTGAAAGCTGCTAAGGAGCTAGCCAGGAGCAGGATTGTCCAGTCCACTCTCCTTGCTCATTCCCTTCCTCTGCCGAGAAGTTCAGTCTGCAGTGGGACAGTGCCTATAAAAACTCCAACCAACCATCCCCCCTATACTTCTAAATCTTTTTTTTTAACCACAAAAATGTATGTGGCTTGTATTTCAATACTGCTGTGCCCCCATGTTCTCACTGAAATCAATGTGAGCTTCAGGAGCTGGTTATCTTTTAAAATCAGGCTCTGGGTTCAGCTATATAGTGCCTAATTCTGGCACTGTTGGAGGCCTCAGGGTTCTCCCATGCCCATCCCAGGAAAGGAGCAGTGGAGAGGTCCTCCAAGCAAGCTAGAGTGGCTGCAGGAGAAGCAGACAATCAGGGCCCAGGAGGACTATATAAAAGGAGCTGCAGAACAGAGCAGAAGTTAATTATACTAAGGCTAAAAGAGAGAATATAGATGTTTCTAAAAAAATCAGTCAGTTATATATTACCAGGTTTCTAAACTGTGTTGTAGCATTTTATAGACCTTTTCCATAGTAACCTAGAACATAGGATGGTTTATTTTATACATTTGGAAAAAAAGAATAAAACAAATAGCAATACTATAGTGCTGAGGTGGTATTGCAGTTCTAAAATCCCATTTTCAGTAACATAATTCCTCAATATAAATTTTTCATGCTTGGTCTGTTCCCCAAAGCAGCTGTTCTTTCAAAGTCTAATGAAAATGCATTCAATCATTTTGTAATAATACGTTATGTATGTGTAAAGAGTATGTTTCACAGGGAGAATGTTTTTTAGCTATTAATAAGTTTTCAGATTGAGGAAACAATAGAGTACTACCAAGGTCGCCGAGCTCAAAACCAAAGTGAAAATTTAATACATCAAGATTTAATGCTAAGGTATTTAATGCAAATAAATTTAAAGGAACAAATTAAAGCAACAAAAGGCAGAATATAAACATTTTCTTATAGTTGTTGTCAAGAGAATTTCCAGAATTTATTGACAAGAAGACAAAGGACCCGATTTTCAGAGATGTTAAGGACCCATGATTCTAACTGGGGTATTCTAAACCATGGGAATTAAGGGTGCTTAGTACCTCTACAAATTGTCTCCATCTCTCTTAATTTCCTGTTCAGTCCCTTCTACTTAGCATTAACTGGGCTCAAATAGGACAGTTGCACTTGGAAATATTAAAAGAAGGAAAGTGGAGTTGGAGTAGAGTAGTAAGAACCAGAAACTTCTTAGTGCTAATCCTTTTTTATATTCATATTCATACCCTCTGTAGACTTTGACAAGTCACTTAGGCACACATTTTTAAAAGTGATCTCTGACTTCCATGCCTGAAGTTTTGGATGCAACACCAGAGGCAGTAAGATGGAGGATGTCCCATATATTATGAGGACAGCATTGAAGAAGCTGGGAGGTGGGAGAGGAATTGGATGAAGAAAGAAGGATCTGGTGCTAGAATAGCAATATCTAAACAGCTACTTGGGATAAACATTTTAAAATCAGCAGTCCTGGATAGCATATACCCTGTAGTCCTAAAAGAATTATCTGAAGAGATCACTGGCCTGTTGATGTCAATTGTTAATACAACTTAGAATACTAGGGAAATTCCAAAAGACTGCCAATATTCTAAAGGGCTAATGAGATTACCCAGGGAATTATAGGCCAGTGGGTTTGATGTCAATCAAGTGCAAAATAATGGTAAACTGATACAGTATTCAGTCAGTAAAGAATCAAAGAATGGGAATATAATTAATCCCAGTCAAAATGGGTTTCTTGAGAATAGGTCTTGTCAAACAAACCTAATTTCATATTTTTATGATATTGCAAGTTTGGTAGATACAGGTAACTTCATAGATAAAATATAGTTAGACTTATGTTAGTCATTTGACTTAGTAATTTAGAAAAATTAGCAGTAGACAAGCATGCATTAAATGGATTAGGAACTGTCTAGTTGACAGATCTCCAAAAGTCAATCAAGGGTTCCCAAAGGGTAAGTTCTAGGCCCAACATTATTCAATATTTTTATCAGTGGTTTAGAATCAAATTAAATCCCTGTTGATAACATCTGTGAATTATACAAAGATTAACAGAATGGTAAATGATGAGGGCAGAGTAGTCACACAGAGTGACCTGGATTGCTTGGTAAAATAGTCCCATTCAAACAAAATGCATTTTAAAGTAGACAAATTCATGATCCTGTATCTAAGAACAAATAATGCAGGTCATACATGTAGAAGCAGTGACTCTGAAAAGGATATAAGGGTCACAGTGCACAAACAGAACATGAGCTCCAAGTGAAAACATGTGGCAACAAGGTCTACTTCAATCCTTGCATATAAAAATAATTTTATTCTTACATATAGCATTGATGAGACCAGTACTGAAATACTGCACCAAGAGTGTCCACAGTTTTAGAAGGATATTTGAAATATTGGAGAAGGTATAAAGAAGCACCACAAACATTATTTAATGGCTGGGGGGAAATGCCTTGCAGTGAGAGATTTAAAGAGCACAATCTATTTAGTTTATCAAAACGATAAGACTGAAAGATGAAATGATTACTATGTATAAGTGCCGTCACTTGAGAAGATATGAGCTAACCTAATGGAGAAAGGCATAACAAGCCCCAATGGTTGGAAGTTAAAGCCAGACAAATCTCAAATTAGAAATAGAGCAGTTTAACAGTGAGGGTGATTAACCATTGGAACAAACTACCAAAGGAGGTGGTGGATTCTCCATCTCTAGAAGTCTTAAGATCAACACTGAAAGCCTTTCTGAAAGATATGTTTCAGTCAGTCATAATTTATTCGGCTCAGTACATGGGTAACTGGGTGAAATTCTATGGTCCATGTTACACAGATCAGACTAGATTATCTAGTGTATTAAGACTGAAAAGGGTCACCAACATAGTCTGGAAAATCCTTGTTCTTTAAACCAAGGTAATCAGTAGAATTTAAGAGATGTGTGTGAAGATTCCAGAAAAGTAAATGTTAAAATTTACTGGTTGTGAAAAAAATTGGAAATTTCAATAGGTAACTTCAATTTGAAGTCCTTTAATTGTGTCTTTAATTCACTGTTTTCACAGAATCTTCAACTGCTTGGAGCTACAGCCATTGAAGACAAGCTGCAAGACAAAGTGCCTGAAACCATAGAAACTCTAATGAAAGCAGACATCAAAATTTGGATTCTTACTGGGGACAAACAAGAGACTGCTATTAACATTGGTATTGTATTTGATTTTGAGGGGTAGTTGGATCTTTCTAAAAATCTAGAGACAAAAGCCAAGACATGAAGGAATTAGAAAAAAATGCTTTCAGACAAGTGGAGTATATTGTAAAGGTAATACTATCATGTGACATTTCAAGATTTAAGTGCTAGCTGATTATGCAGTAGTTTGAGAAAAAAGTTTAAGACCAGTTTATTTCATAGTACAATTATTTTAGAATTTTCTGGCTTTCCTCTGCTTGCTCACTTAAAAAGTAGTTCTTGAAAGATTTTATTGGTTTGGTCCATAAATAATTGATACTTATCTATAGTCAAATCCATCTTCACAAAACTTTGGTCCTGGAAGTTCCTAACATGGGAGTCCCAGGGTCTGTTAGGGGACGGGGAGTGGATAGAGGTCAGGGCAGTCCAGTGGACAGGGAGCAAAGAGGGTCCTGGGGGTGGGGGATCTCAGGAGGGGGAAGTCTGGGGACAGGGAGGCTTAGATAGAGGGTGGGGCCCTGGGAGGCAGTAAGGGGACAAGGAGCAGGGGGGTTTGGAGGTTCTGATTGGGCAGTCAGTGGGCGGGAAGTAGGAGGGAGTGGATGGGGGTGGGGCGGGGATCCCTGGATGCACACCCTAATGAAATGTGCTGTGCATGCCTATGCAGTGTGGCTATTTATGCATACAAGCACCTGAATTGCGCACTCTCATGGGTTTTGTACATGAAAGTTATGGGATTTATAAATGTTTGTGCACAATTACATACTAACTATGATAATCTTAGCAAAATGGCTATGCTATCGTGTTAGATGTTTTACCATTGTACTCATGGTAGCCCAGAGTTAGGCCAACACTAAACTTTTTTTCAAAATTTCATCTTTAGTTTAAAGAAGAAATGTTTGGTTAAATTATAAATATTATAGAGTAGAGCTGTTGTTTGTAACTTTTTTTAACAGGTCACTCGTGTAAACTTTTGAAAAAGAACATGGGACTCATTGTTATCAATGAAGGGTCTCTTGATGTAAGTAAAATCTGCAAATTCTTCAACATGAAAAATAATGATTATAAGCCTCATTAAAACATTGTTTGTTTTATTTTATTTAAAATATCCAGGTATCAGTAAAATATTTTTCATTTGCAAGAGAAGCAACTTTAGCATCTGTTACTTTAGCCTAATGTAGCAAACTGTTAGAAACTATTAAAACTAATAGTTTAATTCCTTTTCTTGCTTTATTGAGTTTTTGGTCAGCTAGCCAAAATAATTTGCTGTTTGTTATGCATCAGGAAATCTGCATAATAAAAGCATTGTGCCACAGTGCCGCTGAATGGCTAGAGCTAATTCATGTCTGTTTTTATATTGAATATTTAATATTTGGTAATCCACTGATTAGTGCCTGTACATGGTATGCCTCAAACATTATTGTTAAAAAACTCAAATAACTAAGTAAATATTGAAATGTCCACAGTAAGAATTTGATTTACCAACTTTATTTTAATCATTTTAATCTCTTAAACTGCAGTAAGTGATTGTGCTAAATTTAACCCTGTTATAATCAGATGCAGATCCACTGACCTGTGCCAGATATGTACTTTGAAATCCATGTGTAATTAATAGTGTCAGTTACCATTTGCTATGCCTCAGATTTACTGCATGCAACCTTTCTAACAATGTGGTTAAGTGTACGAGAGATTAAAAATGTTGTGTTTTTTAGGGTCTTTAGATCAGGAAATATTATGACATTAAGTGGGAACATCTCCTGGGGCTGAGCGGGGTAAGGAATGAAACTATTGTCTTCCTCTATGGGATCCCTGAGTATAATTAAAACCAGAGAATGGAAAGAAATCTCTTTTGTTTGAGAGTTACCTTTGCCCCTGAAAGACTTAAAGGGAAAACCCCAAAAGTATTAAGATTAATTCATTCTATAGTTATGTTCACATCACTTGAAGTTGAATCAGAGGAAAGGAAGGGATTATAGGAGTATGGGAGGTGAGTTGGGTAAAGGCAGAGGGAAACTGAGGGAGACGGAGTTAGTAAACAGAAAGGAGAGGAGAGTGAGAAGCATAACAGGCAGGGAGCATGATGTTTGGTAGTTTGGTGGTGGTAGTATATACAGGCTGGATGAAAAACACCCAACATTCAGGGAAAAAGCCAAGAAATTAGAAGATAAAAAGTTCAGAGTTCACGTTTGAGACTTGAGTGAATGCTATGTCACCAGACCTTGAAAACTCCTCCGACTGGTTATTCTTGTTATTTCCCCATGTGTTGCTGGCCCTGGTGCTGCAGAATTGAAGACTTCTCTGAGTCCAGTAACATTAAGCCAGTGCGTCTCAATTATTTTCTGTCATGCCCCCCCTAGGAAGAAGAAAACATTTTGTGCCCCCCCGCGACTGTAAATAGTATCATTTGTCTATAATGACACTATAGACGGGAAGGGCAGCTCCGCGGCGGGGCTGGGGCGAGTCACCGCGCTGCCCTGCGACCCCCGCCCCTCCTGTCAGGGCGCAGTGGGCGGCAGCGACGGGCCGGCTCCCGCTCCCACCGGCCGCGCCAAGGCCAGCTCCGGCCCGCGGCTCCGCTCCCCTGCCCGGCCCGCCTACCTGGGCCCGCACTTACCGCGCGGCTCCCACGATGGCGGCGGCACCGAGCGCGGCCTGAACCCACTGAGCCGCCTTCCCTCGCGCTCCCCGCCCCGCCCGGACACGCCCGGCGCCCCACGGCACGCCGGGAAACAGAGTCCTGCCACCCGCAATGAATGGGCCTGGTGGGGAGCGCAGGGACTACCATTCCCGGCGTGCCACGCGCCGCGGCCGCCCACCGACTCCCTGCTTGAATGAAAGGCAACGAGGTCAAACGAGCCCCCCTTTACGGAGCCTCGCGTCCCCCCTGGGGGGCGCGCCCCACTATTTGAGAAGCACTGCATTAAGCCTGTGTGAAGAAACAGAGAAACTGCCGCCTGGCACAGCAGGGTTTAAAGAAAACATGTGGGCTCAGCTAGTCCGACCCCGCTGTACCTGCAGCTAATGCCAGGCCTAGAGGGGGGAGAAGAGAAGGGAGCCTGGCTCAATTGGGCGATGACTGGTGAGGGAGGCAGGAGCTCTCTGTTTGCCTGCCTGAAGGGATAATTCAGTGACCTGCGAGCCAATGCAGCCATTGGAAGCAAATAAGCCTTCCCCCCGCCAAGCGGAGCCTGCAGTTAAACCCCAGTTGTGGTAATTAAAATAGCAGGGCCACGCCTGAAATTATAGAGACTTTAATAGGAAGTCACCCAAGGAAATGGGTCTTGAACACCCCAGCAGAGAGACAGACCTATCAACCCCTGTTTAGGGGTTAAACCACACAGGTTCCTGGGAAGGGTCTGGATCCCCCTCCAACACATCTGATGAACGATTTAGTCACAAGGCCACCTAGCCACCTGCAAGGCTCTGATTTACTCCTGCACCTCCTTGGCTGCAGCTGGTGCTGGCTTCTTTGGAGAGGAAGCTCAAAGGTCTGCATATTTTCACAATCTTCCCTCTGAGAACATCCAATCTGTTGCTTTCATTCCCCATTTGGCGTGAGGGAGAAGAGGTTGTTGGACATTTTGCCCCCTGAATGTGTCAGGTGTTACAATTAAGCTAAAAGATCCTGACTTACGCTGTCAAGTCTGGCAAAAATACAACTGCCCAGTTTTCACATACAAATTTAGATTCCATGTGAAAACGTGTTTGAAAATTTGGCTCCCTAGGAGGAAACATGATGACTACAGAGATGCTATGGAGTCACTTTGCTGACTATAACTCCACCAAAAGCACTTATCAGTATGCAAACATGGTCCACGCTGATGTCAGGATGAGAGATCCACGATCACTCAGAGTATAGAAGGGTCTTAAGTGGTTTTTTTAAATTAAATTATCAGCAGTGGCATACTATTCACCTCTATCAACTTCTGAACTAAAACATTTTCTGAAAAATTGTTCAGGATCCAAATTAGTGACCAAATATGTATACATGTGAAAAGACAATATATTTTACTTTTTTTAAATTAATTTTTTAAAATTAACTTATCTACATTCCAAGACATGTGTCCAGGGTTATATGTGCCTCGTAAGAATTCATGATATCAAACACAAAACTAAAAATGTTTCTTAACTACCTACACATGTTTAGGTGCTTCAGAAGACGTCAATTTGTATAGGTGATTGTGAAGTTTACAAACTGTAGTATATGCTTGTAAGAGATTTCAGACACGATGAATATATCTGAAATGAGTAACTTCCGAATCCATTAATTTATGGAGTTGCTTCTAATATACACCAGTGCCGGTCAGAACAGAATTAGAACAATTATATTTTAAATATGAATTGCCATTTTCATTTTATTAACAAACTAATTTATTTGTTAGCATAATACATGACCTTTTAAAAATATTGCCCAAAAAAATTCTTCTTGCATTCTTTTATTTTTAAGATAACTAAAACATTTTCAATGTTCATTTAGAAAATAAAACCATATCGAATTTCAGATTTGGTGATGATAAATCTTATGAAAAACATTGAATTATTATTTTGGAACAAAGCCACAGTCCATTAAGGGGAAGAGGCAGATTGTATGAAGTCCTTTCTCCCTCCACAAAGACCTTTTGTTAAAAATACATAGTCCTGTTCATCCTACTCAGAATGAGTAGGGAGTTCTGCTGTATTAATTGCATAAATTAATTAACAATATGCAAGCATGTTCCAAACTGATGTTTGCTTTTGATGGAGATATATTCAAAAAAGTGACTCCAAAGCACTATTCTTTATGGTTTCTCCCAGAGAGTCAAATTTTCAAACAGATTTTCATGTAGAATCTGAATTTATATGTGAAAACTGGCCAGTTGTACATCTACCTGATCTGACTGCATAAGTCATTTTTGCAAAAGTAGATAGTGTTAATCAAACTGTGTGCTCAAACAGTTTATAAAATTTTAGCTCTGTCAGTAAGGTGGGCAAAAAATATGTGTTCTGGGGAAAAGGGTTATGGAAGTTCCTAGGATGCTAGTCCCATTAAGCCCATTTAAAAGTGTTTTTAAAAATTATTTCTGCTCAGTATTTGTATGTTAGATTGTCATATTTATACTAATTATTGAAATGATCTCATGGCCAGTGAACTTAACATGTCCCAGGCTAAATAGGGTGGGCTTATTGTGAAGACAGTCTTCCCAAGAGAAAAAAATACAGAAACTTTATTCCTGTGGAGCAGCCCTCATGGAGTGTATATTTTTCTTGAGCCAAGCTTTCAATACAGCAAGGGTATAAATAAGTTTCTCTGTTCCTGTTGACCTCCAAAAGCCTTCTTTGCAGCTGGGCTTTTCAAGCATAAAGCAGGAGAAAGATTGGTAATCATAGCTTTCTGAAGGCCACGCAAAGAACAAGAGTTACTATAAATATTTAATCTCCATTTCTCCTTCATGATACTGCTTTTATAGAGTCCCTCTGTAGGAGACTAGGTATCAGTTACCTCCCTGAAAAAGTGGACTGAGAATTCCTGTTACAGTTTTTTAAACAGTGGTAGAAGTACTGCCCTCCCAAAACAAACATCTGCTGGTGATGCTGTGTTCAGAGAATAGGGATTTGTGAGGCTGTGAACCAAACTCTTCATAGCATCCCTAAAGATTTGAGACACAGTCTTATCATAGTTACATATAATAAAGAATTGTGCCTCCTTAAGTAACTGACACCTGAGGTGATGGTCAGACATGGCAACATCAAATACTTCATAATGTGACCAGATGCATGATATTATCCACTTGGTCTCCAAAGACCCTAAATAGTCAATTTGATTTTTTTCTAAACTTCTTAGATATAAGTAGTAGCTAACAGCTCTTTTATCATTCCTGGTATGTTAATTTACCTCTCCTGAAAGGTTTCTAAAATGTTTTAATTTGGTAGCATAATTAAGACTTTCTGGACTACAACATAGTGCTTTGATGTCCTAGGACAAGGATAGCCCATTGTGCCCTAAAGCCTAGAAACCCTGCTGATATATGAAGAGAATTAAGAGCCCTTTCTTCCAGTGTAGTAGAAAGACATTAGATACACACAATGAGTGAGTTAAATCTTGCCTGCTGTCCCTCACAACATCAGACACTCTTCTGATTTATAACAAACAAACCCAAGTTGATGCCCCGTCTCACTGTCTGGAGGAGTGGCTCATGACCATGTGTGCCCATCTCAGGGCAGACTGTCCTGTCACAAGCCAGGAATCCAAATACAGATTCACCTTCAGGCTTTGATGACACAGTGGAGTTACACCCACAGCCTGATAACTGGTGAACATCTTGGTGATGGTTGACAGCCCAGATTATAGTATCTTGTTTTGATAGTGGCTACAATAAACTTTAAATGGTACTTGTGCTTTTGCCTTATCAAGATGTCAAAGTAGGCATTTTGAGGCCCAAGAGTCCTGAAAGGTACATAGTTGAAACATAGGACAGGAATACTGATGATGGTCTTATTCTGATGCAAATACTGTATCTCTACATCCAGTCTTGCTTCATGAATAAGATGAATGCAGTGTTCATGCAACATTAATATTGACCAGTTAAAATAATAAAAAGTCAGGAAATGCAAAATAAGCACTATTGATAGAATCTTAATTTGTACATCTATTTACATTATAAATAGAATTATTTTAAGCTACACTTTTAACTGGAAAGCAGGAATAGAATATATTATGTGCATGCATTGCAGCAGAATTAATGTTGCCTTTGAAACTTTATTTTTTTATTTCCTAAAATTTTTAGGTTTTTTAACCACACGTCCTTAATATTGCATGTGTGTAGTTTTTGAATATCATGTGTTTTTCAACGAAAGAAAATAACTTGATGTGGTTAATAGTTTCATTATTTAAATAGTCCCTTTCATAGGTGAACAACATTGGGGAGGGGTTAGTCTTTACTTCTATTTTTTTGCTTAGCATCAGTTATATAATATATATAAATCTAGATTAATGGGACAGTAGTTCAGTGTTTTATGTTTGGATGGCTTCATCTTTACAACATAGAGCTAGAGACAGTTTGTTTTTGTTTTAATTAAAGCTTTGAATTTTGAAGAATATTTCAATATGCAGCTGAAACCAGCAGCCATTGGTCCTGCCACGTTGGGCAGAGAAAAATGCATTAATGTCACAGAGGGGCTGGAGCATCATGAAGATCTGCTCATATCTAACAATACCCAGAAGTGATTAATTATTTTAATTTTATTTTTTTCCCACCCCAAATGTAGCAACATATGTTTTCCTTACTAAGGATTATATGTCTATTTAAAATTTAAATTATTTTTGCTGTGGGCTGCTTAAATATTGTAGGTTCAAATTTTTGTACAGTGGGGGAAAAGTATGGGGTTTTTTCACTATCCAGTAATAGTGCTTAGATTTTCCTTTTATTATATATACAGGCAAAAACCAAGAATGAGATAAAGAAATATTTAGCCCAGGAGGTGAATATTTTGGCAAGTTATAACCATGTGAAAATAAGGTTATATTAAAAACTGATTTGCAGCTTTAGTTATCACTGTTGGCTATCACAGTAAATTATATATTTGTTCCTAAACAAATAATATCTAAAATATTTGAAGGCCCCGGTATATTTTCCCCAGATATTTTTGATGTAATCACAATTTTTTCCCCAAAAAGTGCAAAAATAAATTTAGATACCTAATCTAATGACATCTGAAGTGGGGGGAACATTGTCCGGGTTGGCCAAAGGAATGCAGCAGTGCTTTATGGCAGAGGGGGAGGGAAGGAGGAGGTCAGAAATTGATGCAAAAAGGTGGGTGGTGGTCAGCTTTGACTCACCCTTGGGAAATGTGAGGCTTTAAAGGTGCAAGCCCTGGGTGTTGGAAGCCATTTCTCCATGCAGCAGGCAAGCCGGTAACCACCCTCCTTCCCATAGAGGTGTGAATATCAGGTTGGGTTAGGACCTGCTGTGGGCATTGCACTACTTACTCCTTTTTAGAGAGGATGGGAAGGAATTTTTCCCTCATCACCATATTGGAATGAGGTTTTTTCACCTTCCCCACAGCAGGTGTGAGAGAAGACCCATTATGTTGAGGAGAAAAGGTGGCAGGCTGTATGTCTCAACTTATTTTGTAAGTGTGTTGTGGATATCCAATGCAGGAACTCCATTGGGAAGGCATCCAGTGACCAGATAAATAACCTGGTAAAGGACTTAAAAGGGGGGTACTAGTTCGGTGCTCCTACGATTTGTACAGCAGGGATCCAATCCCCATTTCTATAGCCCACCTTAATTCTCCTATGAGTGGGGGTGAATGGTAAGGTCCAAGCCATGGGTTGGCTTGGGACTGGGATGGAAAATGAACAGACACTGATGGAAGCCCTGGGTAGTTATTTGAATAAACATGGAGTTGCCTGCACTATACACTTGTGTCTGTCGTGCAGTCCCAGACATCTAATAATAAAGTTCTGGCCTGATTAAATCCATATCAAGTGTCTCCTGTCCTCCTTTCGTTATAGCCGGACAACAGCGTAAGTGCAGTATATGTTTTGTGGTGGAAGTACTGTATCAATTGCTGTTTACTACAGCATTAAAAAGTACAACCTATTTTTAATTGAGCAACAAATAGAAATAAAGATAATTAACATGTATATTTTGTTGTGTAACAGGGAACAAGAGAGACCCTAAGTCATCATTGCAGTACTCTTGGTGATGCTTTGAGGAAGGAAAATGACTTTGCTCTTATAATTGATGGTAAAACACTGAAGTATGCCTTGACATTTGGAGTAAGACAGTATTTCCTGGATTTGGCTTTGTCATGTAAAGCTGTTATTTGTTGCAGGTAAGGTTTGAGGTGTGTTCTTTTTTTCTTTCTGAATATAAAATACTATCCAGGAATAGGCTTATTTCTGACACCAGTCTTACTGAATATATAGCTGGCTGGATAGTTTAACAACATTTGAAAAAAAAGAATATAAAAGATCAAAGTCAATATAGATTTTGTAGAAATAAATTATATATTATAATTTGTTGTTTGCATAATATGCACTCATGCAATGAAAGAGGGTATTGTAATCAATACCACAACACAGAGGAATTAACAAGCAAAACAGGAGTCCGAAATCTGGGTCAAAGACAGCCAGTGTTCACCCAAGATAGATAGGATCAACAAGATTCAGACTGATCTCGACAGGTTTATCTATCCACCTTTAATTCCAGCTCCTGGGCCTTGCATAGAGATCACTTCATAGAAAAAAATGCACATGAGATAGCTTCTAAGACTATTTTCCTATGAGCCTGGACTCATACCCAATAAAAAGTGCAAAGGAAATACACATTTTGTTAAGACCTTTTCTTCACAATCAGAACTTATTCTCATGATCATGGACGTCAGTCTATTCAGATTAGTAGCCCATGATAATAAGGAAACTTGTTCAAGATCAGAGAAGCATCAAAGCATCAACAGCTTTCTCTCTTTGCTTTCTCCAAGGGTCGTACTGCCAGTGCTTCTTGGGCTTTCTCCTGGCTTTCCAGGTTACTTCCTGATTCTTATACACAGATGCAATCCAGCCAGTCTCTGTGTGTGCTGTCGGTGCCATGGAAACCACATGGCCCATATGGTTCAGTTTCTCCTCCAGCCTGAACTTGCTGGTCCGTGACTTGGGTGATAGCTGAAATAATGGAATCAGTCAATAAAGTAGTATTTAATTGGTCCCTTCTTTAGGCTAAATGAAAGGTGTCTAGTGCTCCTGTCACCTCCACTAAGGCCTGTAGTTGCCCATAGATCAAAGGCATATTTGCTGGCAGCTACCAACACCCTATATAACAAAGTGTCACCAGTTTCAGTGTTTGAGTTTAGTGAATGCATTTAAGTCATCTAAGATCAGTTGATCTTCCCGCTTTCTGATTAAGTATTTAATGTCATGAGTTGAAAAAGGATAAGAGCTATTACTGTAAATAATCCTGAGGAATAAAATGGAAGTTTGTATATTTTCATCCTTGAATCTTTTTTAATCAGAAAAGGGTATTTCCTTAATATTTTCCTAATGGTCTTAAATCCAGGAATACAAAGATTGGAAGTAATATGAGCATATGTGTTTGAGTAGCATCTGCAGCTTTATTAGGAATATTACCCCCAAGAGCAGGAATTCCAGGAGTTGAGGGGTAAAGAAGGTATAAAATACTCATCCTGTGATTCATGTGGGCATTTTGTTAGGAATGTTAGACATTATATGAACCATCAGAGTAACAGAACAGATCATTTGGTGGTATTCACCAAATAATAAGAATTTAGATTACTGGGACAGGAGGACTAGAGGTATCAGTTGGGATCAAGAACAAAATGTAAAATACGTCTAAAATCCCTGAAAATAAAGAGTGAGCAATGTACTGGGGATTATTATTTTATTTTAATTATTTTTAAGGTATTTTTAATTACATTCTGATTTATATTAAGAAGTTTGGTTCTTTTATGTAGAGAATTTTATCCAGTTTCTTCATATTTTTCTGAGAGGGCTTGAAAGAGGAAAAAAGGAATAATACAAGAAAGAAGCATCTATGCTGAGGCAGCAAGGAAAATTTTTCCTCTGTGAAAGAAGACTATGAATCATCTGTCATGCTCCTGTAAAAAGGAGCCTGTTTTAACCTTGTATATCAATCTTTTCCATGGCAGGACAAGCAGACTCTCTAGACTTGGCTGTGAGGCGTGCTTACAGTTGAGCAGAGGGAACATTTTATTAATACCAGCAGTTTGTGTTGGCAAAGAACTTGGCTAATGCATGCAATCATAAAAACTTTATTTCACTTTTAGTAGCTGGTTCCTTTTTTTAAAACCATCATTAACACCACCTTCTACTCTTGTAAATTAACTAATATAAATAACATTGTGCCTCCACTGCCCTGGTTCACCAATTTTACCTGATTTGCTAAATTTCTGTTGAAAGAGAGGGGATCTGTCTGTCCCAGAATCTCATTAATAGCCATAAAGATATCATTTCCTGTATAAATAAGAATAATTCTTGTTTGAGGGCCTCTCAACATTCCCATCCTCATGGGAATGGAGCCCCTGGGCCTGGAGCTTCCAGAAACTTCAGTAAACTGTGTCCTTTAGGGTTGCAGGAGCCCCATCATGGTACTGAACGTTTGGTGCCTGGTATTATATCAGGAGATGCAGTTATTTAAACTTAGCATTTCACTTCAGTACTGGATTTCTGAAATTGTGCTAGTCTTTATTCACTTGAGAATTCACCCCATGTTCCACCTGGGCCATACTTCTCACCAACCTCCAATGAGTAGGAATACACAGAGGCACTCTAAGGCCTAGGCTACACTGGGGATGGGGGTTTGAACTAAGATACGCAACTTCAGCTACACTATTCATGTAGCTGGAGTCGAAGTATATTAGCTCAACTTACCTGGCCCTCCTCATGGCGGAAAGTCGACCACAGCAGCTCCCCTATTATCTCCACTTACTCCTCTTGCGGAGTTGGAGTTCCAGAGTCAATGGGGAGTGCATTTGGGGATTAATTTATCGCATCTAGACAAGACACGATAAATCGATCCCCGATACATTGAACACTGCCCAGCGATCCAACAGGTAGTATAGTCGTACCCTAAGAAAGAAAACGTTCACATGTGTATTCTACTCTGTGTGCATATGCTCACTCACAGCCAGAGAGTTTTCTGAAGGACTACTTTTTGCAGCAGTCCGTGCACCCTGTATTTTCGTGTGGCCCCTCTTGAAACTATATGAGGGTGATGCTGTTCCACCCCCCCCCCCCCCTTGGTTTCTTCTCACTGCCCATGGCCTGAGTCAGAGCTCCCCATGTGATTTACCTCAAAGTTTTCATCTGTGTAGATAGTTTAATTTTCTCCTTATCTGTGAACAGTTAGCACCTGTTAGTTAAGTTTTTATTTATATTTTAAAGTGTATTTTAATACTATAGTTAGTTTTCAGTGCTAAACATCATTGGTATGCAGCACTCAAGAGGCTTTAAGCACTGCCTGTTGTACAAAGTGTCTTTTCCAAATAGTGACCTGCATCCAAGCTGCCCTTTGTACCTCAGTGAAATGTACATTTAAGGAGAGGTCCAATATCTGCCACTTGTTCAGAAAAAGAATGCAGATTTTGGGAGACCTACACCTCAAACACCACCTCATGAAGCAGGCGAGATGATACTTGCTTGACTCTTGGTCTGTCTACGTCACCCTGCTTTCTGTGCACAGACTGCAAATGTAGCTGCAGTTGTCTCAGAGAGGCCCCTGGACTTGGCCTCTTGTCCTTGGAGAAAGAGAAGTCAGTTTTCTCCAGGGCCTCCCTAGAAAATCACACATAAGGCAGACCAAGGTGACTTAAATTCAAAGAAAACTTTTTTGAAAAAGGACTCTGGACACCATCAGAGTTCAGTAGGTACTCCGGATAGACCTGGACCATCAGCCCATGTCTCCCCAGTACTGCAGTGGGAAGATGTCAGTACAGTACCCTTGACTCTGGTACAGTCTGCAGGATGACCAATGAACACTGTTGCAGCAGCATCATTTCTGTTACTGACAACTCCACGAGCTTATGAGTCAGGAAATAATTTGCTCTGCCTCTTTGTCCCAGACTCTTCTGTGGTTCATGAGTCCATTGTTTATTGGCACCTCCTTCAGTATAGGAGTCTTCAGTCTCCTCGGCTCTGATGCAGAGATTGTTAGTGGTACGGACGACAGTATGAGCTAAGTATATGGGCTCAGTTCTTTCTCCTGTACCATCTTTGGTACTGGTATATAGTGTTGGCACCAGTACAGTTTTCAGATGCCACTCAGTCTTGGGCACTACATTGGCACTGAATGTTGGTATTGGGACAACAATTGGCTTGAGTAGCAACTCCAGTTTCTACTACCATACCACAAGTTCTTTCCCAGAATCATCTTGGGATGTTGTGCCATCAATGTCTCGTGAAACCTGTATGGTAACAACTACCATACATGCCTTGGTACTAATGTTAACGTCTTTACAATGGGAGAAAGATCTATAAGGTTGCCTCGTAGCCTGAATAGCTGTTGCACGACTCGCAGTCTGGTTCATTCTCCTAGTTGTTTGCTGTCCCTCCCTTGACACAGATGACCTAGAATATTTTCCAGATTACCTCCAGTAGGGGAGAATTGGTCAATAGAGTGGGACTGATTGTATAGCAGGGACAGATCACTGTGGCCCATTTATTACTGATTCTCCGTGCCTTACGCTTTCCTTTAATAGACAGTGTGTATCTGGTATGTCTCCTATTCCCCAAGGTCATGATCATCACCAATCTAGGGGAAGGTCATCTGAGTGCATAGTAACAAACCGTCCAGAGCCACCTGTGTTGTAAGTGCAAAAACATACTGTTCCCCCAGAGCAGCCCATGCTGCAGGAGGAGCCATTGCCTTAGGAACTAGTTTTATAGCAAGATGATTCATCTGAACCTGTGTTCCTCCTGCACCCATGACTTAATGTTCCCAGAACCCTGGATTTTAAGTCTCATCAGGAGCTTCTACGGAGAATGGCTGTGTCTTTGGGTATACAAGCTAAACTTATACCACAAAACACAAGCTTTTAGACAATTTCCAGGCTTTTGCCTCTCCCTATTAGTGTAGTTCTTATAGAACTGGCAAAGACCTTATGGCATATGCCAGACTTTCTAGCCTCTACAGCTAAGTATATGGATAAATGCTATTTTGTCCCTATGCAAGCCTTTGAGGGTTTTAATTCCCATCCTCCCCCAAGCTGCTCAGTATTGACAGCCACAAAGTAGAGATTGCAAGAGTAGAGATTGCAGTTTAAATAAAGAAAAAGAGACCAAGAGGCTTGGATTATTTAGGAGAAAATAATTATTCCACATTCTCTCTCCAAATGCATGTAGCAAATCAGCAGGCACTGATAGTTAAACAGGACTTTGAAAACTGGGATGTGATATCCAAATTAACTGAAAAATTACTAGGGTGGAGGCAAGAGAGGAATTTAAGGCTTTTCTGGGGTGGCTAAAACACAGTCCAATCTGCTGAATTCATGGATTCATAGATCTAAGGCTAGAAGGGATGATGTACCTAGCACTTGATGGCCTCTGCAGTAACAATGAGGCGATCTTCCTAGGGACAGAACTCAGGCATAGCTACAGACATTCAACAAACTATTAAAGACTTTCCTTCTGATGGTTGTTACTTGTTTTTGGATAAAAGTGATGAGACCGTACATTTTTTTGAAGACTCTAACAATGCTCATTAGCATCTATATTCGAGCACCCAGAAGGTGCCAATACATATTTCAACAACTTCAATTATAGTATAATATTATAAGCAGCCTTTATACCCATCAAGGCAACCATATTCTCAAAAAAGAAATACAAAATCACAGTCAGCCATGGAAAGCAGCCTATTTGAGTTCTCTTTCAATTACAGCAGTATAGTCATTGGTGATCTTCCTACCATCTTGTCCCTCTGACTATTTTGTGGGGTGGATTATCCCATTTCCTCACTGCCTGTGAATCTATAATAATGGACAAATGGGTCCTAATCACTCTGAGACTGGATTATTCTAGAAGCGAGACCACTCCAAAATAACCTTAGCATTGTCAAGAATTAGTCTTTAAGGTGCCACAGGACTTTGTTACCTTAGCATTGTGTTCGCTGCTTTCATGTGCCCTCCATTTGAGCCAATGAACATTGGCTCCTTGCCTCACCTGTCAGAAGACAACATTCCTCAGAGCGAGTATGTCGGCCAGAAGAGTGAGTAAACTTCATGCACTCCTGGGAGGTCCCCATTATAAAGCTCAGCAGAAAACAGTAGGACTCCTAGTTCAGTACAAAAATTTGTTCTGCAGGAGGAGGCCAACAACTGCAACAGCAGTGCAATAAAGAGTGAAACAGTATAGTTGGAGTGTTAAAATTTTCATTCCTTGACTTTTTTGTAAAATGAATATTCCAACATCTATTAATTCAACAATGTTGCCCACTTTGAGTATTTGTCTATTCCTGTTTTTCAATTTTAATGTGTGATTTTATTATATTATTTGTAAAATAAACACATAATATATAAAAATATAAAACATATCTAAAGCAAATATGAAATATACAATGGATCTAAGTTAATACTGCTGTTTAGACTTTCCCTTTTACTTTTTCTGACTTTTTAATATTTTAACTATACAGCTTTAATGTTATATTAATGCAGATTTCTGCATATCATAACAGGTATTTTAGTGGTGTTTAGCATATATATGGGAAATCCAATCCTACTCTGACCTTGCTGAAAAATCCTGTGAATGTGTCTTTGAGGGAGGTAAAAAGAGAATTTCAATGACAGATACTGTATTTAACCTCTTCTATTGCTCTTTAGCAGAACAAAAAATATTTTAACATAATGTGCATTCAGAATTTCCATGTCAGGGTTTGTTTGTTTTTTTTCAAAGGGTGTCGCCTCTTCAGAAATCTGAAGTAGTAGAAATGGTAAAAAAACAGGTTAAAGTAGTAACACTGGCAATTGGTGATGGAGCAAATGATGTTAGTATGATACAGACAGCACATGTTGGCGTTGGTATTAGTGGAAATGAAGGGCTACAGGCAGCTAATTCTTCGGATTACTCCATAGCACAGGTAAATCCTTATTCTGTCAAACATATTAAAAAAAGAATATTTTATATCATGTAACAGTGATCGATGTACGTGTTTTTAAACATATTTTTCATTGTTTGCAGTTCAGATATCTGACAAACTTGTTGTTGGTTCACGGTGCTTGGAATTACAGCAGGATAGCTAAATGCATCTTGTACTGTTTCTACAAGAATATTGTCCTTTATATTATTGAGGTAATGGTGCAATATATCAAATATTAACCTTTCAAACTCTTTATTTTTAAAGTATTTCTTAAGTGTTCAAAGATATTGCATAATTTTCTAAGGGAGTTTTAAAACAATTTCAAAATTATTACTCAAAGTACACATTTCTTTTCATCTGTTTTAAACTGGATTTCATTTGATTTTGTTATAAAAATATATTCTCTGTGAAAATCTTTTTCATTTACTTTTGGGTATTACTATTGCATTGTTCCTATTAAAATTATCTCTATATAAGAAATTATTATTTCCCTATCTGCTCCAAATCAGGCATAGTGAGGATTTTGAGGTCTAGTGTTCTGTACCCCAAGAAACTACCTATCTACCAGGCTGTTGACTTTTCTGTGGTCTGTCTCTCTCTCTAGGGGTATGTTTACAGTTCGAACTAGAGGTGTAATTTCCATCTTGAAATATACACACACTTGCTATGATCAATCTAGTGTGCTAAAAATAGAGTGTAGTTGTGGTAGCAGAGACATTAGCCATGTCAAGTATATACCCATCCAAGATACTACATATGTACTTGGGGTGGCTAGCACTTCACACCACCTATACTCATATGCACCATTTCTATTTTTAGCATGCTAGCTCACTCAGATCTAGCATGGGTATGTCTCCTTGAGCTGGAAATTATACTCCCAGTTTGAAATGTAGACATATCTTATTTCTCTCTCTCTCTCTTTTGATTTTTCATGAAAAATTCCAAAAGCTCTCAGTTTCATCCCAAGAGAAAGGGAGAATTTCAAAAATCTCAACAAATTTTGCAGGATTGGAAAAATGTTTCCCACTGAGCTATAAGGACAATATATACATAATATTGTTAAGAATATTTGCACTTTCATGTGCAACTTTAAATTTGGCATTTCATCACTTTATAGTGCTTAGTTTTGCAATCCAAGCATTCTTTTAATATAATTCTTGTATGGATTATTGTAGAGGGAATTTTTTTATTAGAATTTCTTTCCCTCTCCTCCTTTTTCCACAATCTTCCTTTGTTTTTTATTGTCGCTTGTTCTGCACCTTTTATCACATTTTTCTCTTCAATGAAATAGAAACCTGGTGATGATTATATTTGATTCAAACTTCTGAATTCCCAATGTTTGTGTGGGTTCAAAGTTAGGAAAAACAATTTTGTACATTCCAAAGCACGGCCAGTTTTTTTGGTTGTTTTTTTTATATACATAAGATACAAATTAATTCTATTTTAATAAAGTGTTCAGTGGGATTACATTGTTAAATAAAAATCCTTATTTAGTAAGAACTACAGATGGTTATCCCCTGAAAAAATCAGAGGTAACAGAGTCCTGTGGCACCTTAAAGACTAACTAAAGTATTGAAGCATAATTATACAAAACACAGCAAAATCTTATTTATGATTTAACTTAACCAAAACTACACAAATTAGCAAGTAACAAAACACAATGCAACAATTCTTTAAGGCTAACTTACAGGGTACAATGCAAGCAATTTCCTAAACCTAACTTAACTACAGCTATGCAAAATGAAATTACAACTTATCTAGACTAAAAGACAAAATCTAACCTAATGGGTGCACCTTATACTAGGGGTAGTTTCAGAGGGCAGAGTGGTGTGTGCCCAGGATACAGCTCCAAGGGGGGTGGGGGATTTAACTAGTGGTGGCTGCAAGCTGGCAGCCCAGGATACAGTCCAGGAAGGCACAGGCTTATTTCTAGCAGCAAAGGCGCTGCAAAGCAAGAAACAGATTACAGATACAGACCAAGGAGTTTGAGAGGTTTTAAGACACAGACCAAGGTTTAGTTTGAGTCTGTGTGCTGGGGAAACAGAGCCAGCAGCTAAAGTAATAAAAGTATAGAAAGTTTCAGAGAGGGATTCTTACCAGTCCCCAAGGCAGCAGCAAAGGCAGAAGCAGCAACAACATCAGAAGACGCAAGGAGGGCTCGGTACGGTCTTGATAATCAGGAGGTCTCTCAGGCAGCAATTCGTTCTTCGTGGGGGGGGGGGGTTTAAAAATGGGGGTACGCTCAAAAATAAAACGAGAGCGGAGAAAGGACCCCCCAGAACCCCTGGCTGATCAGACCAGGTAGCAATGCAGGAACCTTTCTGATGTTTGTTTCAAAAATGCCTGTTCTTAAAGGCAAACTCAGGCAGTTTCCCTGCCAGTAATCCTGATAGGCTCCTTCTGTCATAGGGGAGGAGATACAGGGAAAAACTGCAGGTGAGCATAGAGACATGCCTGGGCAGAGTCCTGGACCATAGGCGTGAGTTCCCACCTCAGGACTCAAAAGCACATGAGGCCTATGACTCATGCCCAGGATCTCAAAAACACATTAGGTCTTGCAGCTCTGGACATTGCCTACCCTACACCGAGCCCAGGTTTAACAAGGTGATAACAGGACCAACCCTTTGAACAGGGCAGTCGTCCCACTTAGCACGCAGCACAAGTGGCCATCCCTTTGTGAAGGGCAATGGCTCTTGGTAAACAACTTAAGGGGCCATGCCTTTGAGAAGGGCAGTGGCCCTGGTAAACAATCTTAACAGCCAGGGAGGGGCGGCCACAGGAGGAGAACAAAAACAAAATGGAGTAAGGGGACAGCTGTAAGAAACAAAATGGAATGGGGGAAAGCTGTAACAGACAACCCCTTCTCTATCTACGCTACATTGATGACATCTTCCCATGGGAAAGAAACTCTGGAAGAATTCCACCATGATTTCAACAGCTTCCACCCCACCATCCACCTCAGCCTGGACCAGTCTACATGGGAAGTCCACTTCCTAGACATCACAGTGCAAATTAATGACAGCCACATCAACACCACCCTATACCGAAAACCTACCAACAGCTATGCCTGCCTTCATGCCAACAGCTTCCATCCCAGACATACCACACGATCCATTGTCTACAGCCAAGCACTGAGGTACAATCGTATTTGCTCCAATCCCTCAGACAGAGACCAACACCTACAAGATCTTCACCAAGCTTTCTCAAAACTACAATACCCGCACAAGGAAATAAGGACACAGATCAACAGAGCCAGACCTGTACCCAGAAGCCTGCTGCTGCAAGACAAGCCCAAGAAAGAAAACAACAGTACACCACTGGCCATCACCTACAGACCTCAGTTCAAACCTCTCCAATGCATCATCAGTGATCTACAACCCATCCTGGACAATAATCCCTCACTTTCACAGGCCTTGGGAGGAAGGCCAGTCCTGGCCCACAGACAACACGTCAACCTTAAGCAGATTCTCACCAGCAACAGCACCATAATAACTCTAACTCGGGAACCAATCCATGCAACAAACCTCGATGCCAACTCTGTCCACATATCTACACCAACAACACCATCACAGGACCTAACCAGAACAGCCACACCATCACTGGTTCATTCACCTGCACATCTACCAATGTAATATGCCATTATAGGCCACCAGTGTCCCTCTGCTATGTACATTGGCCAAACTGGACAGTCCCTATGAAAAAGTATAAATGGACACAAATCAGATATCAGGAATGGCAATATGCAAAAACCTGTAGGAGAACACTTCAACCTCTCTGCACACACAATTACAGACTTAAAAGTTACCATATTGCAGCAAAAAATCTTCAAGACCAGACTGCAAGGAGAAACTGCAGAGCTGCAATTCATTTGCAAATTTGACACAATCAATCTGGGATTGAACAAAGATTTTGAATGGCTTGCTAATTACAAAAACAGCTTCTCCTCTCTCCAAGTTCACACCTCCAATTCAGCTGTTAGAGGAATACCTCACCCTCCCTGATTTGAGAGAACAAGCTGGTTCAGCCTGATTGGACTAACCTTGTTATCTCCTACCTGGTTCTTGCCTATTTATCTATACCTGCCCCTGGACACTTCCATTGCTTGCATCCGACGAAGTGGGTATTAGCCCATGAAAGCTTGTGCTTCAATACTTTAGTTAGTCTTTAAGGTGTGACCAGACTCTTTGTTACCTCTGCTATTCCAGACTAACATGGCTACCTCTCTGATTCCTGCAAAAATCAGACCACTTAAATTAGATGCCTAACATTTGACCCTCTGAAAATTTGCCTTAATTTCTGCTTTTTTAAAAAAAAGCAAAAACTTTATCTTTGCTAGAGCTTGAATAGTGCAGCTGTTGGGGAGCTTTGATAAAAGGTCAGAAAAAAAATTTAATGAAAAAATGAAATAGCCTTATTTACAGTTTTCCATACATAAAATATGTAAAAAATGTTACAGTTGCAAAGTGAAGCACTCAAGGTTCTTTAAGATTTGTGGTTGCTCATCAGCAAAATCAGAACATATATTTAGGTGCCTAACTTTTAAGCATAAAAATTTGAAAATTTTAACCGAATTGGTACATTAGTTCTATGTATAGAGCCCTGCAAATTGCTGATATCCGCCTTATAACAGCGGATGCAGATATCTGCAGACCATCTTCATAGATGGATGCAGATCCAAATTTTATATGTAGAGCCCTGCAAATCTGCGGATATCCATTGGATATCAATGGACCATGTTTGTGATCGCAGATCAGATGTGGATACAAATTTTGTGTCTGCTCAGGGCTCTATCTGTGTACCATATTTTTACTCCAGAGAAAATCAGTTGTTGATTTGTACTACAAATGTGCAGTTCTCAAGTCTTAATTTGAAAATTCATTGTTAATACCTGTTAATGTTAAACAAAAATATATATTTTGTTTAATATTTAAAACTAACTGAAATATACGATATATTTACTTTTAGTTATAATAACATGTAATTTTTAAAAATGCATAATGAAACTGTACATGAGACAAGATGATCTTTAGATTAATTCCTGTATACCCAACTTTTGCCAGGTAAAACATGTTTTGCAGATGTTAATGGCTATTGTCAATAGTGTGAATTAATAGACAGAGAAGTACATCACTGAATGTGTCTAGCAAGGACAACTGTCAGGCTTGAACCTCTCTTTTCAGTTTTTTGTACTGATCAGGTGTGAGAGCAGAGAGTTCAATGACTACTTACTTGTAAACTACTGTTTAATATGGAGAAATGCTTCATCAGGAAAATATGAAGTTTTTGCTGCCATGCCGCTTGGAACTTAAAAAATACTATGAAAGGCAGGTCTGAAAGATGCTTTAAAATAAGTTTTTATTGGGTTTTACAGATAACCTAGTAAAATCTGCTTTTGTATTTGTTACTATTCAGTAATACAGGTTGTTATAGAATAGTGATTTTAACTTAATCTAAACAGGAAGTTTCATAATAGGCATTTGTGCAGTGATATAAAATAATGTCTCACTATGGCCTTGGTTTAGCAAACTACTTAAGTATGTGCTGAACATGAATAGCATTACTTATGTCCTTAAGTTTAGCATATGCTTAAGTGCCTTCTTGAATCCAAACATAAAGGAACACCCCCATCCATCAGTTAGGGTTTATTAGCACTTTAACCCCTATTTATAGGAATCCATAAGAACATAGGAATGGCTGTACTGGGTCAGACCAAACATCCATCCAGCCCAGTATCCTGTCTACTGACAGTGTCCAGTGCCAGGTGATATGGAGTGAGTGAACCTAACAGGTAATGATCAAGTGATCTCTCTCCTGCCATCCATCACTACCCTCTCTGACAGACAGAGGCTAGGGACCCCATTCCCTACCCATCCTGTCTAATAGCCATTAATGGACTTAACCTCCATGAATTTATCCAATTCTCTTTTAAACCCTGTTATAGTCCTAACCTTCACAACCTCTCAGGAAAGGAGTTCCACAGGTTGACTGTGTGCTGTGTGACAAAGAACTTCCTTTTATTTGTTTTAAACTTGCTTCCCATTAATTTCATTTGGAGGCCCCTAGTTCTTATATTATAGCTAATCCACCCTGAACACGCCCGATCCCATCTGATCTAAGCAGGGTCGGGCCTGGCTAGTACTTGGATGGGAGACCTCCTAGGAATACCAGGTGCTGTAGGCTTAACATGGACGTGGGGCTAGCAACTTCACTCCATAGGGAACCAACTTGCTACTGAAACGCCAACAACAGAGATGGAGTGCTCTGTGGTTGGTGGCCCATACCCCGCCTGGGGGGTGACGGGCAGAGAGAGAGAGAGAGTTCTTATATTATGGGAACAAGTAAATAACTTTTCCTTATTCACTTTCTCCACCACTTATGATTTTATATATATCTATCATATCCTCTCTTAGTCTCTTCCTTTCCAAGCTGAAAAGTCTTAGCCTCTTTAATCTCTCCTCATATGGGACCTGTTCCAAACCCCTAATCATTTTAGTTACCCTTCTCTTAACCTTTTCAAATGCCAGGATATCTTTTTTTGAGATGAGGGGACCACATATGTACGCAGTATTCAAGATATGGGTGCACCATGGATTTATATAAGGGCAATAAGATATTCTCCATCTTATTCTCTATCCCTTTTTTAATGATTCCTAACATCCTGTTTATTTTTTTGACTGCTGCTTCACACTGCATGAATATCTTTAGAGAATTATCCACAACGACTCCAAGATCTTTTTCCTGATTATTTGTAGCTAAATTAGCCCCCATCATATTATATATGTAGTAGAGGTTATTTTTTCCAATGTGCATTACTTTACATTTATCCACATTAAATTTCATCTGCCATTTTGTTGCCCAATCACTTAGTTTTGTGAGATCTTTTTGAAGTTCTTCACAGTCTGCTTTGGTCTTAACTATCTTGAGCAGTTTAGTATTGTCTGCAAACTTTGCCATCTCACTGTTTTCACCTTTCTCCAAGTCATTTATGAATAAATTGAGTAGGATTGGCCCTAGGACTGACCCTTGGGGAACACCACTAGTTACCCCCTCATCATTTGGAAAATTTACCATTTATTCCTACCTTTGTTCCCTGTCTTTTAACGAGTTCTCAATCCATGAAAAGATCTTTCCTCTTATCCTGTAACAACTTAATTTATGCAAGAGCCTTTGGTGACGGACCTTGTCAGAGGCTTTCTGGAAATCTAAGTACACTGTGTCCACTGGATCCCCCTTGTCCATATGTTTGTTGACCCCTTTAAAGAACTCTAATGGATTAGTAAGACATGATTTCCCTTTACAGAAACTGTGTTAACTTTTGTCCAACAATTTATGTTCTTCTATGTGACAATTTTATTCTTTACTATTGTTTCAACTAGTACTGGTACTGACGTTAGACTTTCCAGTCTTTGATTGCCGGGATCACCTTTAAATTCCTTTTTAAATATTGGCATTACATTAGCGATCTTCCAGTCATTGGGTACAGAAGCTGATTTAAAGGACACTTTACAAACCATAGTTAATAGTTGCACAGTTTTACATTTGAGTTCTTTCAGATCCATATGTGCTCTGTAATAACTTACTCCAGTTTAGGGCCCTGATTCTGCAGGTACTTCAGCATGTGCCTACCCTTAAGCACGCAGGGCCGGCGACAGGAATTTTGGGACCCCGCACCCAGATTGTGCGGGCCCCCTCCCCCCCGGTCTCCCGCGGCCCCCCCGGCCGGTCTCCCGCGGCCCCCCCCCCGGCCATTCTCCCGCCGCCCGCGGGGGCCCCCGGTCTCCCGCCACCCGCGCCCCCCCCCCCGGCCGCCGCCCGCGCCCCCCCCCCCCGCAGCCATTCTCCCGCCGCCCGCGGGGCCCCCCAGTCTCCCGCCGCCCGTGCCCCCCCCCCGCGGTCTCCCGCCGCCCGCAGGGCCCCCGCCATCTCCCGCCGCCCGCGGGCCCCAACCCCCGCATACGCTTTGGCCGCGTGGCCGGCCGGGAGAAGCAAAGGGAGGCGGGGGGAGGCTGCTGGGTGCCGGGGGAGGGGGGCTGGTGAGCACTGCAGCGGCTGCCCGAGCCACGCCTTGCTCACAGGCCCGGCGACAAGCGGGTACATCTGCGTACCGGGCCAACCCCGGACTTCAGGGCCCCCCCCCTGAAGTCCGGGGCCCGGTACAGCTGTACCCGTAGTACCCCCCTGTCTCCGGCCCTGTAAGCACGTGAATACCCCCATTAACATTAGTGGCTCTACTAATATGATTAAAGTAAGGCATATATTTATGTAGTTTGCTGAGTAAGGGTTAAGGCTTTGAATCTTTATTCAGTCCACTAACATGGATTCCTAGACCAGTGCAGAGACCCAGATGTCTCATAAACATTGTGGATCCATATTAGCAGTTCTTAATGCAGATTGGGACCTATCAGCTGATTGAGAATTCAGCTCAGATTTTTTCTAAGCTATACCACAATTTTATGTTTCTAGATTTTAAAACATGGGGCTAAATCCAGTTCCCATTTAAGTCAATGGAAACACTCCCTTTGACTTTACTGGGGCCAGGATTTTGCCCCAATTTTATAAGACATTTCATGTTGGCTAATAATGTTCAGCACCTGTTTTGTGTTTATTAATGGCTTTAAAATAATGACTTTATAAAAGCTATATATGGAAATGTTTTCTTTTAAACTGAGACAAAAGAAATTCAAACCAAAAAATGGGTTAACAATTCTAAGGTTCTGGCTCAAATTGAAGAAAGATAGGAAATTAAATTTTGTTTGGAAGACCAATCTTAATTTCCCAGTTACATCTATGGGTTGCAGTTGTTACGATTTTCTATAAGATCTTCAATTATATTACATAAATTATAAGTTGCAGTAGGTAGTCACAATGCTATGTCCTAGAACCCAACCTGTTCTTTTTCTGCACTGCAACTATTCAGACACCTTCTAACTATGATCTTTCACAGACCATCAATAATTTGCAAATATACCTCTCCACTCCTGACTTGTCTTCCATCCAGTCCACTGTCTTAGCCCATCTCTCTGACATTTTCTCCTTCATGTTTGTCCATCACCTTATACTGAACATCATTATAACTGAACTCATTATTTTCATCCCAAATCCCTCTCCACTTCCCCCTTGTTTTAATCAGTTAAACATACAATCCTTCCTTTCACTCAGGCCCATAACCTGGAGTTTACCTTTGACTTGTGATTCTCTTGCCTCACACATCCAGACAATCTCTAAATCTTCTTTCCGGACAATATTTCTTAGACACCTATATCCTGAAGAACAATCTCTCTTCCATTGCTCACATTAATCAGTCTAAAACATGCCTTCCAATGAAAATGAGTTCTCCATCCCCAGAATAGCTCTCCATGGGTCTTTATGCCCTCTATCCCTTATAAAGCTGCAGTAAGTCCTGTAGAATTTATGCATATATGTAAGTATAGGAATGTGGCTCTACAGAGTTTCAATGCTGTTAGTGGGGATCACAAGCAGAGTGTGTGCCCTTTTTTCCATTCTGACATGAAGGCAATTTTAGTACTGATGGTTCTATCCTATCCCTGGATAGCAGCTCTTTTTTTTTAGCTGTTGGGGAATTCACTCTAATTCAGTCCAAATGAGTCTCCTCCGCTGTCTTAACAGATGGAAAGGATCTCCATATATCATGGAATTTGTAATTTCTCTCCCCACCCTGGAGGGAAAGGCAGGATTAGGTAGCTACCTCAAAAGGCTCCTTTCCCAGTCTATGTTCATGGATGAAAACAGCGCTTTGGAACCTTGTGGTGCCACAGAACTTCTGATGTATATTACTCCTGGGGAAATTCTGTGTCACTCCTCATCCACAGAATTCATGTCCCCTGCAGATTTCTTTGCTTACCCGCAGAAAAATGACTTCTGACAGGGAAGCAAAGGGAATCTGCAAGAGCGGTCTTGTGCACACTCCCTGGCAGTGCAGACAGGTTGGTTTGAGAACCCAAGCATCCAGCAGAGACATAACTCACCACCCTGGGGGGAAGGCTGGGTAGTCATGTGTGTGTGAGAGAGAGACACTCTGTCCATCTCGCTCGCTATTGCAGCACGCTCAGCATAGAAGGGCATGGTTTTTGGGTATTTCTGAAGAGGTAGGCATAGGGCAGGCTCTGTTCCCTCTGGCAGAGGAGAATGTAGCAGCCTGCCTGTTTAGTGAATTGTTCCCATTATTCTTAGTGAATTCCTCCAACAATATAAAATCTGGTGTAAAAATTTTAAGGCTCCTTTACGTTGCCAGAGTAGTGGAAAGGAGCATTATTGTTGTAAGAGATCTTCCTTCCCCCACTCTAAACTCTAGGGTAAGGATGTGGGGGTCTCTTATATGCAAGACCAATTAACTTCAAGCTACTTTCCCAGCCTAAGTTAAATCTTTTCCCCCAAAACCCAAACTTCTCCAGTTGGGGCTTGGAATCCGCTGCCACCATTAACGTGATTTCCCCAAAACCATGGAGTGGGGCACATTAAAACCCCCTATAGTAACACCCCCTCCCCCTTGCTACCTGGGAGAGATGGAGAACACAGACTCTCACTCGCCGTGAGCTAAGCGGATCCCAAAGCTAGGATCCCTTCACTAGAATTAACAGACAATTCTTATAACAAAAAAGGTTTAATAAAGAAAAGAGACAAGCATACAACTTACACAGACTTCACAGATACTCAGTTCTCGCCTTAACCCCTCCTTAACCCCTCCCTTAGGATTTCTCTCCCTGATGAGGTTAAGGACACCATAGATTGATTACAAGCTTATACAATTAACAACTTTACTTACTGCCAGGCTGACTTAGGGCTTGTCCTCACTGGGGGGAGGGGGGATCAACGGCAGATACGCAACTTCAGCTACGTGAATCACGTAGCTGAAGTTTGCGTATCTGCCGCCGACTTACCGCTCGTCCCCACGGCGGCGGCAGTCGGTGGCGAGCTGGAATTCCGGAGTCGACGGGGGAGCCCGGGGCGATCGATTTATCGCGTCTTAACAAGACACGATAAATCGATCGCCAGAAGATCGATCCCGCACCGCGCGAGTGAAGACCAGCCCTTAGAAACTGATTCAAGGATGAGTAGGAAGGTGATTCAATTCCCCCAGAGCCTGGAGAGAAGAGATGCAGACAGGATGAGAGCCCGGGAAAAAAGTGAAACTAAACTCCCCTTTGTCTATAGGAATTTGCATCCCCAATACGTCATAGCCTCTTCTGCTTCAGGTTAAACCCTTACTGGTAAAACAGTAATTCTAAGGCACTTCATACTTATGACAATTGTAAAGGACAGTATAGCCTTATAAATGGTGCTTTAGTCATTAGAATTGGTCCAAAAAAATTTGACTGAAAAAATTCCTATCAAAATGTGCTCCATGAACTGTTTGCTGCTGATCTTTTTGGAGATGGTCCGTAGCCAAGAGAAATTGTGAGTTTGAGTCCCCAGTCCTCATCTGCTCTTCAGTTGCCTCTGATGTAACACTGAGCACATGGCTGCATATATTTGTTGACTAATCACTAGAAGTAAAGGGTCAACACTAGCTATATTACTATTAGACAAAGGAGGTTCAATGATTTCCTCCAGTGCTCCCCACTCCCATTCTCCATCCATTGTATTGTAGTTTAAATATATTACCAAAATAATTGAAACCATATATGAAACTATATGGATTATATTGCATGATTTTGACCAAAAAATATGCAGAATTTTAAAATATTGTGTGCAAAATTTTAATGTTTTGGTGTAGAATTTATTTTTTTGGTGCAGAGCTCCCCCAGGAGTAATCTGTACTACACATGGAGGTTTGACCATGATCTGACCCAATTTATTATTTTCTTCAAGATTTTTCTTCAAGGACAGTATGATATTTACCTGCCTTGAAAAAATGGTAAATTCTAGGCCTAAACAAGAGGATAGTGTCATTTAGAGAAATCTCGTAATGTTTCTTTTGTAAACCCAAATAAAAATTAGGGTTTTATGGATTTTAAATTACCTTAAAAATGCCAAGGGAGACTTATTTTACAAGGAAACATTTTAATTTACAAGGAAACAATGAAACGCAGTCAAAGGTCAACGCAAGTGGTTCAGGGGAGCCCAGGCCCTTCGCTGGAGCGGGAGCCCCAGCAAACAGTCTAGGGCAGGAGTTGAGCACCCAGGGAGCAATCTAGGGCAGCGGTCGCCAACCGGTGGTCCGCGAGAAAAATTGGGTGGTCCGCGGAGCCGTAGCCGGAGGAGAGGGGCGGGGTCAGTAAGAGGCGGGGGGGAGAAGAGCAGAGGCGGAGCCGGGGCAGGAGGCGAGGCGAGGCAAGGCAAGCCGAGCGGGGGAGGAGAGCGCGGCAGGAGCGGGGGGGCAAGAGGGAAGAACAGAGAACGCGGCAGGAGCGGGGGGGGGGCGAGAGGGAAGAACAGAGAATGCGGCAGGAGCGGGGGGGGAGAGGGAAGAACAGAGAACGCGGCAGGAGCAGGGGGGGGGAGAGGGAAGAACAGAGAACGCGGCAGGAGCGGGGGGCGAGAGGGAAGAACAGAGAACGCGGCAGGAGCGGGGGGCGAGAGGGAAGAACAGAGAACGCGGCAGGAGCGGGGGGGAGAGGAAAGAACAGAACGCGGCAGGAGGGGGGGCGAGAGGGAAGAACAGAGAACACGGCAGGAGAGGGGGGGCGAGAGGGAAGAACAGAGAACGCGGCAGGAGCGGGGGGGGCGAGAGGGAAGAACAGCGAGAACGCGGCAGGAGCGGTCGGGAGAGGGAAGAACAGCGAGAACGCGGCAGGAGCGGGGGGGGCGAGAGGGAAGAACAGAGAACGCGGCTGGAGCGGGGGGGGGGGGGGAGCCCGAGCTGCGCCGTGCTGCTGGAGCCGGGGCGAGCCACGCCGCTGGAGGGAGGGGGGGGTGAGCCGCGCCGCTGGAGCGGGGGGGGCCGAGTCGAGCGGGGGGGGGCCCAGTCGAGCCGGGGGGGGGCCCGCGCCAAGCAACTTTAGTGGTCCGTGAGGACCAAAAGGTTGGCGACCACTGATCTTGGGCACCGGCAGAGGTTGAGTACCCAGCGAGCAGTCTATAGGTCTAAGTGGTGGAGAGACATAGAGTTATTTTGCAACAGCTGCAGAGCAGGTCAGCGTGGGGATGCGGACTCATCCCCCCAGCTGACTAGAAATGTACACTTGGGTTAGGAGAAGCCCACTTTTACATGGACTAGGCAGAGCAGCACCCACTTTTCACATGTGGAAGTGGCAAAATACTAAATTTGGTCAGGATCTGCTGTGGGCACTGTGCTAGCTACTCCTTTCTCGGGGAGCTGGGAAGGAATTTTTTTCTCGCTGCCAGATTGGCCTAGGCAAATTAGGGGGTGTTTTTACCTTCCCCGCAGCAGGTTTGGAAGGGGGGGAGCTTAGTTGAACATGGAACAGGAGTTAAACTATAATGTCACAACTCATTATGTTGATGTAGGGCAGATGTCCAGTGCAGGTATACCCCAGAGGGAAGGGATACAGGGAAGGGATACCTCCTCTTGTGATAAAAGACTAGTTTGTTCACAGGAACTGGTCACCTGGAGGCCAGCCTGGGTACATATTGATAAATGGTAAATTTGTAGCAATTCATTCTTCCATAATGAGGTTAAATAAAACATGAACTGTGGCAAAGTCTAGGCAACACTGCTTCTAAATTCACTTGTCTAGCTTTTTTATTAATCTTACTGCTGATTCGCTATCTATACTGATCCAGAAAGTTGGGTTTGGTTTTGTTTTCTCATTAAATTTAATATAATGTTTTATATTTAAAATAGTAGAAGTGTTAATATTATAAGCTGCCAAACATTTATTAGGTTATTTTTCTGACCTTTTCATAAAATAAGGAGCCTTAAATTGTGACTAGAAATATTATTTAAATGACACTTAATCTTTACTATTAATTTATATTTTAAATTGTATGTAATATCATGAATAAAAACATAAGCCCCAAATTCCATCAACACCTGATTCTTCATGTCCTTACTTATGTTGGCCAATACCTTATTCGGTGAGTACTTCAATACTGAGTAAAGTACCAGCTAAATTAAGAATGGCAGAATTATACCCTAAAGAATCTAACTTCATGTGAATCCATGTGCAGTAACGAATAATACTAATGTGAGAACAGTTTTCTATAGTACAGTACTCCTCTCCAGTACTCTAAAGTACTTTCAGCTAAGTTCAGTTCTTGATTTTTCTGCTATAAAGCCTGTTTGTGCAGTGAGCACCATGCAGGAAAAAGGATCTACCCATGTAATTTGTAGTACAAAATCAGGGCTTAAATACAAAATTACAGGTCAAAATTATTTGAACTAAAATATTTCAATGTGTTATGTTCTCTATTATTATTCATAGTAAAGTTGCATTTTAGCTGTAGATATAAACACAGTTACATGAATCAATCTCATACTATGTGAGGCACATAAGTATTTCTGAAACTGGCTTTCTTTGAGAAACAGGTTCAGATTTAGTCAAAGAAAAAGAATTGCTAACATGTGACTAGTCATTACCCGTTATACTGCTGTGAACAAAATATCTGTTGAGATTTATCAGTAATTTTAAGGGTTGAAAAATGTTAAAATATTCAGACCTATTTAGCGAATGTCCTAAAAACATCTCTTTAATAAAGCAGAGCTAAAATGTGTTTGAAAACTCCTTGTAGAACATCTAAGTCATGTATCTCTCTTCCTTTTCAGATCTGGTTTGCTTTTGTTAATGGCTTTTCTGGACAAATTCTTTTTGAAAGATGGTGTATAGGTCTTTACAATGTGGTAAGGTTTTGGGGTTTTAATGCATTTAATTCCTATTTTGTTTAACAATTTTTATTAATGTCTCCTGATTCTTTATGAAGTTTTTAGTTCTCAATCTCTGATACATTTTTTTTATTTATATGTTAGATATTTACAGCTATGCCACCACTGACTCTTGGAATATTTGAGAGATCCTGCCGAAAGGAAAATATGCTGAAATATCCAGAATTATACAAGACGTCTCAAAATGCCCTGGACTTTAACACAAAGGTAAAAGACAATTGCATTAAAATTAGAACAAACTTAAATATAATGTATGATGGTTATCCATTTTGTTCCTGTGCCATATATTCTTATAAAGTAAAAATTGGAGGGTTGTTTTTTAGTATTCCTGTTAGTCTTCAGTGACTGGAAATCATTGTCTATGAAAAGCACAAATCATATTTATCCAGGTTTTTTTATATACTCGCAAACATTATTTTAAAAAACCATTTGTTTTTGTCTACTGGTAATAAAGCTGTCTCCTTCAGGCAGAAGTGATTTGTCCTTTTGGTCCTCAAATCTTATGTACTTGAACTGTTGTGTGGAAATGGATTACTGACCCATGTGGAGAAGTAGAGCAAAGGACAATAAGAGCTGTCATTAATTTGGAAGGCGGAGGAGCTTTAAACCATTCTTCATTAATTTTGAGCTGTGAAAAAACATACTACTCCTGTTTTAACAAGGAATTTAAATTGTGTGTTTGGAGTTAGGTTCAAAGAGATCTAAGGATAATAATGGTGGAAAATACAGTGTGTCTGTATTGCAGAGACTATTTTTTTTAAAATTGGCAAAATTGAAACTGAAAATTGGACTTGGTTTTACAATAAATACAGTTTCTTGCAGATTTACACAAATGGAGAAAATAATATAAATAAAAGCGAGGCAAACTGAAATACATCTTTGAAACTATAATTTTATGAATATAATGAATTCTTTAATGACCAAGTAAATAATAAGTTTGTATTTTATATGCCATAGAGTAGCACGAATCTGAAAATCTGAAAACTCTTTTAACACATATACATTGATGATAGCACCCTTCAGTTGTTATGCTGATTTGATTATATATATTTAGGAAATCTCAAATAGTTTAAGTATATATTGGGGTACCCATTATTAAAGATAGAGACATCTGATTTCTCAATTTATGATTAGCAATGTCTCCATATATTTGGTAATATATACTGTATGATATAACATAACATGGTCAGATCCTCAGCTGATGTAAATCGGCATAGCTCTGTTTAAGTCAATGGATTCATACCTATTTAAACGAGTTGAGGAATTGACCAGCTATATATAATGTAATAAGTTCTAAGCAGTCTTTATTAGGACAAGTATGTGAGAATTTTCTCCTCTTTCAGTTTTGGTCAGAGGGGGAAAAAAAGAAGTGGTTGGTAGGAAATATTTTTAGGCAATCTACTATATCATTATAACTCTTTTTTAAAAAGAAATAAATTATATTATATGTATATATATAATATGTAAGATATGCATTTTGGTCACATGATCAACTAGTATGGTTGTGTTAACATCTTAATATGATACCAGTGAGACTCGTACTGATAGAATTCTAAAGAATTCATGTATGTATATGGGAATTATATTCATTTATATTATTATTCTCTTTCCACATACTGGTAAAGTCGATGCATATTTTTGGTATTAGTAAATCATTTCCCAGTAGTTCATATTATTTTAGTCATAACTAAATTGGCCAAAACCAAAAGGAATCCTGGTAAAAGTTGTGAAAAATCACATGACAAGCCTTCTGAAATTTCAGTTAATTAATCCAGAAAGACACTTACATTAGGTCTGTTATGTCCATATGTGACGTGTTTCACAGAAAAAAATGATTTTTTAAAAAAAATTGTTTCTTATTTAATCCTTCGGTATTTAGGGTTGTCCAGGACTTAAACATGCAGCTCTCATGGAATTTGCATGGCTATATCCCTTGCAAATCTTTCAGATGTTGTTGAGCAAATGTCTACAAAATACTTAACTATAAGCAGAACACTTGGTGTGGGTTCTGAGTGTGGAAGAATTGGAATCATTGTTGCTCTGAATGATGATGCATAGGTTTATTATGGTAAAAAGGGTCAAGGGTTGTGAGGTCATGACAGAGGTTAAAGGATTAGCATGTGACAATAAGTATTGGTCAGGAAAATGAAAAAGTAGAACTAATTTTTCTTGCACCCACCTGTGCGTTCTGTCAAATAAAAAATTGTGGTAGTGACATGGCAAGAAGGAGAGAGAAAGGTTAATGAGTAACACCAGTTCAAATGTGCAAAGTATTGGAGCATAAATTGTATCGTACAACCCAGTGTAGCTGGGTAAGCTAACAAAGGACTTTGAGACATAGTGGAAAATTTTGTGAGGCAGGCAACTTAATTTCTATTATTTGAACAACTTAAAACTATTAATACGTGACAGTTTTGTACAATAAATATTATGTTTGTAAAAAGCATTTATAATGATAAAACATGATTGTTGTCCTGAAGGATACAAGAGTTTGAAATCCATTTTTCTTGATAGCTTAATCAAGTCTTTCATACCTATCTACAATGTACTATAGAAAGCACCACTATTATATTTATGCTTATATTTAATACAGCACAGTTCCTATGAACAGTATTTGTCTTTCACAAATGATAATAAATTTGGTATTAAAATTAGTCATTTAGCACAAATGTAACAGTTTTCCAGTTTAATAACTTGTCTCATGTCAAATAAGAAAGCAGTATGGAAAGTTTAGTATGAATTATACAGTATGAAGAAATCCAGAAATGATGCTTTTTAATTTCAATTTGTATTTTATTTTGTGTCTGAAATATGTAGATAAGTTTGTTTAGAAATTTGGGTTTAAATGTTCTTTTATCCAAATTATGTCTCGTGGGAAAGATCGAACAAAATCCAAATGCTAAAGAAATTTTTAGTATATTATCTAAGAAATGTAATAATGTTTGTAGTTGTCTGTTTTGTTGCATATTTTTCATCATAATCAAAATACTGTTTTGTATATATTTTAAAATTTTACTAATAGTTGTGAAATTTAAAAGTGACAGTAAGCACCTTTTTTGAAACATAAAAATAAATGTATGACCCATGAAGGGCTAAGAGGCAGAAAGTGCCTGTCAGTTATACCAGTTCACAGTGGTGGTCTGACAAAAACACCTTTTGTGAATCTCACTCAGAGATAAAAAGAAGGTCATGGTTCACAGAGCTAGTTTATCACAAATGGTTCTCATGGATTTTTGTTTTCCCTTAGGTTTTCTGGGTTCATTGTTTAAATGGCCTCTTCCACTCAGTTATTCTGTTTTGGTTTCCACTAAAAGCCTTCCAGTATGGTAAGTAAGTAAAACAAATACAAACTCTGAAAAGTACTGTATTACCTTACTTGAAAAATAATAATTTCCAAGATTACATTAATAAATAACCAACAATGTTACATTATTCCATTTTTATGTACTATTTCTAGAACTAAAACAACATATACAATCCAAAGATTTTTATTCAAATTGTGGGAAAGAAAGAATTCATTTTTCATAAGTTAGTACATTCTATGCACAGAAAGAATTCATTTTTCATAAGTTAGTACATTCTATGCACATTCTATGCACAGATAAAATTGGTTTTAAAATAAATTCAGTTCACATTTTTGTACATCCATATGATTTGATATTTAGTTGATTTGCTGCAGTTTAAGTAATAGTATTATAATGTAATTGTATTAACAGTTTGACTTCCCTTTCAGTTTGGAAGGGTATATACCATATTAGTCCTTACACTCATATATTTTTCAGGGGTACATTAGCTCATCAGTCTGTAGAGACTTATGGGAGGGCAGTGGCAACCAGGTAGGTGATCGGGTGAAGCTGGGAAGAGATCTCTCAGTGATTCTCAACAATTATAATTCTCAACAATTCTCAACAATTATAATTCTCAACAATTATAATGTAATTGTGTTAACAGTTTGACTTCCCTTTCAGTTTGGAAGGGTATATACCATATTAGTCCTTACACTCATATATTTTTCAGGGGTACATTAGCTCATCAGTCTGTAGAGACTTATGGGAGGGCAGTGGCAACCAGGTAGGTGATCGGGTGAAGCTGGGAAGAGATCTCTCAGTGATTCTCAACCTATTTACCTTTGTATGTGGACTGCATACTGTAATGCCATTTAAGTTATAATTTTCTTCACATGCCATGACTTGTAATTCATCCTGCTTGTTTCCCTATACTTCTTGCATTAGTATACAGACTTCAAAGATCATTGCAGACTGCCCTGTTGTTTTTCTTCTTACCTTTTTAATGCAGTTGTGATTTTCTAGTCCCTTCTACAAAATGTATGCCCTTTCCCTATGTCTTCATTATTTGAGCCTATATGTGCATTGGCCAGATTTTTGCCATCATCCACCATAAGACGTAGTTTAAAGCTCTATCAAGTTATCCAGACAATATCCAAAGATGCTCTTCCCAGTATTTTAGAGCTGGAGCCCACCTCAACAAAGTAATCCTTTTTCTGGAACATCAGCTCATTGTCAAGGAAGCCAAAGCTCTCTCACCAACACCACCTGGGTAGCCATGCATTTACTTCCACGATATGATGGTCCCTTCCCAGACCTTTTCCTTTAATAGGGAGGATGGATGAGAACACCACTTGAGCCCCAAATTCTTTTATCCTTCTTCCCAGAGCCATGTTCTCTGCAGTGATCTGTACAAGGTCACTCTTGGTGGTACCATTGGTCCCCACGTGGATAAGTAGGAAGTAGTAGTGGTCTAAGGGCTTAATGAGTCTTAGCAGACTCTCAATCACATCCTAAATTCTAGCTCTGGGCAAGCAGCACTGTTCTTGGGATTCCTGATTCAGACAGCAGATGGATGACTCTATTGCCCTTAGGAGAAATCCCTGATCATCACCACCCTTCTCCTCCTTTTGGGAGTGGTGGTCATGGAACCCCCATCCCTAGGACAATGCATTCCATGCCTCCTGGTCAATAGGGTCTCCTGATTTCTTCCCTCAGATGACTCTTCCAAGGCATTCTTAGAAGTAGTACCTGTTCCGAGAGTCTAAAAACTGTTGCTTAGATATAGCTGTGTTAGGGGTATATTGGTTCTTCCTTTTCAGGTCACACACTGCCAATTTTCTTCCCTGCTCTACAGACCCCCCTGTATTGCCCTCTCCAGTTCTTCAGCATGCTGTACCCACAATACCGAATCCTAATTTCTATCCAGGAAGTCTTCATTTTTCTCTGATGCAATGCAGGGTCAATACTTGGGTCTCCAGTCTTTTAATCTTTTCTTCCACTATGGAGACAAGCTTGCACTCATACAGATGAAGTTACTTCTATCCTCCGGCAGAAAGAAACATGGCACATCCTGTGCAGGTCACAACAGCTTTTCCCTCGCTGTCCATATTTTCTTTCTTGTATCAATTTTTCTTTCTTGTATCATTATTTTTAATATATCAAGAACCTCCTCTCTTCAGTTGATGTATTTACTGTTCCCAGAAGGCTGAAAGTCAAAAAATCTTAGGGCTTGCCCCATAAGCAAACTTCCTCTATTTGCTTCTACTCAGTCTGTGCACCTCTCTTGGTCATCCGTATATCTAGTGTTGAAGCAGGCAGGAACATCCACATCTATAGCTTTTGTGTCACTAACATATATCATGTCAGCAAATAGTTATAGCCCCAATCCCTCTAACTGTCAGATTTTTTTCAATATGCAGTGGTTATAGCTGTGTCAGTACCAGTTTTTTCACTGTTGATCAACAGAAGAGCTGTCACTAGGGGCTGGTCTCCACTGGGGGGGGAAATCGACTATAGATACGCAATTTCAGCTACGTTAATAACGTAGCTGAAATCTACGTCTCTACAGCCGACTTACCTCCCGTCCTCATGGCAGTGGCGGGCAGCGGCACGGTCCCCCGTCGACTCCAGCTTGCTCCTCTTGACGAGCTGGACTTCTAGAGTCGACAGGGGAGCCACTGGCAATCGATTTATCGTGTCTTAACGAGACGCAATAATTCAATCGCCAAAAAATCGATGCATCCCTGCTGTAGTGAGGACAAGCCCTAGCAGCAGCTATTGTAACGGTCACTAAACAAACTGAAGGCTGATTAAGCTTTGGGATTTCCTGTTTTCCTAAAATGAGATTTTGTCATAATTTTCTAATTATGTCAATAAAAAAGTGACATGACCCTTGAGTATGATACTGCTGACATCCCAGTCTTCTGATGAGCCATTAGTGATTTCTTTTGAAGGGGAGAGACAGAAACACTTCTGATGCATGATAAAACTAAGTTCTGTTCCAGCCTTCTATAAAAGAGATATAAAGGGACAACCAATAAAATGTTCAGATTCACAAACAGTGGAATAATGAAATAAATCAACAGAATATCAATAAACCTAATGCAAGCCAAGGTAGCAAAAAGTGTATTGTGCGGTATACGTTCTACTACAGAATGCAACTGCCTGCTTGTTGAGTTCTGTATCTTTCTCGTGCTCTCAACCCAAACTGACTAAAGAGGAAAAGAGCTCCCCTCTATTTTTTTCCTCTGACTTGGCCATTATGTCCTTCCATACTGCCCCCCAAATTTCCCTTCTTTTTCTTCCCTTTTCTCACCACGTCTCCTTTTTCTTTCAGGTCCCTCATCCCACTCCTTTTTTGTGTCCCTCCTTGCTTTATAAAAAAAAGTATTAAAATCATTACATATAGTAGTGCTTACTTTCCATTGATAAAGTGATTGGGTCTGTACAACATAATAAGCTTTCTGGTTTAGTTTCAGTGTAAGGTGCAGTTAATGTTATGCAGTCAATGCAGTGCAGTTGATGCTACGCTTCTATATTGAACATGCACAAATTTTAGTGAGCACCAAAACATCCCATTTAGGGTGAGGAGTCCACTCAGAGATGCTTCAGTCAGTTTGGTCTTTCCAGGCACAACATCACACAACTATTCTGGGGAGACTACAATTATCCTATATACTTATGCCCTTCAGAGAACTGATTTTAAAAACTGGTACTGCTGGAAGTAGACAATCAAGTATGTTCTGTATACAGAAGTATGAAGGCATTGCTTCAAAATTCATGTTTCAGGAAGTCTTGCAAATGTGTTTTATATATACACAGATACTTAAGTTTGTGTATGAGTTAGTGCATATAAGATATGTATATCCATACACAAACTTGTATACACGCACATTTAATACACAAATTCACAAAGATGTCCAATTTTGGCCACCTCAAATAACAAACATCCCAAAAAAGAATTAAAATGCTAGGGCAGAAGAGTTGGCTATCTCTAGTCCAGAAACATGTTTGCTTAGATAGGCAGGCAGGCAGGCAGACATGTCCAAAAATGTGTATACTTCATATATACCTTGAGTGAAGTTTTTGTGTTTGTAAGTTCTGTGGTTAAAAAATAGATTTAGTTTTTATGGGAATCTCTTGTTTCTTTCATAATTCATGGCTAGAAAGTTCTGGAGAGCTAAGGCATTAATAATTGCTCTCCCTGCTCTGACCAGTCACTGCTCACCACTACTAACGATGACCCAAAAGGCATTCATTTCAGGAAGTCCTGCCTTGTCTTGTGTTGAGAGCACCAGACCCAGTACCCAACAAAAAGAGTCACATTAAACTATACCTTTACAAAAACAGAATTACAGGGAATTGCCATAAATAAACCTTTTTTAAAAAAAAAAAATCATCATTCTTTTTTTCCCTGCAGGTACTGTATTTGGCAATGGTAAAACTTCAGACTACCTGCTCTTGGGAAACATTGTTTACACTGTAAGTCTTGCTGCCATCGTCTGCTGTTATATTAGCTGATTTTTTTTTATAATCTCTTTTAACTTTGCCTCTTCTTCATTTCATACTAGCGAAAATACCGGCGTTGCTCGGGTCCGTCGGAGGTCGGGAAGGGGCAGAGAGCTGAGCGAGTGCGGGGTCCGTTGGAGGGGGGAGGGGGCAGAGAGCTGAGCAAATGCAGGGTCCGTTGGAGGGGGTATTATGACATCATAACTATGTCACAGAGAACAGCAGCTGCCCAGCTGATGTGATTGGCCTTTAAATAATTTCACCCCTGGGGGGGCGTCAGAGGTGAGATTTGAAAAATTTTCGACTCTTACCCTGATTAGGACCCTAAGACCTATAACTGTACCAAATTTCAAATCTCTAGCTCAAACGGTGTGGAAGGAGTAAGTGCACGTACATACACGCATACATACACGCATACATGCACGCATACATGCACGCATACACACATACACCATTTGACTTTTATATATATAGATATGTATACTTAATCATTATATATTAAATGCCTATATTTTAAATATAAGTTTCTAATATTATTTATACTTTTTCTTTCTTTGTGTCAACTCTTCCATGTAAAAAACAATATGGTGTTTTGAGAATAAATGGAAAAATTGGATGATCCTTTGAGGTGCATGATTAGCAGACTCTGGTTCTCTGCCAGCAAGCTCACAAAACAAGGAGGAAAGGACAGGCCTGTTTGCCATTTTTACAGTGTGCAGTCCTTTGTGCGAAGGATAGAATGAGGATTGTAATTTCCTGACATTTTCCATGGTGCATGTAAATCCCTTGGAGACAGACCCCATCTGATTCAGTAGTGAAATTGGATTTGGGGCCCCGTGTACACACACAACTCTCTCTTTCGCCTCTTAATCTTGGAGAGGATAGTGCCCGATGAGTCAAGGCCAATATCGAGGACCTGCTAGATTCTCCCCATGGAGACATCTAAATTGTTAGAAGTAACCATATGGTGGGAAACCTAACTTACTCACCTGTTACTTGCTTTTTGTTTATTAATTCTTGTTTGTTCTTTTCTTTAGTTTTCTATCCCCTGTACTAGGTAATGGAATAAAAACACATTTTAAATTTTCTTAAATACCTCTCTCAACCAACAACTCAGGGCTTCCTTGGGTCATTAAAAACAGCAATCTCATACGGTTACTTGCACCTCTTTTTCCCTTCCTCTCTTAAGATAGGGATTCATTCCCTTAAAGAATGTTCGTGTTTCCATGTGCGCAGAACAAAAGATATCCCACTGAAGAAGTACAAACATACGGCTCATCTCCTTAGTGAAATGGGAAGTATCTGAATTGAAAAAAAAGGAGGAAATAGTCCAGAATAGTCCATTCTCCTTCAAGTCTGTGTCAGAGTGGCGAGTACTGTCAAGGTGTATGCACTGAATGCACACGAGATTGGATTTTTTCTGAATGGCAGTGTCTGTGGGAGCCATGTATGTTTCCCGTTCCTCTTTGTGTTTCCATGAAAGGACAGAGTGGCTGCATTCCTTCCTCAGTTCCCTTTTACCACCCATGGCAGCAAGACAGAACCCAGCAAGTGTCTGACCTTCAGGGGCCTTAAATCAGTTCTTTCAACCTTTTAAAGAAGAATATGATCATCATGCTTTTTCTCTAAAGGATGTACCTTTATAAAAAGAGAGAAAGTCCATTTGGTCCCACTGCACACCCTCCTCTACAGTCAGGCAAGGCACTTCATGCCAACTACCACACCTTGTGGTGAAATTCGAGCCCTCAGGATCCAAACCTGGCCTCCTGCAGTGGACTGATCCCCATCAAGGATGGACACAGCCGATGCCTCTTCTGCAGCCCAGCATCTCCCACAGTTCTGGATATCTGGGCTGCTCTCCTCACTTTGCAGTTCACTGGAGGCGGATCAGCATTTTGGCATTGCACGCTATGGCCATGTCCCCACTACTCCCACCAGAGTCTCTGCCTCCACAGCAACAGAAAGTTTGGCTGCTTCAGTTGCTCCTGACTTGACATTTATTTATTTTTAAAATGTCTTTCCTGTTCTTGGGCAGCAGGGAGTAGTGTTCTTCCATTTCAGCAGTCATCCTCCTCCATGGTTTGGTTTACCATCCGAGATTATAACCCACCCTCAGCCTCCTCCGCAGCATCTATCTCCCTGCTAGCTCCTGTGCCCCTCTTCAGGTATGGCAGAACTGACAAGAAAGCACGGTCTCAAATCCAAGTGGTAACCTATATATGAGGCATCCTTCCCAGGCTTGGCAGACATTGAATTGTACCTAGCCTGCACCCATCCAACCAACCCTAATTCCTTAAGTCTCAGGGTTATGAGTCAAAGAGGCCGGTAGGGTCCTCTACCCATCAATGCAGCCACAATTCAGCAGAGGAATAATAGATCGGGAATCCCAGGGCAGAGCAGGGAGACGTTCCAAAAACGAGGACCCTGACCACTCAACTTGCGGAGTAAGTCCCAAGGGCTTCTACAGAACAAAGAAGGAGACTTTCATGTTCCGCCTGCCCCAAGTCTTAAAGCAAGGTGGGAAAAGCGGGGCTTCTAATCAGCCCCTCTTCCTCCCAAGTCAACCTAGAGGACTCGAGCCAATGAGATATGATTCAGAAACAGATCCCTTGCAGGGGCTTCAAGCCCTAAAGAAGGAAAGCTGTAAAAGGCCTCACCTCAGCACAGCAGAGCTTCCATGCTTCCTGAGCATGCAAAACGTGTTACATCAAAAAAGGCAGAAAAGGGAAAAAGCTCAAAATATCCAGGAGATAAATATTGCCCTACTCTTCTTCCTCCTCCTCTTCCCCCTCATCCACTGAGGATGGTGACCTATTGGACTCCAAGTCTGATCTGAATTGGGGGAAAATACAGCAAAGATTTTTTGCCCCTCTGAGTAGTTCTAGATTATGTGCAATAAGGTTGTCGCCATGATTCAGATCCAACCTGAAGAGGCTCCTGAGAGTAAGTGTTAGAGTAAATTTCTCCCCTCAAAATCCTCCAGTCCTCCTTCCTGCTTTGCAGGAAACTCTCTCTCATGTCTAGAAGATCTTAAAGTCCGTAAGGACAAAGATCACCCTAACTCTGTTTCCATTTTAAAGAAAGTCACCCCTAGCAACAGCATTAGATGCAATGAGGTTCTCAGCCCAAGCCATGGCTTCCAGCTCAGTAATCAGCCGTCACTGAGCTTTGATCCTGGAACATGGATATTCACTCTAAGTAGGTCCTCTGCTCAGCCAAGTTTACAGGCTGCCTCCTGTTTGGAGAAAAGCTGGATAAGGTGGTGGATGATAGTGTGTCAAAATCCAAACAATCTCTCCCTTGTCCTCAGGAAAGAATATAGATAAACTTTCAGACAGAGGCACTACTTTTTCCCTTCATCCTCACAGAGATACCAGCACAGGCATATCAGATTCTCCAAAGGAAAAGAGACAAATCACAATTTGGGAGAAAAGTGCAGCGGAGTCTGAACCCCCATAATCCTCTTTATGACACCAGTCACATAGGCCTCCACCCAGAGCTGAAGGTCGGGGTAGAATTTCCCATTTCCTAAAGGGGTGGTTTTCATTAACTACAGACAAGTGGATCAGGGAGATGGTGAACTAGGGATACTTCCTCAAGCTGCAGGTTCCATCCCATCCAGTCTTCATCCAGGTGCCAGTTTCCAGAGACCCTTCAAAACACAATCTGATCTAGAACAAAATATCTCATCTTCTGGATATGAGAGTAATAGAGTGTGTTCTCACAGAAGAAAGGTTCTATTCCATCTTCATCATTCAGAAGTTCACAGGAAGGCAGGGAAGAGTGGGTTGGTATCAGAGCCATACTCAAACTCAAAAGGGTTAACAAATGGATGAACAAAATGACATTTCGGATGAAGATGCTGGCCACTATAGTGTCATCCCTGTCCTGGGGGGACTACTTGACCTCAGTGGATCTAGAAGACTGTACCACCACAGATTTCTGGGGCTCACCTACAGCTGGAGACATTATCAGTACCGAACACTCCTGGTCCTGTCCATGGCCTCCAGGGCTTTTAGGAAGGTGGTGGTGATTATAGCCAGACTCAGGTTGAAGGTAACTTTTCTGTACTCCTTCCAGACAAACATCCTGATCAGAACTCCAGATATTGAATCTTCTATAGGAGCATGGCTTCATCATCAGTGTCAAGAGAAGTTCGGGTTATTCCATCCACCAGAATAACCCACCCAAGAGAAAAGATTACTATAATCATAGCAAAGATCTACCTATCATTAGAAAGCTTACAGAAAATCCAGGAGTTTATCATTCTGCTCTGGAGCTGCAAGAGACCTACTGTAGCACTGTGTTTCCAACTACTAGGCCACCTGGTGCCATGTGTAGGGATTATTCCATGGGTCAGTCACCCATCATCAAGTCTTCATCCCAAAAGTGTGGGACCAGTTCCAAGAACACATGAAAGATCAAGAATAAGTTACAACACACATGTTCAACTCCCTGCAGTGGTAATCAGCCCATAACAATGTCTGCAAAGGAATGACCATATGCTTTCCAGATCCTCTAGCTCTCATAACTGATGCAAGCTAGAGAGCTGGGGAGCTCATTTGGAGATCAGAACAATCCAGGATCTCTGGAACCCAGAGGAAAAGACTTGCATAAACCTTATAGAGCTGAGATCAGTCAAACTGGCTCTGTAACTGTTCCAGTCCATCCTAGCAGGGAACTATGTCCTAGTTCAATCAGACAATATAATTATGGTTGCATATTTAAACAATGAAAGGGGAACAAGGAATCTGGTACTACAAGTGGAATCAGTGGAAATAATAAGATGGGTGGAGCAGTTTCTTCTTTCCCTCAGAGTAATCTACATAAAATGGGGTCTGACTGGTTCAGGGTCAAAAACTCCTGAGTGGTACCTGAATCAGGCAGTTTTCATACTCAGTTTTCAAATGTTCACTCTACCTTTGACTGACCTGATATCAAAATACTTCACAAGCAAGGTAGAACCCAGATTTGGGGGGGACAAATGCCTTACAACTAAGGCTACGTTTTAGTCACGGGTATATTTAGTAAAAGTCATGGACAGGTCATGGGCCATAAACAAACGATTACGGCCTGTGACCTGTTCATGACTTTTACTATATACCCTTGACTAACACTGTGGGGGGCAGCTTGGGAGGGCAAACCTAAGAGTACTGTAGGTGCCTGGGGGTGGCCCAGGAGGGCTCTGCGGGTACTCAGGGGAGAGGGGTGAAGTGAGGGTCGCTGCAGATGCTGAAGGGGGAAGTTGGCAGGGCTGGGGCAGATTCCCTACCTGGCTCCTGGGAAGCTGTGATCTCCAGCTACTAGCTCTCCATGCTGCCTCAGCTCTGCCCCAAATTCCAGTTCTGCAGCTCCCATTGGCAGGGAACCACAGCCAATGGGAGCTGCGGTGGCAGTGCCTGCGGGTGGAAGCAGCTTGTGGAGTTGGAACTGAGGATGGGGATTTCCTGTCACCCTTCCCAGGAGCTCCCCCCACCCCCCAGGTTTTCATCGTTTTCATTTATGTCCTTGTTGACCTTATACTCAAGGTCCATTTCACTCACTTCCTGGGCAAATGCCTCTTTGTTTTTCACTTTAGTTTCTAGTTTCTCTTGACTTGGTCTTCGTAGGGATTGTCAACACATAGTTTTGAGTGCAACATACAATGGTCTGAGGCTGTGCAAATGATTCGTTCTCCTATTGTCGCTACATCATTGTAGATTCTTCTGGTATCTGTCAATACATAATCAATCTGATTCAATGTGACTCCATATGGGCTTTTCCATGTCCACTGCCGACATTGTTCTTTTTGAAATATTGTTTTCATTATATGGAGATGGTTTTCCTCTGCGACTTTAACCAAACATGCTCCATGATCATTTATTACACCCTTACCACATTTTCCCATGTACTTTTCATTCTTGCATTCCTTTCCACCTACTACTGCATTGAAGTCCACTTGTATGATTGTGTAGATGGATCTTTTCTGCATTGCCTCCTCCAGCTCTTCATAGAAATGTTTCATTTCTTCATCTTCCACTTGCTGCATGGGAGCATACACCTGAATAATTTTAATCATTCATTCATTCCTTATTTCATGTTTTTAAAGAACAATTAAAAAAACATGAAATAATGAATGAAATAGTAATAATATTAAAAAAATGAAAGTCCTGTTGATAAGTTTTAAGATACTGTATTTATGATTGCTATTTAATGGGTCATAAATGGTATAATAATGCACATGATTTTTTTCATGTGAATTACCATTAAATGTTAAAAATTAGCCCTTTGTGGGTCCTTTTATTTTGAATTCCTGGGTTCCATTAATAGTTTAAAGACAATCAGACTTATTAAAGAAAAATAACATATTTCTCTCCTTTTTCAATAGTTTGTGGTGATAACCGTGTGTTTAAAAGCTGGATTAGAGACTTCATATTGGACCTGGGTAAGAAAATGCTTATTATTCATGCTCTCAAGTACACTATAGAAATATGTGATAGATTACATTTCCTTATTACATTCTTATTAATTGCCACTAATAAATATTACATTTATTACCTAAATTATGCTAGGCACTTTACAATATCAAGTAAAGATCTTATATATATGAAATGACAAAATATTGTAGGTCAAAAACAAATGAAAAGCAATGAAGAGGAGGGATTTAGGACAAGGATTAAAATATCACACGGTTATGCAGTAAGGCACAAGTTGGATATAATCACTAAGCTATATGGCAAGAATCAGAGAGGTAGCCGTGTTAGTCTGGAATAGTTGGTTGTTACCTAAGCTACATGGGAATTTTTTTAGTTTACTTTTGAAAGTAAGTTTTATCTTGCTCCATCTAAGGGGCACTAGTAGTTTTAGCATTTGCGTAGTAGGCACAGAGTTGGGCCAATGCTGGACACTTTTGAAAATCCCACTTGTCAGAATTGCACTGTAAACTTCCAAGTGTTCTGTATAGCACTGAGCTCATTGTAGGCACTGAATAAATATTAAATATGTTTTGATTGTTCTGTTTTTCAGTTTAGCCATATAGCAATATGGGGAAGCATTGCACTTTGGGTAGTGTTTTTTGGAGTCTACTCATCCTTGTGGCCTGTCATTCCTATGGCACCTGACATGTCCGGGGAGGTAATGTGTGACTTTTAACTAATCTCCAAATCTCTGCATAAAATGTGGTTGAAATGCTCACTTAGAGTTTGACCTTTATTGAATTGTACTGTTTCCTGCAGGGAAAGGAGAGAATTGTGAGGATTTTTCCCAATATATTTTTTATATAGGATTTTTTAACACTGTCACAGTGTATTGGGCAGGCTTCTCACATATCTATAGATTTATCTAAGTCTAATTGTGCTGCTGCTATTTTCTCGTTAAAGGAACATAGGTTTGTACCTTTTATAAAAATGTTTCAATAGCAGCAGAAACACAGCAAAGTGGGAGACCAATACCTAACTTAGTTGTAAAATTGATAGTACAGGAAGTACTGGAACTGCTGGTAAGTGAAAAATGCCGATTAACTAAGAAGGAGTGAGTTTGGGTTCAGGAGCAGGTTTAGGGCTGTGGGTTGGGACGTGGAAGGAGTGCAGGGTGCAGGCTCAAGGAGGAAGTTTGGGTGAGGATGGTGGCCTGGGGCAGGGAATTGAGGCTTGGCATGCCAGATCCAGGGGACAGTTGCCTCGGGCGGATCCTGGCATGCAGCGACCTGTCCCAACTGCTCCTAGGCAGAGGTGTGGCAAACAGCTCTGCACACTGCCCAATCCGCCCTGAGCCCTGGCAGTGCAGCTTCCATTGGCTGGGAACTACAGCCAATGAGAGCTGCAGAGGCAGCACGCATAGCTCTCTGCTGCATCTCCGCCTAAGAGAAGCCAGGAGAAGTTGCTGCTTGCCAGGAGCCGCCCAAGGTGAGAAAAAAGAAAAAAAAGTTTCACTTTAAAAAAAAAAGTCTCTGGGAACTTTTGCAAGGGCCGATTGCTCTGTGCTGGATTAGAGAGCTGGAGCAAGCTACTGTGTATTGTTCAGATCACGCACCCCCTCCTGTGCCCCAAGCTCCCAATTGCACCCAAACTCGCTCCCAGGTCCCGTGTTCCACAGCCACTCCTGTGTCCCAATCCCCTGCCAGCTCTGCACCAACCTGCCTAAAAACCAGACTTTCAATGAAGATCAGAAAATGCCAGTTTATAGAGATTTCAGGTTAGTGAAGTGCCGGATAAAACAGCTTTTACTGTACCTTGGCATGTTTTAATTTTCATTGAGAAAGTTTCACGCAACTTAGTGAATTAAAAATTTTGGCACTGGAATTCTTTGGATGGGTACTGTTTTTCACGTATGGATATAACTGCATAAGTACATTTGTTAATATTATAAAGTCTTTCTGTGCAGCATTAGAAGACCAAACATATATTTGAATGAAATCATAAATTTTGCAGACGTTATTAAACCCCCAAAAAATTTCAGAAACCCTGAATCACAGAATCCATTGACTTTCATACCCCTACTTTTCTCTTGTCTGTTTTTTTCCTTAGAATGCTTTATTGTACTCTATTTTTAAACATTTTAACTGGAATTTTGTATTTCTCTTCCAATTGTTGCTGAAGATTTTTAGTACTGGTCCAATCCTGCAAACCATACTCAAATTTTCCCCTTCTACTAGTTAATTCTTTAGACACAGTAGTGTAGAGGTCTGTTTCAGTGCTTGAATTTTTGCAGTTCAAATCTTGATGATGTTGCACACTGGGGAGTTGTTACAATAATACATAATAGAATTTGGTTTGCCATTTTCTTTTTTTTTTTAAATTAGGAAGTTAAATACAAGAAAACCACGGTAAATTAAAGTTATTTATTTAAAACTCTGTTGAAAGATATTAATTTGTGCAATGAATGAGGCAGGGAGCTTGTGGAAAAAATAATATGAAATCATGTAATTAAAGACTGCCTACACACAAGAGGGCCAAATTACAGTTGCATGGGCAATCTTAAATCATTTCCAACCTTTGCCACCTGAATAACTTTATTTTAACATTTTTATATGTGATATATACATAGAAAGAGAGGATGAGTGGTGTCCCACAAACATATTATCAGCATGATCTTAGGAGGGCCCTATTGCTCACAAATAATGAAGCAGATCATCTTAAACTGCCATTAAAAATATCATATTACATCATCATGTATTCTTTAAATTCTGCATATTTTACAGAAAAACTAAAGGGGGTAAATAAGATGAGGAAGACTTTGTAGACTTTGAGACTAACCAGTTTATTTTAGCATAAGCTTTCATACCAAGGTATCATATTTAAGATTAGCAGCCGTGTTAGTCTGTATCCGTAAATAAAACGAGGAAGACTTTGTAGCACCTTAGAGACTAACCAGTTTATTTCAGCATAAGCTTTCGTGGGCTAGAGCTCACTTCATTGGATGCATAGAATGGAACAGAAGTAAGATGCATTTATACACACAGAAAGAAAGAAAGAAAAAAAAAGTTGTACATTAGCATACCAATTCTAAGGCTGTTAAATTTAGACGGGCCATTATCAGTAGGATAAAAAGTACCTTTTGAAATGGATTTCTGTCAGGCAGGATTTTACACTTATTGAAGGTAAATTAACAAGGGAAAGGCAATCAATTAGTGTAATGAGAGAACCATTCGCAAGTTCTGTTAAGCCCTTGGTTGATTGTGTCCAATTTGAAAATTAATTCCAGTTCCTCAGTTTCTCGTTGGAATCTGTTTTGGAAGGTTTTCTGTTTCAAAACTGACACCATCAAGTCTTTAATGGAATAGCCAGGAAGATTGAAGTGTTCTCCTACTGGTTTTTGAATGTTATGATTACTGATGTCAGATTTGTGTCCATTTATTCTTTTGTGTAGAGACTGGCCAGTTTGGCCAATGTACATAGCAAAGGGGCATTCAAAAATCAATAGGAAAACAATTCAATCTTCCTGGCCATTCCATTAAAGACTTGATTAGACTTGATTAAAGACCTTAGTCTCTAAGGTGCTACAAAGTCTTCCTCGTTTTATTTAAGGTATCATATGACCACCAATGTGAAGAAGAAGAGGCTTGGTGTTGTACCTGCTGGCACTTCTCACAGGAACTAAAACTAGAGCTGGTTGAAAATTGGAGGGATAGGATTGGGAATTGTGAAAAGTTTGTTCCTTGATTTTTCACCAAAAAATTTTGAATTTTTAAATTTTCAGACAGCTTTACAAAATACCTTTAGGGTTATAGTTGTTCTGTCTGCATAACTGGGAATCCTGCATAGGGGTGTGAGGGCTCTGGGGTGGGGCCGGAGATGAGGGGCTCAGGGCTGGGTCAGAGGGTTGTGGTGAGGGCTTTTGGGTGGGGCTGTGATGAGGGGTTTTGGGTGCAGTAGGGCTCCCCCCATCCCAGCTCTCTCTCCCCACAGCAGCACCTGGGCTGGGGGACGAGGTGCCTCTCCCCCCAGCCATGGTAGGTCTTGGACTGGGGTCACAAAATAGACGCTTCTCCCCAGGCCACAGCTGGTCCACAGTGGGCTGAGTCAGGGACGGAAGAGGAGTGCCTATCTCCAAGCCATGGCAGGGTTGGGCCGGGGGAGGGCACCGTGGCAGGTTAATAGGCAGCTGTGTGGCCACACAGCTTAGAAGGAACTTAGCCCCTGGTATAGATAAAATTGTTGACAAAAGGAACAGCTAGGTGTAGCCAACACTGGTGGGTAAAAGGCTTTGCTTCCCCCTGCCTCAAGCCCTCACCATCTTTATCTTTGGCGTTCCTTGTGTTCTTTATTTTATTCTGAACCTTTACGATTAAGCACATTACATTTCATTTTCCACCTCTTGAATCTATTCTATTAAGTAAAGCAACTGCATCCTTCTCAGTCTTAGCCACAGATTCTAAGATAGTAGAGCTTGAAATATTAAATGCTCATAGGAAATTGTCATAAGATCTCTTTTCTATAAAAGTAGCAGAAAACCTTATGATTTCAACTGAAGGAACTTTGACACAAAATGTATGAGAAAAAATGAGGGAAACATTTCAAAATTGCCTCTGACCTCACAGTAACTTTCCAGTCTGTGTAATGTGATCTTTATTACACAATATAATGTTTAACCGCAGTAACAATAAACCTTTCAATGGACTTCACTGTATTTGTTGCCCTAAGTAATGCATGAATACTTCCACGCTAGACAATCTACTTTGCAGATCATTTTCCTGAAATTTTGCCTGACAGCATTGTATTTTTATAAATTATCAGAAAGGAAACACAATTCTTTCTAGTCACTTTTGGTTAAATTTATTAGGGAGATGATGTGTTTAACACCACTACAGAGAAACCAGACATATCCTGGGATTTTCACTTTGTCCCACCTAAAAAAGGAAAAAGAAAAGAGAGATACTTTTTAGATGCCTAATTCTTGTAATCTCTTCTAATTTGCAACTTTTAAAATTTTAGACAGTATACATGCTTCCCCCAAACCTTCATCTTGACCTTGCTTACCTGAGAAGCATAGGTAAGCATGGAATGTGGGTAGGAGAAAAAGGTCTGTTGTTATGAGGAAGTGTTGGAAGAGTTGGCTTCTCACAGCCTCCCTATCAGCTTTCTGAACCAGCAGCTTCTCAAGGCAATGCTGCTGTCTGCCTCCCAGCAACACTGTCCTGAGCGCTGTCACTGCAACTCCTGCAGAGCCATCAGCATCTCCTCTCCCTGCCTTCCCTTCTACTTGCATCTCCAACCCACCTATCGCTCTCTTGCCACCCCTCCCCAACTTCAGCAACCATAATGTCCTCTTTCTCCTATTTGCATGGAACTCTGACTTGTTCCTTCCAGATCTCCAAATTCAGCTCACCTCATGCAGCTTCCAGAAGCTTGTTTACTTATGGCAGCATCCACATACACATTCCTTCTCTAACCCTATTCAGATCAATTATCTCCATTTACTTCCCACCCCCCAGACTCTCTTGTTGACCATTCCTTCCTTTCCCCTACTCTCATTCATTGCCCCATGCTTATTCGCCTATTCCCTTTCCAATACTCACTGCCTCTCTACTCCTTTACTTCCTTCCACACTCACTGCCCGCCCAGAATCTCACCCACAGCTCCATGCTAGTTCCCACTCATTGCACCCAGAATACTCTGGGCATCCTTTTTAGCCAAACTTTCCTGTCTCTGCTTCCAGCATCTATCATCCACTATCTGTATCCCACCATAGATATAATTCTTACCAGCATAAAAATCTCCTATGAACTTTTTACCATCTGGACGCCAGTAGCGTAGCTAGGAGGGATTTGGGGGAGTGGTCGCTCCCCCTGAGGATAGATTTGCAAAAGTGGCACCTACTGACCCGGTGGCTGGAGCACGGGGAACTCGTGGAACCGCCGCCGAAACGCCGCCGGAGAAAGCGGCGAAAGCATATTCGTCCGCGGAAATGCTACTGAAAGACTACTTCTTTTGGCGGCATTTCGCTGGCCAAACCCGCCTCAACGCTTTCTACTGTGGCAACGTTTCGGCAGCAGCTCCACCAGGTGGAAATTGCACCTCTATTTTTTGTGGCACCTTTTTTTTTTTTAAAGTGGCACCTTTTTGCAAGGGGGCTCCTTTTTTTTTTTGTGGTCGCTCCCCCTACTGTTGAAACCTAGCTACGCCTCTGCTAGAGGCATGGCATCCCAGCTTTGATGGGCTTCATAAGATACTGAGAGTCTGCCTTGCATCATCACTCAGCACCAGGAAACTTTGCTGCATCCAAGCCTTGGCACTCTGTCCCTAGCTCTTGACAAGTTGGAAATCTGTAGGACTGTTGCTGCTGTGCAAGTGACTCATGTCCTCTTAGAATCATGAAACCCATCAACTCAAAGAATTTACAATTCCTTTTGGAAAAGATTTGTGGTTTGATGCAGTCATGGCCAAGTGGACTCTTTTCCTTATGCTGCACAAAACTGCTTGAGTACCTTCATATGCTGTCTGATGCTAACTTACGGGCTAATTCCATCCTGTGTATATATAGTAGCTATTGTGTCCTATTATCTACTAGATGAAGGTAGACAAATGAGCACCTGGTTATCAGGTTCACTTCGCACCTGGCACTTTTAAACACCTGCATTAAAAAGCTATCATGGCATATTAATGTGGTCATGGAAAAGATTATGAAAACTTCTATTGAACTACTCCGTTTCTTTAAGCTTAAGTTTTTCACACAATGTTTTTTCCTGGTGGCAGCAACTTCTACAAGCAAGTTTAAAGCTCTAGTGATTGATCCAGATTTTACAAGGATAGTGTAGTTCTGAAGGCTCATCAGAGTTTCCTCTCCAATATGGTGACTGTTTCACTTTAATAAACCTGTCTTTTTAACATTCTTGTCACCTTTGCACACTCATTCCAGTGAAACCCTTCTCCATACACTCAATGTTAAAAAAATCAAGGTTCTGCTTCAAGCACACTAATGCCCTTAGAAAGTCCACCAAACTTTTTGTTTGTTCTTACATCAATTCACTTGACAATGCTGTTAGTAAAACGACCGTGTAGTTGTTTGGTTGAATTTCATATTATAGTGATCTGCCTGGTATAAAACTAGAAGACCAGGTCAAGGTTCACAGTCTACTGCAAGAATATTTTTATTGCATACCTTTATAAATATACTTTGACTGACTTAAGTTATATCAAGTATGGCACTCTTATTTCAAAACAAGAGGATCCATAAACAGACTTGCACCAAAATAACTAAAGGCTTGAATAAAACCAATGTAGTTATTTTGATTCCCATATCTGTGGGGGGACAACCTTACACTGAAGAACTCAGATCCAAGAGTAAAAATTCTGTTGGAATGATATCTTCAGATAATCTGAATTACACATAAGTAATTTCCCCTGTTTTTCTCTGTCTGGTTCCTTCTACATAGGGTTCATAATTCAGGCTAACTGCTGGGTTATATTTGTACCCAGCATACTTCACTAATCTTTTTGACTTTCTACCAACCTGTATCCAGTATTATAAAATATATACAGAAGCCTGGTAATGTTAACAAAGGGAACAGGAGCAAGTACTTGCATAATATTTTAAAACTATAGTATTTTATAACCATATATAGAAAATCTGGCTTGCTTAAACATCTAAAACGTAAAGTCCATAACTCTTCATATTTGTTGTGGCATTTTATTTGTTTTGTAGAATGATTTTTCCTTTACCAGATGATTTTGTACAAACATTTTTCCTTTGCCAACTCTATGAAAGTCATAAAACTACATTATAACAATGTTATGTGAAAAGCATTTTTAATCTACAGTACAGTATGCTGCCAGATGAAATGCTATTTGTGTTTTTCTATATTCCATATTATAGCTATATATAGCTATATGTTCCATATTATAGCTATTGGGGAAAAATAACTGATCTTGTGGTCACTTATTTGTAGTATATATTCTGTAATTAATCTAGTTATGTTGCCATAACTTCTACATTTAAAGTTTCCTATAACATACATAATTCTAATCAAACTTGTTATTGGTTGTTCATGTTTCAGTAGAGTATAAATGTGATAGGGGATAGATATTTTATAACTGAAAGGTTCTGTAGATCTCATGCAGATAACACAACATTTGTTTAGGGGAGCACTAAAAGAAGAAAAAAAGCTTGCCTTAAAAAAAGATTAAATAGGAAAATCATTCTCTGATATAGTTAGCTGGTATAGTTGTCTCCCTCTCCTCAAACAAACATGGATGTGATTTAAGAGAGGGAGACCTTTTAAAAAACCTGACTTGTATATGTTCACACCAGTACAACAATTTACGAGGCCAGGCATGCTCCAGAGAAAGTACTGTGCTGTATAAACTTATGCTACCTGCCTTTCATAATTGTCTGAATGACTCTGTTGGGTGTTTGTGTATTTTTTAAGTGAGGATTGAGATTTTCTATTTTTGCCATTATGATTAGTAAACCAGATTAAAAATATAAAACTTACTACAACAAGAAACCGTTTGTATTGAAATTAATAATAAAAGCTCAGTATCTGCAGAACTGTGAAATTTATTATGGTACTGTAGACGTGCACTGTAAAGTTCTCCAGAACACCATCTGTTTCTGCTCCATCTGGCCTAAGGGATCTATAAAACTACTGAAGGAAATTGAAGTTAAGGAACAAGCATGTGTTTTTACAGAATTTCAGATCATTTGATTGAGGTTTGTAGAATCCCTGTGAAAAACAATAAAACTCTTTGTTGGCCATTTTAGCTGCACCCTGTAGAAAAGGTATTACTATAGTATATTAACAGTATTAGTTTCTGAAATAGTTCTTCAGTCTGTATTATCCGACATAATAAATTATCTTACATATGGAATTGCACTGTTAAAATATTTCATATTCATCTTTTAATTATTATTCTATAAATAATAACATTAAACTTCTTGAGAAAGAAACAAATGTAGATATTTATCAGAGGTTAAAGTACTTAGACAAGTACCCTCTAGGGAAAAACTTACTTACAGTCTCAGATTTTTATCTAATAGAGCAAAGAACAACATTCAGACTAATAAAAGATGCTGTTGGTTGATATTTCTACTGTCTCTAGCATTTTAAAAAATATCTAGGGACATTATTAAAATATCTCTCTTCAGGAATGTAGGCTAAATAAAAGTCATACGTATAACACTGTAGCTTTAGGGAATAACTTCACAATATTTTTCCTAAATATTGCTGGAAAAAGAGAAAGATGGACATAATTTTATTGCAGTACATCAGGTTTTGAGAACATCTGCAAACTCCAAAAATGTGCAGACTGGTGATTTCCTATTAAACTCTTTGGGTTAGAAGAAACCAGAGAAATTGATATCTTCCTTTACATTCAAATATTTTTAAATTAGATACAAAATGCAAAATATGCTGTGTGACAGTTACAATATGTAGCATGATGTGAAATTTCCTGTAGTACATAACTTACAAAGCAAAAACAGCATAAACCAGTTAAATAAAAAATGTTAATGGCCTGCTTGAATTTGTTTTTCAACAGATGGTGTCGATCACAATTTTATTTAACATATTATAGGCACTTAGGTGAAAAAGTAATAGCTTAGACAATATAATGAAAGATGCCACTGAGGCAGGTGAGGGGCCCAGCTAGAGCCTGTGCGCCCCTGTGGCTCCCTGTTAGCAGTTGTTGGGCTGCACCCGCCCTGCTCAGAGCCTCCACATTCCCAGTCCAGCTACTGCCTTGCTTCCCCACTCCCAGCTGGGCTGCACCTTCCCTGCTGACCGCCAGTCTGCTGTACTGAGGCTGCCTGTGGGGAGGCCTGATGCTGCCTATAGGCACTCAGCTACCTGTTCCTCACAGGGATCCCCACTGCTTCCCCAGGGTCCCTGCTCCCTGCCACAGCCAGATTTTTGGTGGAGAGTTCTGTACCCAGAGTCTGGGTGGCTATCGGCATGGAGCCAAGAGCCTTGTTGCTGCCACCAGGCTTCCAGTGGGGAGCCAGGAGCCTCAGAACAGCTGCCAAACTCCCTGAAGGGAACCCAGTGTGCAGCACAACAGCTGCCTGGAGACTGCTTGCTCCCCACAAGGAGCCCAGTGGCTGCACCAATGCTGGACTCTAGGTGTGGAGCTCACAGCTGGGAGCCCAGCTGTGGTGAGGAGCTGAGAGCCCCAAGGGCAGCTTGGCTCCTGGTGGGGAGCTGCATGTGGAGCTGAAAGCCTAGGCTCTCAGCCTTACACACTGCGCCTCTTAAGTTGGTGGAAGCACTCCCGGTGAGGACACGCATCACCGACAGAGGGAGGATAGTGTGGACATGAACCACCGATGGTTGTAAGTTGACCTAACATAGGTTGACTTACATTTTAGTGTAGATGTGCCCTAATTATCCCTAAAAGGGGCAGGGAAATAAGGATACTCTGAGGTTGCTTGTGGACAGTTCTCAAACTGACCATCAAACTGACTGCTCTGAGGATGGTAGCAGGTTTGTGATGGCAGTAGTTACCATGAAAGAAGATCCTTCTGGGAAATTTCTACCTATTTCCAGGCAGATCAGGTGGCCTTTGTTAAGGCTGATAGTATGAAGAAAACGGTCTTGACTGCAATTGGTATCTGGATTGTTTCCTCTCGAGCTGACGAGTATAAAGGCCAAAGGAAAATAATGTTGCTCCAGTGTCCTTATGTGTAACATCTCATCAGTTTTTGCACAAAGACAGGGTATTCTCAAAGGGAAGGTCTTCAATAGTATCATTACGAGCTGGTTCAACTATGTTATGGAATAGGTTGAACCTCATTTAAACTGATAGGTATGAATACATCCTTCATTTGAAAGCTATGAGAGACAGTTAAGGAGATCTACTTAAAACACGGCATCATGGGGTCTGCCTAGAAACTAACACCATGTGGAAAAGGGTTCCACAGTGTGTTGTTTGACCAGGTAGATGTGGGAATCTGCCAAAGAAAGAGAGGGTAGACTGAAATAGACAGAGAGTAGCCTGAACAATCATGGTGTATGACCTTAGAAGAAGCTAAGGAAAGGAATCCTAAGGCTGGGGCTGGTAAAGAGGCTTGGGAGTGTAAGCAAAGAACCTATACTATGTTTTTGATTCCTCCTGTGATCAGAGAATTGCACTTTGTACATACTTTGTAAATAAACAAGATTGCATCAAAGAAATGTCCAGACTCCATTGTCAATTTCTCCTTCTAACTGGAACACCCTTAGGGCTCTGAACTTTGACTAGCTACTCAGGTCAAAAAGATGTAATGGTATTTTGGACTCCCATAGATATCCCTGAAGATTGAAGGAAGGAAGCATACTGCATGGTAACTGCTGGGGTCATTGATCTAGATCAGTGATACTCAGAACGCATTGGTTCAGTAGCCAAATTAGTGTTCACAATAACCAGAAAGAGTATTCACTGTAATACCATATATTCATATTAAAACAGTATTACAGGGGGAATATTGTGTGTGTGTGTGTGTATATATATAGAGAGAGAGAGAGAGAGATAATTCTCACAGCAAAATGACTGACCAAGTATTATTATTTTATCAACTACAATTGGTTAATAACATAGTAATTATTAAGCATCCTGATTGGTTAATAATTAAATCACCCAGTGTTTTAATGTCACGTGCTGCAAAGAGCTGCAGGAGAAACATTAAAGAACCACTTACAACAGTCTGAGTATCACTGATCTAAATGCAGAGTATGATGCATCAGTAGCAGCCAACTGGTAGGTTCTTTGTGTTAGTTGAGCCTCTGCAATCAATTATTTTAACTCCTCCCTGTAATTGGACAGGATTTTATCCAATAAATCTGATAGTGTCAATAAAATAGTCATTTCTTGAACTTGGTAGAGTTGTGAATAGCTCTTCCTAACAAAAAGATCTAATTGCTTTGGCTCCTTATCCTTAAGAGTAGATTTCATTGTCTTTTGTCTTGTTCTCGCCTGAGCTGCCAGGACACCAAGGAACCTGGTGCAGGATGGGAATAAAAATATTCAAAACCCACAGAGAGAACTTGTCTCCTGTCCATCATTTTTGTAGTTGGAAGTATGGAGACTGGAGTTTGCTATTATTGAGCCAGTTCCAGAAGGCTCTCATTGACTGGCATAGCAAGTTTTTCAGAAAGAGAAGAATGTAAAATGTCCAGCAATTTGTGGACTTTTTCCTAGGGTATGTCTTCACTACAGCAGTAGGTCGATTTCCTTTAAGTCGATTTTTTAAAGCAGACTGTATAGAGTCGATTTTGTGCGTCCCCACAAAGCACAGCAAGTCGGCAGTGTCTGTCCGCACAACTGTTGCAAGCGTCGACTTAGCGAGCGTTGCACTGTGGGTACCTATCCCGGAGTCCCTAGCAGGCACCATTTCGAGTGCTGCACTATGGGTAGGCATTTCATAATTTCGCGCCCTTTTTTCGCGCCGCCGACCCCATTTCGAGCGGTGCACTGTGGGTAGGCATCCCATTATTTGCGCCCTTTCTCCACACTGCGCTAACACCATAGCACTGCAAGCATGGAGCCCGCTGATGCCACTGCTGCAGTACTGGCTGTCGTGAGGACCTCGCGCACTGTTGTGGATTTTATGCTGTACCATCTGCAGAGGAATGCGATCCGGAGACAACTGCGCTTTCCAGACCCCTACGACAGTGAGGAGGAGATGGACCTGGACGTGCACAGCAGGGACAGGGACACGGACATTTTTGGAAGTAGGGCGACCGACAATCTGGCAAATTTGGTGACAATGGGGCAGGCTCATGCCATCGAACGCCGATTCTGGGCCAGGGAAACAAGCACTGACTGGTGGGATCGCATAGTGCTGCGGGTCTGGGATGACTCCCAGTGGCTCAGAAACTTTCGCATGCGTAAGGGCACGTTCATGGAACTTTGTGACTTGCTTCCCCAGCCCTCCAGCGCGAGAATACCAAAATGAGAGCAGCCCTCACAGTTCAGAAGCAAGTGGCGATAGCCTCTGGATGTTTGCAACGCCAGACAGCTGCCGGTCAGTCGCGAATCAGTTTGGGGTGGGTAAATCTACAGTGCGGTCTGCTGTGATGCAAGTAAGTAGGGCAATCGTCGAGCTGCTGCTACCCAGGGTTATAAACCTTGGAAACCTGCAAGCTACAATAGACGGCTTTGCCGTGATGGGATTCCCTAACTGTGGTGGGGCGATAGATGGGACTCATATCCCTATCCTGGCACCGGACAACGAGGCCGCAGAGTACAGAATCTAGAAGGGATATTATTCTATGGTCATGTAAACACTGGTTGACCACAAGGGACGTTTCACCGACCTCTACTTGGGATGTCCGGGAAAGCTTCATGACGCTCGTGTTTTCAGGAACTCTAGGATTTTTAGACAGCTGCAGCAAGAGATTTTCTTCCCCGACCAGAAAATTTCCATGGGGGGGGGGGAAATGCCGATCGTTATCATTGGGGACCCAGACTACCCACTAATGCCCTGGCTTATGAAGTCCTACACAGGAGCCCTGGACAGGGGTCAGGAGCTGTTCAACTACAGGCTGAGCAAGTGCAGGATGGCAGTAGAGTGTGCATTTGGCCGACTGAAGGGGCGATGGCGTTCATTACTGATTCGCTCAGACATCAGCGAGAGAAATATCCCCATTGTTATTGCTGCTTGCTCTGTGCTCCACAATCTCTGTGAGAGCAAGGGGGAAACGTTTATGGCGGGCTGGGAGGCAGAGGCAAATTTCCTGTCCGCTGCTTACCAGCAGCCAAACAGCAGGGAAAGTAGAAGAGTGCACCATGGCACGCTGCGCCTCAGGTACGCCTTGAAAACCAGTTTTATGAGTGCCCAAGTTGGCGTTTGAGAACCCGCTCCCTTGCTCTGTTCGGCCCTAAACCTGCCGTCCTTGCACCCTCTTTCCTTCCCCCCTCCCGATGCTTGCAGAGGAAATAAATTCACTGTTTTAAAAATCATGGTTTCTTTATTGCTTCATCACAAACACAAATATAGGGGATCACTGGCAAGATAGCCCAGAATGGGTGGGTGAGGAGGGAAACTAGCAGTCGCAGTGGTGGAGGAACGGAGACAGGAGTGGGGGAAGGGGGGAGAGGAGGGGGGCCAAGACACAGCAGCTTTTAAAAGTTTTTAGATAAACTCAACCTGCTGCTGCTTGTGTTGGCTTGTGGGGTAGAGTGGGTCGGTCCCCGGAGCTTCCCCCCCCCCCCCCCCGGGTTCTCACCCCGCGTTTGGGTGGGGAAGCTATGGGACTTGGGGAGGGGGGGAGGTGGTTAGACAGAGACTGCAGAGGTGATCTTTGGTCCTGCTGCAGCTCCACCAGACACCGCAGCATGTCGCTTTGGTCCTCCATTATCCGGAGCAAAGCATCCATCCGCCTTTCTTCACGTTCCTGTCGTCTTTCTTTGCGCTCCAGCCACATTTCTTCCCTCTTTTCTGCTGCAGCTCTTGATTCCTGCCTTGACTGGAGCAATCTTTCCCTCCATTCCATCTGGCGGGGTGCCTCAGCACGCGAGTTTTCCAGTAGTTCATTGAACATATCATCACGTGTTTTCTTTTTACGCTTTCGTATCTGCAATGCACGGCGTGAGGAGCCGGAGGGGGGATCCTGAGATAATTGTGCAGCTGTGGGCAAATGTGGGCAAAGAAAGTTTCAAAGTTATGAGACAGATACATTCAAATGTGGGCAAAGAAAGCTACAAGGTTATGAGACAGATGCATTCTCAGACGGATCACAATGGGAGTACTATGCAACTGGCAACCTCAGTATTCAGAGGCCTGATATGATTTCTGTACAAGGTCATATTCCACACCTAAAAGTGACTGAATGGCTCACAGAAAAGTCACAGCATCTCACACACACATGCGAGCCTCAGCACAACACTGCTACTGAAATCACCATGCAGCCAGCCATGGTAAGCTGAAATCCATATTTAAAAGAAGCACTTGGATATTCTAGAGTAACCCCACCCCCTTCCCCCCACCACGTGGCTCCCTCCTCCCCCCACCACGTGGCTCCCAGTGAACCGCGAACTGCAAAACAAAACCAAAAATCTCTCGCTAAGGGCTGGCTGGGGGTCTTCAGCGAAAGCAAACACTTGCAGACTCTTCAAAATCCCTGCTAGCTGCCGCTACAGGCTGGCGGCGGGGGGGGGAGGGCGGGCGCACGTTCGGTCTTCAGCGGAAACAAATGCTTGCAGACTCTTCAAAATCCCTGCTAGCTACCACTACGGGCAGGTGGGGGGGGGGGCGGGCACACGTTCGGTCTTCAGCGGAAACAAACGCTTGCAGACTCTTCAAAATCCCTGCTAGCTACCGCTACGGGCTGGTGGCGGCGGCAGGGGGGCGGGCACGCATTCGGGGGGGGGGCACGCGCGTTCGGTCTTCTGCGGAAAAGATTACTTTGCATCTGGGAACCTTTATCTCCCTACTAATTGCAGTCCGTATTTCAAACAGGCAACCATGAATGACATCACTTTGCTTAGAATTTCTCAGAGAGATAGGGAACGCATGCTGCTTAAATCACTGCAAAGTCCTGGTCCATTCGCCGCAATGCTATGCTGCTCAATGATACCAGACTATTTACTACTTTCGTAGACAAGGTGGCTCTCCCCAGAAATCTGGTGCGGAAGATTCATCGCTACCTCCTGGATAGCTTCATGGAAATGTCCGTAGAGGACTTCTGGTCAGTACCAGAGTATATTGACAAATTGTTTGAGTAGAAACTGACCAGCAATGAAAGCACGCTAAGTCCTTAGGGCAAGTTAATCATTAATAAATGCTTCCTTTAAAAATCATGAGTCATCTAATTCCTTAAAAAAACCACACTCACCAGACAATCCTTCGCCGGCTGGGGTACCCCCTTGGGATGGTTGGGAGGGTCCTGGCTCCAAGGTGATAAACAGCTCCTGGATGTCTGCTAACAGGGTTTCTCCGCTGGCCTCCTGCTGCTCCGTGATATTTCCCTCATCATCATCGTTGTCCTCATCCGAATCCTCCTCAGGCCTGATGATTATCCCATCAGTGGAGTCCACGCAGACCGGTGCAATGGTGGTGGGGGCGCCCCCCATTATCTGATTCAGTTCATTGTAGAACCAGCATGTCCGCGGAGCACCCCCTGAGCGTCCTTTTGCCTCTTTGGCTTTCTGGAACGCTTACCTCAGCTCCTTAATTTTCACGCGGCACTGTTGGGCGTCCCTGTTGCGGCTCCTTTCCAGCATGGCCTTGGAGACCCTGGCAAACGTGTTGGCATTCTGTTTGTTGTTGCGGAGTTCCAACATCACAGATTCCTCTCCCCAGATAGCAATCAGATCCAACACCTCACGATTGGACCATGCTGGAGCTCTTTTCCTCTGGCTGGTCTCCAGGGCTGCTGAGCTCTGCCTGGGGTCTTGTGATGCTGAGGTCTGCATGGCGGCTTGTGCTGCTGATTTCTCTGAATGGCCACTGAGCTGTGCAGGTGAACTGGTCACGCTGACCAAACAGGAAATGCTATTCAAATGTTCCCGGGTCTTTTCCTGTCTACCTGGCCAGAGCAGCGAGTTGAGAGTGCTGTCCAGAGCAGTCACAGTGGAGCAGTGAGGCTGTCCAGAGCGGTCAGAATGGAGCATTGTGGGACAGCCTCTGGAGGCCAATAACGTCCCATGCATCCTCACTAGTCCACAATCGACCTACAGATGTCGATTTCAGCGCTGATCCTCTCGTTAGGGAGGAGTACAGAAGTCGATTTTGAGGGCCCTTTAAATTGACGCAAATGGCGTCCGTGTGAGGCCGGGTCCAAGTTTATGTTGACTTAACGTTGCTAAAGTCGACGTTAAGTCATAGTGGGGACCTGCCTCTAGACTCTGTTGGGATCTTCAACACTTCCATCATTTTGCAACGGAGATCCTGAAATGCCCTCTAGTCATCAGGTGATGTAGAATGTGGCACCACATCTTCATCAGGTGACAAAGATGATTTGTGAATAGTTATGATTTCAGCAGGTTGATGCTGGAGTTAGTCTTTCTCAGGAATTTGTGCTGGTGAAATCTCTATAGCAAGAACATGAGACGATTGTTGTTGAGGATGATCTCGTGGAGAAGGTGATACAGCAGAAAAGTTATGCCTTGTAGCATGATGAACACACCACAATGCCTATTAAGGCCAGGAATGAAGTCCATATGGTTACTGAGTGACTGACCAAGGAAGGGGATACTAGAAGCAGGTCCTACCCAGAACACCCTTAGATTACGGTGACCCCTAACTCTGGAGTCTACTGGAAAACTGTGAGTCATGGAAAGGGTGTCCTAAGAGACTAAGGAAGTGAGCCATGTGCACTGATATCTGAAACAGATCAGTAATAAGAATCTTCCTCTTATAAAAGACAAGCAGCCCGCATTCAGGTCTGAAGTTTAAACTCTCAGCGAGCTTTTTGGTCAGTACCGAAGACATCCCAATACCAATAGCTGTGGTACTGGCTCCATCAGTGTTACAAATGAAGACGGTAAAGTATATTTGGGAAGGGCTGAAATAGTCAAATCTGCCACTACTGTAATTCTTGGTACCAATGGCATCAAAACCAAAATAAAAGACAGTATGGTCAGTATCAGATTTGCAGTTCTTATATAGGCAGTACCAAGAATGTCAGCACCAAGGTCAGATTGCTGGCCATCATAAAGTCATAGAAGATTAGGGTTGGAAGAGATCTCAGGAGGTCATCTAGTCCAACCCCTTGCTCAAAGCAGGACCAACCCCAACTAAATCATCCCAACCAGGGCTCTGTCAAGACAGGCCTTAAAAACCCCATAGGATGAAGATTCCACCACCTCCCTAGATAACCCATTCCAGTGTTTTACCACCCTCCTAGTGAAATAGTTTCTCGTAATATCCAACCTAGATCTCCTCCACTGCAACTTGAGACCATTGCTCTTTATTCTGTCATCTGCCACCACTGAGAATAGCCTAGCTCCAGCACGGGAAGCCCCTTAATCGCCATATACAAGTCTGAGATAACAGTGGGTATCAGAGATCTGACCCTTGAGTCCTCGCTGCTACTAGAGCAACCATGACTCAGCCTTAAGCTGCTCTTTTTAAAAACAGCAGAAAGAGGAGACTTACCTCTCTCTTTCTTTAAGTAGTACATTTAACGGGTTCCTCTCCCATGTTTCTTAGAGAAGTGATACAGGGACCTGCCCCTTTCAGATTGGGAGGAGGCAAAAACAACAGGTTTCAGGAGAACACCACTGGGATATCTATAGTGCAGTTGGCGACATAAAACCTAGCTGCTAAAAACAGCAGTATAGCTGCAGCATTGGCTAGCCGCCCATGCTGTCACCCGCATTGCCAGTCTGCACTGCTCTTTTTAGTATGCTAGCTTGATCAAAGTTAGTGTGAGTATGTCTACCCGAGCTGGAAATTACACCCCCAGCTGTAGTGTAAACATACCCTCCAAGCCCTGGATGCTGAGGGCACTTTCTCCTGAGGCCTGCTCCAACTCCAGTGTATCTTGTCTCTATGGATCTGAGACAGGTCTCATAGGGTACATCTGTACTGCAAAAAAACAGTGGCAGCAAGTCTCTGAGCCCAGGTCAACTGATTCAGTGTGGCAGGACTCATGCTTCAGAGCTAAAAATACCAGTGTACATGTGCCTAGGCTCTGTGACCCTCCCCAGTGCCTGAGCTCCTGGAAGAAATGTCTACACTGCTATCCTGTAATGAAACCATGTACAGTACAAACAAACAGAGATTGCAATTGCGAACGACAGGGGCACAGCTAAATCAACTCCATCTCACAGCCACAAACAATAAGAAAGAATTGAGGCTGGTTGGTCATCATGCCCTTTGGTGGGTGGGCTTAAGGGCATGAAGGGTGAAGGTGCAGCCCAATGGGCACTGCTGGCCAAAACATTGCAATCTCAAGTGCATGGGGCACATATAGACAATCACTTAAAGGAACAACTATCAAATGAGAACCTGAACTGTTTGTGTACCAAGTCTTACTCAACATTGTGTAGCTTTTTGAATCTGTATGTTTATCTGAAAATGTTATTCATCGGAAAATAAAACTCATTGGGCCAGGTGGAAGAGGACACACAAAGCTGTGTTTCTAATCATAGTTAATGTTTATGTACCTATCTATAAATAATCCTTCAAAATACTGTTTTAAAAATAGTAAGTGCTGACAATATCAGATATTATTAATCATTAATCGTGGACAAAATCCTGCAGTTTTTATTCATTCCTTACTTGGCCAAATTCTTATTCATTTCACAGGAACTTTGCTTGAGTGAGAACCTTAGGATTTTGCAGATAATTGTTTTTTATTACTTCCTTCTCCACTTACTGACAGATTGCCTGATATTTCGTTCCTGATGCTCTCCTCACCTTATTGCTGACCTCTGTTTTATATTGTGTACCAGCAGGATTGGGGAGATGCGGGGGGGTGGGGGGGGTTGTATACATTTAATATGGTTTCTTTAGTGGGAATTGTTTTCTAAGCTGTAAATATAAAGAAACGGCTATGGAACTAACTACCAGAAAAGATAAAAATGACCTCTAACCTCACTGCATTGAGAACTAAATGCAAAACTCCTTTTCAGCTTAGCTTTGCATCGGTTAGTTCTTTAACTAGCATGTGTGCGCACACACACGCACACACAAAACCCAACTATAAATTAATCAAGTTATTTCTCTGTAGATGAGAAGGAAGAAAGAGGAAGAAACTGTTATTTCTATCATTAAATACTCGGGGCATTCACATACCAGTACTACAGTGATGATAGCTAGATTAGATAAACTGAAAAGGCTTTATAAACCTTTCCACAGAACGGTTTCATTGCTCTTTCCAACTTTGTTGCCTTGCTTTTCTGATATCCTCATCCTTAAAAATGATTTGTCTGAATGTATCTGTAATGTTTCATAAATATAATAGAGGGGGAATATTCTTATCTAATCGTTTCAATTTGATATATAATTTTATGATAGTACATATCCTTCAGTGCTTTTTAAAAGTTCTGCAGACAAGGCTTTTAATATTATAATGAATTAAAAAGTGATATGGTAACAATCTTCAGGAATTTTTTTTCTTTAAACAAAACTCAAACAGCAGGAAAAATTCCGTAAAAGCTATATTTTTGAGCTACCTTAATTTATTTTAGAAAGGCTTAATTTTGAGAGTCAACATTTGCAGCGTATCCATGCTACTTAGACAACAATTATTTGTTTTCCCCTGGGACCTGTTAGTTCAACAATTTACTAGGCTTTCTAACTTTACTTCAGATTATTTTTTAATTCCTCAGGGAGGCACTTTTGTGGAAGATTCCATTTGGTTTCACAAGGCCTAAAGGGGAAAAAAACTTGGCATTGACCACAAATCTCACACATTAGGAACAATTTGTAAACCACGAACAGAAGCAGCCAGAGTCCATCCCCAGAACAGGCTGCTCCTGTTAGTGCCATTGTCTGAAAAGGATTGGTTTGCCATTTCCCAGATGACCTGCCTATGTGTAGAGAGATGTGAAAAGTTAGAGACAAAAATGGTTTCTACAGAGTGAGGGAGGGGGGGAGCTTTCTTGTACAGAAAGGAAGGAAATACCTCTGTGGGATTTTATTTTTTCCCTCTTCATCCAAAAAATACAAAGAGGCCCTCTGTCTTTAATGCGAATGTCGGCTTTAAATCTTTTAGGTTTGGATTAACTCTGCAAAAGAAAAAAAAATCTGACAGGCTTTCAAATATGACGCAGAAAAACTTTTTTTCTCAATTCGTGTTGTTCATTTGTAAAGCTAAAGGCTGGATGGACTGAATAGTAGGCGCCAGTTGTTGCTTCATTCATAGTTAGCATTACAATGGTCAGAATTAACATCCTAAGACCTACATTATCACTTTTGCTGTTTCACTAGGAAACATTTAATAGGGTGGCTAAAGCAAGTATAGTTCTTTGCTGTTATCCTAAACTCAAAATATTATTAACATTAATAATGTAAGGTGATTCAGATCAAATCAAATTGTGTTTTTCTCTGCCATTTTTTGTTTAGGAAAATATTGGTCTATATAACTGTTACTTAAACTTTAACTTAAACTTTAAAAGCTTTTACAAAATATAGTTTTGATAGGCATTTCCTATTAGTATTGATTTTAAGAATTGAGCGTGTCACCAAGCATGTCAAGGTTCATGTTTTGGATATAATATCAAGTGACTTTTATGTGAATAAATTTTTCTCCGTGTTTGTTACAGATATCTAAAAAAAGATCTTTTTGGTTGAAGTTGTGAATTATAGTTATTTTAATCGAAACGTTATTATTTGGAGTTTATAAATGTGTTTATAGGAATTATTCTGTCTAAAAGATAAAGTGCTCAGGGCATCCTCAGTCACCTGTAATAGCTACTATACAGATAAACATGAGTAAATACATTTGCAGTTTGCAGTAAATAAATACATTTGCAGTAAATAAATACATTTGCAGTTTGCAGCTTGGCTAATATTTTAAGTTTTCCAAGGACTACATGTATCTGAAAGTACATAGGGCTATATTCACTACCTACATTATAATAAGACTTTGTGAAAATGACCTTCTCTTTCTAGACCATAAGTAATGTACCACATACAGATCGGAAACAAATTTTAATTTATGTGTTCTAAAAAAAAAAGTAGTATTTAAGCTACTTATTCAAAATGTCTGCATTTTCCCCTTAATTGGGGTATGACTAATATTAGTACAATTTTGCAGTTTGTTTATTATTTGAATTAGGTGCTGCAATTTAACCTTTAGAAGCAAATAGACTTTAAGAAAGAAAGAATTCAATGCTGTTATGTAGCAATGTTGCTCTTAATCGCTGTGAAATCTAATTGTATTATAAAGGCATTTTTAATATTCTAATTACAAACAGCTGACAATTTATTAATCATAGATCATTTTCTTTGCAATCAGAATATCTCCGATGTAGATACTTGGCATGTTTTACAAAGGCAAATTAAGATTATTTTAATCCTCTTTATACTAATTTTGTAGAGTATTGTTTATTTTGTATTTGGTTGTAACAGGTGTGCAGAAACAAGTTAATTAACATGGACAGGAGAAATTTTGGTTTCCATTCTGACAGTAAAAAATAAAGACTAAATTATACACCTAACTAAAAGCCAATAAGTGTGTAGGTAGTAAAGTATTTACATTTTGCAGCAATGTGCTTTATTTTAAAAACAGCTTTTGTTTCAATGTTTTGATAAAGGATTACAGGAAAGCAGGCAAAGTATATATAATTTCTCATTATTATTGCAGTTCTGAATCATAAATAAAGCATTTAAACAGTAGTCGTTGTAGTAGTAGCAGTAATGGGTACTGCTTGGAGATGGATGACAAGATAATTGTAAGGACAAATATCTTTCTCAGTGTCCATTATCTCATATTAGGGTTGACAGCAAATAAGAGTGATATTAGAACACGTTCTCAAAGATTTAGCAGTATTTTAAATTACTATATCTTATTTTAATATTCTTTATTAGTATTAGGACTGAGATGGTGTTAAGCTAGGTGTTAGGGTTATTTTGGTTTTTTATTTTAAAGAAATAGTTTGAACTTTTCATCAAGCTTTTAACATGAGTGGCATTTACTTACATATTAAGTGTTTGAGGGACTTTCCCCCGGAATGAGTAAGGACAACTCCTCTGAGTAAGGTTTGCAGAATGGGACCTGGTAATTTTTATATTGCATTAGAAAGCCTAACAAAGTTTGGTTGAATTTGATTTTGATACTTTGAGCCAAGAAAATGCTGAGATGTCTAAAGGTTTTGGTATTTTTTTAATAAAGGTATCATTTTTGTGATTTATCTATCCAGGCAGTTATGTTGTTCAGCTCTGGAGTCTTTTGGATGGGTCTGTTATGTATTCCTATGACAGCTTTGCTTTTTGACGTAATATACAAAGTGTAAGTACAGAACTGCTAAAACTTAGAGGGAAAATTATTGTCAAGTTTTAATTTTGCTAAGTATTGTCCAGTTTAAGAAAATACAAAGAGCTTCATTGATTCTTTCAAATTATGACTCGCTTTGTAGCTTACAAATCTTGCCACAATGTACCACTACTTTATTTCTTTTTAAATATTTTTGTCAATCAGAACTTTTAATTGCTAACTTCTGTTGTTTTGCTTAGCATAACAGCTAACAAAGTGTATTATTTAGAACTGAGGCTTCTTTAAAATTTCTCCTTTCAACATTTAAGTTGAAATCACTGGGCAAAAATGAATTTGTAAATTTTTATTTTAGAGTCTTGAAAAAGACATATGGTTTCAACAAGAGTAAATCTGAAAGCATTTCATATTGCAGAATCAAGAGAGCTACTTTTAAGACACTGGTAGATGAAGTTCAAGAGTTGGAAGCAAAATCTCAAGATCCAGGGGCAGTTGTGCATGGCAAGAGGTACTGTAAAATATCTGTAGATTGATCTTTTTAAAATAATTTCTTGCTGTTGAATGTTCATAGACATTTTATACAAACTGTCAAGAAACTAAGGCTCTGATCTTGCAGTAAGATGCAAGCAAACACTTGCACCCATGTGGACGGGGTTCTCTGCAGGTACAAGAATCAGTCTGTGTGCATCTTTTTGAAAGTTTAGGGTCTAATGAATTATTTACAAAAGGTTTTCAACTGAGTTTGTTCATTTGTGGCTGAACCAAGCTCTGCCAAATTTGGCTAGTCATTGTGGTTTAAACCAAATACTAACAGACCCTGGTTTTAAAATCTTGTTTTGCTGCTTTGGCAGTGTTTGCAGTTGAGACAAAACAAGTTAGAACTTAGTTCATTCACAGCTACATTTATAAACTTTGCCTAAGGACAACTGTTAAACTCAGTCAAAAGCTTTTCAGATTAAGGGTCTAAAGGAAAATAGCAAAATATCTGCACAGTTTGCTGATATTAAAGAAAACAAATTGACTTAGGTATGTAACACCAATCTAAAGAACCTCTGTCTTACTTCATATATTAAATTAAGTAAAGGAAAATGCACTAGACATACCTACAGGTAAGAAATAAATCAAAATCTCCACAAAGTGCATTCCCTCAACTACTTGCACTCTTCCCAGTGCCAGGCATGTATGGTTGAAAAGGAAGAAGGAATATTATTTCAGGGGACTTGAAGAAATAAAAGCTTATTCAAAAGTTAGAGAAGAATGGCAAAGAATTATACTGAAGAAGAGACAGAAAAGAACAGACACGAACATTTTGCTGCAGTTGCAGAAAGAATGTTGAAAGGAATACCTTTGCAAAGGATCTGGGAGAGAGTAAATCTCCCAAATTTACTTGCTGTGCTGCTTTTGCTGCTGAATCTTGCAGCAGTGTTCCCATCTCTACTGTGTTCCTAGACTGCTGATTTCAGTTCAGTTGTCTGGGAAACAGACATCTCTCCATCACACTGAATCTCCTTCCAGGTCCCCAGTGCTTGTTATAGCTCAGGTGAACCTCACTTTGCTTCCAGAGACTAGCAGTCATTTTGCCCTATGTGAGCATGTGGTTTATATCAACTAGTATTTTGCTGGGAAGAATTTCATTCCTTTTCTCCAGTCAACCATGTCCTCTTCAAAGTACACATCTTGTGTCCAAAAGTATTTCCTTCTTCAGCTTCTGTTATTAGGGTAATGTTTTTACAAACAGATACATTTTCTTTTATCATTGAAAATTATTATAAATAATGCTATAATAGTGCTCTGGAACCATCTCACAATCTAGTTCATCTGTGAGCCTGCATTAATCTTAAGAAGGCTTCCCAAAAAGACTTCAGAAAATTGTTTCACTGGCTTCAAAGACAGCCTCATTGGCCCCATTCATCCTCCAGACAAGTTGTTTAGTTCCTTGGTTTAATGATTTCTTGTTTTAATTTGTTGCCTTAATTATACCTGATCTTTGTATTAATATTAGGGCTGTTGAGCAATTAAAAAATGAATCACAATGAATCATGCTATTAATAATTGAATACCATTTATTTAAATATTTTTGATACTTTCTACATTTTCAAATATATTGATTTCAGTTACAACAGAGAATACAAAGTGTACAGTGCTCACTTTATATTTATTTTTATTACAAATATTTGCAATGTAAAAAACAAAAGAAATGCTATTTTTCAATTCACCTAATACAAGTACTCTAATTCAATCTCTTTATCTTGAAAGTTGACTTACAAATGTAGAATTATATACAAAAAAACTTCATTAAAAATAAAACAATGTAAAACTTTAGAGCCTACAAGTCCACTCAGTTCTACTTCAGCCAGTCACTCAGACAAACAAGTTTATTTACAATTTTCAGAAGATAATACTGCCCGCTTGTTTACAATGTCACAAAGCAGAGTGGATCACTGTTGCATGTTCATTTTCATCATCTGAGTTAGACACCACCAGCAGAAGGCTATTTTCTTTTTTGGTTGTTTGGGTTCTGTATTTTTGCATCAGAGTGTTACTCTTTTAAGACTTCTGAAAACATGCTCCACACCTTGTTCCTCTCAGATTTTGAAAGGCACTTCAGAGTCTTAAATCTTGGGTCAAGTGCTGTAGCAAACTTTAGAAAATTCACATAGGTATCTTCTTTGCATTTTGTCAGATTTGCAGTGAAAGTGTTCTTAAAACAAACAACATGTGCTAGGTAATCATTTGAAACTGCTATAACATGAAATATATGGCAAAATGTGTGTAAAACAGAGCAGGAGACATACAGTTCTCCCCCAAAGAGGTCAGTCACAAGTTAATTAATGCATTAATTTTTTAACAAGTGGCACTGGCATGGAAGCATGTCCTCTGGAATGATGGCCGAAGCATGAAAAGGCATATGAATCTTTTGCACATCTGGCATATAAATATCTTGCAATGCCAGTTACAGCAGTGTGAATGCTTGTTCTCACTTTCAGATGACATTGTAATTAAGAAGTGGGCAGCATTATCTCCCATAAATGTAAACAAACTTGTCTCTCTCAGAGATTGGCTGAACAAGAAGTAGGACTGAGTGGACTTGCAGGCTCTAAAGTTTTACATTTGAATCATAGAATCATAGGACTGGAAGGGACCTCAAGTGGTCATCTAGTCCAGTCCCTTGCACTGGTGACAGGACTGAGTATTATCTATACCATTCCTGACAGGTGTTTGTCAATCTGCCCTTAGAAATCTCCAATGATTGGAGATTCCACAACGTCCCTAGGCAATTTATTCCAGTGTTTAACCATGTTGACAGTTAGGATGTTTTTCCTAATGTCCAATCTAAACCTCCCTTGCTGCAATTTAATCCCATTGCTTCTTATCCTATCCTCAGAGGTTAGAAGAACAATTCTTCTTCTTTCTCCTAATAACAACTTTTTATGTACTTGGGTTTTATGTTTTGTTTTTGAGTGCAGTTATGTAACAAAAAACCCCTATATTTGTAAGTTGCACTTTCATGATAAACAGATTGCACTTCAGTACTTGTATGAGGTGAATTGAAAAATACTGTTTCTTTTATCATTTCCACAGTGCGAATATTTGCAATAAGAAATAATATAAAGTGAGTATTGTGCACTTTGTATTCTGTGTTGTAATTGAAATCAATATATTTGAAAATATAGAAAAATATCCAAAAATATTTAATAAATTTCAATTGTTATCCTATTGTTTAATAGTGCAATTAATCACAATAATTTTTTTAATCATGATTTCTTTTTTTGCATTAATTGTGTGAGTTAACTGTGATTAATCGACAGCCCTAATTAAGATCTACTCACAATACATGGCAAAAATGTCGTTCTCTGTAGAAGAAACCCTTTATTTGAGAAAATGAAAGTCAGGAGTCTCTGATCTAGTGGACCAACCTGCTTATCTCTTCAAGGAGTTTCATTAACAATTTACACTGGACCATTGTAATAACCAACAGTAAATCTTTTATGTTGTAACAGTCCTATGTACCAGACATCTGTGCATAGCAAGTGGTTAAATAGTGAGAACACTTTTTAATATCAACAGACTGGAAATGAAAATCCTCATATTTCACTGAATCTGATTTTAGTCAGTTCAGAAAATACTGTAGTGATTGCAATCAAGGGTCAAAAAATGTTGCCCTCCTTAGGTAAGTGTTACCCATACTAAATTGGGCTAAGAAGAATCTCCGAGCTGTCAGAATAATTGTCATATCCAGGAAATTCAATTTTAATTGCCTCAGCCATTCCAGAGGGAATATTGCCTCAATCAACAAATATTTCATCAGATTTGAAGGATGTGGAGAACTCCGATAATAGACTTGTTTGCCATGAGCCACAACTGCAAAATGCTTCTATCCCAGAAGGAGATATCAGGATCCACTAACAATAGAGATTGATACATTTTATGTTCCTTCTCTGTAATTTTCCTTCTTTTCCTTTCATTCCCATGGCCACGTGAAAAGTGCAGAGGAGAAGTGAAACCAACTCTGATACCCCAGTTTTGATTACAGAGAAGGGAAGCTTACGTATGATTCGGCTTTTCTGAAGATAACCTCTTACATGGTTCTCACACTTGGGCTTCCTATGTTCAGGCTTGCCACTCATTTCAGTGGAGGTTTAAGACCCTAAGAGTTCTAATCCTGTGATGACTGGTTACTTACAATTCTGCTGCTTTAAAAATAGTATCTCATGGGATTTTTAGTCTTGGGGTATCATTATGGCATAAGACAGACCAGTTATTTCTGGCACATTTCTTGTATATTTTTCAGCACTTTGCTCTGGCATTCTCTCTCTCTTTTTTTTTTTTTCTAGTGGTGCTTTAGCATTTTGGTGTCTTAGTGCTCTATTTTAGTGCAATAGAAAAATGTGTTTGTTCACATGAAAGTCTACGTTAATTTTTACTATGGGGGAATATTGAATCACTGACTGGTCAGGAGAGAACTGTAAAGATGTGGAGGAGATAACGGACATTCATTTCTTCTTGTCTACAAAGTAACATAACAGAAACTAAAAATATCACCTCACAAATACAAATAGTTCAGGATTTGACCCTCCATTTGATTTTCTATCATTTATTCTAAGTAGATGTTAACTATTTAAATTCCAAAAATGTTAATTATTTCACAGCTATTTGTTGACGTGGAAACCACCTACCACATTTGTCCAGTCCAGATTTCAGTACTTTTCTTGCCCTGACATTTCATGTGTTTGAATAAGTGTTTCATAGGAATAAGACTGCAAAGTTATAGAAATAGTATTTTTTCCTATTGAACATTCTTTTGAATACTCTGATAAGATCTTTGTATTTAAAAATGAGAATTAAAATGCTATTTAGAATGGCATTATATAAAATGTTTTATTTTTTGAGTGATCTTCATTGCATTTTACATTTTAATATTTATGTTGTAAAAGAAAGGTCAATAACAGGGGTTCCCAAACTTGTTCCATGGCTTGGCCAGGGTAAGCCCCTGCCAGGCCTCAAGATGTTTTGTTTACCCGAATGGCCGTAGGTTCAGCCGCTCGCAGCTCCCACTGACCACGGAAGCAGTACAGGCCAGGCCACCGTTTCCTAAGTTGGTGGAATGGTGAACTGCAGCCAGTGGGAGCTGCGAGCGGCCAAACCTATGGCCACGTTTGGGAACCCCTGGTCTATAAGAATGGAATAAATAATCTCTAGAGCTGTTCCTCATATTCTCAGTCACATCCTCACTCTTCTCCATTTTGATTTGAGCACACCTAAATGGAAATCCTCAAATAAGTTGTAAAAATGTATCACCAATCTTTACTGCCAGTGCTTATATGAAACAAAAAAGTTCTTTATTTTTAAAAATAATTTTTGAATTTTACATATTATGTACTTTAAAAGGTGGTCATCCAGCCAGATGACTGGAAAAATAGCTAATGTAGTGCCCATCTTTAAAAAAGGGAACAAGTAAGATCTGAGGAACTAAAGGCCAGTCAGTCTCACCTCAGTCCCTGGAAAATTCATGGAGCAGGTCCCCAAGGAATCAATTCTGAAGCACTTAGAGAAGAGGAAAGTGATCAGGAACACTCAGCATGGATTCACCAAGGGCAAGTCATGCCTGACTAACCTAACTGCCTTCTATGATGGAATAACTGGCTCTGCGGATGAGGGGAAAGCAGTTGACGTGTTATTCCTTGACTTTAGGTTGTATAAGTAAGGGCATTTCCAGCAGATTGAGGGACGTGACCATTCCCCTCTATTCGGCATTGGTGAGGCCTCCTCTGGAATACTTTGTCCAGTTTTGGGCTGCACAAGTACAAGAAGGATGTGGATAAAGTGGTGAGAGTCCAGCGGAGGGCAACAAAAATGATTAGGGACCTGGAGCACATGATTTGCAAGGAGAGGCTGAGGGAACTGGTATTGTTTAGTCTACAGAAGAGAAGAATGAGCGGGGATTTGATAGCTGCTTTCAACTACCTGAAAAGGGGTTCCAAAGAGGATCTAGACTGTTGTCAGTGGTACCAGATAACAAAACAAAGAATAATGGTCTCAAGTTGCAGAAGGGGAAGTTTAGGTTGGATATTAGGAAAAACTTTTTCACTGGGAGGGTGGTGAAGCACTGGAATGGGTTATGTAAAGAGGTGGTGGCATCTCCTTCCTTAGAGGTTTTAAGGTCAGGCTTGACAAAGCCGTGGCTGGGAGGATTTTGGTTGGGGATTGGTCCTGCTTTGAGCAGGGAGTTGGACTAGATGACCTCCAGAGGTCCCTTCCAATTCTGTTATTCTATGATTCTATGAAAATTAATTCTAAAAATGACTTTCTAGAAAATCCATATTTTTTCTTCTCAGTGATTTCAATATCAGATTTCTTAGGTTTGAAGATATTTTTATCTTGATATATTGAGATATTTTTAATTATGATCAGTGCAAACTTAATATGAGTGTTCTTATTAAATCGTACATCCTTCCCAGTAATAAAGATTCTGTAATCTGAATGTTTCTGCCCAACTGTTAAGATTTTATCTTGTACACCATTGGTTCTCAAAGTGGGGGTCGGGACCCCTCGAGGGGTCGCAACTCGATTATGTGGGGGTCGCGAGCCCCTGCTGCCGGCCCCGACCCCTACCGGCAGCACCCCGGCCCCGACCCCTACCGGCAGCACCCCGGCCCCGACCCCTGCCATGGCGGGCTGCTGACAGTGCTCTGGGCCTTGGCCCCTGCTGCGGCGGGCTGCTGGCAGCACCCCAGACCCCAGACCCAGCCCATGGCGTGGCGGGATGCCAGCAGCGACCCGAGCCCCAGGCCCTGCTGTGGCGGGCTGCCGGCAGCACCCCGGGCCCTGTCTCAGGGGGTTGTTGGCACCCTCCCCTGAGCCCGGACCTTGCCCCAGGGGGCTGGCACCCCTACACCCACACACACCACAGCTCAGCTCCTTCCCCGGGGGGCTGCTGGCACCTCCCCAGCCCAGCCTCTATGCCTCCCCCCCCCGACCCCTAAGGGGGGGTCACGCTTAGAGGCCTGGTGTCCGAAAGGGGTCACCAATAGAAACAGTTTGAGAACCACTGTTGTACACAGTAAACAATACACCTAACAGTAGTACACATACATTTTTGTCAGCAAAGTGAGAAAATAGATTGAGCAAGAAGGTGTCATTATTACACAGTCACTTTTCTAACTGAAAGCGAACTTGAAAGTTTTAACATTATTGACCAGAGAAGCCTATGGGAGCCTATAGTATGTGACTGTCTCAATAAAACAGGTAGTTTGCACTGCAGGCAGCTTGATTTTGTCATCAGATCCATTGTAACTGATATGCCAAGAAGCCTCTTGTGCCTAAAACTGAAATGACTAAAAGTAAGAGGATAAGTGTTTTAAAAATAAACCATTATTTCAGACCTCTATTGCCAAAAAACATTTCCCCACCTCACTCCCAATTCTTAAAATGTGTACTAATTCAGTATTAAAAATATAAGTAAAAAATTTTACTGACATTGAATTGGGTGTATGTGAACATGACCTTGACTTGTGCAGGCGTATTGAAATACTTGTATGTCACAAGTGCCTCTTCTTAATATAGTCATATTATCTTTTTATGTAAGCCACTTTTAAATATCTTAAACTAGAAATGTAATAGGAATATATAAAGCAATAAGCATTTTAGATGGTTGCAAATTTTAATCTGTTCTTGCTCATTTTAATTTACATGTTATAAGACGGATATAATTGCTAGTTTATTTAAATCTTTAAACCATACAAGATAAAAGTTACTTAAGAATACACACACTTCATGTATTTGAATAGTGCTAATATTCAGCCTGTACCTCCTAGTGTACCTAATTAGCACAAATGCTGAGGTACTGTCACCTAGCATTGCTTATGTATCACACCTCACATTATATTACATTTGGCTCTGATAGATGTAGTTTATTTTTAGAGCTCATTTTGAATGCCATAAAGATAGTTACAAGTAAAGAGCATTATCCTACAATCCCTTTTCAGGTTAATAGAAGTGTAGAACTGGGTCCCTATGTATTTGAAAATACAGTAGGGAGTGAAAATATAGTACATTTCTTAGCTAAGATTTCTGTCTGTCTTCAATTACATTTGTAGTTCAGATATTGAGCCCTATATAGTTGAGTCTTCAGTATATGCAAACTACCAATAAGAATTTTTTCCATAACTAGTATTCAAATAAGAACTTAAAGTGTGCACGTTTAGGGTCCAGTTCTCAAGAGCTACATATGCAAAAATACCCATTTGATGTCTTATTCCAGGCCACAAGCAGAGGATAATCATTGTACTTCTGTAGGCACCATTCTAGTGACCAGAGTTAAAGAGCTGGATAGAATGTGGCACTGTGGATCTCATTAGAGCAGGTGTTGCCAGAACAAAAGGGAGCCTGGCAGGAGAGATATAATTTGTTTTTATTGTGGGCTCTGCATATACCTAGATGTCACTTACCGCCAGCCCCTCAGAGGCTCTGAACTTTGTTGAAGAACTGAGTAAATTAAGCATTACACAAAATCAAACATATTCAGTGCCCATTGTTATATAAGGTAAGTGCTGTCCCCAGCCTTTTCTGTACCACCTTCTTCATGGCTGTGAGCAGAAGAATCTCAGCTGTGCCCAGAGTCTGGCTTTGCCAAGTTTTTACTCAATTTCTTCCCTCCAAATCTGTCTGAATTCGTATAGTTAATTTTATTGTGTACATAGTATCGTATGGGTAACATTTTACTTTGAGATATTTATTTTGAGTTGTTACAAGATCTAGGTTGGTGCTGACATCATGGTTGCCCCTGAAATAACTACGGCTTTGTCAATGTGAGAAAATTGCACTAATTTTAACTAACTTGGTTTAGAGTCCAACTTAATTAAATTGGTGTATCCCATTTGCTAAGTAACATCTGTGTCTCAAGCACTAGGGAGCAGCTTATTCTCAGGACAACAGATGTTCGCTCATGTAAAAGTTTATCCTGGATCTTATCTTCCTCCAGTTATCAGCTGTCAAGCAGGTCTTCAAGACATCTTTCAAGAAGGACTTTAAAAAAATAGATATACCGTATTTTTCGCCCAATAAGACGCACTTTTTCTTCCCCAAAACGGGGGGGAAAAAGTTGGTGCGTCTTATAGGGCGAATGCAAAAAAAAAAAAAAAAAAAGCGCCTCGCTCTCCCGTCCCCGCCGCGCGGGCGGGCTGCCGAGGTTCCCCCCTCCCCGCCGCGGGCGCGCTCCCGGCAGCCCGCCCGCGCGGCGGGGACGGGAGAGCGAGGCGCTTTTTTTTTTTTTTTTTTGGTCCGGCGGGGAGGGGGGAACCCCGGCAGCCCGCCCGCGCGGCGGGGACAGGAGAGCGAGGCGCTTTTTTTTTTTTTTTTTTGGTCCGGCGGGGAGGGGGGAACCTCGGCAGCCCGCCCGCGCGGCGGGGACGGGAGAGCGAGGCGCTTTTTTTTTTTTTTTTTTTTTTTCCGGATTTTTTATTAAAAAATGAGGGGGCGTCTTATAGGACGAAGCGTCCTATAAGACGAAAAATACGGTAGTTGAGAAAAGAGCCCTGAGAATAATTAAAGGATGGAAATACATTCCTTATAATGAAAGACACAAGGAGCTCAATCTGCTTATCTGATTAAAGATTATGTTAAGGGTGTTTACTCTGTAAGAACGAGATCTTCAGAGATGATCATTGGAAGTTAGGAACCTAAATACCTTTGGCGGTCTGGGCCTAAATACCTACATTAGGACAGAAATTTGCTTAATAGAGGGGTCTTCAATCCTGTGGACAAAGGTATAACAAGACCCTATGGCCAGAGGTTGAGCTAGGCAAACACACACTGGAAATAAGGCACACATTTTTAATAGTGATTAACCATTTAATGGTAATTAACCATTGGAACAACTTGCCAAAGATTGTGGTGGATGCTTCATCACAGAAAATGTTTTATCTAAAAGATGTGCTCTGGTTAAATCACAACTGTTGGACCTGAATCAGGAATTAATTCAGGGAAATCTTATAGCCTTAGTTATGTAGGAGGCCAGACTAGATGATCACCAGGGTCACTTCTGGCTTTAAAAATTGATTAAAACACTTCACAGTACATCCTAATTTAGGGCTTGTCTTCACTTGAGCTGGCAGGGATCGATCTTTTGGTGATCGATTTATCGCGTCTCGTTAAGACGCGATAAATTGATCACCAGCGGCTCCCCCATCGACTCCGGAAGTCCAGTTCCTCAAGAGGCGCAAGCTGGAGTCGACGGGGGACCGCGCCGCCGACCGCCACCGCCGTGAGGATGGGAGGTAAGTCGGCTGTAGAGACGTCGATTTCAGCTGAAATTGCGTATCTACAGTCGATTCCCCCTCCCCCCCCAGTGGAGACCAGCCCTTAGCTTACTAGGGTTCCCAAAATTGCCATGAACACCATTCTAACTGAAACAGCTTCTTTACAGCTCTAAGGCTTCGGCAGGCAGCATGAGTTCAAAATGTTCCACTCTGAAATTTATCTGGGCACCCTAGGTCATGTTGATAAAGCAGCTCACACACACAAGACAAAACATTCAGCACTGTGGTGTCTGACACTGAGGCCCAGTTCTGTGGTTTGCCTCAAAAACCTGTGTAATTCCATTCCCAGTCCTCATCTACATTCCTTCCCAACTCTTGCAGTAAATCTTCTTAAAATTATCAGAAAGTATATTTATCATGTTTTGGTAAGCTCTCTCTCCTATGGCCAGTCCACCTATTTTCTAGTCACTAAATTAGGGTCTTATCCATGGGAAAGAATTTGGGAAGAAAGATACATTGTAAGGAGACAGCCTATTTGTTTCCTGAAACATCTAACCCTGTAACATTCAACCAGAGCCTGTGTATCTGATTGGTTAAAACTGCCATTCATTTCCCACCCACCCCCACCCCACACACATCCTTTTTTTTCTACTTGTGCTCAGGTGAAGAGCTGTCTGGATCATACTCCAGTGTATTTTGCAGTAGCAGCACAACTAGTAATGAGGTGTCACTCTCAGTTGCAGAGTTTGGGGGGAGAGAAGAATGGACAGTACATAACTGGATGACACAGAGAAGTCTTGCTTTAAACTCCCAGCAGTGTGTATGTTACCAGAAATCTGCATGTACACCTACACTTTAGTTCTAGCTTCATTTTCAACCTGCCCAGATGTGCACATAAATCTTTAAAAACCCTTTGTGCACAAAAGACCATGCACCTACTAGTTGTATTGTAAACACATGCAAATATCTGTGAAAATGTGTTCCTTACTATTTACTTAGCATCTCTGAAAACAACATGGTAAAATGCAGTACTCATTTGTAGCAAGACATTAAGGCACCTCCAGTAACAAAAATAATGTTGATTTCTCTTATTCAGGTATTCTGTGCAGCTTTATTATGTTAATTACAGCATTTAATTGTAATTATCATGTACTTCAGATTATCAGACATGTTTGAAATCTATGAAACAATAGTAAACAAGGCAGATTGTTTATATTTGTCAAAATGGATTGTTACTTTATATCAGTGTACTTGTAGAATTTTTCTTTAAATAATAAATAAATAAATGGATCACTTTACCAAAACAAGTCATGTATGTTACCATCAGGCCACTAACCTTTTTAAATTTGGCATCTAGTCCAGACTCAGTCTCTAAAAGTAGCGGATCATCTATCCACGGCACCTGTTTCCCAGGGACAGATCTTGAACAATTTCAAAAATTCTTGGCAACTCTGTTATGGAAATCATTATTAAGGGCTGGATTATGTAAATTGTACATATCCTATATTAAGGAGCAGGCCGAGCTGCACCCCTTTAAAGCAAGTATCATGAGGAATAGTGTACCAGAGAAGCAGAATGCCCTCTGAGAGTTTCCCAGAGCTCACCAGAAGTGCACACAGTGCAACACCCTTTACTGAGGCAGCATACTCCAACACATGCGGCTGACTGACGCATCCAGGGGCATGGCCTTAGTGCCATCTCCTCCCTACACTTCCCATCCCCTTTGGGGCACTGTAGCAAGACAAGTAGGGAGTAATCCTTACACTTCTTAGTATGTAGGGGCTGCAATTTTATCTGGCGTTTATGCAAGTCATGCTGGGTTGGGGAAGTCTCTATCCCCTTCCCTTACACTGCACACCAAAAGAGCGAGGCAGAATCTGGCACTTAAATATTTTAATAGTATTGTTAGTTTATTTGTATTGTGGTTACACCTAGAGTCCCCAGTATGCTACTCGGTATATAAACACATAACCACAAACCAGTCTCTCCATAGGAAACTTACAAACATAAACAAAATCTGAAATACTTTAATATGCTACCATTTTAATCATATGACTAATAATAATTAGGTCAGTACAACCTAAATAAAAGATTAATCACTATTTTTTTCTTACCTTATAATGGGCAGTTTTTAAGTTTACCAGCCCTTGTTTAATGTCCCATGGGCAAACTATACATTGTCATTCATAAGCTGACATATTTCACAAATTTCCACTTTCTTTCTAGCTTAACTGAAAGAGCTCAACTACTGAAGAATGTCTTTAAGAAGAGTCCTGTGAACTTGTACCGCTCTGAATCTCTGCAGCAGAACTTGCTTCGTAAGTCTTCAGTGCTCAAAAAGAATAACATGCAGTTTCAAAATATTATAGACACAAAACAATACTTTACTACAATTGTTCGTCATAAAATGCAATGATTTCTGCTACAATGGACTATTAAAAACACTTTTTAGAAGATGTCTACCTAAAACAAAAATATGCCTAATACAAAAATATGTCTAATATACTGATATATTTTAAGAAAGGACAAATCTGTTTGGTGTTAAAATGCTAAGTTTGAATTACAAACAGCTTTTATTACTAAGTATAATGATATAAACATTGGATCATCGTCCTGAAATTGCTTTGATTTTGATTTTCCCAAAGAAGAAGGGCACCTATTGAAAATATATATATGAAAATAAATATATTAAATATAATGTTTTTTCTCAGATGTGATAAAAACAATGTATGTGACTGTACTTGTAATAGTATATATATTTGTACTAGCACATGTGGGATAAGTCTCAAGTCTGAAATACTGGTATAGAGAGTGGTATAGCTTGTTCAGAAAGGACAGGTAAAAAGCGATAAGGTGTTGCATTATACATCAAGAATATATACACATGTTCTGAAGTCCAGAAGGAGATTGGAGACAGACCAGTTGATCGTCTCTGGCTAAAAATGAAAGTAGGTGTGCACTATAGACCATCAAATCAGGAAGAGGAGGCGGATGAGGCATTTCTAGAACAAATAACCGAAATATCCAAAGCACGAGACCTGGTAGTAATGGATGACTTTAACTACCTAGACAATTGTTGGAAAAGTAATATGTTAAAACATCAAATTCTCAGTAAGGTCTTGGAATGCTTGGGGACAACTTTTTGCTCCAGAACGTGGAGGAGCTAACCTGGGAGACAGCCATTCTGACCACCAAGGAGGCATTGGTAGCAAATCTAAAGGTGGAAAGCAATTTGGGTGAAAGTGATCGTGAAATAATATATTTCATGATTTCTAAGAAAAGGGAGTGGGAGCTGAAGAACAAGGACAATGGACTTCAAAAAAGCAGACTTTATCAAACTCAGAGAACTGGTAGGTAAGGTTCCATTGGAAGAAAATCTGAGGGAAAAAGATGTTCAGGAGAGCAGGCTGTTTCTCAAGGTGGCAGTATTAAAGGCACAACTGCTAAGTATTTGGATGCAAATGAAAAAGAAGACTAGTAAGACACTAATATGACTCCATCTGAGCTCTTTAATGACCTGAAAATCAAAAAGGAATCCTCAAAAAGCAGAAACATAGACAAATTGTTAAGGACAAGTACAAAAGAATAGCACAAGCGTGTCAGAACAAAATTAGAAAGGCTAAGGCACAAAATGAGTTACACCTAGCAAGGGACGTCAAAGGCAATAAGAAAAGGTTATTTAAGGAGCAATGGACAGAAAAAGGAAAGCATAGGTCTACTACCTAGTGGAAAAGAAGAAATAATAACTGATGACCTCAAGAACGCTGAGGTATTTGAAGAAAATAGGTATTAGTCTTAACTAAAAAGGTTAATGGTGGCCAGATACTCAACATAGTTAATATTTACAACAAGGGGTAAGGAATGGAAGCCAAAATAGGGAAAGGACAGGTTCAGGAAGTAGTGGAAGCAATCTCAGAACCAATTAGCAATTATCTTTGAGAACTCCTGGAGGTCCCGGAGGACTAGGGAAGGGCAAATACAGAATAAAGATGACCTGGGAATTATAGACCAGTCTATACCTTATTTGGATACCTGGAAAGATTCTGGAACAAATTATTAGACCGTTTGTAAGCTGTTGTCAAGAACAAAATCGCGCCAACCCAATCTAATTTCCTTCCTTGACTGGGTTATTGCCCTAGTGGATGTGGGGAACAGTAGATATGATATATTTTGATTTTAGTAAGGCTTTTTTCACAGTCCCACATGACATTCTCATAAGCAACGTGGAGAAATGTGGTCTCCATTAAAATATTATAAGGTGGGTGTACACTTGGTTAAAATACCAGACTCAAAGAGTAGTTATCAATGGTTTGCTATCAAACTGGGAAGGTGTATCTAGTGGAATCCCACAGGAGTCAGTTCTGGGTCTGGTACTATTCATTAATTACTTGAATAATGGAGTTGAGAGTATGCTTTTAAAATTTGCAGAAGACACCACAATGGGAGGGGTTGCAAGCACTCTGGAAAATAGAATTAGAATTCAAAATTACCTTGACAAATTGGTCTGAATTCAGCAAGATGAAATACAATAAAGACGAGTGCAATATAGTACACTTAGGAAGGACAAATCAAATGCACAGCTACAAAATGGGGAATAACTGGCTAAGTGGAAGTACGGCTGAAAAGGATCTGAAAATTACAGTGGTTCACAAATTAAATATGATGCAAAAATGCAATGCAGCTGTGAAAAGGCTAATATTCTAGAGTGTATTAACTGGAGTGTTGTATGTAAGACCTGTGAGATAATCAGCTGGAGTACTGTTCCCAATTCTCTGTGCCACATTCTAGGAAAGATGTGGACACATTGGAGATTCTAAAAGAGAGCAACAAAAATGATAAAAGGTTTAGAAAACCAGACCTATGAGGAGAGGCTAAAAAAATTGAGTATATTTTGTCTTTTAAAAAGTAGACGGGGGCTGTAATAAAGAAGAGAGTGATCAATTCTTTTCCATCTCCACCGAAAGCAGAACAAGAAGTAATGGGCTTAATCTGCAGCAAGGGAGATTTAGGTTAGATGTTAGGAAACTTTCTAACTATAAGTGTGGTTAAAATCTGGAATAGGCTTTGAAGGAAGATTATGCAATCCACATCGTTGAAGGTTTTAAAAAACTGGTTTGACAAACATCTGTCAGAGATGGTCTAGGTTTACTTGGTCCTGCCGCTACACAGAGGGCTAGACTTGATGTCTTCTTAACGTCTCTTCCAGCCCTACATTTCTATGATTCTGTGATATATAATCACCTTTAATTGAATCTGTTGCCTTTTGATGGCATTCCTTGGATACTGTACACAATTATTTATGTTGTACTTTCTATCTCCCAGTATTATTAAAGGATTTGAGTTCTTCACTCTCCCCGCCCCCTCTAAAGATGGTATTGGTATTTGACCAGTCTACACCTAACTTTGATACCTGGAAAGATACTGGAAGAAATTATTAAACAGTTTGTAAGTTATCATCAAGAACCAGATCATGCCAAGCCAACCTAATTTCCTTCTTTGACAGGGTTACTGGCCTAGTGGATAGGGGGAAACAGTAGATGTGATATATCTTGATTTGGTTTCATTAAAATTTGATGCTTTCCAATTCTGTAGAATATCTGAAACAGTAATCAGTGTTTAACTATTTTCTGTTTTGTATCTGCAGATGGCTATGCATTCTCTCAAGATGAAAATGGAATAGTTTCCCAATCTGAAGTAATAAGAGCTTATGATACCACAAAACAAAGACCAGATGAATGGTGAAGGAATACAGCTTGCGACAGGGAGCCCTTAGAATTACTTAAGTAAGACAAACTACTAGATCTTTGTTAGGGATCTGCTAGCAGGATCCAATCACAAAGATTACAGAAGATCCATGATGATCTTATTCCATAAAGTTTGGATTAGTGTATTCAATAGACATAAGCACTGTGCAACTCTACTGTAACACATCATCTCTTTACATTTTTTAACAAACATTTGCTTTGTCTTTGTAAACACAGGTTGAAAATTGCCTTGCATTTTGCCAGATCGCTTATTTACAATGAGGCTGAATCAGTATTGTTCATATATCATATTATTTGGGACATCATTGATTGTCAGATTACCACTATACATAATTATTAACATTTGTGCGGGTTCATAAGTGGTTATACATTTAAAGTACAGTTAGTAACAAGCCTTTGATTTCAACAAGTGCTGACTAACCAACATTTTAATGGTGTTAACTCACCGTATTAAGCCAGATTTCAAACCAAGGTATCTGTATGTGTTTGTGTCAAACTAGACTAAAAAATACATTTGCCAAAGAAGTTCCATAATTGCAATTTTCAAGAAGCTCCAGTAGTCATTTGCAGAGAAATGTAAAAGGAAATTAACTTAAAGTGCTGATGTCAGAAATGCATGCTTGATTCTCCAGACTTGATAAAAATACAGCATAATGAGCCTACTTCCAGTTGCCTTTATGGCACTTGCTTTCAAATATGTGAAACTCTGCACCTTTAGTCTGAGAAAAGCTCTTTATTTTTTATTATTTAATTAATATGGCTGCCATCTTTTAGCATGGTGCTCATGTTTCCAAGCTTTGTTCAAATTACAAACAAAACGAAAATTGTTCTTTCTTACCTTTCTTCACCATAATTTAGCCATTTTTGCAGTGCTTGTGCTTTATATGCATATCTGGTCACAATTTGATCAGAAAAGTTTATCCTAATTCATAAAAACAGATTAGCTATGTATGGGCTTTTCACCATCTTTATTCTAAAGTTACCTGGAACATGACTTGTGAACGCAATGTTAACAAGCTCTGTGTGGTTTGTACTCCTCCATTTGCACCAGAGTCACCTCCTACTATAAATATTCAGAATTAGTTCTTTAATGCTTATTGGTCAATGAGGCTTAATCAGTATTGTTCATATATCATATTACTTGGGACATCATTTCTTGTCAGATCCTCCATACTCTCAGTTTTTAAAAGAAATGGAGGGGAAATGCACACAAGAAAACAAAATTTTTCACAATTTGCTCAGCTCAGCAGTGTAAAAGTTACACTTCTCACCAGGAGTACACTGTAATAAGAAATTTTTAAAAATTAATTACATTTGGCATGTCTCCACCCACTATCAAATGATGGCCTAACTTCTTCAGATGTTACATCTATTTGTGACAATGGCACAATCAGAGTCCAGTTTAACTTTAAAATTAAGTTTGTCTGTTTTAATAGTGACCTAAAGTCCAGTATAATAATTTAATTTTAATTTAATTTTATATGGGAAAAAATCCTTCTTAATTTTTAACTTTTTCAGACTGCTAGGCTATGTAAAATAGGTATGGTTTTACTTTGAACTTTGTATGTGAGAATGGAACAGAAATTTTCCCATTCTCCTTTCAGGTTATTAAGAACTTCATTCTTATCACTCTTTGTCCTCAAAATCATCCAGTCTAGATTGTATATCTCTGCAGCTATTCCATATCTTTACCAATCATTTCTTGACTGCTCATATACTTATTAACAACAAAACTTTGTCCCCTTTCCTTTCAGCACTAGGCAGGCTCCACATCTTACTTCACTACACTACACTACACAACTTCCTTACTTCTCATTTTGAGAAAATATACAAATCATATCATATATCAAAGCCCCGGCAAGGAAGAGACCATATGAAAATACATACTTAGGAGGACAAATTGATGGAAAGGCCCTCCACATTTCATATGTATTTTATGCATTTTCTTCCTCTCCCTTTCCCTGAGTGATCTTTTAACACAAGCGAACACAGAAAACACAGAGACAAAGAAAATGTATTCCACTAGAAACAGCACTGTTATTCAGTCATGCAGAGAAGAACTGCCTTCAGAAAAGCCATTTCAGGCATAGCTAAATAGATGGATCAATATGGGAGGGCCATATCACTTGACCTATGGCAAGAAAAAGAATTGGGGGGCATGCCTTTCTTAAAATATGGATCCCTATTTTTGACATCCATCGGAGAATGACTGACTTCAACAAATTTCTTAAATGACATTCCTCAGCGATTTATCTAATATAAAACAATTCAGTCCATGCCTCTCTTTAAAAGTAAATGCATTTTTAAAAATCCTTTTCAGCTGTAAAAGGCATAAATACTGATTTGGCAAAAATTATGCAAAGCAAAGAAGTGTAGTGTAAACCATTGTAATGTGATGAAATTTACAAGCAGCTTCACTTTTATCCTGGCTTTACCTTCCTATAAAATAAAGCATGCTATATTTACAAGAATTCAGGAAATTAAGATGCCCTGCTACCTACAGCTGGTGACAAAAATGACATGCAGTTTATTCCCATTCCATTTTTCTTCATTGCTAAGAAGGTAGAGGGCTACTAGCACATCTTGTTGAAAGCCTGGACTCGTTGGAATTGTGGCTGGTGATGTCGCATTATGTTATATATGCTCTATTTCCAAAGCAGGTGTAAGCTCATCACCATGTGTGTCATCCTTGTGTGATTACATATTTTAATTTTAAGTAGTGCCCCACAAAATGTATTTTGAGTTTGTTTGTATATGTACTTTTATTCCCCAATTGTAAGTCTGTTTTGGATGTATTTTTACACCTACTAGATGTTGCTTATTGTCTGATGGTAATCAATTGTGCGATAATAGTCCTGCTTAGAAAGTTAGTAAAAAAAAATGCTTTTTTACTGCTTATACAGTTCCACTTCAAAATATAAGATCACCTCAGCAAAGTGTGCGTGTGTAAAACAGAATTTTTGGGGAAAAATCAGTTCAGGTTTACAACCTATAGTTCATTTGCACATTGTTAAAGTGCACAGAAAGATAGTGTATTATTTATGTAGTATACCATGTGTTTGTTTATTTGACCCATTGGTTATGCCGATATTTATTTTAATGAAAAAAATAGTTTAGTCAGATTACAATAGCTAATCATAATGCATTTATTCTGATCACTTAAACCTTTAATTTGGGTTGAATAAAGTCCAATATGGAATTCACATGGTAATTTGCAGTCTGCCTTATGTGCACTGCATAATAATTACAAACTATCATTAAAAAATGTTCCTTCAATTAAGCCAAAACAGTGCCAGTCAGTAATCAGTCGATCCTGTGTCCATATTGTTATTTTAATTACTTATAAGAATGCAACAGTTATTCAAAAGGTTAATTAATTGTTAAGAAATTTTATTGAGCCTAATCATAATTTGTATTTGGACTTTCTTTTGCCATTTCCTGATTTTAGGCTTACATTTGGAAAGCAGCCTAAATAGATTTCTAATAAATCATATTTCTATTTGTGTAAAGATGATAAAGTATTTTGAGACTAACAAATAGCTAAAGATTTCTATAACCCCCATAAAATCCACCACATCACAAAAATATATTTTACAAAATGTCACAAGGAGCTTCCTTTGTTGCCTTAACCTTGAATTGGAATGTGCATTAAATTGAAGGAAGGGAAAATAGTGTTTTCCCATTTTTTTAATCTTGATTTATACTGTGTAAAAGCAGCTGTAGTTTTAATGAGTTAATCATCCTGTCTGCATGAATTAATATTTCAAAGTTTGCTGGGGCAATAAATGGTTGTTGCAGTTGTCATTTTTCTGCCTTCATTTACAGACTCATAACATAATGTATCCAGAAGTTAATGATCTGGAAGTTAGTTAATTGGTCAGTTCATCTTTTTAGTATTGGGTATAATCTTTCCCAGCAAAACTCAACCCTGATATATCTTCATTAAACGAGGAATATTTTAGCATTCTAAAAACTTGTGCCTGATTTTGCAAACCCTTTCTCCCATTGGCTTCAGTAGGTATATGAATAAAGACTACTTGTGTGAGTAAGAATTTGCAAGATTGGGCCCTTTATTTTTTATGCATTTTGAATTAAACCTAAGCTTTTTCCATATATACAACAATTTGTAATTGCAAAGCTGTGATCAGAACGTATAGAGCTAAAATCATGTTTTAGTGTTTCTTTATTCTAGACTAGAAGCCATAAATGCATTAATACTGTTTTTTGCGTTTGACTTGATTTTTCATTAAGCATTTCAGTGTTTCATAAGTATAAACTGCTGAGAAAGGCAGCTACTATGTCAAAGCAAAGTTTGCATTCAAGATAAGGTAGGATTTTCCAGCTCCACTGAACCATTACTGCTGAAACTGTTGTGGAAATTGTGAAGCTGCATGAATGGAGAGTTTTTGACTCAGTGTTTATGGTAGTTTTTCTCAGGTTTAGTTTTAACTGGACATTAAATGCCCTGTGTGTTTTATTAAATTTTAGTAACGCTTTCCGTTCAATGCAGTATTACATGTCATTGGCATTTTGTGAATGTGCATGTTTTGAACTGCGAATTTTTAATGTTTTGTCTTTTAATTGTTATTAAAAAATTGAATAAACTTTGCCATTAAATAAAAAAAACTTTAAAGGTGTTGGTTGCAAGTGCTGCAAGTTAAGTTGAAAGGAATTTTTTTCCACATTTCATTATTTCTATTTTAATCAATTGAAATGAGGCATACTGGAAATAAAGTAGCTTCCACACTAGTACCCAAACACTTTTGTATTACTCTAGCAAATGGAGAAAATAGGAAAGTATTCTACAACTTTTTATAAATATGATTGTTTGCGGAGGTCCACTCATGGTCCCATTAAAGTCAATGAGGAGTTTGCTTTAAACATCGAAAAAGGACCATGGAAGGTTGCAACTAACCCAGGCCTGGTCTACACTCGGGGAGAGGGAATCAACCTAAGATACACAACTTCAGCTAAGCAAATAACATAGCTGAAATCAGCGTATCTTAGGTTGACTTACCTGACCATCCACACGGCAGTGAGTCGATCGCTGCCGCTCCCCCATCGACTCCGCTTCCACCTCTCTCCAAGGTGGAATACAGGAGTTGATGGGGAGTACGCTTGGGGATCGATCACTGCCTGCCAATCTGGCGGTTAGTGTAGATCAGGGGTCTCAAACTCAAATGACCACGAGGGCCGCATGAGGACTAGTGCACTGGCCCGAGGGCCGCACCACTGACACACACCCCGCCCTTGCTGCCCCTGCTCCGCCCCCACTCCACCCCTTCCAAGAGGTCCCACCCCTGCCCCACCTCCTTCTCTGAGCACGCAGCTCCCCATTCCCTCCTGGAAAGCACTAGGCACCACGAACAGCTGTTTGGCAAACAAAGCAAGAGCAATCTAGGAAGTCCGGAGCTAGAAACACACGCAGCCCAGCCAGGCAGCAGAGAAGCCTCCACTTCTGGCCCCTCCGTCCTGCAAACTGCTATGGGGGAACCGGGGGGGGGGTGGGCAGGAAGCTTGGTGGGCCGCAGGGAAGGGCTTTGCGGGCCGCATGTGGCCCCCGGGCCGCATGTTTGAGACCCCTGGTGTAGATGTACCCCCAGTGAGGCACAGTCTGAGGATACTCATGGTACATAACAGGAAGAGCACCCTTTCAAATAGGAAAGGTTTTCAATGGAGAAGCCAGGGAAGAGACTGATTAAAAGGGAGTCTTGTTTGACTTTTATGAGGGTTTGGTGTTAAAGGTCCTTCATCCACTGTCACTGCCAAAAGATGTTTCTCCCTTAATGGTGTGTATCACCTGAATAAGAGTTGAAGTATCCAGAACAGAATTGAAGTGTGGTTGTAAACAGGTATTAATTCCTTATGTACATGGAGTTAATTTCAAAAGTGACAGGGGATTAAGTAAAGTGACAAATTATTTAAAAATGCACATATTTTGCAATTAGTGTGCAAAATAAGTTTAATACAGATTGATTTGGTATTCTTTCAGAGGCCTATGTAGTAAGCAGATGAAACTCTCACTGAAGTCAGTGAATCCAAATCTGCGCCCTTACTACACTGCAAATACAGAATCTTCCTGTTCAACTCAACTGGGTGACACCAGATTTTCACAGGAGAAATTGGCCCAATATCCTTAATATTGCGGTAAGGTTATAGATACTACCAAGAAGTATATCGAGAACTTGGCATTGTCAGTTTTATCAGTTCAATTCTGGTTTTCAGAAGTAGTGAACACCGACAACTCCAGTAGAAGGCAGTTGGAGCTGCAGATGCACAGCACCTCTGAAAATTAAATCCATAGTGTTCATGAATCTGACAATATTCGGTTACTAGGCTTGATTATCTTGTCACCTGTACTTATTTTAGACTGATGTCACTCCACTGAAGTTAGTGGAGTTAAATTACACTAGTAAAAAGTGGAGAAGACTCAAGCCCACTGTGCTCACACTGTTGATTAATCTAAATTGCAGTATTGCTCTGCATAAACATACAAGATATATTAACCTAATTCATTTCATGCATTTTGTTCATACATTCACCACCTAACCCCTTCAAAACAGAGGTTTAACTGGTCATTAAAACTACATCACAGCCCTGAATGATTTACCTTTTAATTTTTCTATAATAGTTTAGGAGATTAGTATAGTTTATGGATTTTTTAGCATCCATATTGTCATAGCTATAGTTCTTCCTTGTCATTGGGGATGAAATTCACCATTCCTACACGTAGCCCAAATAAATAAGACTTTGTGCTGGAGAGTCTACAGGAATTGGGGAAATTCAACCTTTAAACCATAAGCAGGCTGTGATCATTATTTCAACCCATGGACTTTTAAATAGTGGCTTATTGCCCCCACACAGGGTTTTGTCACTAGCTCCACATAAACGTGGATACAGTAATTCAAGGACCCTCTTCCCAGGCTTCCCACCTTAGGTGGCACACAGGTTATTCAAAGGCCCGTCTGCTTCATCCACACCCCTCATTTGTCAAAGGTCTAAAAGCTCCATCTTGCAAGATTCCAAGAACCTGATCCCAATCCTACATTAAAATACTCATATGCATGAAGCTGAGCAAGTGCTTTACAGAATTAGGCCGAGTGTTTGACATCTTGCAGGATCCTGCCCTAAAGTCAGATGTGTGGCATAGGTATCCTTCACTCACATTAGCTAATGCTTAAACAGTGAAACTACCTGTGTGAGTAAATAGATCAGCATTACTGAAAGCTGAAAATGCTGTACCTATGTTATTAATGGATTCATACTTTAAAATCAGAAGGGACCATTATGATCATAACACAGGCCACAGAATTTTATCAAGCTTGTGACTTGTAGTTGCAGTGGAGCATACTTTAAGACAGAATCCATCACATCCCTAAATAAGTCATCCAGTGGTTAATTGCCCTTTTTCATAGTCTGAATTCATGTAGTTCTCATCTTCCACTCACTGGATCGTGTTATGCTTTATCTGCTAAATCCGCTCCTCATGTACATAGTTGTGGACTACTATCATGTCTCCTCTGATCCATCTCTCTCTCACACATGGTAGTGCCACTCTTAATAGTTGTGTGAACAGCTCTTACAGGCTGCTCCCAAACAGTGACAGAGTTAACTTACTATGTAAGCTCTTGGGTAATTTTTTCCAGAAAATACTTAGTACTTTCTTTAAAGTACTAAGGCCCATATGCGTTATTCAAACAAAACTCCCACTGACTCCCACTCAGAATCAGGCCCTTTAAGACATTGACAGAGATGTGCAAAATTCTACCTGCCCCTTTCCTGGAGAAAATTTTTTTTTTTCTTTAAGTGAATAGACTGCCTTAGTTTCTTCATAATCATCATGTTAAGGGTTGGGCAAGTAGATTATTTTTTAACCTAGACTGGTAAATTTTCATAGCAGTTTTACTAAAATGTGAAATAAGTTTTTTAATGTATCCATTGTATTATTATTTTAAGTGTCAATGGAAGACAAAGTCTTTACATTTTCAATATTACTTGCATATTAGATTTAAAATGACAAATGTATAGAACCAAGAGAATCATCTTCCCCTTGCTTATACAGTTCTAACACTACATTTCTAGTAGAAATAGCTACTGACACTTCGTCGACAATGCAATGAAAAAAAATAAGAAAAGATAATGAAAAATACAATTGGAAAACTGGACTCTAAAGTGAGAAATGAAATACCTGAGCATTTACTTTTAAAGAACAAAATTCTATTAAATCTCAAGGAAAAAGAAATGAAATTTAGAAGGATCCCTAGTCTGCTCCCATTAAAGTCAATCCAGTTGACTTCAATGAGCGCAGAATCTGACTGAGGTGTTTGGTAAGCAGAGACAGAAATCAAACTTTTCTGGAGAAATGGCCCACATTTTTAATGTAAAAAGGATGGCCATCATTTTAATTAAATTCCTTATTTTATACTAAGTTAAATATGCTTTTGATAATTAAACTTACCCTAATGCTTGTGTAATGGACTGTCAATTATAATAAAATATTTCAATAATACCTAGCACATCAGCAGATCTGGTTTGGTAAGATAAGCAAGTTCAGTGTAGCGATACAGGAAACCCAAACAGAATGGCTTTGTCTGTGTTTAGAAATACATGCAAGATAGAGGCCCTCATTGGACTCATTTTTCCTTTCCCTAGACTTGTTTTTGTGTTCATGTTTGGGATTTGTTTAATGTTGATTGTTTGGTTATTTTTGAAAGGGAACAAAAGAAGAACCCTAGTCCTATAATGGGATGTTGAAATTCAAGCAGTGTAGTAAACAATTTAATATAATTATCTTTATTTTTATATACTTTAAATTCATCAGTTATGTTAATCTGACTAGTTAACTGCATATTCAACACTGTTACAAACTATATTAAATCTGCAGCATCACAGGTGTATGGATATAAATAGTTTGCAAAAGAACAAAATTTACTAGTTCTTTTAATGTATAGAAAACAATACTATTGTATTGATACTGTATCCAAATGAACATTGGTTAATAGGCTCACAGTTTGTGAATGGCATTTTGTAGAGAATTACAACCAAAAATTAAAATTTCAACAAGTTTGACATTAAACAATTCAATATGACTACTAAATAATGTTGTCAATGCTGTACATACATTTTAAATTACAAATTTGTCTTTACATTTTATACATTACTAATTTTACAAATAGACCTTAAAGACCACTTTGTCCAATTTGTATTTATATAAATGTTGCTGAATAAAATGCTCACAACACATTCTCCTTTCATAAACATTCTTTGAAGTAATGATGTTTTTAAGATATGGTCCATGTAAAATCCTAATGAGATTATTGTGCAGTTTGTACTTTTTCCATATAAAATTATCTGACTACTGGGAGCTTGGGCATGTTTTAAACTAAACTTAAAACAGTATTATCTGGCCCTATGTTTCTAAAATTTTACTTTCAAAAGTAAAGTTTATGCTCCCTAATCTCAGTTACATATATGTGCACTTTAAAAATATCCAATTCTGGTATCTATAATCTTATACAATTCCACTCCCTGCCCCATTTTTATAGCTTTCTTCCCTCAACTTCAGGTCAGGATCCTGCAACCCTTACTCAGTATCATTGCAGTAAATGGGACTATTCAGATGAGTAAATGATTATTCAAGAGTTACAGAATCAGGTCCCTAGTTTGTTATAACTGAGTTAATATCATTTAGACCTCAAAAGTAATTTATAACTCTTCTAGCTATGTTGTTAATAATTTTATCCCAAATTGGTCTTCTACATCTCTGAAGAAATTCTGCACAAATTAGAATAAATTATCAAAAGGTCACTTTTTGAAAGCAATAAATGTTTAAAATGCTTCATATTTTATCTGCAGTTGTGACCCAAGTACAAGGAAACTGTTCTACAACTACAATAAGTATTTGAACCAGATTCTACAAAATGTTGCACTTTTAAATAGGCAACTACCCCATTCACATAGTTTTGAGTTCCATAACTATGGAACATATTAAGGTGAAATATACTCAGCAATAGTGTATATACCTATACAATATACACAGCAATAGTGTATATACCTCCTATGGCTATATTACTTTTGAAAAATCCTAGCTAAAATCTGGGCAGCTTCTCCCGGCTAGGGAAGGTTCTGGTTGGAGAGGATAGCCAAAATAGGGTGATGATACCAAAAATCCAGCTGGTTGAGTTAGGTGAATAGAATGGCCTGTTTGTAAGCAGCCAGATGTGTAAGGTGAAGGTGGAGATGCCACTAAACAACCAGATTCTGCCCTGGCGAAAGAGAACCTGCGAATGGAGCCTCCAGTAGAACTGGAACTGGTTGCAGTACTGGACTGTCTGGACGGTGTCCGGAGGCTAGTGGAGGTCAGGATCATTGGAAGAGTCTCGAGCTGATAGCTTCGAAGAGAGAATCCTATTGGCTGCTGTGATGTTTGTTTAGGTCTTAAACACGTGCAACAATAAACAGCTACCAAGGAACCCACAATAATGAAGGCGATGAATATGGATCCAACAATAAGGAAAGGAACGTAGATCGGCTCTGAGTAAAAAATAAACAAATACATTTTAACACTCCGAAATAGCTCGTCTATGTAACTCTGCAAAGTTTTCAAAGTCCCACATTATTCTTAAATTCTCAACTACAGCGCTTGTTAAAAGACACTCTTTCCTGTATTACAAATAAACGGTGTGAACTGCGTGCCACCGGTACGTCTGATCTGCTACAAAGTAACAACTACACTGATCGGGCAATGAGCGGCATTTGATTTTTAATTAGCCTTTAGTTTCTACATGCAGAAATTAAAATTCTTTCCGGATGACAAATTTAATAGACTAATGCTTAGTGTTAATATTTCAGATCAATATTGGTTAGTCCGCATCGTCCTGTTTGCTGCATGACTATAGTTTTAGGTGGTCGGTTCGGTTTTCCCTTTGTTCGGGAATCATGCTCCGCTTTTCCAACAAGCTTTTTCTGAAACTTTCTCACTGCTGCAAATTATAACTAACTGCCTGAACCTCTGGACTAACGCTCCAGAAGCGCCAGTCCCTTTTAGGGGGCAAGTAACTTCAGAGTGATTGATTTTCAGCAAAATATTTTTCAGCTCTTTGGCGTTTGTTTATAGATCTTGGATATTCCTGGAACTTTGCTCTGGTTCCTTTTACAGTTAAAGTCAGTCACGGCTGGAAAGGAAAAAATAAACCGGCCAGGGCTGCGGCTTCCCAGCTGCCAGTTCCCTGCACGGTAAGTGGCTCTTTATTAAAGAGTCTTTAATACAAACTTGTCTTCTGGTTTGATGGGGTTTAAATGTTTGGGCCACTTCTGCCGCGGCGGAGCGATCAAACCAAAGCCGCGCTGCCAGCAGCCTCCCCCGCACCGATCTAAGCAGTCCTGGGTCGGGCGCCAGACCACGCTGGCGGGGGAGGCCGCGGGTTTTATATTCGCCCAGAATGCTCCAGCAACACCTCTGTGAAAATCACCCGCCTCTACCCCCTCCGCGCAGCCAAGGACGCGGCTTCCCCTGTGGGTGCTGGAAAGCCCAACTAGCGCGGCCAGCGCCCAGCGGGCTTCCCGGCCCCGGCTCTGGGGACTGCGCCAGACTACGACCCCCAGCCCGGCCAAACCTAGGGAGCTATCGCAAGAGCCCAGCCAGCAGCGGGGTGGCCGGGCCGGTGCGGTGAAGGGCCGCTGGGGCCCCTGCCTAGCCACTAGCGCGCGCGCCCCGGGCCGCAGGGAAGGGAGCCCCAGCTAGTCCCGGCTCCAGCGCGGCTCGCCTGTGCCCTGGGGCGCTCCCGCCTCAGCCCCCGCCAGTGTCTCCCTTCACCTGCCGCCGCCGCACCCCCGCCCGCCCCGCGCCTCACTCACTTCCCTGGGAAGTTGGCGGGAGCTTTCTCCGCCCGGCCGCGGGGCTCGTCCCGCGCAGGCCGCCCCCGGGGCCGCGGTGGGAAGGGCGGGAGAAGGTTGCGCCCCGCAGCGACTGGCCGCGCTGTCTCGGCAGCAGCGACACCTCCCCGGGCCGGAGCCGCCGCGGGCTCTACCGCCCCGTCCCTAGCGCAGGCTCCGAGCTCGGGCCACACGCCCGCTGCGCCAGGCGCGGGCAGGAGGAACAGGAGCGGGGCAGAGGCGCGGAGCCCGCGGGCCGGACACTCACGGGCGGTCAGCCCCGGGGGCTGCGGCTCGCGGTCGTTGGTGCAGCCGCCCTGCTCCAGCCGGGCCTCGGCGGCGGCGCAGCAGTAGCGCAGGGCGCAGGAGCCGCAGCAGATGGTGGCGCCCGGCGTGTCGAAGTCCTCCGGGCACTGGAAGCCCTCGTGGTAGCGCCCGTGCCCGTCCACCCAGCCGTGGCAATACTCGCCCCCCGCCGGCTGGGCGGACGCGCCCCAGCCCAGGAAGCCCAGAAGCAGGTAGCGCAGCAGCAGCCCCCGGTCCCCCATGGCGGCGGCAGCGGGACCCGCTCCCGGCTCAGCCCAGGCTCGGCGCCCGGCTCCCCGCCTCACGGCGGCGGCAGCGGCGGCTTCTGCTCGCGGCCACATCCCAGGCGGCGCCCGGCGGGCGAGGCTAGCGGGGCTGCCCCCGCCGGCAGCGCTGGACGCGCACACGCCGCTCCCCGCCCGGCTCAGAGCGGCCCCCAGCGCGCCGCGCCCGTGGTGGGCCAGGGGAGGCGGCTCTCCCGAGCCCCCCCTTGCTGGGGACGAGCTCCCGGTCCCTGATCGCCCCACAGCCCTGACTGGGGGGGAGGTGCAGATTGCCCCGCCCACCAGGGATTCCCCAACACCCCACACACACACACACAGGCAATGTAAACCTTGGTTGGAATTGAATCATTAATACACATTTTAAGAGCTTCTACAGTACCTGAGAAACTATTTGTACCTGAGAAAGCATAATGGGTTAGAAAAGTCTAAACAGAGCCTGGCTTCCTCCTACGCCCATTATTTATCACAGCCGGCAGTACTGGCCCACCTAATCATCTCAAAATATGATTTCTAAGCAAGGGCTGAATGTGCTCTCCCCTGGCAGCGCGTGATAAGCCAGTGGTGAGTGGAAAGGCTTTGGGACCTGACTGTATTTACATGAACACACTTACTCTGTCTAGGTATCCAGCACACAGAGCTGTGCTGCTTAAGTGAAGTTTTGGCTGGTGTTGGGTTACAAATCTGCGACCCGACATCGTCGTGACCAACGCAGAGACGAAGAAGGTCCTCATAGTGGATGTCACGGTGCCATTCGAAAATCGGTCACCGGCCTTCCATGAGGCCCGAGCTCGGAAGGCGCTGAAGTACACCCCGCTGGCTGACACCCTGAGAGCGCAGGGCTATGAGGTGCAGCTCTACGCCCTGATCGTAGGAGCCCTGGGTGCATGGGACCCCTGCAACGAGCCGGTACTGAGAGCGTGCAGCATCGGTCGGCGCTACGCCCGGCTCATGAGACAGCTCATGGTGTCCGATACCATCAGGTGGTCCAGAGACATATACACGGAACACATCACGGGACATCGCCAGTACCAGGTTGAGTAGCCGAGACCGACGACCAGGGAAACAACCCTCCCCCCCTTCCCTGACAAACAGAGGGACACACCCACCCATGTACTTATTGCCTGAACCACCACTGACTCGGACCTTCACTACACCCCATGGGTGGCGTACCCGAACACACCTATAGACTGACACTTTAAAAACTCCCACACCCCAATCTGGAGCTATGCTGGATATGTGATATGCATGTGCCCTGTAAAACCTGTACCTACTACCTACAATCGCCCATAACTCCAGCCTGACCCCAGATGTCCAGTACCTAACCTCTCAATCTGTGTATGTTTTCATATTGAACATTAGCTTTAATAAAAATTTTAAATGTGGGGGTCATGAAAGGTTGTTATCCTTCTCCCGCCTGTGCTTAATTGGTGCCAGGGCTGAGCCCCAGCACTGCTAGGCTTGGCAGTTCTTAACCCTGGCACCTCTGGGCTTATCACATCAGTTACGAAAGTAACAAACTTGCTTAAACCGTGTCACCTCTTTTATTACAGATTAAGCGCTGGTCACCCCCAACTGAACTGCACTCCCTAAGCACTCCCTAATGCCACATCCTAATGAAGAGAGGGAAGGTGCGATACAAGTGTTTTGCTTGGTGGTGTGGGCTCTGCCTAAGAGCCACAGGCACTGTTTGACCTTTCCCTCTCTCTTGTTTAGCAAGAGAGCTGATTAGGCTCCATGGAGAGCCTTTTGCACATTGTTATAGAATCCGGGCGAAACTGAATGACAAAAGAAGAGACCAGGGCAATACCGGTGTGGGCAAGTGTTTACAGGATGCAGACAGAAACTGATCTGAACACTTGGAAGCAAGTAGAAGATACAGTGGGATTGAAATTCAAATTAGTCCAACCTGAGAAAACCTGCTGGCTTTCTCATGAGTGATTTTTGGCTGTTGTCTTAAAATTACTGAAACCGTCATTACTGGCTTTGGAAAGCATCCACCGAGATAGGACAGAGCTAAGGAGTGAGGCTGGTGGACTACTTTTGTTACTAAGGTCAGAGAAGACTATCGCCGTTCTCTCTCTTGTAAGTCTACTGTTAAAACCACTTGGGTCATTAAACAATGGCATCCAAGCATCTGCTACAACAGTAGTAGATCTTTGTCAGCAATAAAAGCTACCCTTGATCAATCTCAGAGATATCCGTTGAAAATGTACTGGAAGAAGCAAAGACTTCAGTCCAGAAGTTGACTAATGAAGGTTTTTATATTGACTCCCCACCCAGCCCTTCCCCCTCCCTCCACTCCCCTTCAGAGCCCACACCCCATTGCCCCTCGCTCCACACTCTCTCCCAGCCCTCCCGTTGCCCATGCCCCTGCAGCATCCCCACACTGCTCCTCCTTCTGCTGCCCCACACCTCTCCCAGCTCTTCCTCCCACTTCCCTTCACAGCCCTTCCCCCGCTGCCTCACCCCTCTGCTCCCCATCTTAGCCCTTCCCTACTGTCCCTTGCCCCTGCACCTCCTCCCAGCCCCCCACTGCCCCTCACCCCACACTCTCCCTCACAGCCCTCCCCCTGCTGCCCCACATCCCTCTCCCAGGCCTTCCCGCCACTGCCCCTCACCCCTCACAGCTCTCCTCCCCACTGCCTCTCTCCCTACAGCCTCCCTCACAGTCCTTCCCCCACTGCCTCACACCCTTGCAACCTCCATCCTAGCTCTCCCCCACCGCCGTCCTTCACTCCTGCAGCCCCTTTCTAACCCTCACCCCAGCAACCTCCCTCCCAGCCCTTCCCCATACTGCCCCTCACCCCTCTTCCTAGCCCTTCCTGTACTGCCCCTCCCCCTTCACCCTTCCTCCAGCTCTCCCCACATTGTCACTCACCCCCGCATCCCCCTCCAGCCCTTCCCCGCCCCATACCTCCAATTCAGCCCCTCCTCCTGCTGTCCCTCATCCTCCCTCCCAGCATTGCGGCTGCTCAAGAAGCCATTAAGGGCTGCCACCTGATTAGTGCAGGCGTGCACACAGGAGCTTAGCCACAGGAGGTGGACGGTGGTGATGTGGGAGTTTGGGGACGCAGTACTTTGGCAGAGAGAAAGGACTGCAAGTCCTAATCCCAGGACTGTGGTGGGGAGAGATGCCTCTCTCCCCCAGCCCCGAGGGTGGGGAAGTCCTCTCTCCCTACTGCAACCCTGGGGCTGGGACAACAATTCCCTGTTATAGATTTAAACCTCCGCTAGCAGTGTTTACCAAGCATTTGTTGGCAAGAGAACATGTGGTTTATCTAGGGGCCTGATCCCGAAAAGTATTACTCATGTAGCTGTAGGGTGACCAGACAGCAAATATAAAAAATCAGGACAGAGAGTGGGAGGTAATAGAGGCCCATATAAGAAAAATCCCCGAATATTGGGACAGTCCCTATAAAATCAGCACATCTGGTCACCCAATGTAGCTGCTGCTGTTACTCATGGAAAGAAGTGGGAGAACTTCATGTCAAGTGAAAGTTTGCCTGAGCCCATGTATTTGTAAAGTGCTGTGTAAGTTTACAGAGCTGTGTGTGTTTCACTGTAATAACCCAGACATTGGAACATTGTGTGTGTGCTCATGAGAATCCGAAGGTGAACTTTAATTGTCCAAGCTGATCCAGTGTAAAAATATAAACATGAAGGTTGAATAGTCTGTAGGAGTTTTAAAGTGCTTTGTTTTGTTAATACAAAAGGACAGTATTAAGGGGAATTAGAATGTTTTTAAAAATTATTTTAAGCCTTAGTGTCCTGATTTAAAAAGAAACATTTATTTTGATTTCTAATACTGCAGTATTATATTTTACATTCAGATGAGACCTTTACATATGAAGTCTTGACTGAACATTAAATATCTCAAGCATTTTGCATAAGAGAAAAAGATTCTTCTTCTTCGAGTGATTGCTCATGTGCATTCCAACAAGTGTGTGCGCACCGCGTATGCACGGTCCCGGAAGCTTTTTCCCTAGCGGTACCCGTAGGGTCGGCAGGGGAGACCCCTAGAGTGGCGCCCTTATAGCAACCTATATATACCCCTGCTGACCCACCCCCGCTCAGTCCCTTCTTTCCGTTCATGACGGTCGCTGGAACAGCGTTGTGCTAGTCACTGCTTAGCGGTATCGCACTTCTCAGTTGATTATAGTTCTTAGTTTAGCTTATAGTTCAATAGTTTTCATCTATAGTTATATTAGTTGATAGTATAGTTGTATGGGGGGAGGGATAGCTCAGTGGTTTGAGCATTGGCTTGCTAAACCCAGGGTTGTGAGTTCAATCCTTGATGGGGCCATTTAGGGATCTGGGGCAAAAAATCTGTCAGGGGACAGTACTCGATCCTGCTAGTGTAGGCAGGGGACTGGACTCGATGACCTTCAAGGTCTTTCCAGTTCTAGAAGATTGGTATATCTCCATTTATTTAATTTAATTTATATAGTTCTAGTTGATAGTTCTTCCGTTTTCTGGCACCAGGGTATGCCTCGGACGCCGGGGTTTAAGAATTGTGAGGGCTGTTGCAAGCCCATGCCAATCAGCGACCCGCACTCCAAGTGTTTGAAGTGCTTAGGAGAGGGTCATCAAGCAGAGCGGTGTGCTATCTGTAAAGGGTTTAAACCCCGTACCAAAAAGGAGAGAGACTCCCTCTTAAAACTCATCCTGATGGAGTCGGCACTGCAACCGCAGCAAGACCCTCCATCCACGGTACGAAGTGCCCCGGCATCGGTAAGAGACCTGACGGCACCAAAGCCGGATCCAAAGAAGCACCGGCACCAATCTCCGCACCGTGCTGGGAACTCCCGGAGGCACCGCTCGCAATCACCGGTGCCATCGAAGAAACCGAGAGGTCGTTCCCCGGACCGCAGGACCCAGGGTGAACCCTCATCGGCACGGCAGACTTCAGGTCGAATAAGCGAGTCCCGTAAAGTGCCGAGAGCACCCACCGCGTCGCGTGACCACACCCCCCCCCCTCGGTGCCGCGCTATCCCCACACGGGGCCTTCGAAGAGCTTGACATGCCCTTGATGCCGGACACATTTGAGGCAGCTCAAGATCTGATTGCCATGACGAAAGATGCAGCCCCGGCACCGGTTGTGGCTTCGGGACCGTTCGTGACTCCGGCACCGCGGTCCAGATCTGCGGCGCCTATCATCCCGGCGCAGCTTCCGGTGCCTTTAACACCCGCACCCTCAGTGCCATCCACGTCGGCACCGGCGGTACAAGCTCCCTCGGCACCTGTCCTCCCGGTACCCACGACCACAGTACAACCGCCGCTTGAGAGGCATCCAGGGAAGCCGACAATGTTCTAGAGGCACATCACGGCACCGGAGGGGTCCACACCGCCGTGGTCCACGTCGGACTATTCCTCGGAATCCAGTGCTGCTTCCTCCCAGTCCGGTCGTAGCCACCGTACCTCCAGGTCACGCCATCACTCCCGGCACCGGAGGACTTCCCACCACCAGAGCCTTCCATCTTGGCTGCCCCAAGGTCAAGTGCAGTGGCCTTTTTGGACACCTTGGGTGTTGTGGGGCCCCATTTCGGCGACGACAACAGCACCACCTTCTGAGACAGCTCCAGAAAACCTGGTACCGGGGTCTTGACCAGTACCGTCGGGTCTTGACCGGTCTCCCTCCAGGGCAGATCAGCAAGCCCAGGAGCGGCCTCTGTGTGACCCGCCCGCAACAGAGCCGCAACAACAAGAGCCCCAGTTTGCCACCTCCTCGTCTTCTTCACATGATGAGGCGGTGGCAGGGTCTTCCTCCCCAACCCTTCCTCCTATGGACATTCGGGGTCATCAGGACCTCCTCCGCAGGGTGGCCCAGAACCTCAATCTACCAGCTGAAGAGGTCAAAGAGGAAGTGGATCCCACAGTGGACATTTTGTCCTCCGATGGACCGGCGAAAATCGCCCTCCCATTCATTAAGACCATCCAGTCCTTGTCAAATACACTTTGGCAAACTCCGTCCTCTATCCCACCCACTGCTAGAGGGGTTGAGAGGAGGTATTTTGCTCCACAGAGTGGCTATGAACATCTTTTTACCCACCCTCAGCCGGGAACCCTGGTGGCCGATGCAGTCAATCATAGGGAGCGTCAGGGACAAATGGGGTCTACACCCAAATCACACGATTTGGTAGGAAGGTGTATTCCTCAGGGGCCCTCCAGCTAAGGATATCTAACCAACAGGCAGCATTGGGGAGATATGCCTTCAACTCCTGGTTGGCCATGGCGAAATTTCAGGACCAACTCCCTAAAGACTCTAACGGGGAGTTTAAAGCCATCATGGAGGAGGGTAGAGTAGTTTCTAGAGCCGCTCTTCAGGCTGCCCTAGATTCCACTGACTCGGCATCGAGGACCATGGCAGCTGCCATAGCGATGTGCCGTGGCGCTTGGCTGCAGGTCTCTGGCATCCCGACCCCAGTCCAGGCATCCATCCAAGATTTGCCCTTTGATAGGCAAGGGCTCTTCTCTCAGGATACGGACAAAAAACTTCACTACATGAAGGACACGAGAGCCATGTTGCGGTCCTTAGGCCTCCATACCCCTCATCCCCTTAGGAGACCATTTAGACCTCCTCCCGCCACCCAACCTCGTTTCTATCAAGCTCCCCCTACAAGAGACCAACCCAGGAGGAGTGGTAGAGGGAATAGTAGAGGCCGTCCGCGTTCTGCCACCAGGCAGGGACAGCAGAACTTGGGTCCCAGACAGCAGCCAGGGGGCAGGCCTAACTTTTGAAGATGCGCCCGGGGACGACGAACCAGTTTCCCTATCAGAACCTCTCCTATCCTTTGTGAACCGTCTGTCCCACTTTTACCAAGCATGGTCTTTAGTCACCTCGGACAAATGGGTCCTAAGCTTGGTAAAAGTGGGATATTCTATCCAATTTTCTTCCCTCCCGCCCAACCATCCCCCCTCCCCGTCCCTCTTCAGGGACCCTTCTCACGAGCAACTCCTAGTTCAGGAGGTCCACACCCTCTTGTCTTTGGGTGCCATAGAGGAGGTTCCTCAAGAATTTCGGGGCAAGGGATATTACTCCTGTTATTTCCTTATTCCGAAGGCCAAAGGCGGTCTTCGCCCTATCCTGCGGGGCCTCAACTCCTATATAAAGAAGCTGAAGTTCCGCATGCTCTCTCTTGCGACCATTATTTCCCTCTATGGATCGCGGAGACTGGTTCACCGCCCTCGACTTAAAGGACGTGTATTTTCACGTGTCAATCATCCCCAGCCACAGGAGATTCCTAAGGTTTGTGTTGGGGAATCGTCACTTCCAGTTCACAGTGCTCCCATTCGGCCTCTCTACTGCCCCACGAGTCTTCACAAAGTGCATGGCGGTAGTGGCAGCATTCCTGAGGCGGAGGCAGGTACACGTTTATCCTTACCTGGACGATTGGCTCATCAGAGCAAAGTCAAAGGAAATGGCAAACCGGCACATAGCTCTCACCAGAGCTACATTCCTCACGTTGGGCCTTATGCTAAACGAGCCAAAATCGACCCTCGTACCCACACAGAGAATAGAATTCATAGGGGGCAGTATTAGACTCTCGACAGGCAAGGGCGTTCCTGCCTCTCCCCCGAGCCAATGCAATCTCAGACATAATCCATTCCATTCTTCAGTTTCCCACTACCACGGCCAGGAACTGCATGGTCCTCTTGGGTCATATGGCAGCTTGCACTTACATGGTATCATATGCCAGGCTACCACTTCGGCCTCTGCAGACCTGGTTAGCGGGGGTTTACAAGCAGGTCAGAGACCCCTTGGACCTTGTTGTAACCCTTCCGAACCACACTTTGAACTCCCTCCATTGGTGGCTCCAACCCCACTCCCTCGGAGTAGGAGTTCCTTTCCAGAGGCCTCAGCCATCAATGACCTTGGTGACAGATGCTTCCGCCCTCGGATGGGGAGCACATCTCGGAGAAACCAGAACACAAGGACTGTGGTCCCAGAGCGAGCTGTCCCTTCACATCAACATCAGGGAGCTCAGAGCGGTTCGGCTAGCGTGCCAGACGTTTCAACAACACCTACAAGGCAAGTGTGTGTCGGTTTTGACAGACAACACAGCCGCAATGTTTTATATAAACAAACAGTGTGGTGCTCGCTCTTCTCCCCTGTGCAGAGAAGCCCTAGCCCTCTGGGAATTTTGCATTTCTCAAGAGATCTACCCCCTAGCTACTTATCTCCCGGGGACTCAGACTGTACTGGCAGACACTCTCAGTCGCTCTTTTTGGGGTCACGAATGGTCCCTCAGGCCGGACATCGCCCACTCTATCTTCCTAGAGTGGGGATTTCCCCTTCTGGACCTATTCGCCACGAGGGCCAACAGGAAATGCCAGAGGTTTTGCTCCCTCCTCAACCTCAGTCCGGGATCAGAGGCGGATGCCTTTCAGATCGCTTGGACAGGGGGCCTACTCCATGCATTTCCCCCATTCCCTCTGGTTCACAAAGTGTTACTCAAGGCCCGCCAGGACAGGGCATCCCTGATCCTCATAGCACCGGTGTGGCCTAGTCAACATTGGTACACCGTGTTGATGTCCCTGTGCATGACGCGACCCATAACCCTTCCACTGTTCCCGACCCTGAATTCTCAGGACCATGGGTAGTTGCTACACCCCAACCTGCAGTCGCTCCACCTGACAGCGTGGAATATCCATGGTTGAAACCCTTGGAGCTCCAATGCTCCGACTCTGTCAGGGATGTCCTACTGGGAAGTAGAAAGCCCGCGACACGGGCTACCTATGCGGCTAAGTGGAAACGTTTTTTCTTCTGGTATCGGGATAAAGGGACCAATCCTACCCTAGCTCCGATATCTCTGGTTCTAGATTATCTCCTTGACCTTAAAAGGCAAGGCCTAGCACTCTCCACTGTACATGTACACCTGGCCGCCATATCAGCGTTTCACCTGGGCATTGGGGACACATCGGTCTTCAGTAAACAGCTGGTGGTGAGATTTCTGAGAGGTCTGGAGAGATTGTACCCCCGGTGCATCACCCTGTCTCCCCGTGGGACCTCAAAATGGTGTTAACAGCTTTAATGAAACCCCCATTTGAGCCCCTGGCCACTCAGGGCCGGCGACAGGAATTTTGGGGCCCCGTACGGCAGACCGTACGGGGCCCCCCCGGTCTCCCGCCGCCCGTGCCCCCCCCCGCCAGTCTCCCGCCGCCCGCGGGCCCCCCCCGCCAGTCTCCCGCCACCCTCGGGGCCCCCCCTGCCAGTCTCCCGCTGCCCGCGGCTCCCCCCCGCCGATCTCCCGCCGCCCATGCCCCCCCCCCGCCCCCGGTCAGTCTCCCGCCGCCTGCGCTCCCCCCCTGTCTTCTGCCTCCCGCGGCCCCCCCCCCGGCCGATCTCCCGCCGCCCGAGGGCCCCCCCTCCGCCGGTCTCCTACCTCCCGCGGCCCCCCCCGGCCGATCTCCCGCGGCCACCCCCCGGCCGGTCTCCTGCCTCCCGCAGCCCCCCCCGGCCGATCTCCCGCCGCCCGAGGGCCCCCCCTCTGCCGGTCTCCTACCTCCCGCGCCCCGCCCCCCGCCGGTCTCCCGCGGCCCCCCCCCCCGCCGATCTCCTGCCTCCCGCGGGCCCCCCTGCCGATCTCCTGCCTCCCCCCCCCCCGGCGATCTCCCGCGGCCCTCCCCCGGCGATCTCCTGGCTCCCGCGCCCCCCCGCCGATCTCCTGCCCCCCCCCCCCGCAATCTCCCGCGGCCCTCCACCCCCCGCGATCTCCCGCGGCCTTCCCCGGCGATCTCCCGCGGCCCCCCCCCCGGCGATTTCCCGCGCCCCCCCCCCGGCGATCTCCCGCGGCCCTCCCCCCCGGCGATCTCCCGCAGCCCTCCCCCCCCGGCGATCTCCCGCGGCCCCCGGCGATCTCCCGCGGCCTGTCTCCTACCTCCTGCGGGCCCCAACCCCCGCATGTGCTGCGGCCGCTGGCTGCTGGGTGCCGGGGGAGGGGGCTGGTGAGCGTGGCAGCGGCTGCCCGAGCCGCGCCTCGCTCACAGCCCCAGCGACAACGGTTACAGCTGTACCGGCCCCGGACTTCAGGGGGCCCCCCCTGAAGTCCGGGGCCCGGTACAGCTGTAACCGTTGTACCACCCTGTCGCCGGCCCTGTGGCCACTTGCCCATTATCTTATCTCTCTTGGAAGACAGCCTTCCTCGTAGCCATTACCTTGGCTCAAAGGGTTTCCGAGCTCAGGGCTCTGACCTCTGAGCCGCCATACACCATTTTCCATAAAGATAAGGTCCAGTTGCGCCCTCACCCGGCCTTCCTTCCCAAAGTGGTCTCCTCTTTTCACCTTAACCAGGACATATTCCTCCCTGTTTTCTTTCCTAAACCCCATACCTCTAATAAGGAAAGGATGTTTCACTCCTTAGATGTGAAAAGAGCGTTAGCCTTTTATTTACAACGCACAAAAGATTTTCGTAAATCTCCACAACTTTTTATTTCAGTAGCAGAGAGGATGAAGGGGTTGCCAATTTCTTCCCAATGCCTCTCAGCGTGGATTACATCATGCATCAAACTTTGTTATAACCTCTTGAACATTACTCCTCTGGCATTAACAGCCCATTCGACCAGGGCTCAGGCCGCATCCACAGCGTTCCTGGAGCACATTCCGATTGTTGACATCTGTAGAGCAGCGACATGGTCTTCAGTTCACACCTTCTCTTCGCACTATGCCATCGTGCAGCAGGCTATTGAGGATGCTTCTGTGGGACAAGCAGTCCTTACAGCAGGAATCAGTGGCACTCCTAACCCTCCTCCGAGATGACTGCTCGTAAGTTACTTGTTGGAATGCACATGAGCAATCACTCGAAGAAGAAGAAACAGTTACTCACCTTTCGTAACAGTTGTTCTTCGAGATGTGTTGCTCATGTCCATTCCAAATCCCTCCCGCCTCCCCTCTGTCGGAGTACCGGCAAGAAGGAACTGAGCGGGGGGTGGGTCAGCAGGGGTATATATAGGTCGCTATAAGGGCGCCACTCTAGGGGTCTCCCCTGCCAACCCTACAGGTACCGCTAGGGAAAAAGCTTCCGGGACCGTGCATGCACGGTGCGCACACACTTGTTGGAATGCACATGAGCAATCACTCGAAGAAGAACAACTGTTACGAAAGGTGAGTAACTGTTTCTTCCTTCCTCTTGCCAAACTACTGCACAGTGCTCTCTGTGCTGTTGGCCTAGCTGGCTGCTGACTTTTCTCCCCAGAGATGGCTGCATTTCAGTAATTAATTTATATATATAGTTTGCGAAGCATATACTGATCTTTCAAGAAGGAGGCACTCGGAATGAACAGATAGGTACTGCAGGCATCACTGGAAGACAGACTTTCCCTAAGACTCAGCATGGCAGTATGGGGGGGGATAAGGGCTGCCATGAAAGTACAGAGGTGATGGTGCACATCCGCACATTACCTTGATATTGTGCTGCACATAACAAAATTCATTCCACACATGGATGGAAAAAATTAGAGGGAACATTGAGAACCAAAAAACAAGCCAACTTGGCTAAACAACTGAGTAAAAGAGACAGTTAGCAGCAAAAAGACATCCTTTACAAATTGGAGATCAAACCCGATTAAGGAACCTAACAAGGAGCATAAACTCTGGCAAGTAAGTCCAGTAAAAATATAATTAGGTAGGACAAAAAAGAATTTGAAGAACAACTAGCTAAAGACACAAAAACTAACAGCAATTTTTTTCAAGTACACCAGAAGCAGAGAGCCTCCCAACGAGTCAGTGGGGCTGCTGGATGAGCAAGGTGCTAAAGGGGCATTCAAAGAAGACAAGGCCGTTGCAGAGAAGCTAAATTAATTCTTTGAATTTGTCTTCTCTGCAGAGGATATGAAGGAGAATCTCACAGCTCAGCCATTCTTTTTAGGTGATAAATCTGAGGAACTGTTCCAGATTGAGATGTCCTTAGAGGCGGCTTTGGAACAAATTGATGAATTAAGCAGTAATAAGTCACCAGGACCAGATGGTATTCACCCAAGAGCTCTGAAAGAACTGAAATGTGAAATTACAGAACTACTCACTGTGGTATGTAACCTACTGCTTAAATCAGTCTTTGCACCAGATGACTGGAAGGTAAATAACATAACACCAATTTTTAAAAAGAGGCTCCAGAGGTGATCCTGGAATTACAGGTTGGTATGCCTAACCTCAACACTAGGCAAATTGGTTGACACTGTAGTAAAGAACAGAATGATCAGATATGTAGATGAACACAATATGTTGGAGAACAGTCAGCATAGCCTTAGTAAAGGAAAATCCTGCTTCACTAATCTATTAGAATTCTTTGAGGGTGTCAACAAGCTGTGGACATGAGTGATCCTGTGGATATAGTAGACCTTATCTTTCAGAAAGCATTTGACAAGGTCTCTCCCCAAAGGCTCTTAAACAAAGTAAGTTGTCATGGGGTAAGAGGGAAGGTCCTTTCATGGATCAGTAACTGGTTAAAAGATAGGAAAGAAAGGGTAGGAATAAATGGTCAGTTTTCACAGCGAAAAGCGATATATATCAGGGTCCCCCAAGGGTCTGTACTGGAACCAGTGCTGGTCAGAATATTCATATATGATCTGGAAAAGGTTTTTCTTGCACCTTTCCCTGAAAACTGGTACTGGCCACTGGCCGTGGCAGAGTATTAGACTAGATGGACTGTTGGGTTGACCCACAGTGACAGTTCCTATGTTCTTTTCCCCCTTTGCTACAGTTTCATCTGCTTTGGTGCACAGTAGCTAGCCTCAGGATTTGGTACTTTTGTGTACCTAAAATTAATTTATCACATTTTGGTTTATATTTCAGGTTAAAATTATTTGTGTGTATATGTCACATACTTAAGCTAAACCTGTGGAAATAATTTATTGTAGAAATAGTTTTAGATATTTGTCTAAACTATAGATTGACATCAGCCATTTTCACACTGAGTAAATCAGACCAATATAATCAAGATTCTATTATATCTTGCAAATTGATAATAATAACCTAGCTCTATATTCCTTATTACACGAAGCTTTAGTGATTCTAAGAAACATTAACATTCTGAATTGTGGAGACAGGAACTATGAAATAAAGTGCTACTTATTTTTAAAAGCCCAAATATCCATTCTTTTGATAAATGATTGCTGCTAATGTGGCTTGATCTGGTAATGCATGAAAGCAGGACTAGTAGTAACATAGTGCTTTTATAAAAACTTGTATTAAACTAAACGACTATTGGCTTCACATTTCTTATTGATAGTTCTACTACATGTGATTTTTGTGGTGACCTTTTTTCACTTGCTCCATGAAGCTGTTTGGATTTCCATAAGATTTGAGGAAAAAGCAATGCCAAGATTGTCCCGATCCATGAAGCAATTGTATAAAAGTGACAACCTTCTAATACCATGGGCACTTTTAAATGAGCAGCTCCTAGGTCAGAAGAACTTCTGGATGCTTAGCTGGAGAATATCAGTCCATTTTTTCCCCAAAAGCGAGTATGGGGGAAAGTCCTGCGAAGATTCATAAGCAATAGAAAGACTTACCTTAGCCCAGGGATGAGGTATGTATATAACAAAATCATCACGTTACATAAAGTATGTCACACTTCAGCAAGACTGAAATCATTTTTGTTCCCCCACCCCTCCTAAATGTCTTGAATTTCAAATAACACTAAGGCTGAATTTAACTGTCACCTTCTGAAAACTAGTTGTAATGCAAACCAGGATCCCTAAATAAGGTGTCACCTGTGTCTGGCTTGTCCTCGTCTGTCCGTCCACAAATGCAAGTTGATGCTAAACCATTCTGTTTTGTTGTGAGCACATTCTTTCCATTTCTGGGCAAAGAGTTTTGTCATGTGTTCAGCCCAGCATATTTTCAGTCTACCCAATGGTCGCGTGTGGACTCTGGAGATCCATTCACTGATGCGGGTTGTCCACCTATTGTCTTGCCTTACATGACCCGCCCATCTCCATTTTGCCCTAACCCTAAATAAGTGTAATCTGAAGAAACTGGATCTGAGCCTGCAAACCCTTAGTCACCTGAATAGTTTTTACTCACATCATTAATACCATTAACTTCACAATAATTGAGTCTATGGGACTAGCCCTTGAATTTGAATCCTTATTCTTGGCCTACAGCAGGAAAAAGCTCATTCCTACAGCGGTAGCAGTGTCATGAAGAAGAGTCATCTGTCAGGCCAGTTAACTTATAGAATCTTTTTCAGTGACATCTGGTGGTCAGATTGCTCACAAGCGTCCTTTGACAGAGTGATGGAAAGTAATGTTCATTGGGCCTCAGTTCCTCTCTCTCTCTCTCTGCTTGCCAGAGGGGTTGTGGAGCCACCTTCTCTCTATTTTCTGTATCAGAAAATTGACAAAATAAATTGTAAATATTAACAGAATTCTAAAAATGCTTGATTAGTGTTTTTAATTTTTCAACTATTTAAAAGAATATTGCTGACATTTTTCCCCCAGTTACCTTGGGTTAGAGTCACGAGTCCTGATGGCCAATAAACCTTATACTGTACCTTCTTCTGTAATGATAATGGGCCTTTCCCAAATTTCTGACCAGTACTGTACAATTTTTCATTCCAAATGGTTTATATCACTGCCTGTGTTTTCTTTCCAAAGTCTTATAGGCATACCAAGGAGGTGAGGTTAGCGTCTCTGGATAGTAAATGAGCTGTTGCATATAACTAAGCCATTTAGAAAGTCAAAGACAGTATTCGTGATCTTTGGAGAAAAAGTTTGAGGCCAGGCCATCTCTGCCAAAACTGTCTAAGCAAATAAGTCTATGCATTCAGTCAGCCTTATTTTGATAGCTGGAAAGATACTGGAACAAATTATTGAACAATCAGTTTGTAAGTACCTAGAGGATAACAGGGAAATAAGTAATAGCCAACATGGATTTGTCAAAAATCATACCAAACCAACCTGATTTCTTTCTCTGACAGAATCACTAGATGAAATTACTATTGAGCTGGTGCACAACTGGTTGAAAAACAACACTAAAAGAGTAGTTATGAAGGGTGTGCTGTCAAACTGGGAAGACTTGAAGACCTATCTAATGGGATCCTGCAGGGATCTGTCCTGGGTCTAGTACATCATTAATGACTTGCATAATGAGTGCACAGTATGACACCGTGCTTAGAGGAGTTGATAGCACTTTAGAAGACAGTATTAGAACTCAAAATGACCTTCACAAATTGGTATGAAGTCAAAAAGGTGAAATTTAATAAAGATAAATGCAACGTATTACACTTAGGAAATAAAAATCAAATGCACAAATACAAAATGGGGAAGAACTGGGTAGGCAGTAGTACTGCAGAAAAGGATCTGGGGGTTACAGTGGATCACAAATGAATCAACAGTATGATGCAGTTGCCAAAGGGGCTAATATCATTCTGGGGTGTATTAACAGGAGTGTCATATGTAAGACACAAGAAGTAATTGTCCTGTTCTGCTGGGCACTGGTGCATCCTCAGATGGAGTATTTTGTCCAGTTTTGGGCACTACACTAAGGAAGATGTGGACAAGTTGGAGAGAATCCAGAGGAGAACAACAAAAATGATAAAAGGTTTAGAAAAACCTTACCTGTGAATAATTAGCTTAATCTACAACAAGGGAGTTTTAGGTTAGATATTAGGGAAAACTTTCTAAGTATAAGAATGTTCAGGTACTGGAATAAGCTTCCAATGAAGGTTGTGGAATCTGTCATTGCAGGTTTTTAAGAACAGGTTAGACAAACACCTGTCAGGGATGGTGTAGTTTACACAATCCAGTCTCAGTGCAGAGGGCTGGACTAAATGACCTTTTGAGATTCCTTCCATATATATGTCATTTATCAGCAGTGTGCCCTTTTGTGGAGTTTGGATGATACCTTCGCAAATCACTATTCTCTCAAAACAACATCAAGAGCAATGCTGGTTTGAGTTCAACAATGTATCATTGATCAATGATCATTCATTGCTGCTCAGCCTAACTCTTGAGGGAGGTACCGTATTTTTCGCCCTATAGGACGCTCCGGCCTATAAGACGCCCCCTCGTTTTTCAATAAAAAAGCCGGACCAAAAAAAAAAAAAAAAAAAGCGCCTCGCTCTCCCGTCCCCGCCGCGCGGGCGGGCTGCCAGGAGCGTCCCGGTTCCCCCCCGCCGCGGCGGGGAGGGGGGAACCGGGACGCTCCCGGCAGCCCACCCGGGGCGGGGAGGGGGGAACCTCGGCAGCCCGCCTGCGGCGGGGAGGGGGGAACCGGGACGCTCCCGGCAGCCCGCCCGCGGCGGGGAGGGGGGAACCGGGGTGCACATTCGCCCTATTAGACGCACCAACTTTCCCCCCCCCCCCCGTTTTGGGGAAGAAAAAGTGCGTCTTATAGGGTGAAAAATACGGTAAGTGCTTTCTTATAGCAGAGTTCTGTAGAGGCAATGCCTTGAAGGATGAAGAGGGGTGGCTTACCTACAGTCACTCTTATTCCCTGAATATATTCCTCTTCCTAGTCGCCTTCGCTCACCCACCTCCCTCTACTTCAGGACCCAACTGCAAATAGGGAGTTTTGAAGTAGATAGGAAATGAGGGCTGGTCCGAAGTGGAGAGGAAGTTACATATTCAGTTCCCTGAGTCCTTCTGAGATATGCACCTACTTGCCCAACCTACTGAACTATTGCTCAAAATTGTCTTGTGGCTAGCCGAGCAGGGTGAAGAAAATAATTCCTAGAAATTCCAAAAACCCATTGTCATTTCATTGTTTTTCTTACTGGACAAACACTCTGATTCTTTTCTGCAGGGGGGTTTTAATCCCCCCGCCATCATTTTTTTAAATGTGGAAATCCCTCTACTTTGCCCTATCTTCTCAACTATGCATTCAGACTTTGAAGTTCCCTCTGTCTAGTTGGACCTGTGCATGAAACTTGAAGCATTTCGGAGAACACTACCGTTAATATAACACTTAGCTCTGGGCTACACTGGGAGGGAGGAGAAATTGACCTCAGATACACAACTTCAGCAACGAGAATAGTGTAGCTGAAGTTGACGTGTTTAGATCAACTTACCACAGTGTCTTCACTACGGTGAGTTGACTGCTGCCACTCCCCCATTGACTCCGCCTGTGTCTCTAGTGGCAGTGGAGTACCGGAGTTGATGGGAGAACACTCTGGGATCAATTTATCGCGCCTAGACTAGATGCAATAAATCAACCCCCGAATAGATTGATCGCTACCCACCAATCCAGCAGCTAGTTTAGACATATTCTTAGTTTAAAGGGCTCAGGCTGGTTTTATGCTTAAGAGGAGCACAAAGGGCACGTAGCTGACCACAGAATCTGGTCCTGAACCCAAAAGGTGAGTTGCATTGGCTTGGTGATATAATGACATCTAGTCTGCTGCTCCATGTGCATGAACTGCTCCCTGGATAACTAGGGCACTTCAATCTCCCAGGCTCTCCCCCTGGCATCTTTCACGGGCACTGGATTCATGTGGGGGAATAGCAAAACAAAAAAAACAGCAGATGCACATTCCACCACTTTATAAAGTATATGAAATTTGCACATACAGTAGATGCAGTGCAATTGTGAAATTTATGCATACATTAGCAAGAAAAGAGCTGAGTAATTTAGGAGCCTGGTCTTTGAATGTGGAACGAGTGTGGAGTATATCCCATGGTGTATAAGCACAGAATAGTCCCAAATTGTTAAGGAAGTAAGAATAGACTCATAAAATGTTTTGGTGCACACATTAGTTTTAGTGGAAGGCAGTAATGTTGACTTAAAATATTTAGATTTTCACTTTGACTTAAAATACTCACATAGACACAGTGTATCCATGTGTTTGGGGAATTAATAACTTGACTTCTAAAAATTACTTAATATTTCTATATATGACAGCATAAGGAAATTTTCTTTTGCTTATCTATATTTCAATCTCTTTTGCTTGGATTACATCTGGGATCTGACCTATGAAATCAACTGGATTTATGATATAATAAAATTTAAAACAGACTTAAAACAAACACTAGTACATATATATGAAATTGATAGTGTTTAAAATATAATCTCTTTTACTAAATGTGTTACTTTTACATCAAATGTCAAATAGATGGTTTATATATAAACTCACAAAGGAAAGTAACTGCACAGTGCCACCTACTGTGCAGTTCAAGAATATTGTTATATTCTTTGTTTACTGCTGGGAAAAGATTAACCAATAGAGGTTATTTCAAAGAGCACTGTGAATCCCTTCTTCTGATCACAATTTCGGGTTAAATACGTCCTAGTTTACTGCTGGGGCCTTTGTGATAATATGTCCAATTCACCATTGCTGTGTTTAGAATAAGAATGAACACAGAGCCCAGATGCAAGTAAAATAACCACTGATTTTATTTAAAGTAATAAGAGTGTATTTAACTTGGCTTAGCTGAAACAGCACAAAGGCGGCCGAGGAGAACTTATTCCATTCTGTCCTAGAAATTCCACTCACAGAACAGCAAAGGTGCATCTACACTGTGAAACAAAACCCATGGCAGCAAGTCTCAGAGCCCAGGTAAACTGACAGGCTCCTGGGGCACATGCTTTGGGACTAAAATTAGCAGTCTAGACCAGAGGTCTCCACACTTTATGAGATGAAGGCCATATTAGATTTTTGAAGGGGCTTCACGAGCCGAAGTGACTAGAAAAAATGCAATACATGCAAATATATACAAATCCCTCCCTTTGCTCCTTCGGCCACTACCACATCCCCCCTTCAATCCTCCAGCCACTGTTGTGGGGGCACTCACCCTTCCACACATGGGGCCGCCGGCAGCAGCTTGCGGGGTGGGGCGGAGGAGTTGCAGCAGCGGCTTCTTCACATGCCTGCTCAGCTGGACGGCCAGACAAATGGAAGCTGCAGGCCAGATCCAACCCCCGGGCCATAGTTTGGAGACCCCGGTCTAGACTGTCGGTGTTCCCACTCAAGCTGGTGCTCAGGCTCTGAAACCTGGCCAGGGGAATGGGTCTCGGAGACTGGGCTCCGATGTGACTGGGAACAGCTACACTTCTATTTTTAGCCCCACAAGCCCCAGTCAGTTGACCCAGGCTCCGAGAGTCACTGCAGGACGGATGGGATTTATTTGCAGTGCAGACCTACCCCAAGTTGCAATCATTACATCAACCGAACACAGTCTTCTCAGCTAATCGCACTGTGAAAGTATGAAACTGTTGCTAGCTGCTTGTGGAAGCTACTGCTTCAGAAAACCCTTTGACATACACCAGTCATCACTCATTCCTCGGTCTAGGGCCCTATCTCCAGCCTACTCTTGTGTTATTTTTGGTAGAAACACTGAGAATGCTTTTACTTATTTATTTTGATCTGCTAAACATATCCAACTGAGAACCCATTCTGGGCTCAATCTGCCTTTGTCAAAAATTTAAAAAATCAAATTCCAAAGAAATCCTCGTCTACCTCTGTTTGTGGGGGGGAGGTCCCACAGGGCTGTTTGCTCAACCCCCTTCTCCCTCCACCTCTGTCTCCCTCAGTGTCTGACTGATTACAATGCAATGATGGTTCTGAATACATCTTTCTGCTGAGGACTCAAAATATCTGCCTCTCTGACTTGGAGCTATCTCATGTCATTCAAACTAAAATCTCAGCTTATCTTTCTGACATCTCCTGAATGGCCAGCTATTAGCTAACATTGAACATGGTCAAAACCAAACTCTTGAACCTTCCCCACAAAGGGTCCACACCAACAGTGGTCAACACCACTGTCCTCCCTGCTTCTCAAATCCAAAATCTTGGCTTTATCTTTGACTCAGCCCCCTCCTTTGACCCAGAGATCCAGGCTATGTCAAGATCTTGCTGCTTCTTCCCATGCAACATGTCCAAGATCTGACCTTTTCTCTCTGCACACACTGCCAAAAACCTCATCTCTAAGATTATCTCACACTTTGACTACCATAATCTCCTCTCTGGCCTTAAGGTTTATAACCTTGCTCCATTCAAGTCCAATCAAAACACAGCTGTTAAGATCATCTTCTTGGCTCACTGCTCTGATTATGTCATCTCCCTCTTCAAGTCCACCCTCCCATGGCTATTCTTCTTCCACTATGTCAAACACAATCTTCTTGTACTAATTGATGAGGCCCTCAACAGTTTAGCCTCACCCTTCCTATTCAACCTATTCTTTTATTGCAAGTTTTACTCCCACCTTCACTCTGCCAACGGCTCCAGCTTTGATTTCCCAAGTCACTGCGTCTCCAAAGAACCACTTTTGTGCTTTCTCCCATTCTACCCTTATAAGTAGTTAAAAACTCCCAGTGACAATCTGAAAAACCATCACTCTGCTTCCCGCTAACTCCTTCCTTCCAACTCACCTCTTCCCAGGTACATTCAGTAAAGTTCAGCTTGATCATGGCTGGACATGTGTCAGGCTGTGATCATTGCTGTCTTGAATAGCTATGCATGGGATACAAACGTTATTGTTTATTACTCTGTTACCCCTACCCCTTGCAACTCCATAAGTTTGTTTGTCTCATCTACTTATTGTGTCCTGTAGTTTAGACAGGAAAGCTCTTTGGGGTATGGACTGTCATTTATTGTATATCTGGACAGTGCTTAGCACAGTGGGACCAGTCTCGTTGTCATGTTTTGGCTCTACTACAATATAAATGTTAAATAACATAATAAATAAAATAATATCTCACCACTGTAATACTAGATCTCCACTCACAGTGACAATGTCTTAAATGCAGTTGAATCCTGAACTTTTGTTAGTTTTTCTTGCAGAGGTGTTGCTAAATTTTTCATCACAGGCTATGCTCACTGTGTTATCAATGGTTGGTTTCTTGGACTGAATTTATCTCAACTCAAATTAGTGATAAATTATTATGAACCTACTTTGGACATCTCACTGTATGCTTTTGGCTCATATCTAGCCATTTCCCCAGCACCAGTTGACTTTAGTTCTAATTAATGATCACTTTTTATCCACATAGTTAGGATTTTTGATTTCTAGCTCTGGCTGGGTAATTTAACACTTCTGAAATCCAGATAGCTGGCTTCAATTTATATTATGATTTTAGAATTGATTTGATAGCTGTGATGCTTTCCTGGATCTAGATGAAGATTTTCTTTTTCTACCTTCTTGATTAATGGACTTACTACAAATCCTACCATTTAAAATGCTAAGATACTAAAACTAAAAAGTATTTAGCTTAAATTTTTACAAGAGTTACTGTTTCTTTCATATTTCTAGGAGTGGGGTTTTTTTCATTTTCTCTAAAACTACCAGGATCTTTGATTGTTTTATTATGTTTTATTTTCAATCTGCTAACAGAGTGGAGTTGAGTTCAGAATGTCTTTTTTTTTTTTTTTTTTTTTTTTTGGTACATACATTGCTCTTATTTTGGATTTCATATACTACTTGTCACCTTTGTCTGGCTTGTCCTTGTCTGTCCCTCCACGAATGTAAGTCGACACCACACCATTCCATTTTGTTGCGAGCATGTTCTTTCCATTTCTGGCCAAAGAGTTTTGTCATGCATTTTCGGTTTGCCTAGCGGTCAAAGACTTGTGGTCTTTAGGGATCCAGTCAATGATGCAGGTTATCCACCTATTGTTTTGTCTGCAGACTACATTATCCACCCATCTCCACACTACATCAGTCACCTCTATACACCTTCTGATCTCCTCATTCGGTATCTGATCATGGATCAATAACTTACACATCGCCTTTTCATTGCTCTCTGGGTGACAGTGAATTTTTCTTCCTCTGCTTTGGTCATTGACCAGGTTTAACAGAAACCTTGCTTGAATTGGAAGACACTTTCACTGACTTGAGTTCTCTAATTCAATCTGGCCTTCTTATCAAACAACACTTAGTCTCATAGACTTTAAGACCAGAAGGGACAACTGTGATCATCTGGCCTGATCTCCCGCACCCTGAAGGCCACAGAACCTCACCCATCTTCTACCAAAACAGACCTATAAACTCTGTCTGAAGTACTGAAGTCCTCAAATCATGATTTAAAAACTCCAAGTTACAGAGAATCCACCGTTTACTCTAATTTAAACCAGGAAGTGTCCACGACCTCTGCTGCAGAGGAAGATGAAATACCCCCAGGGTCTCTGCCAATCTGACCCCAAATATGGCACTCATTTGAACCCTGAGTATGTTGGCAAGACCCACCAGCCAGATACCTGGGAAAGAATTCTCTGTATAAACTCAGAACCCTCCCTTCTAGTGCCCCTGACCGTTGGAGATTTTTTCTACCAACAGTCGTAGATGGGCCAATCTCACCAAACCTCCCCTACATAAATTCATCAAGCTCAGTCTTGAAGCCAGTTAAGTTTTTTGCCCCCACTGCTCCCTTGGAAGGCCGTGTCAGAACTTCACTTCTCTGATGGTTAGAAACCTTTGTCTTATTTCAAACCTGAATGCAAATGTCTCTTAGCTTTTTCACCTGCTTTTATTTTGAATGGTCTACTCTGAGGCATCAACTTAGACTTATAACAAGGTTCCATAGAAACCTATAGCGGGTGTGATTGGGGATTGTTGCAGTATAGATGCACTTAGAGAAAGAGAAGCCAATGCCCTCAAATCTAGCCACTGAGGCGAGAAATAGATTTCAGTGCTCTGAGGAGGAGGATCGGTTAAAAGAGAATGTTAATCTCTTCTGGGAGATTTTCTAATAATAAAATTGAGGCTTGCTCACTTGTGACTCCTTTTAACCGTGACACTTTATTGAAAGAGTTTTCACTGTTGTTTTTTGGAATCAAGATTTTTTGTTTTTTTCCTTTTGACTTATAAGTGGATTTTGTGCTCATGAAAGGTGCCAGTCTGTCAGCCTAGGCCAGTAATTTGTTCCATTTATCAATAGAACTGGTACCTGGGGGTGGCCTTAGGGAAAATGGTGCCCTGGGCAAACTTTCTTTGGCCTTTCAAGTACTGATCCCCGACCAGCGGGCAGCTGCTCACAAGCAGAGCAGCAGCAGGTGGAATGGAGGGGGATTTGTGTGAATGCCTGACTCACATTGCATGGCCCCCTTTATACCCTCCTCCTACCTTCCAGGTGGGCACAGCCCTTCTGCAACTTCTTGACCATGGCAGCCCTACTTCTTCCCACCACGGCACCCTGGGCAGTCACCCAAACATAAGACCAGCCTTGCTGGTACAACAGCAGCTCTTTCCCCCAACTCTTTTCCAACAATGAGCCTCAGATGTGACCCAGAAGACCATCTCAGGGGATGCCATGGTGAATCAGTCTCTACACTCATTTAATCTCCTAATAGCACCTGCCATTCACTGAGATGGCACTATGATATGGACACCTATCCATCACGTACTGACATAAGTACAGTTTCTTCCCCATTGGCTCCGTTTAAAAGTTTTACTTTACTGCTGTAAGAGTTCTATGAAAAGTTAAAAACCAACCAACCAGCTCTGACACCTCCCAGTCATTCGAACAGGCCACAGAACTGAAAAAAAGAGAGAAATATTTTTATCTGACATGGATTTGTCCAAGGAACTGAAGGAGGGAAGAAAAAATAAATTGTACTTTCCTTCCCTTCTCAACTCTTCTACTATCCTTGTCAATATTCAGTTCTCCTGTCCCACTTTCTCATTCTTCTTCCCTCTCCCAGGTTTTTGTTCTTTTGAACATGCTTATTACTGAGCATTAATTAGCATTTTTGGAAACAAACAAAAGACGTGCAAAGAGAGAGGGGAGTTAAAAACAGAAGCAACTCAGCTGTTTTTAACTGAAGTTCTGAAGCTGGCCTCGAATGCCTGAATTTCACAGCATTTACCACAGCCACTGAATGCTACTGACCTGTCTTAGACACTTCTACTCCTTTCAACATTTGCGCGCTGGTTCATTTTTTAGTGTTGTTCAATCTTTTATTACCCTCTCTCAGCATCCCACACTGCAGAGCTGTGACTAAGTTACTCCAAAACAGACTCCAATGAGAAACTGAGGAACTGGAATTAATTTTCAAATTGGATACAATTAACCAGGGGCTAAATAGGACTTGTGAATGGTTCACTCATTACAGTAATTGATTGCATTTCCTGAGTTAATTTCCCTGACACAGAAATCCATTTCAAAAAGGTTTTTTTTCTCCTACTGATAATGACCCATCTACATTTAACAGCCTCTTAGAATTGGTATGCTAATGTACAATTTTTTTTCTTTTCTTTCTTTCTGTGTGTATAAATGCATTTTACTTCTGTTCCATTCTATGCATCTGATGAAGTGAGTTATAACCCACGAAAGCTTATGCTGAAATAAACTAGTTAGTCTCTAAGGTGCTACAAGTATTCCTCGCTTTCTTTACAACACCCTATTATCCCCTAGTGTAGATTCTTTTGCTTTCTTTTTAACAAAGCTACTGAATGCAAACTAAAAGTAAAGCCAGCTGAATACTGCAAGAATGGTCTGCAAACATTGGTTCAAATGCCAAAGCTCTTCATTTCAACCATGTTCATATCCCCTATGAGTCAATATTTGTGAACATTCACACAAATGTTTGTGAGATGGCTGTTCTTCATCCAATTAACCATATTCACATGCAAACAAGGGCATTCAGGCATGAGAGCGGGCACATTCATTATTATTTTTATAAAGTTTCAGTTATCCAACTGGGGACAGAAGCAATCCCATGCAATTTAGGGGACCAGTTACACACTCTGAATGAGGAGTAGGTAATAGTTAAAATGAACAGGTCTCCTTCAAGTATCTTCTGCACAATCCCACTCTAGCTCATCCTATGAATGGGAATGTTCAGAATCCATTTCCAAGAACTCCCGTTACAGGTAAGTAACCTTCATTTTGTGAAGGTGGATCAACAATTTCCCTTCAATTTGGCAAATATTTACAAGTAATGAATACACTTACAGAGATTTGGGTTGATCTGTGAATGATTAGTGATCAAGAAAACAGGGCTACAGTTGTCTGATAATGTAGTCATATAGAATAACTCAATTAGCCCTAGTAATAAGGTCAAATTACTTATGCAAATTACGATGCCAATCCTGCAAAAATTAATTCATATGCTTAATTTTACTACCATGAGTAGTCCCTTTCTAAGAAAAAATACTTCATATTTATATAATTTCTTCCACTTGAGGTTCTCAGAGACACATTAATAAATGTGACCTATGACATATTTGTGCCTCACATATTTATCTGTAAAATGAGACAGAGAGATCTGATACTGAAACATGACTTATGTGAACAGTCCTACTGTTTACTCACATCACTGAGGGTTGAAGGACAAGGGCTGTTTCAACTTCCCCTGCTTTATTACTCAGCAGCAGCTGCAGAAGGGGATGCTCTGGATAAAGGGCATTTCAGAGAGGCAGCCACTGGGAGCCCTAAGAAGGCACCTCACACAAAATCCTAGGTAGAATATGATGAATAGAAACACACCTAAAAGTCTGTCCTCCTCTTCCCCGGCCATATGAGGTCTCAGGGAAAGAAAGGAACTGACAGAGAAGCCACCTGGAGACAGCTGGCAGGAGTCAGGGAACATGGGAGAGAGGCTGGAGATAAGACTCCATCAGGGTTACTCCTTCCATCACAGTCCCCTTAGACCTAGACCTATGCAGGGGAGACATCCATCTCCATAAGGCACCATGGCCTATGTAGCCTCACCCTTCCTGGAGCAGTGGAAGGAGTGCTTGGAAGAATGACCCACAGACCAGCAGCAGCAACACCCACTTCTTTCTACAGTTTTCACTTTGGAAAACTCTTCCCCCTCTGCTGATTGGCTGTTTGCTCCAGCTCCCTCCCAGTCCGTCTCACAGCCTGTTCCCTTCACCCTCACTCCTCCTGCCCTTCACAGTGCCCTCCTTCTTAACTCTACTTCTGTCTCCCTGACTCCTCCCTTGTGCCTTCCTCAGTATTTCTGTTAACTAATCTCCTCCTAACAAAACCCCACCCAAATTTTTCCCAAAAAGCGGTGGCACTAATTAGATTTACATGGCCCATCCTTTGGTTCACTTTGCTGGCGTGATCTAGTCCTTCCCTTAACCTCCTGTCTCTCTTCTCTATTTGGACTGCGAGCTCTTCACAGCAAACTAGTCTTTACTCTACGTTTGGACAGTGCACAACACAAGGTCCCACTCTTGGTTTAGGATGCCAAACACCACCATATTAAACTCAAAGTAGTGAAGCAATAATACATTACAAGCAATCAACAGTGAACTAATTAAAACAACATCTATAAAAAAGGAATGTAGATGTTTAAGCACAGTGCTGGGCTTCTAAACAGAGAGTACTTTGGTGAAAAAGAGATTTAGATTGTGACATTGACTAGGCTGGCCTCTATCTGTGACTATTTTGATCACTGAGACTACTTATTTATTGAAATAGACCTGCCTTTACCATTCTCTTGTTAATCATCCCACTTCTTTGGGGATATTTATCCACCTGTAGAATCTTGCCATAATCCTGCATTGCGAGCTCTCTGGGGCAGTGTCTGACTGGGCTATATTTGGTTGTATAGGGCTTAGATCCCTGTCTGTGGTCTCTGGCTACTCCCTTGCTCCCTAGACCACGGGGATCCTTGGCAACTCTCACAGTTTGCCCCCACTTCTTTCTGCTGAAAACATATTTTCCCACTGATGGGAATCCACAATAAGAGCTTTTAGAACGTGTTCAGTACTCAGCTTGGAGAAGAGGCGACTAAGGGGGGATATGATGAAGTCTATAAAATAATGAGTGGTATAGAAAAAGTAAATAGTGAAGTGTTATTTATTCCTTCTCATAATACAAGAACAAGAGGCCACCAAATGAAATTAATAGGTAGCAGGTTTAAAACAAACACAAGAAAATATTGTTTCACACAACACACTGTTAATCTCTGGAACTCCTTGCCAGAGCGTGGTGTGAAGGCCAATACTATAACGGGGTTCGAAAGGGTGCTAGGTAGATTCTTAGAAGATAGATCCATCAATGGCTATTAGCCAGGTTGGGCACAAATGGTGTCCCTGACCTCTGTTTGACAGAAGCTGTGACTGTGTGACAGGGCATGGATCACTTGATGATAACCTGTCTGTTCATTCCCTTTGGGGTACCTGCCATTGGTCACTGTCAGAGGACAGGATACTGGGCTTGATGGATGTTTGTTCTGATGCAGTGTTACTGTTCTTATGTTCTTATGCTGCTTTGAAACAGGCTAAATCTTTTATATTTCTCTAAAGTAATTAAATCAGACAGATCAAGGCAAGACTGCTCCTCTTTTGAAAATTGTAGATAATCTAAATTGGTTTTCCTTCTCAGTATCTAGTAGAGTATCAGCTAATAAATGGGTTACTTTCCTTAAGTTCTTTGTTAATGAGATTAGCAGAGAAGGACATCAATATCTACAATAAAATATTGATTATACACCATTCATTGTTAACATGGGCAAAGAAAATTCCATCTCATATCAGGAACATAGCAGACATGGTGTCCATTAAGAATGTTAATAAAATGACATTATTGATAACCCTACAGTGCACACGATAACTTAAATCATTTATTTCAGACACTACCCACCATTTCTCATTTGCCTATACATTTCCAATCAGAATGGCCATCTTCCAACCAAATTTAAAAGAAATCCTCAAAACTCTTTCACCTTTAAATTTTATTAATGAATGCCTATAGCTCACTTTCCCTATGTGTCTAAAATTTACAATCATTTTCTACCCCTGTTCGATATTTGGAGTCCATTTTTACATCAATTGCCCAACTTTGTGCAAAGATGAAAGGTAAAATATAACCTTAACACCTTTAGAACTGTAGACTTTTAGAACTCTGCATGTAAAAATGCAAAACACAAATGTATATGTATTTGATCTCTAGTCAGCACATATGATTACTATGACTGCATTCAGTCACAGATATCTGTATTGTACAAGAAAATGGCTAGTCAGATATGTATGTAATTTCAGCAAATAATATGCACCACTGCTCCCTCTAAGCTGTGCATGTGTCCACGCATACACAGATCCTACGTGCACACAAAAATTTGCACAGGAGCACAAAAATTTGCAGAGAAGAAATTTTTTGCCCACATGGCCTGCCAAAAATTAGAGGGAACATTGATATGCACATATATTTGTGCATGCAATTGTGTCCACAGAGTTATGAAATTCTGTCAGGATACTGTCTTGTTATTCATCGGATTCTGGCAAATGTATAGATCATTTCTGTTCTAATTTTCTGGATATTTTAAGGGTTAAGATAGCCATTGTTAGACTAATAACAAAATGTCTGCTTAATTCTGAAACTAACAGCTTAACTACTTTCATTGTACTTATTTAAGTATGGATTTCAATACCATTAATCATATAAAAAGGAATCATTAAAAGTACTTCAGAGCAACCCTGATCTATCAAGGATAGCTTATCTGATTTAGGTCAGATATTTTCCAGCAGATATCAATTTATTTGTCTCCTAGTTAGCTTCATCTGCCACTGCTAATCCCACCACTGGGAGTCCTGAAAGCATCTATTTTAGTTCCAATATCTCTTATTTCTGCTGAGTCACACTGGAAGTGGATTAAAAGCAAGCTAATGGCATCAGCCCCTCGTTATGGTCCTGATAAGCAGGATGGATGAAACGGGGAGCGGCCCGTACAATGCAGGCCTCCTTACTTTTCCCCACATATATTAGAAAGCTCAGTGTGATTCCCTAAGGCACAATCTCTCCCCGCAATTCCCTTGGCCAAGGGTAGTTCCATCTCACTCCACTCAGGGACAGGTCTTAAAGGGTTAGGGGGGGAAATTTCAAAATGACTTAGGAGCCTAAATTCCATTCTAAAAATTATGTGGACACTTAGGCCCCTAAATCACTTAGGCCATTTTGAAATTTTCACCCTCAGTGTAGCCTGCAAAGCTTATATCTCTGCCGCTCTGTATCTTTAAATATCACATTGATTTTGAAGGTCATGTGTTTACTTTTATATACGTCATACTTTTGCTTCTTCTCATCTAACCAATTTGCTGGGGTCAGAGGTGGATTAAGGTGAAAAGGGGTTAAATCCACCAAGATGTCAGCTCCCTCCCCAGACATATTTTGGCCCTCAGCCTAGCCCTTTCCCCACTATGATCTCTGACCCAACTACCCAGGTGGACTCTTGTCGTTCTCCCACTCTTCCTTCCAAGTGAAGCAGCCGCACCCACCTCAGCAGGATGACAGCTGGCAAGAAGTCAATCAACCATGCTCTGGTCTGCCTCCAGGCACCTTCTGGTCCCCAGATCCCACAACTCTGAAGTAATCTGATGTTACTTGAATCCTCATTCCAATTCACTCTAATATTCCAATCAAGCACTGTTGGGGACTCCACTTTCTAGGTTTAAATTCCAGCTCCTTAGATGGAACATAAGAACATAAGAACATAAGAACGGCCATACTGGGTCAGACCAAAGGTCCATCTAGCCCAGCATCCTGTCTACCGACAGTGGCTAATGCCAGGTGCCCCGGAGTGAGTGAACCTAACAGGTATGATCGAGCGATCTCTCTCCTGCCATCCATCACCCCCCTCTGACAGACAGAGGCTAGGGACACCATTCATTACCCATCCCGGCTAATAGCCATTTATGGACTTAGCCTCCATGAATTTATCCAGCTCTCTTTTAAACCCTGTTATAGTCCTAGCCTTCACAGCCTCCTCAGGTAAGGAGTTCCACAGGTTGACTGTGCGCTGTGTGAAGAAGAACTTCCTTTTATTTGTTTTAAACCTGCTGCACGCCAATTTCATTGAGTGGCCCCTAGTTCTTCTATTTTGGGAACAAGTAAATAACTTTTCCTTATTTACTTCCTCCACTCCACTCATAATTTTATATACCTCTATCATATCCCCCCTTAGTCTCCTCTTTTCCAAGCTAAAAAGTCCTAGCCTCTTTAATCTCTCTTCATATGGGACCCGTTCCAAACCCCTAATCATTTTAGTTGCCCTTCTCTGAACCTTTTCTAGTGCCAGTATATCCTTTTTGAGATGAGGAGACCACATTTGTACGCAGTATTCAAGATGTGGGCGCACCATGGATTTGTATAAGGGCAATAAGATATTCTCCGACTTATTCTCTATCCCTTTTTTAATGATTCCTAACATCCTGTTTGCTTTTTTGACTGCCGCTGCACACTGCGTGGATGCCTTCAGAGAACTATCCACAATGACTCCCAGGTCTTTTTCCTGATTGGTTGTAGCTAAATTAGGAAGGTCTTCTCTGTTTGAATTCAGCCAGTTTCAAGTGGAAAAGGCCTTGTATTCATCCCCTCTATATAGCCTTGCCTCCCGTGTTGTAAATTGTTTGTGCTGAATCTGATGGATTTTAGCTGCAACATAGACAGAAATTTCCGCATATCAGGATGGATGCATATCAGCAACCGAGAGAAGACTGTCTGGATTGACCAGGCTATTTTTCATCCAGAACAAATCTGCTGTTTGAGACTGTGCAGGCATTACTGAGGTACTGGATATGCTGGGAGAACTTTGTGCCACAAACTCTGAGTGGAAGTGTTTTCAGAGTGTGAGATCAAGTGTCTTTCCCTGTGACTGGGAGAAATGTAGGCATAAATCAGAGCAATTTGCCTGAGATTTGGTGCAGACAAAACTGACATGATTATAGAATAACAGAAATGTAGTGCTGAAAGGGACCTAGAGAAGTCATCAAGACCAGCCTTGGACTTATGGTGGGTTAGAGACAGCAACTCTCTCCAAGAAAAGATATTTATCTATTGCCTGTACCAATGTTTGCAAGTTAGGGGTCGGGTTAGATATGGAGCTGCTTTTAGACAATCAAATACTAGCAGTGACCTAGACTGTTATTTTCCATCCGCATCTGGCCAGAAAGCTGCAATCTTTTCTTTTGGATGCAAACCTTCCTTGATCAGCCCAAGCTGCCACTGGTTTTCAGGTGGAGTCACAGGGCTAATGTCAAGACTGTCTCCCTCCACGTGCCATATTCCAGGTCTGCACAACTCGGAAAGCAGCGAGGGACATATTACTGCAAAAAAACCAGCTGCGGGCCAAAAAGCCCTGCCCTCGCCCCGCCTTCATCCACTTCCCCTCCCTCCCCCCTTGGCTTGCCCCACCCCTGGGCCGCATGTTGTTCAGGCCTGCCATATTCCATAGCTGAGATTAGCAGAAGTGATCAGGCTGGAACTGCCCTGATATATAAGGGACTGATCCAAAACTCATTGAAGTCAGTGGAAAGATTCTCATTGACTTCAGTAGGCTTTGGATTAGGCCCTAAGAGAGGGAGTTGCTAGCAGACATTGTCTGTAAGCGAATAGTCCTCAACTCAGTTCATACTATCTTCAGTGCATTTAGAAAAAGACATTCTTTTACACTGCCATTTGCAGACAGCTAATGTGGCTAGGATGGGTATTGCTTTGGGGAATTTGAAGGGAAGGGAGATTTTGATACATTTTGTTATTTGTTTTGCTTTCTGCTGGTTGTACATCTTTATGATGTGGGCAGTGTAAAATTGATTATATCATTGAGTATTCCTTTCCCTGCTTTAGATACGGAGGTTTGTAAATATGGTAGGTAAATACAATACTGTTACTCTAAAACTTCAATGGGCTTTTGAAATGAAGTTTGTTTTCTTTTAATTTGCCCGATGTACAGCTTCTGCTTCTCAGGTAGTCAGGAAAGAAGTGCACCATTATCTTCAAAAACTTACACTGGTTAGGGTCATAGGTTTAGACTCGATGGTGTTCAGATACCACAGCAATACGTCTTGGTTAAAACACCAAAAGAGATTAGATCAGCTAATAAGAGAAACTTAGATAAAGCCCTTTATTGTCATTGTGGCACTGAGGCATCTCTAATACAACATGATGTGTTAAACTGAAAATGGGACAAAAATGTTTAAATGTACCCTGCTAGAGGCTAGACTGATGGCAATCTTCATCCCCGAGGAGGAATGCTGAATTCCACTGACTTCTTCACCATGAGTTTGAACTTTTGTGAACTGGAAAGAAGGGAACTTTTGTGATTAGCGCTTAATTGTCCATTAGTCATTTTTGGCGGAATGTGGAAAAGATGTTTAAATGACTTTTAGTCTAGACCACAACGTTTTCTGGGCATTTATTTCTTGAGAAACAATATAGCAGATAGTGACAGTAGATCTAGCAGAGAATTGCTATGGGACAGAATACTTAAAGCACGCAAGACATTCTGGAGGAAATAAAACAGAAACAGAGGGATTAGTGTTATACAAATGGTCTAAAAGCGTGTTCTGAATGTGTACGTGTTGGCTGTATTAACGTCTCTATCACTGGGGTACAGTACATCGAGGGAGACATCTACCAGCCTTAGTGAAACATGACTCTTCTTGAGGCCCCTACTAAATTTCTTTACTCATCCTCCTTTGGGAGTAAAAGCCCTACAGATCACTTACAAATATAAACTAGGAAACCATTCCTTGATTTTCACGGTGGCTACTACAACATAGGCACTAACAGTAAGAAAAATATTTATTCACCTCACCCTGTAAAATAGCCACGTGCCTGCTGAAAATGTGGAACAGTGCTGTAGTCCCAAGTGCAGTCCATGAAGTATAAAGGGGAAGCTGCCTCCCAGAAGGATAATTTTGATGTAGTTTTGCATTTTATGTGCTAATCTGTGGCATTTAACCTCAGCTGGGCAGTGCAAACCCACAAGAGGGCCATGGCCCTCTTCCTCTCCTTTGGGACAATTTGATCCCACTATGGAAGCCTGTAGTTAGCTGTCCCTAGTCGTTGCACAAAGGGGCAGGAGAAGTCTCCTTCTACCCTTCAACCTTGAATGAGGAATCTGGTCCTATATATACAGTATATGATTGTATGCCAATCCTAGCTTATTTGAATCAAGGGAAGGATTATTTCCATGTTTTTAGTATTATACACAGTTATAATTTGAATAATCTGGGAAACAAAATAATAATCAATTCAACAAATATTCTTCATATAGACCCATATTCGATCATTCATAGCACCATTCAGAACATGCCATGATATGAGCCCCATCACATTGCCTTTGACATCAAATCAATCTTGTCACATAGCGATTAGCAAATGGGTGGTAAATATGGACATCAGATTGGATCATTGTCATTCACTTCAAGTCACAATTTCATCTCATCCTCCTTATCTCAAAATGACACCAGGAGACAGACCTATTACAAATTGTTTTTGCCACATTCCAGTAAATGTGAGCAGACTGTAAGTGAACCTCATATAAAGAATCTTGCAGGAGAAGCTCACATTAGTTGCAAGCAAAAGCTTATATAAATTAAAGGCAATTGTATCCCATAGGAAGTGTAGATGTTTTTGGTGCAAAACAGAGCATTGAAATGAACTTCTGCAGCTCTTAGATAACAATTTGAAATCAATATTTGTAAAAATAAGTACCATTAAACTCAGATGAGCAACTCCCTGATGTCATAATCTTTCCATTTTCTTTTTCTGATCATTTATCAGCTACGTTGAGCATAACGGTGAGAATGACCAGAATATGAAATTAGGAGAGGAAATCTGCAATAGGAAAGAAACTAGTATGAAGGTTTTTAAAAAAGCCTATTACTTCCTCCTAATTTTTCAATAATTTATGTTCATAAAGTTTGAAGAAAGACAGCACCAAGAATCTGTGTCTTCTATTTGCTTATATACATGTGTGACGCTGAGCCAGTGAGGGTTAAGCAACCAGAAAGCTAAGTGACCCAAAATCAAGCTTTAAAAACATATTAGAGAAGTATTGAAATGGTAAACAGCGCCATTCCTTGTAGATAGATATCAAAGTCATGTTAAGGAGACTACATTCTTTGAAATGTAAACCTATATTGTCAAAAAATTGGAAGTAAATACTCATTGGTTTTGACTGTTTACCTATATCTGTTAGAAGCTTAACAATGTGATCTCATTAGCTTGTAGATGATAAACTTCTGTTCCTGTCTGTTACTATATTCTATAGATTCAGAGATCAAACGGGAATGGTAACATTTAGATGAAACTTGTGGCATAATAATATCATTGTCTGCATTTCTCTTTGAAGTTTGTAGTAGACTATCTTTAACTGCTTGAATGGTTAATTACCTTATGCTAATTAATGCAGCTAGTTATCACTGGATGCTAGGAAAAAGGGATTTAGTTCAAAGCAGCAATGTGCATTAACTATTCTTCATCCAAGGAATGCCTACTGTGATCACTTGCTACCAAGAGGTTTATCAGCTGAGCTTCAGCTGTAAAAACTCCAGAGCCTGATCCTTTTTATCTCAGCTCTGCTTAAACTTTTTCAAGGGAAGTTCAAGCCACTAGAGTGAGGTCTCAAAAGACTGAGGTATCCCTGCAACTTTTCACAGAAAAATTTGACACATGGAGTGCCTATTGGACTATAAAATAATGAATTTATTCTGGAAGGACTTTTATAAATCAGCATCCTCGCCATTTCTACTCTGAAACTGCCTAAGAACTTTATTCCTATTTGTAAATATAATGATCTTTTAACCACAGTAACACTTTTTGTTCTTTTTAAAAAAAATAAATCTTAGATTAATTAATAAGAATTGGCTGTAAGTGTGTATTTGGGTAAGAACTGAAATATTCATTGACCTGGTGGGTAATGTGTCCAATCTCTTGGGATTGGAATAACACTACAGATGGTGAAAAAGATTTTAAGTAATCCTCACTAGATTTGATTGTCTGTCTGGGTGGGAGCCAAAGGCTGCATTGCCTAAAGAGAACTGTATTTTTGGCTTCTTGGTAACAAGTAAGGTATTCCAGACACTATTTTGTGATTGGCTTGGTGGATTTAAGTATATGAATAAACCACCAGTTTGGGGGATTTTCTCCCCCATTTTTGCAGTTTGCCCAGATTAAACATTCTCAGTGTGGCCCCTCCATCGACCATGGACACAGCCTGATACAATAGCTGGAACTAGAGCATGAAAGGACGCATTTAAGCAAGGTAAATCCCTTTACGTTGTGCACTCAGGTGTCACCCATGCTCCATCTGATCCCTGGCTTGAACATAACTGTCCCCCATATTTGTCCATTACTGATCAACTTCAATATACTGTGTATTATTAATTATGATTACTTTTACAGTGTTCAATTCTTGCATGTGTCAGTGCTGTACAGATGAATGGGGAGACATGGTCCCTATTCCAAGGGGCATACAATTTAGTTAATTAACATGCAAACAAATAGTCCAGAAATATATAATACAGAAGCACTGATGATGATGCTCTCAATATTATGGCAAATATCACCATTCGGTGACGTTTTTAAACCCCTCTTACTCAGATGATGATCAGGAAAAAACTTGCAAAGTTCTGCCCTTTTTCAAAATAGCTACTATCTATTATTGCTCCCAGTAGGACTGAAGTCACAGGCTGCCAATAGTCAAGACAGAGAACATTTCTCTACAGCCTTTCCAAGCCACTGTCAGCCTGCCCCAAGCAAAGATGGCCACCAACTTCCATTGTTACCAAGGGAACTAAAGCCAGACTTCCCTCAGGGACTATGGCGGCTCCCTGTACTGTCCAGAACCAGGGAGAGATACTGAGGAGCTGGTAAATACAGGGGAACAAGGAAATGGGGAAAGAGATTCAGAGAAGGATCTGGGAGATTATAGACAGAAGGAAAATGATAGTAGAGGAGGACTGGAGAGGGAAAGACTGATAGCTTCTTCACCTCATGGAGTTAGTGGAAGTTCTTACAAAGGGAGAATTTAAATGCCCGGATCAATATGTAGTATTGCATGTTGGGCTCTCTAGACTTGAGGGCAACACTTCTGTGTTAAAGATAAAGATAGTGTCAATGACCAGGTATGACTAGTGGTCAGGCAGGAGTCAGTAGTCAGAAATCAGAGCCGAGGCCCAGAACCCAAGTCAGATGCAATGCCTGAGCCAAGAGTCACAGCTAGAATCAGGAGCTGGAGTCTAGGGTCAGTCCAAACTCAGAGGTCACTAATCAGAGCCACACATCAGAACTAGGTTACTCGAGTGAGGCAAGGCAGGGACAGGGCTGGGTCCAAAGCAGTGCCAGACTGGAATAAGGATGGGGAAAAAGGAGGCAAAGGTGCTATCACGACCATGCTTTGAGACAGTCTGGTCACCCTGCCAGGCAATCAGCGTACTACAGGCCAGCACTGTGCATTAGGTTTTCAAGATACTGGTTTTGCTGATTCCTGATTCTGCCTAATTCCTGATTCTTCCTGATTCCTGATAGGTAGAATGTAAACTCTTTATTTAGACTGTAAACTTTTTGGTGCAAGAACCATTTTTTAATTCAGTGTTTGTACAGTGCCTAGCACAATGGGTCCTGGAGCTGCTAGCCACCACCATACATAGTACCAGTAAAGAAGAAGAATTAGCTGTTATCCTTTACATTTTGTACCACGTAGGTGCAGGCCTCAAGAGTCTAGCATGTTGACAATTTGGCCCTCACTTGGGCAAAGGTTGGGCAGCCCAGGTCTGGGAGTTCCTATAACAATGTACAGAAGCTTGCATTACTTACCATGACTTACCAATAGTTATCACACAGTGGTATCAGCAATACCATGGTTATTTCCCATTTTAAGCAAGCGGGAAGCACTCTCATGTTTACCCACTAATAAAATCAGTGTGTTCTTCCATATAACTATCTGTGGTGTTGCTGTGAAACACAAGCACATTATAGATCTCAAAATTTAAAAAAAAATTACTTGATTTAAAAAAATTAGCATTGAACCTTTCAATAAGAAATATGTGCCAAGCTAGAATATTGGACTGGGAGTGGGCTCAAACAAATGCAGTTGATATATATAAATAAATGGCTCATGAGTAACTGTAGAGGATAGCAGTAGAGGTTCAGTTAAAAAAAATAATATCAAATACTGTGGTTAAACCTTACTTGATTTTACTGTTGTTGAGAGCAGAAGTGTGATGATACTTTTTGTTGGATTGAAGATTAAAGCGTGGATCTGAAAGGCATTGCTTTCATGAATGCGCAGTACAATTCTAAATAAACTTAAGTAGTCCTGATGAATTATTCCTGAGGTCCAATTTAGTAAGATATTATGTGCTGGTGTACAGTTTCTGAGGTTTATGTCCTGTGCACATATGCTATTTTTAAGAATTTAACACAAGGAAAAGCCTTTGGGGCTAATGCTCTGGGAATGAGGCCCTTTTTATGTCAAGGATGATGTATGAACTGATAGCTCATGAAGGTGAAGTTTTGACTAAGTTATCAGACTTTTACCTTTTGAGTTATGGCTGAGTGAGCCTATTTGACCGATTACATTTACTGGTATTGGCTTAACAGTCTGTGAGCTTGTTTATGTTACCAAAGAAAAGTGACAATATGGTCCAATTAAATGCCTTCAGCCCAGCATAACTAAACAAATTAATTTTCCATTCCAAATAGAATTTAACCCAAAGCAAGCCATGATTTATGTGAAACAAATGCTGGCTAGAGCCAGCTGGTCTGCAGTCCTTAGTTGTGGCCAAATTACTTTTAAAGCCACAAATAATATTTTGAGGTTGAATCAGATGAAAAATATTTACTATCAGAAAGAAACTGCTAGTGTCTATGCATAAGACAGCAAACATATCAAATCCAGTTAGACTCATTATGAAAAGTTCAAAGGGTCACAGAAGTTCATATAACCAGTAATCACACTTACACATTCAGATGGGGACAACAGCAGAAACCTATTGCTAAAAGTTTGCCTTTTAGCTATGACATTTATTATACAAGTGAAGCCTTAAAACAAAGATCCTTTAGTAAAGAAAATTTTACCTATTTCGTACATGAGTGGTGGAAACTAACATCATTTTAGGGGGGGGAAAAAAAACCAAAACCCCCTACTTGAAGTTCCCATTTCCTTTCCATTGCTATTTTTCTATTTAAAGAAAGGAAGAAAGTTCCACAGAACTGACTTTATTTATATCTATATATATAAAAGTCAAGTGGTGTATGTATGTGTGTATGTATGTATGTATGTACGTATGACTGCGAACTCCTCCCGCACCGTTTGAGCCAGAGACTTGAAATTTGGTACAGTGAGGGGTCTTGGGGTCTAGATGCTGGTAAGGGTCGAAAAATTTTCGGATCTCACCTCTGACGCCCCCCAGGGGTGAAAGTCTTTCAGGGCCAATCACATCGGCTGGGCGGTTAGGTGGTGATGATGTCATAATACCCCCCTCCAACAGACACCTCACTCGCTCAGCTCACCCCTCCCTCCTCCAACGGAACCCCGGAGATCCCTCAGTTCTCTGCCCCTCCCCCCTCCCAACGGAACCCCGGAGATCCCTCCATTCTCTGCCCCTCCCCCCTCTGAATGGAACCCCGGAGATCCCTCAGTTCTCTGCCCCTCCCCCCTCCCAACGGAACCCCGGAGATCCCTCAGTTCTCTGCCCCTCCCCCCTCCCAACGGAACCCCGGAGAGCCCTCAGTTCTCTGCCCCTCCCACCTCAACCCCGGACTCCATCAGCTCTGTGCCCCCCCCCACCTGCGAAGGTCCCCGGAATCCCTCGGCTCTGGGCCCCCTCCCCCCCTGCGACGGATCTGAGTTGGGTTTGGTGGGACGGTAAGTGAGGTGGGGGTGTCGGGTTCGGTCGGGGGGTGAGGTGGGGGTGTTGGGGTTGGTCAGGGGGTGTTGCGGTTGGTGCGGGGGTGAGGTGGGGGTGTTGGGTTTGCTTGGGGGGGTGAGGTGGGGGTGTCGGGTTTGGTTGGGGGGTAAGTGAGCCGGGGGGGTGTCGGGGTTGGTCTGGGGGGGTGGGAAGGTGTCGGGGGGGTGAGGGGTGTGGTGTGGGTGTTGGGTTTGGTCTGGGGGGGGGGGAAGGTGTTGGGGTGTGTGCCCATACCAAACCCGACACCCCCCCCCGGCTCACTTACCCCCCGACCAAACCCGACACCGCCACCTCACCCCCCCACCAACCGCAACACCCCCTGACCAACCCCAACACCCACCCCTCACCCCTCACCCACCCCAACACCTTCCCACCCCCCCAGACCAAACCCGACACCCCCTGGCTCACTTATCCCCCGACCGAACCTGACACCCCCACCTCACCCCCACCACACCAATCGCAACACCCCCAGACCAAACCTGACACCCCCCGGCTCACTTACCCCCCGACCGAACCCGACACTCCCACCTCACCCCCCCAAGCAAACCCGACACCCCCACCTCACCCCCCCACCAACCGCAACACCCCCTGACCAACCGCAACACTCACCCCTCACCCACCCCAACACCTTCCCACCCCCCCAGACCAAACCCTACACCCCCCGGCTCACTTACCCCCCGACCAAACCCGACAATCCCACCTGACCCCCCCAAGCAAACCCAACACCCCCACCTGACCCCCCGACCAAACCCGACACCCCCCCCCCGGCTCACGGTGCACTGTGTAGCACACAGATTATTAAATACACTGTTCGGTCGGGGGGTGAGGTGGGGGTGTCGGGTTTGCTCAGGGGGTGAGGTGGGGGTGTCGGGTTTGGTCGGGGGGTGAGGTGGGGGTGTTGGGTTTGTTTTGGGGGGTCAGGTGGGGTTGTCGGGTTTGGTCGGGGGGTAAGTGAGCCGGGGGGTTTTGGGGTTGGTCGGGGGGGTGGGAAGGTGTCAGGGTGGGTGAAGGGTGGGTGTTGGGGTTGGTCAGGGGGTGTCAACTGTCTGCCCCCTCCCCACCTCCGACTGACCCGAGCAACGCCGGGCACTTATGCTAGTTATCTATATATATAAAAGTCAAATGGTGTATGCGTGCGTGTATGTATGCGTGTATGTATGTGCGCTTACTCCTTCCACACCGTTTGAGCTAGAGACTTGAAATTTGGTACAGTTAGAGGTCTTAGGGTCCTAATCAGGGTAAGAGTTGAACATTTTTCAAATCTCACCTCTGACGCCCCCCAGGGGTGAAATTATTTAAAGGCCAATCACATCAGCTGGGCAGCTGCTGTTCTCTGTGACATAGTTATGATGTCATAATACCCCCCTCCAACGGACCCCGCACTTGCTCAGCTCTCTGCCCCCTCTCCCCTCCAATGGACCCTGCACTTGCTCAGCTCTCTGCCCCTCCCCCCTCCAACGGACCCCGCACTCGCTCAGCTCTCTGCCCCCTCCCCCCTCCAACGGACCCCGCACTCGCTCAGCTCTCTGCCCCCTCCCCACCTCCGACGGACCCATGTTGGGTTTGGTCAGAGGGTAAGTGAGGTAGGGGTGTCGGGTTTGGTCGGGGGGTGAGGTGGGGGTGTTGGGTTTGGTCGGGGGGTAAGTGAGCAGGGGGTGTTGGGTTTGGTCTGGGGGGGTGGGAAGGTGTCGGGGTGGGTGGGGGTGAGGTGTGGGAGTTGGGGTTGGTCAGGGGGTGTTGGGTTTGGTGGGGGGTTAAGGTGGGGGTGTTGGGTTTGGTTGGGGGGATGAGGAGGGGGGTCAGGGTTGGTCAAGGGATAAGTGAGGTGTGGGTGTCGGGTTTGTTTGTGGTGGTAGGTGGGGTGTCGGGTTTGGTCGGGGGGGAAAGTGAGGTGGGTGTGTCAGGTTTGGTCTATGGGGGGTGAGGTGTGGGTGTTGGTCAGGGGGTGTTGGTAGGGGGTGACGTGGGGGTGTTGGGTTTGGATGGGGGGTGAAAATGTGAGTCGGGGTTGGTCGAGGGGTAAGTGAGGTGGGGGTGTCGGGTTTGGTCGGGGGGGTGAGGTGGGGGTGTCAGGTTTGCTCTCTGCCCCCTCCCCCCTCCAATGGACCCCACACTCGCTCAGCTCTCTGCCCCCTCCCCACCTCCGACGGACCCGAGCAACGCCGGGTATTTTCGCTAGTTACTTATATTACAGTAGTTCTAAAGGATCCAATTAAAGATCAGGGCTCCATGTGCTAGGAACTGTACACATATAATTTTAATTTTATTTGAACATTAAACAGACAACCTACAAGAGGGTTCACAGCTTCTATTTCTTTCCTTTTTCACATCCCTCCTTAAAGTCTCATTACTTCCCCGATATCCACAAGGTGTGAGTCAGCGATGATAATTAGTTTTAAAAATACAGTACTTTCAATTGAACAAGATGGGCACATGCCTAAACTCTAGCCCTTGCTCCCCATCTTCCTCATCCTATTTTCCCCACACAACCACTACTTTTCCCATCACATCTAAACCTATGCCCCAATCTTGCAACACTTACTCACGTGCTTAACTTTAAGCACATGAGCAGTCCCATTGATATCAAGTGAAGCACATGAGCAAGACTGTAAACTCTTTGGGACGGGGACTGTATCAGATTCTCAGCTGGTGCACATCATAATAGCACCATTACTTTAAGGGAATTAAACCGAATCACACCAGTTGAGGATCTGGCTCCTGGCCTTTATGCTTCTCCTAAAAACCACTCAACATGCTTCTGGGCACAGTAAAAGTAATTAACAACAAAAGCAACACTAATTATCACATCATAATTTGCACAATATTGCCAGTGCCATCTCTTCTGTAACAATCCCTCCTCTGTGCCACATTGTTACACGGGAGACACAAGTGCTTCTTCCTACCCGCTGTCATTTAAGTAGCAAAAAACAGAGTCCAGGCAGAGCAAAGGAAAGGAAGATGTGAGGGGTCCTCAGAGGCCCATTCAGATCAGCAGCAGCAAACAGTATTTTTATTCTGTGTTGTTCTTCGGTGTTCAAAATTCCAGACACTCTTTTGGTATATTTCACCTCAAACAACATGCTTCTATCCCTATCTATTTTTCTTTGGTTTTTCTTTTTCCTCATGATTAATTATTATTATTTATTTTGTTTAACAATGATTTCTTACTCCCCCCCCCCCCACACACACACACCTTCTCCTTTCCCATTCAGCACTTACATGTTATGGTGACAGACACCACAGAACTTCCTGAAAAAGATCAGACCTATGCAATTATTTATGTGAGTTTAGCAACCCCAGTGGTTGAAGGAAATCAAATGGAGAGGGGGAGCTCCCCACTCACCAAAGCAGCTGCCTGGTCTAGGGCTCTGGTGGGAGAGGCAGGTCCTCTTCAGTCACTCCTCTAGTGGAGGCCTGGGCTCCCTTCATGCTCCCAAGAGGCAGATGGTAGAAGGGTTCCTTTGCACATGTACCTGCTCAGGGACCCTAGATCCAGAGAGGGCAAAGAAAGCAGTTGTGAGTGATGACAGGGGTGAGGGTGGGGGTGCTGGGAAGTGGGTGCTGACTGGACTGAAGGTGGGGAGAGAGAATGCACTTTCCCCCACCTTGTATCCTGCCGCTATCCATGACTCTTCTCAGCGCTGCTCCCTAGAGGCTTTTCTGCCAGGCTTGTGAACCAGCAGGGAGTGGGTGGGTGAGCAGAACAGGTGCCATGTCAGCCCCTCAGGACAATGAAGAGTCATTTCAGCATCAATTCCCAGCTAACGCATGTGTTGTGACGGGGAGTCATGCTCCAGCTAGCCAGCCCCTAGGGGAAGGTGGGGTGCCCAGACCATGGAAGGAAGAAGCGGCAGCATGCTCCCCCTGTATTTAGCAGAGAATAGGTGCTCACAATGTAATGTAAGACTTGTGATATTTGATGGTTTTCATAATACTACAGCTCCTGGAATCATGCGATTATACAAGACACTCAACTTTCATTGAAATAAAGGTACATTTCCAGTCTTATGCAGCGCCGGCCTTAGAGAACATGGCACCTTGGGGGAACCCCCATCACCCTGGGGCCCCACTGCCTCCCTCTTTTCCCCCATTGTCCTGAGCTCCCTTCCACTGCCTTATAGCCCAAGCCTGCCCAGCTCCCTGCCTTTTAACCATGGCACCCTAGGCTGTCACCCAAGTTCTGCCCTCATGGTTGTGATGAAAACCTTGGGCACATGACTTCTAAAGGCTTAAAAACCAGAAGTCAAATAAAAAGAACCCAACATTTATTATTTTTTAAAATATTACCGTTTCTAAGCCAATCTCATGAATTTTTGGGTCTTGACTCCCGAATTTTGAGTTCATGAGGATGATAATACATTGCTATGCTAACCTTCCTTAACCTCTGTGCAATATATGTTTAGTCTATCATCTTCTTATAAACAGGAGTTATAACTACAGTCAAGGCCAATCCCAGCTAGATGTTATTCTATTTAGGTTGTTTTACCATGCCCATCACTGTGGTATCTATCTGGGTGCTTATGCTTCAATGCTATCCAATATAAGCTAATGCTTTCAAGAATCAGAGAGGTAGCCGTGTTAGTCTGGAATAGCAGAGGTAACAAAGAGTCCTGTGGCACCTTAAAGACTAACTAAAGTATTGAAGCATAAGCTTTCATGGGCTAATACCCACTTCGTCGGATGCAAGCAGTCTGCTTGCTTGCATCCGACGAAGTGGGTATTAGCCCACGAAAGCTGAAGCTAATGATTGTAACATTTATAAATTTAAAGATTAAAATTCAAAATGATCTGGACAAATTGGAGAAATGGTCTGAAGTAAGTAGGATGAAATTCAATAAGGACAAATGCAAAGTATTCCACTTGGAAAGGAACAACTAGCAGCACACATACAAAATGGAAACTGACTGTCTTGGAAGTAGTACTGTGGAAAAGGATTAGGGGCCACTGTGAATCTCAAGCTAAATATGAGTCAACAGTGTAACACTGTTGCAAAAAAAGCCAACATCCTTCTGTGATGTATTAGCAGGAGTACTGTAAGCAAGACACGAGAAGTAATTTTTCCTATCTACTCCACAATGAATAGGCATTAACTGGAATATTGTATCGAGTTCTGGTTGCCACATTTCAGGAAGGATATGGACAAATTGGAGAAAGTCCAGTGAAGAGCAACAAACATGATTAAAGGTCTGGAAAAACATGACCTATGAGGGAAGATTGAAAAAATTGGGTTTGTTCAGTCTGGAGAAGAGAAGACAGAGGGGACATAACAATTTTCAAGTATGTAAATGGTTGTTACAAGGAAAAGGAAGAAAAATTGTTAGTCTTAACCTCTGAGGCTAGAAGAAGAAGCAAATGACACTTTAATAATGAAGGTTGTACAGTACTGTATATAGGATTTAGGACTGATCCAGGGAGGCACTTGGCACTCCTTGATAAATTGAGCACACTTGATTTGCATTGGCTTTATTTAAAAATGAATGCGCTTTGAGTCCTAAATGATTCAAAACACAAGGGTTTTGTTTCTTTTTTTAACTAATTCTACTTAAAATAACAGGACTATCTAGCTAATGTATCTAGGTTCTCATACTACAGGGATGGATACCAGTATGAGCTCACTGTCATCTACTCAAAACTTCGTTGTTGTTTTAATGTTTTGGGCTTTTGTTTGTTTGTTTTACTTCCTGTAAGGTTTAAATGAAAAACTTCTAAAAATACCTATTACGAAAATTGTACTAAGAACCACAAACCGTCTTCTCTCCATGTAGTGACCTTGAGATCAACAAGAGTTGTCCAAACATCTGGAGGGCATCATGTAGGTGTAAAGGCAATATCTGCCTATAACAAGGCAATTCAATACTCTTTTCCTGCTTTCTTCTGGAATGTGATATTTATGCAAATAAGTTCTATTAGCAAATATGAACTGAATTAAGCTATTTCGCACCTGCAAAATGTTGATGGCTTTAAGTCCATATTTTAAATATGTGAACTAAGAACATTTATTGAAAACAGAATTGCTATTTTCACCTTTTCTATCTATGTAGCACTGTTACAGTACTATGGTGTGAATTCATTTCTTCTGGAATCTGATAGTGCCCTCTAGAGGTACTTTATTTTTACATACTTTAGAAAACAACCATTTTCATGAAGGTTATATTCTTAATATGGAATTTTCAATGTGTTTATATTATGGGAACTATAAAGAAACTTCATCTTTTTTTCATATGCCTGTAATATGCAGTTAAGTGCTTCTGATCAGACTGGGGTATTGAAGAGAGCAGCGAATCTGTTATAAATTACTACAGAGGGAGACAAGGTAAGTGAGGTGATATCTGTTATTGGATGGACTTCTGTATCACCTTGCCTACCTTTGTCACTCTCCTATCCTTGGACCAACACAGCTACAAAAGTACTTAAGCCTATACCAAAAATAACAGGACATTTCACCATAAAAATTATCCCTGGTGACATTATAAATCATTATTTTCTTTTAAACAACTGCAGTTAGTATTCTATGCAGTTTTACAGGTGAGAACTGTCATGTCCCAGGTTGCTGGGCACTCCTTAGCCAAAGCACTGAAATTCGATATGGAGGGAAAGTGATTAAGGTACTAGATTGGGACTCTATTACACTGGGTAAAACTCTAGATTTCTGTGCCTCTGTTTTCCCCTTAAAATAGAGATACTGTACTTCCTTTCTCCCTTTCTTTGTCTCTTCTAGTTAAATTGTAAATTGCTCTGGCCACACTCAAAACACTGTGTGAGCTTTTGTACAGCTAGGGCCAACCTTAGACCAAATGGCACCTCAGAAGAGGAAAATCTTCAGCACCTCCTCCATTTGTTAGACTTTGAATACCTTATTTTTTATTGCATTTGTAGCCCATTTCACGACTTTGATGCACAATTTGCATGCATGATTTATCCCTATCATACAAGATGATAAATATGCATGTTACTTCAAACATTCTATTTTCCTTTTTATCGCTAACAATAAAAAGCCCATAGTCCAGCGCCCCCTGAGCCCATACCCCATGCCGTCATGTGGATAGCTTGCCCTTAAATCTGTGTACAGCCATATAAACTAGTTGCTTATCAGGCTGACTGAACCAAAGAATGGCTGGCCTGGTGCACTGTGAGAGGAGAAAACCTGCACACTCTTATGGTTGGGTGTTATGGAGCAACTCTGGGCACACGACAATGAATTCCTGTAGATAAGGACTCCACTACTCCTAAAGCAGGCATGCCGAATAAATCTCCCAATGCTTGCTCACCCCTGCTTGGGCTGCAAGAGTTCCTCTAGTCCTAGGAGTAACTCCTACTTTGTTTCAGCAGAAAGAGATCAGAAGTGAACCACACTTGTTTAGCACACAGGGATAGGGATCACTGGAAAGCTCTTTATAGCTCCCATGCATGGAGTTGGTGGAGTAGAGAGAATTTTGCCCCAGTGAACCCCATTACAGTTCCCTGATGGTCTAATTTACTTTTAGAGCTGTCACCTAGGGAATATCTTTGGACTGTACAACCCCTTCAACCTCTCTCCAGCTGTCTGTCATCCAGGGAAGAACCCAACCCCTCTGGTAAATCAAGGAAGACACTGTGCATATCTAAGGCCTCTACTAATGTCAGCCCAAAGTAGGGTGACCAGATGTCCCGATTTTATAGGGACAGTCCCAATTTTGGGGTCTTTTTCTTACATAGGCTCCTATTAACCCCCCCCCCCCCCCCACCACCACCACCACCACCACCACCACCACCTCCGTCCCGATTTTTCTCATTTGCTGTCTGGTCACCCTGGCCCAAAGTGCCCCACTGCCTTTTATACCAGCCAACCTCAGTGGAGCCAGTGACCCAAACCTGCTTGAGAAGGGGAAGGGATTTGAGTGGGCACAAATGCTGTGCAAAGAAGCTTGCTTCATGGATGGGGTGAATCCTCCTCCTCCGCTTCCATGTAACCAGGTACTACAATAGAGCCTGAGCAGGTCATTGAACTGCTGAGGGCTTGTTGGGGCCAATATTCAGGGGAGATTTTCAGAAGCGTCTGGAGGAAGTTAGAAATACAAGTACTACTGAAAGTCAGTGGGACTAGTACTCAAAATCCCTTAGGCACATTTATAAATCTCCCCCTCAGCCCTTGTGATTTCCTGATCTGTAAAATGGAGATAATAAAGCTTACAATATTTACTTCCCTTCAGACATGTTGTTAGAATCAATGAGTTAGTGTGTGTAAAGCTCTTTGAAGATGTGTGTATGTTGTAAGAACTTGGTAGTACCAACAAGAAAGAGAACTACAACTTAAGTGTTTGAAGATTTAAAATGGGTATGATAAGCAACGTCTTCAGTGAAAAGCACCATCATCTAAGGTTAGTTCTAACAGAGCTCCAGGATATTGAGATTAAAAATTAGATATAAAGCATGGGGTTGTTTTTTGTTTTGTTTTGCCAAATAGTCATCTTCCTGAGAATTGGTCAGTCTCAACTAAATCAGAGCACACTTTGCCCAGGTACAAATGAGTCATGGACCTTTGTTTACATCATCTTAGTAGGGATTTTCATGCAAACAAGAAAACTTCAATCATTTGTTTTGGCCACTTGTAGACTTAGTGCCTCAGGCACTTTGAATGTGTAGGCCATCACATGAAAACATAGCTGAAACCGCTTACAGGAGTCACAAACTACCCTCACACCAGATCTGCCATTTTGGATCTGCAACATGGCTTCTGTTCACTCTGAATTTAATTTTAAAAGGAATTAAAATAGATCATCTCACAGGATCAGTGTTATATCATCTTTTGCTGGAGTTTGCCAAACATATCAGATTCTTCAAGTGCCTAGCTCTTTCAAGGAGCTAATTAAAATTAAAAGCATAACCTAGTCCTAAGCAAGAGACACAAATTCAATGTCACAGTCTTTACTTTATCTGACCTTATATCATCAGGATTACGTAAACTATTCCAATTGTCATGATTCTAGGAGCACTAGCCTTCAAAAGACCTTGGGAGTTGACTTATGTAGCAGTACGACTCAAAGTTAGCAGAAATCCGAGTGGCTTTATCTTATCTTTCTTATCTATATATCTATCCATCTGCATTTCTAAAGTGCCTATCAATGCAAGGGGCAAGATTATCAAAGTTTCCAGTCCTACTACAATCATAGTTTTCCTTATTTTATCTTAGATCCATTGAATAGTCAAAAGCAAAGTTAAAATATGATTATCCTTGTTGGACTTGTAATTTAAAACAAGATGTGTTTCCCATCAATATGCAATTTTTGTGCACTGATCTGCTCCTTTCTAAAATGAAACAAATCCAAGAGATTATCTTTCTAAGGATCCAATCACCTTTAAATGTCATATGTTCTGATATGGGTACATTTTGAAAATATCTGTGGTAATTCTAATCTCCCTAACATTAAAACAATCTTGTAAAACAGGAAAGATCTCGATCAACTTGAGTTTGATCCTCAGCAGAGTGGAACAAATGCATCCCTGATGCAATTCCATGGAAGTTACACGAAGGATGTATTTGACCCTTTATGTCTAACTATCAAGCTTGACAAGAAATAGTATAATTGTCTGTGAGCCAAAGGTTACTAGTTAACATATTTTTAGGAAATAGTCATGGGTATATTTCCTCCACAACACCCCTGATGTGATTTGACTGATGTCTGATTTGTCATCTGGATGATGAGCTTCAAAAGGCTCATCTGACAAAGTGGATATTCACCCATGAAAGCTTATGCTCTAATACATCTGTTAGTCTATAAGGTGCCACAAGACTCTTTGTTGCTTTTGCAGATCCAGACTAACACAGCTACCTCTCTGATACTGAGCTTCAAAAGGAACATTATATCAACTGTGTTGAAAATCCCAGCTCACTTTCAGAAAAGAAGAGGAACCAGTAACCCTCCTCAAAGGAATTTTGTCTGGTCTCACAGTAAATGAACAATCAACCTCCAAGTGTTTAATAAAATATTCTTGAGTACTTATTTCCCATACTTTTCTCAACACACAAATGTTAAATCTGGATAATATTACCGTACCCAAAGATACATCCTTTACTTACAGACAAACTTCCTGAATAGGGGAAAGTTGAGCAGATAACAGAAGAGAGAGTAACCATTCAAAAAGATGTATGCGGGTGGAAGAGGACAGGGTGTTGCATCTCTGGGGAATAAAAAGTGTTCCTTCTCCTCCCCTCCCTGAGTTCATTAAGGGATTGTCTTATAAAAAGTCTTCTTCCTTCCTTCCCTTCCTTTATAGGGCCTTTACTGAAAAAGTTAAACAATGCATTCTGATAAAGAAAAAAAACTGATAAATGTCAAAATTGAAACAAACTGTTTTGAATGACCTAAAACTTTTTTGGAAATTTTGTTTCACAGGGAATTTCAAAGTTCCTTGGTTTTGTTCCAAATCAGAGCACAAATGTTGAAATTGGGGAATTTCCCATAAAACAATTTTCAGTTCTCTCACAGCCCTAGTTAAATACAATTATTAACAAGGCAACCTCATACTGTTCCTAAAGTCATCCCTACCCCCACTTCAAACACAGCTTGAATAGATAAATGAGCATACCATAGCATCTTGAAGGTCTGCACTTTAGTCACCAGATTTTCAAATGCACTCTGCACATTGAGTGCCATTTGCTTTTGAAGCCTCTTTACATGAGCATCATGACATAAGCATCATAATGGGAGCTGCTGGGTGACAGGCACTTCTGAATACTTAGCCCTAGTGGACCAAAGGGGAAGTAAATTCCAATGCTAAGGTCTCTCCAACTGAGAAGGCCCTGCTTAGCACCCCAGATTCAAATCTAGAGAATTAGCCAAATCACCCTAGCTGATCTCCCCTGTTGCATAGGTACCCAAAGAGAGTTGCCGTCTCAGGATGCTAGGATTCAAACCATCTAAGGTTTACAAACCAAAATCAAACACCATGAATGGAAGTGACAACTAACTTGTAATCAAGCCCTAATCTCAACAAGTGACTGTTATCTGGGTTTAATTAAAAAAAGAGGTGTACAGCTGCATGACTCCATATTTGCATGAGAAGTTATGTGTAGTCTTGTAGTTAAAGCACTAGACTCAGAATCAGGAATCTTTTTATTCCTGGGCTTGCAACACCTTGGGAAAAATCACAACCTCTGTGTGCCTAACTTTTACCGTGTGTAAAATGGGTACATTATTTTGTGCCTACCTCACAGAAAGGTGGTGTAAAGCTAAATTTTAGAATGGTAATACGATGCATTTAAAAAAAGCATTAAATTAATAAATATACATTGATGGTCCCAGGCCAGAGCATCTCCATCTCTCCTTGTTTCTTCACACTGATGTTGAATAGGCCGGTCAAAAGACTAAAATCCTGCAGGCCACCTCAATAAAGTGCATTCGGGCCAGGTGAGCAATTGCCCAACATCGAACCTTTTAGGATTTCTTTGGGAGGAAAGAACAAAACAACTCAGAAGCAAACATCTGCTTCACAGGCAGGTCAAAACATCACGTGGTCAATTATATCAAAGGCTTTGGAGAGATCTAAAAGAATTAGCTTGGATACCTGACCGTTGTGCATCATTAAGTGGACATTTTCATCCATTGAGACGAATGTAGTCTGTATGCCCAAGCCGGAATGAAAGGGGTCGAGAGAGTTAGATGACTCAAGGTGGTACCAGAGATTTCTTATCATAACTTTCCCCCCAAAAGTAATGTTACAGGCAAGGCAAAGTGGTAAGGCAAGTGTCAAGAGGTGGCACCTGAGCAGGAGTCCTGTATTTGTTGGTGTAAACCCCTCCTTTTTCTTCTTTCATGGTGTTCATCCAAAAAACAAAACAAAAACCTTATTGCTGTAATTATACCTGCTGTTTCTACATGCTCTGAGGTGATATGGAAACATTCTCAGACAAGATGGCAGTACAGAGTCTGGAGTGACTGCAAAGTAGTAGTTGCTATTTCCTACACTAGGAGGAGTGCAGGGAGTTGAAGCTGATGTGGGAGGCTTCATAAAGAGCAAATATTCCTGAATATACACCATACGCATATCCCTCTGGCTCCTGACTAATCAGTAGTGAGTGCTGGTAGGGGTTCAGTGGTGGCAGTGATTGAGCACCAGTGAGATCCAGCCCATCCTTACAAGAAGGTAGAGCTAGTAGGAGTGGCCCAGAATGAATCTGTAGGGTGGGTCTCAATAGTTTCCCGTAATTTCACAGCATTGTTGGACCTTATTGGTCTGAGCAGTTATAGGTTAAGGTATCTGTAAAGTCCTTAGTCCCAAGAAGGAAAATAAGCATTTTTATATAGAAATGGGTTATAGTTAAGGGGATAGGAAAGTTGGCTACTTGCCTAATTCTTGTTGCTCGCCCTGAATCATGACTGGTAGAGCACTTGTTAGACACAGCCCAGCCAGGAAAAAGAGAGCTGCCAGGTGTAACCCAGACTGAATTGTGGGTTGGATCTCAGCACAGTTTGTTGTAATTTTACAGAAGTCAGTGGAATTGAGACTGGAAAAACACCATAGAGGATAAACCATAGACTGGAGGCCAGGTGTCTTTATGTGATGGATCACATCATTAAACCAAAGACCCATTATGAGCCCACAAATACAGTAGTTGCCAGAGTTTTTCCTCCACCTTATTTGAAGTTGCAAATGTGTTCAAATGGATGCTGGAACAACTGGTTATGTAGTACTAAGTATTTTAAGTGTCAATATAATACCCAGGGTGAGCCTACTTGAAAGCAGAAGGTCTCTATTTATCAGAAGTCACAATTTCTGTATTTGTAAGGTATTATAAATACATATATTTTAGAGTCCTGTGTTTATTTTTCATTTTAAATGAAAACAAATCTTTTGCTGGTGACAACGGTCTAGTGCATTGTAACTGCTGTGCTGTAACAGTTGGCTGTAGAGTGTTATTCAGTGAAAAGGATTTGAATTATTAATTGTGTGTGTCATGCTAAAGGCTGCTCCTGGATGCCAAAGAAGAGAAAGGAAGTGAGTTCTATAATAATTTCCACTTTTAGTATTTACAGAGTTTTGGAGGAAATTTTAGTATTTGGAGGGTTTTAAAGAAAATTGGATGCCTCAGGACAGGGCTCTTGACCCCTGTTTCAATATAATGCTTGGTACACCTATGGTACTTTATATATAACCTATGGCAAAACGTTAAAAGGACATAATCCCCCTTCTACTTACTATAAACAACATATCAGACAGCTATTACAGGAGTCCAGCAATATTTTGTTCAGCTGTATTCTGTAAGACACTGATTGTATGAAACACTCCCACTCATTGGCAGAAATGCAATTTTATCACTTTAGCTTTCAACTTTTCCTATAATACTTTCAGTCAAACTATGCATATTAAAGTGAGATAGGGACAGCACCGCACCTTAACAGCTCTGGCTCCCTATAAAAGGATTCTGCTGTGCCTACCTTTGATATCTATCTCAGCATCATTCTTTAGATCCTTGATCTTACTTATATCAATTATAATGAATCAATACCATAGGACAGGTACTGCACTTTTGTGTATAAGCCATCCAAGTCCCTTTAGAACTTGTCAGGAAAAAAATACAGTTTGCAGTATTCTTCATAACAAAATAGTTACAGCCTATTCTACATACGAGGAATTCAGCAAGACATAGCAAGAAGTCAATAAAAACAAATTGCTCCATCAATATGTACATTCATTTATACCCTTCAAGATTATCTTTGCAAAGCCAGCACAGAGGCACATTTTCTCCATTTATAGCTAAGTATATTAAACTAGGTAAGGAAAAAGGATAGGAAACAAAAGCTATCAATACAATCTAATTTGCAAGTATAGTGTGTATGTTCAAAGAATTCAGGGTTTGTTTTCTCCTTTGTGCAGGGGAGGTAACCAGCTTTTTGAAATCTGTAGATGCTGGCTGACCAGTTGTTACCTACTTTCCACTGGGTACCATCATCTCCCAAAATAAACATACTATTAACACACAATGGGTCCAAAATCACCTGATCTAGGCATCATTGTGCCTATTACTATAGTATCTAAGCACTGAGGCACAAATCAATGGGAGTTAGGTGCCTAAATACCTTCGAGGACTGTTTGAGTCACTGAATGGACTAAATTCTGGTCAGTGGGTCACCCACGCTATAAGGGAAGAAAGCAAATAACTTACATGTGAGTGTCTTTCTGGAACAATAAGATTCTGAAGACGACAGGATCTATATTGGAAAAACTAAACTGAAGAGGTTACTTGTTTGTTTCCCTCACTTCATGCTGAATGCAGACTTTAAAAGTATTTTTCCCAATGTAAGGTATCAAGATAGTACATCTGTTACAGTTTTTTGCCCTCTCCATGTTCAATATGGAAATGACAATCTTGCAATTTTTGTAATCATCTAACAATTTCCCCTTTTGATTTCTACATTTAAGCAGGCAATGGCTCCATAATGCACCATAATTAGCTCTGATTGTGAAAATCCTTGCATAAAATAATGATGGAAGTGATCAATCCCCTTAACAATAGCTAATGGCACCTACCTAGAAACACAATCATCTTGCTCTGCAGTGACCATAGTGAGCTTTTATTGTATCAGACCCACCTTGTATGTGAGACAGCACACTAACATTCTCCATTTTGAAGTCTGAAAAGGGATATTATCCCATTGTCCTGTGTACCTCAACCTTCATCCACCTACAGCCCAGCAATCACCTCCTTGTTCTTACAGCCCCCACCACCAAAGAGCTCACTCATCTCACCTGTGAGCAAAATTACCCTCTCAAAGGGACCCCTCAGATGTCACCTCTTGCTTCCCAACTATTGTGCTTTTGTCATCAACCATTACACCTCAACTAGATCTTTCCTTTCACACTTAAAGTTCCCTTCCCTCAACAGAAAGAGAAGGTTACCTGACTCTTACACTGAAACTTGTGGATCCTGGCACACCTATAGAGAGCAGTGGAATTAGCACACAGGCTCAGTCCCTCTACACTAACCCCCAGAGCTTCCTTTCCTCACAGCAATCCCTGCCAAAGCCTATCCCAGCACTCTGCCCAGCAGGGTACTGGTGCACAGAGGGGAAGGACATGGTCAGCACCATCTTACTCTACAGAGTCTCTGCAGATTTGCATTGAGGTGATGCCGTAGGGAGTAGCCATCTCCTTTCTCAATCTGTGGCGTTCTGATCCAACCATAAGGGAACTACCACAAGTTTGGTAGAAGGGGAGGTAATTCATGGGACTCTCTTGTCCCTCTTTGCAAGCCAACCCACTTTAACTCATTTCTAGGTAAGTGTCATGTCCGGGATATGGGCAGTCCCACCTAGCTATCCAAGCAGAAGTCAGGCCTAGTCCCATGCCAGCAGGTCAGAATCCAAGACAGGCCAGAGAGCAAACCAAGAATCAAGTGTCAGAAGGCAGGAAGGGTCAGTTTACCAGGAGATTAGCAACAGGACATAGGGGCACAACCTGCGTTAGGTTTATATAGAAGCTGTGAACCAATCAGAATGCCCAGCATTCCGCCAATCACATTACAGGACTGGCATCCTCTGTCAGAGTTCAGGTCCTATTCGGACAACAGCTAGCAAGTCACTGGATGGCAGTTTAGTGTACTGGTTAGTGTACTAGTACCAGGAAAAAACTGTGGACCAGTGTTCAAGACCTGCAGTGAACTATATTATGCATCGAGGATTGATCAGTTATTTCTGTGACCAGATAATCAGGGGTTCTCAAACTGTGGGTTGGGACGCCTCAGATGTCACAGGTTAGGGGGGGGTCCCAAACTGTTAGCCTCCACCCCAAACCCTGTTTCATCTCCAGCATTTATAACAGTGTTAAATATATTTTTTAAGTATTTTTAATTGATTGTCAAGAATCAGAGAGGTAGCCGTGTTAGTCTGGAATAGCAGAGGTAACAAAGAGTCTTGTGGCAAAGGCGTTTGCATCCGACGAAGTGGGTATTAGCCCATGAAAGCTTATGCTTCAATACTTTAGTTAGTCTTTAGGGTGCCACAAGACTCTTTGTTACTTTAATTGATTGGGGGGGGGGGGTTGCACTTAGAGACATGCTGTGTGGAAGGGGTCACCAGTACAAAAGTCTGAGGACCCCTGAGATAAATGCTTCTTAGAAATCCACAACCTTGTTTGTGGCTTTTTGTGAACAGCTAAAAGCTAGCCTACTGCAGTCCCAAAGTGATGTAAATGAAACAAATTCAGTATGAACACATTATTAATACATATGTGCATTGTTCTTACCAGAAAAGACTTAAAGCCCTTTAGATGCAGAGAAAGTAGCAGTTCCTGAAGCATCTATTTGTCAACTGCCAGGACTGCTGAAAACTGCAAGTCTGCTACCTGAACTCAGTGGATACATTTACAAAGCATTATGACTTCATGACTATGTCCAGATCCATCTGGATCCTGCAGTCACAACAGCAGTGTCTCGGTCATTTTCAATTAGTAATATTGCTCAACCCTTCTTCAGAGGATTTTTCACTGCTAGCTAGTCTCTCCCTCTGTAGAGGTGGTGACATGAAAGAGAAAAAGAGATTACTTAGTGAAATAACTTTTGTCCTCTCAATGTATTGCTTCTTCAGTTCTATACTGGTCCCTTCCTTTAAAAGGTGTGTTGCCTGAGTCTGAGAGGAATTGAGGAACCATTACAGAGTGGGGCTTTTAGTTCTAGAATGGTGAACAAAGAGTCATGCACTCATAGTCATACAATGGCTTGAACTGAGGCAAGGCATGTGAATTACGTTGTGATAACTTGGCCTATAAATTTACCCTAATTGGGAGTTCTACCGTAAAAAGTTTATATGATGTCACAATAATGTATATAACAAATATTAATAAGAACTATCAAAAGTAACTCTAGTTGTTTTCAAAAATAAGTGTTGAATAGGTGCAAAAAAACCAGACAAGTAAATTAGTCTAAACAAAAAGGCCAAGTTGATATGATTTAAGGACTATGTTGAAATCATACTTGGTAAAAGCAGAAGATGTGGAACCAGAAATTAATTAACTAAAATTAGTGTGTTGCAAATTAGAACTAACTGACAGACAAAATAATGAGCGGAATGGCTATTCCACCCACTATCCCCTATGAAGGTCCTTAAAGAAAGAGACTTTGGAAAGAACAGATGAAAGCGTACTGGAGCAAACTTCACCATTATGTCTGCAACCCCCCACCATCTCCTGACAACCTGACCTTCATCCTAATTCTGAGAGATGTCCTGACCAGACCAGGCTGAAGAGAGGGGCTCAGATGACATCACTCCCTCTGCTGGCTCCAGCTGAACCCCAAAGACTACCTAAGATGACGACTGTTACTATCTTTGATACCATTTAAGAGACTGTCAAACAAGAAAAAGTCTAAAATTGACTTTAACAGCAGCAGCAGCTCCAGGAGCTCGGCTATCTTTTTCTCTTTTCCCCAAAAGGAAAACTATTTCCATCTTTATCACCATCTACAAGACTGCCAGACAACAGGGTTTTTTCCTTCTAAGACTCTCTTCAGGTACAATGAAAGGGAACAAGGAATGTTGTTAAAATTACAGATTTAATATTTTACCTTTCAAATGGTTTTCCTCCTTTTCTGTACATTTAATAAATGTTTTAAAGGATTGCTAATGGTACCCCGCAGGCTGAGATTTCTGTATACCAACCCCCAAAACTTGTTTAACACTGTCTAATGTTGGACGGTGATTGGCTTATGTTAACACTTTTGCTCATTTATTCCATCCAAATTAATCTAACAGTTTACAGAGGGGATCTGTGGAGGCAATATATTCAGAAAACAAAACTTACTTCAGTAAGTAGTCTCTTCTACAACAACAGAACACCCAGGTGGATGAAGGACACCGTGACTTCCAGAGTCTCTCTTGATACGTTCCAGCGAGAATCTAGCCGTATCATTTGTTCCGACTTGAAGGACAATCAGTGGATTCTTTCCCACTCCTGTTAGTATCCTCTTCAGCCTCAGGTCCACATCCCATATCTTAGCACCCGGCAAACAGCACACCCTGCTGTTCTCTGGATCAGCTCTGGTTACAGGCCTGGCTGGTCTTCTCAGTAAGGAGTCCCCAATCACGTAGACCTTTTCCTGGTGATGGTGCGATTTTCTGGTCTATCCCCTGTCCCCTCTGACTGCAAGTCCTCTCGATTCCTATTCTCCCTTGCAATCCTCTTCAATCCATCCTCCTGGAGCTCATATTTGGTGTTATCTCCACTGACTCTTCCCTTTTTCCTATAAGACTAGTTGCTCTTCTCTTCTTCCTTGCCCTCCCACTTTCAGTGACCACCTGCTGTGCCCCTTCTTCATTTTCCAACTCCACAAACCTGTTCCTGAGCTCTATTTCTCCTTCACTAGCCCATCTTTTCCTCTGCCTGGTTCTCTTAGTCACATGTTTCCACTGCCCATTTTCTTCACCCAGCAGTCTCCCTTCAGAGTTTTTTGGTCCTGCGTCCATCTGCAAGTCTGAGCTTTTCCCTTCAGTCTCCTCAGGTCTTTGCTCCATCAACTGCTCAAATCCTTTTCTAAATTCAACCAGAGTTTTCCATCTGCAGTTCCAATCCCCGGATCTTTTCTTCCATCTGTTCTATCAGGTGGCACTTCATGCAGACAAAACTCTTTTCAGGTACCTCCTCTGGGGTCATGAACATACATAATTCTTTCCTTGCATTGTATAGAGAGCCTGGGCTGTATAACTCAGACTGATGATTCCACTGGGTGGTACGCCACCTAGGAGTTAGACATTACAACACTGAGCAGTCAACACCTACATATCTTTGAACATTTGGGCTCTTATCCCAGTAAAGGGTAACCAGACAGCAAATGTGAAAAATTGGGATGGAGGATGGGGGGTAATAGGAGCCTATATAAGAAAAAGACCCAAAAATCAGGACTGTCCCTATAAAATTTGGGACATCTGATCACCCTATAGTAATTCTTATTGGCATTGGTGTATAGATACTCAGATCTTCTCTCTTGAAAGTGTCCAGAGCAGTGACATTGGAGTGGACCTTCCTAACAAGCAACTAACTTTCTATAGATACCAGATTCTAGCTGATGTAAGACCATGGGGGAGCAGGTCCAAATGAGGAATTAATAGCAACCCTTCTTTGAGCATTAGAATGTTCTTCCTTGTGCTGGTGAGCAGTCAGTGGTTGGTTTTCTAAAAACAGTCACTTGAATACTCCTGCTGCTAGGGGTTTCTTACTCAATATAGTGAACAATATCTGGGCTACATACAGTACATGGCAACAGGGCCGGCGACAGGGGGGTACTATGGGTACACCTGTACCGGGACCCCCGACTTTAGGGGGGCCCCGGTACACAGCTGTACCCGTTGTCATCCCCCCTTGTCGCCGGACCTGGAGAGCGGGGAAGGGGCGGGGAGGCGGCGCGGCTCTCCTCCGGATGAGCGCGCCTGTCCCCGGCAAGAGCAGTGAGCCCGGCCGGCGGCAGCGGCGCAGTCCGGGGGAGAAAGGGCGGGGGGATGGCGGAAACAGCAAGGGCGGCTCACGCCGCTCCCGGGCTCTTGCTCCTGCTGCCGCCAGCTGTCAGCTGGGGGGGAGCGCCGGCTGGGCTGGGGGGGGGGAGGCCGGCTGGGCTTCCTCCCCCAGCCGCTGTCAGCTGGGGGGGGAGCGCCGGCTGGGCTAGGGGGGACAGGCTGGGCTGGGGACCCCCCATCCGCTGTCGGCTGGGCTGGGGGGGGGGGGCGACTGGGCTGGGGGGGCCCCCAAACTATCAGAGTAGGGGCCCCAAAATTTCTGTCACCGGCCCTGCATGGCAAGTCTTCCCCTTCATGGAGAACACGTGCCTCCACGTAAACAGCAGGATTATTAGTGATATACAAAGACACTGGCACTTTTGGACATGGTCAGTGAAGTTAAAATCTTGATATTAAACTACTTTTAAGCCCTCTTCAAACAAAGTGTGCCTAATGAACCCCAGAGTAATTCCATGGAAGTCAGCAGAGTTACAGCAAGGATAAATTTGGCCCAGTAACTCTATCTTCAAGGACTTTTACTTAGAGTGAGGGCTCTAACCCAGTTATAAATCTGCAAACAGTTTCCCATTACCTTGCTTCATCACCAGATCAGAAATGCCACAGTAACAAAACTGCCGATTACCAATCTAGACAGTAGCAATCAATCTTTATACACAAGACTTTGCATAACATTTCAAACTGCTTCCACTTGGGTAATGTGGTTAATATTAACGAGAGACCCACTTCATTTCCTGCAGAATGCAGGGTAGGGAGGAAGTTTGCTTCAGGGGTTGTGGGTGACAGATTCCCAGAAGAAAGCACATTGACTGACAGTGAGCCATGCAAGCAAGATCCCCATAGAGCAGCAAAAAGTCCAAGTCATAGCTTAACAGTGAGGAAAATGGAAGGCACACCTATCTCTGACACTAGCTGTGACTCTTACAATGCTGTTACCTTAATGCTTCCTTTGTCTCTTCTTCCAGCTCTCAACTTTGTCCCTTCTATCATGCTGCCCCCTCCCTGTCAACACCTGCCAAGCATTCGCTCCCTCCTCTTTCAAATCCTTCCCTAAAATCCACCTCTTCAAACAATTCTTCCTCCCCACTCCCTGCTCTTCATCAACTGTTGCCACACATCCCCTTGCTTAGACTGTTGTTTTGTGTAATATTGATTGTCAGCTCTTTAGCACAGATAACATACTGAGCATCTCTCAGGATATATGCCTTGTGTTTCAAAGCACTACGTACATTTATGATGCCATATAAATGCTTATTAGCAGAAAAAAACAAATAATAATTTTGGTATAGACTGATGTCTAAATCTGTTTGGAGCAAATCCCTCAGGAAAACTCTAGGTTTTGGAGGGAATGAATTTATAACAAATGTTGGCTATAACGGCGTTCCTGTGGGGCCCTCCTGGCTCCTGCCCCCGTTTTTCCCAGAAAGTCACTTGGAGTCCTTGTTTTCAGCGCTCACCGGTGTTTTGTTTTGTTTTTATGAGAGGTGCTCCCACCACCTTTACAGCACACTCTATACACAGTTCCTTTTGGCTTGTCTCCCAGGAGGAGAGAAGGGCAAGCTATTCCTCCCTGCTTTCCCTCGGAGCAGCTTCCCCTCTTCCTAGCTCCCCCTCCTTTCCAGGTGCTTTCCTGTCCAGCCTCCCCCCGGCTTCCTTCCTCTGAGGCTTTTATCCAGCCCCACCCTGAAAAGGCTGCAGCTGTTCCTGCTTTGCCAGTCAGGCACAGATGGCCTCCCCAGCTCCAATTTACTTTCTTAAGTGTAGCTGGGGTCAGGTTTCATCAACTGGGGGAGTGACCATGAAAAAAAAAAAGGTGCCACCAAAAAAGGAAAGCGCCACCAAAAAAAACAAGGAATGACGTCCACTTAGTGGAGCTGCCACCAAAACAGCACCGCTGGAAAAACCAGTGAAGCAGGTATATCCGCCGAAACGCTGCCAAAAGAAGTAGAGCGCTTTTGGTGGTATTTTGGCGGACAGACATGCTTCATTTTCTCCGGTGGCGGCACTTCGGTGGCGTTTCCATGACTCCCCCCTGCTCCAGCCACCCAGTAAAAAGGGCCACTTTTGGCAATCTGGCCTGAGGGAGAGTGGCCGCTCTTCCAGAATCCCCCCCAGCTATGCTACTGACTGGGATGACAGAGGGTTGCTAAGCAGTTCTCCTGCTAGCACCCTGTCACATTGGCATTCATCAGCGGTTCAACTGTTTCTTATCTCCAAAGTTATCCAGAAAAGAAGATGAAAGTATCTGGGATATGCTAAGAATGATGCCAAAGCATCTGCCATGGCAGAAGTGCCACTGCGAGCTGGAGGAACACAAAAAAGGCTCCAAACGAAAGAATCCCTCTACCAAACAATACTGTGAGAGGGAAAACATGTGGGACTTAACAACATAGTGGACATGTCAAGAGCAGTCCAGGATACACAGGAATTGTGGGAGAGCTTTGTCTGTATCCTAAGCAATGTCTGAGAGCATGAGAAAGATTCAGAATTAATTTGGCCCCAGTCCTCAGCTCTGGGCAAGGAGTGCTCTGCACAGCGTAGTAATACTGACTGCAAAGGTGGCTTTAAGCCAATCTTGAGAAGCCTGATACTACGGCTGCACTGGGCTAGGCCTGCTCTAATTTACGTCGCCTCACTTGAAACTAGGGTGACCACACAGCAAGTATGAAAAATCAGGATGAGGGTGGGTGGTAATAGGCACCTATATAACACAAAGCCCCAAATATCGGGACTGTCCCTATAAAATCGGGACAACTGGTCACCCTGCTCCCAACAGCCCCTCCTGGAGGGGACATGGCATAGGAACACCTCAGGAGCTGTGCACTTCCAGAGGACCCCCTTAAACTGGGGCATTCCTCCCCCAGCCCTCTTGCTTTAAGACTTCATCCTTTTCACCCTACAAAAATGTGAACCCCCCTCTCTCTGGGAATGAGAGACAGATCCCAGCACAAGCATAGACATAGCATGTTTGAGTAATTGCCTTTATTAGCTTAAAGTAATATCTAAGCCAATACCTTTTCTGAACTAGTCTGCTCTAATCAAGCTTTTAACAATGCCATTCCTTATAATCACAGTCCAGTGTCAACCTGCCGGGCTCTGAATTAAATCAGAGAGAAATCACCACATCATTTCTAAGTAAATACAACTAAATACAGTTCAAAAATGGCAACTAGATTTCATCTTTTTTAAACTAGGGTGACATTTTGAAGGCCATCCCTTGGAAGACTTCCTAGTCCTCCGTTCTGTTCTCTTTTTCTTGTTCCTGTGATCTTACGACAGGAGATAGAAAAGATGTTCCAAAGTACAGATATCAGCTCATTTACAGCTAATTCTAATAGGCAAGTGGTGCAGTAAATGGAACACCCGATTTTCTCCCCTCTTTTTTTCCCCTTTGGTTGAAGCTTTTGTGATGTTCTCCAGGTGAATCCCATGCATAATGTAACACTGGCAATGCTGTTTGCATAATAAGCTATTTTCTACCACAGAAGCAGAAACGTTTTATCACTATAGAGAAAGCTCGGCTTATGAATACATTTTCATATAAGTTGATTTATGTGAAAATTACTAATAAATGCAGTCTAGCCATAAGTAGACTGTTTGTTCCCAGTTTAAGGAGCGATGCTACTTGAAATGTAGGTGGGGGAGGGGACTACAACCCGCTCAGAGATACATTTTGAAATGTGATTCAGCTTTCAGAGCTTGCTCTGCCAGGTGTTAGGTAACTTCATGAGGTGCTGAATGCCCTCAATTCCTATTGCATTTGGCGAGAGTTATGGATACCCAGCGCCACACGGTAGTGCTCAGCACCTTGACGCACTGAGCCCCAAGTACATTGTGCTTGGTCCAACTGAAAAAATCCACAGTTGCATCATGGAACTCTGCCCAATGTTATGGAAACTTGCAAACTGGTGCTCAATGACTCCACAGCCTTGCTTGAAACCCAGCTATATTGTTACTTTAATTGATTTTCAGTTTATCTTTTTAAAATTAAGCTATTTTTAAATTATTTACGTTGGAGCAACAGACGAAACAGCAGCAGGTTTCTTGGTGCCACATACACATGGTGTCCACCAATAGACTATATATGTACATAAGAAATTGTAGGCACTTGAGTTGCCCCATTTTGCTGCAGCGCTGATCCTGCAGGGATTAGGACATCAATGGGGCTCCACATGGGCACAAGGCTCTGTCCATTCAGAGCCCAGTGCAGGATCAGGGCTCATGTGCTTAGTCACGCCTTCATGTGACTGTGATGCAGTGTATACCCCACACATGCCCTGAAAGAGTTAATGTGGGCCTGTGAGACCAACTGTGCTACCTGGCTGCATCTGGAGAGTTGGTCAGGTTTCGCTGATGATGAAGTCCAGTGTGGGGGAGGGAGTTACTATAAAGAAAGGAACTTGGGATAGACAGTTTTACCGAGCAGAGCTGGAAATACAGGCTAAAAGGGAGAGGCTGAAAGCTATGTTGGAAGAAAAGGGAGAAGGAGCAAGGGATGAGGAATGATTAGGAAGGAGAAAAAGTGAATAGAAATGCCTGTCTCAGAAGAGGGAGCAGACAGGGATGGAAAAGAGAGAAAGGATAACGATCACCATCTTATAATTGTCAAATCCCTAGCTGAAGATGTAAAGATAGGAAATGTTAATCCCTTGAAAACAGTGGAATGGATTAGGTAAAATATCAGGATATATTAAGAGCTAAAAGAACAGAGGGGGGAGATTTATTAGTAGAATGTAATATAAAGGAACACAGACTGAGAAACTTCTTAAAATTACAGTTTTAGGGAGAATAAAAGTCATTTGCCAGCAACCTAAATATAGAACAGAATTAAAAGAGGTAATGCATGGGGTCCTACTTGGCATGACTGAAGATTAAATTAAAAGGGATATAAGTGAGGGCCAACTGCTGTTGTTAAGTGACCGATTAGCAGGAGAGCGGGAGAACACAAACCATCCACAGCCATCCGAGTTCAATTTTAAAGGTGCAACCCTTTCTAATAGGGTTAAAATAGGATCTCAACTCTTCCGGGTTAAACCATACACTTCAGCCCCTTTGAGATGCTGCAAATGTCAAAGATTTGGGCATGTGGCAGCTGTTTATAAGAGGAAAATGAGGCATAGAAAATGTGGAGGAGAACATTCACATGAGAACTGTATGGAAGGAACAGGACTCAAATGCCGTAATTGTGGGGATAAGCACAATGCAGCATACAAAGTGTGTGTGGTGGCAGAACGAGCTAGAGAAATACAGAAAATTAAAATGGTCCACAAAATATCCTATGCAGGAGCTACCAAAAGATATTCATAGTGATAAGTGGAGGAGGAGGAAAACAACAGTGAGAGAAAAAAGCTGCTGGTACAACATTCCGTTCAGGACAGGAAAGATAAGTGGAATGGGAGATATATTGCTTGTAGGCAAAGAGAAATTTATAGCATTTATGATAGACATGATTAATTGCACTTTACAAACAGGGAAGAAGACTGAAACAATAAACATTATAGCCAAAGCAGCAGAAGAGTATTTGCATACAGGCAATCTCTTGATAGACTGCATTCATGCGATTTTAAATGAAGTAATAATGTAGATTAAACAACATGGTTCTAATGATTTTTTGCTGGCATGCACATGGTTCAATAACACACGGCCAGGAATGAAAAAGAACTGTTTTTAAAATGGAAAACAAACCTGATGTGGTATCATAGAATCATAGAACTGGAAGGGACCTGGAGAGATCATCTAGTCCAGTCCCCTACACTCCTGGCAGGACTAAGTATTATCTACACCAGGGGTGGGCACACGATGGTCCACAGGCTGAGCCATTTAATCCAGCCCTCGAGCTCCAGCTCAGGAGCAGGGTCTGGGGCTTGCCTGCTCCAGCCTGGGAACAGAGTCAGGAGCCCACTCCCACATCCTGAATTCCTCATTTCTCCCCCACCCGGAGCCTGCACTCCCAGTGAGAGCTCTGACCTCGTCCCGCACTCCAACCCCAATTGCATAAGCATTAATGGCCCGCAATACAATTTCTATACCCAGATGTGGCCCTCAGGCCAAAATGTTTGCCCACCCCGATCTAGACCATTCCTGACAGATGGTCAAACCTGACAGTTTGAAACCAGAAAACGGATTATAATGGCAAATGCCTGGAACAGTTCACTGACATACACAATCTGGTATTGCTAAATACTGGAGCAGCTACTAGGTTTAATTTGGTGGATGGAACTTTTTCATGTTCAGATCTGAGAATTGCAACAAGCAATGTAGCAAGTAAATGCAGCTGGGAAATCTATAGAGAAGATGGAATGGAAAGTGATCACTTCCCTATACTAATTATATATCAAGGCCAACATAATGTTGTAAACATGGAAGGAATCCCTACCTGCAGCCTTAGAAAAGCAAACTGGGGACTTTTTAAGAGAAAGTGTGTTGCGTATCTGAGTACCAACTGTAAAAGTGATAATTTAGAGGAATTTCATAATATAATAAAGGGAACTGTAGCAGCAGTCAACCTAGCTATATGCAAGATATTGAATTGCCACAAACTCAGAAATCTGGTTCCCTGGTGGACTGAAGATTGTAAAGCAGCAATTAAAGAAAGAAATAAGGCATATAAACAAGCAAAAAAGTACAATGAATAACAAGTGCTTAATGAATGATAAAAGTTATAAAGCGATGGCACAAAAACTTATTAAAAAAGCAAAGAAAGTTGGAGAAAGTAGTGTGCAAAAAAATGAAATTATAAACTGTACAAAGTGGGTCAAAGGACAATGCACAACTGATCATATTGTAAGGTTAGAAATGGAAATATAAAACAGCATGAGGAACAGAAAGTTTATGATAGCTGTCCTGTTGGGCATTGAAAAAGGAAATATGGAGGGAAGGCTTGATGTATAAACTAGCCACAATCAGAATGAATGTTGTTGTAGATAAGAGACTTCTTAAGTGATAGAACCATGCAAGTCAGGGCGGGGATGGCTTTATCAAATATTTATAAACTTATTAATGGCACCTCCACCGGGCAGTGTTATCAGCCCCACCTTGTTTAACATCATGATTAATGATCTCCAGAGAATATATGGGCAGGAATAGGTATTCCCTCATTTGCAGTTTAATTAAGCTATATTGACCAAACATGGAAGACTTAAAATAGCTGTGGAAAGAACCAAGAGGAGATTTCAGAATGGGGAAATACTTGGCAATTAAGTTCTCACTTGCTGAAACAAAGAGAATGATCTTCACAAAGAGAAAGATTGGGAACGGAACCAATATCTCTATGCAGAGAAAATTCAGGTAGTTCAAAATTTTATATTCTTAGGAATTATGTTTGATAACAAACAACCTTGAAAGGGTCATATACATCAGTCTTTCTCAATCTATTTGATACCAGGCACCAGCTTGCTGCCTTCCTAAACTGTGTCAGGGAAATCTTCGGGACCGGTGTCAGTCCACGAACTGGTCGTTGAGAAAGATAATAACAAGATTAAATGCAAACATGAAATGCATCTCCTTAAAAGTATTACTGGGAACAACTGGGGTTAGATAAGAACATGTGATAATGAAGTAAGGACCACTAATGAGACCGTTTACAGATTATGCATGCCAAGCCTTCAATTCAGGTCCTAAATCAACACTTAAAAAACTGGAGCCCAGCCCAGCCCAAGCCCTGTGAATCACATGTGGTGTGAGTATCATGCAACTGTTGTGTGTGATGCAGGTAGCTACCAGAGACATGCCTATACATGTAAGGATGAAATTTGTTACATTTAACCTATTTGGCTAATGTTAATTAAATAGTGAATATAAGTGTACTAAACAAATGTAAAGACTGTTGAGAATTAAGTAGACAAGATGCAACCAGACACCACAAACTGCCACATGCTAACAGGGTCAAAGGTGGGTAAAAGATTTGAGCAAAAAGGAAGGACTGGAAGGGATTAAAATCTATATTCATGGGAAATCAAACTATAGCAGTTCTCTCCTGTTGTGGATTTGGAATTATATGATAAAACAAAGGCCCATCAAATATGACAAATAAAACTTATGAATGTATACATGGCAAATAGGGTCTGCATTGCCAAATCTATCCTGAAGGATCTAAAGATGATGACACAGATAGAGTGGGAAGAGCCTTTTGTGTAGTCGTCAACTCTGTTGGTGCCCCAGCTGGGCTGGCCACTGTGTACATATGCCTGACAGTCGCCTCCTGAAGCAAGTACTCGTCTTTCAGTTCAGTCAGGGAAGAAGGGCTCACAGAGGGCAGTGGAGGCATTTCAAAGACATACTGAAAGTACATCTTAAAAAGGGAGGCATCAACCCAACAAACTGGGAGGACTTGGCATGGAACAGAACACAGTGGTGCCATATCATGCACCAAACCACAGCCCACTTTGAGGAGAACAGATGTGCTCATGAGACAGAGAAGCGACAAAGGAGGAAAGAAAGGGCAAAATGGTCCAGCCAACAACTACATCGCCTCCAAGATTCCACCTGTCACTTCTGTGGGAAAATCTGTAGGGCAAGAATTGGGCTCCGCAGCCACTTAAAAACCCACCAATGAACCCCCTTGGCAGACATCATCCTTGCATCGAGGGATAGCCAAAGAAGTTCTGGGGCTGCAGCAGTCTTCTAGAACCTCCCCCTCTCCCCAGCACCTGTCTGCCAGCAGGCCCTGCATATCAGTTCGTCCCAGCACCTACCGCCTTCCATGGATCAGTTGTTTTGCAGCATCAGGAGGCACTTGGAAGGAGGAGCGAGGGCATAGCAGGTAAAATAGCATTACAGGTAAAAGATTGGAGTTTGGAGTCACATGAGTAAGTCACATGTCCATGCCCAATTTCACACAATCACTGCAGGAAGCCATTACCTATACTTCAGACAGCACATTTACAGGACAGTCCACTCAGTGTAGATGGGCGTCTCCCATGGTTCATTGTGAGTTAAGTGTCCTTTTGACCTCATGGGCATTACCCCAGGAGCAAACATTTGAAATCCAGGTATAGAGCCAATATTCACATCTTCAAATACAAAAATGATACATGCATACAGATAGCATAAACATAATCTGAGAATCATAACTTGGTCATAGACATCTTACATGCCACATTTTGTACAAGATTTGTTGCGAATATATAACAGTGGTTGCAATAATGATCTACATGGTCATATTTTAATTAGATAACGTCACACCTTGCTTGAGTGAGAAGGCTCGTAAACAGTCAAGAATGATGAAGCAACTACTGAGAGTGGAGCAGGCTCCAGGTAAGCCTTGATAAAAGGGCAGGATTTGGGCATTGATTTGAATTTATACTTGAGTTTGGGATACTTGTTAAGGGACTCTAGAGGAGGGCCCTGAGAGAAGGGTAAACCTAAAGAGATTGTGGGGAAGAAGACCGGAGAAAGGCCCTGGTACAAAGAAGCCCAGGGAAGCATTAGCAAGTAGTCTGAAGGAACGGACTTTGACTGCTGGTTATAGGGTCCCTGGGCTAGAACCCAGTGTAGTAGGAAGGCCTAGGTTCCTCTTCCAGCCAGCAGCAAGTGACATGAGTCCTGAGGCAGGAACAAGGATCAGAAAGCCCTGAGAAAAGGGCATTCTATCAGGGAATGAACTCCCTCACAGTGACCTAGATTCATATAATGATTAGCAATGAGTTTGAAACTAATGCCTATGGAATTGATTGAGCGCCCTTTGAAGCCAATGAAACAATGAGGCTTTGGATCAGGTCCCTGTGTCTGAGGATCTAATAAAACCACCCACCTTGCCGCTTCAAATACATTTTGATCGAACTAGGCCAATAATTATTCTACAAAAGCTCTAGAATTACTCCCAGTTGGAATTCAATGCGATGCCAATGCTGCAAGTTACCTCATGTGAGTGGAACCGCTGCACCCCGATGGAGCCTCACTGATTTCAACAGATGTGTGTGCTGGCATGGGGAGCTATCCATGCAGAGCCAATTGCAGAACTAAGGCTAAGTTTGAAATTGTAAATTAAAGCACACACCAGTTATTCAGTAAAATAAAATAACTGGCTTAGCTCCGCAGCTGTTGTAATTCAGTGTTGTTTCATTGACGTCAGTCAGTGAAGATAAGCCAGTTTACACTAGCAGAAGAGACTACTCGCTCATGTAGTCTGACTTCCTGTGTATCACAGGCATTACATTTCACCCAGGTATCCCTATGTTGAGCCCAATTACTTCAATTAGACTAAAGCATTTAAGTCCTCAGGACTAAACTAGTGCATGTGTCAGGTAGAGAACAGGAGGGGTCATCAGTGATTGAGGCCCAGGCAATGGCAGAGATTTTATTAGGTGAGATATGCACAGGTTATCCCAGCTGGGGATGCAATCTGCAGATGAAGGTGAAAAAAACACATACATTCCCTGCCAATCTGACATGGGGAATTTCCTTTCTGACCCCCAAATCTGGCAATCCATTTGACCCTGGGGATGGAGAATGGGTTCAAGAAGGAATCTATGCATAGGTATATAACATGGTGTGGAGCTACAAGGTGGGACTCACAACTACCAGAATAAAGGGGGTCTCAGATCACCCACTGTTAGTTACACACTTACTATATCTGTAACAGCTCACCTCTCTATTTTAAACGCCACTAAATGAAGACTAGTTAAATTCACTGCTGTAGTAATAAAGAAAAGGTCAACTCAATGTCTGTCTCGGCCATTAATCAATCTTTCCCATACTCTCTAATTATCTTGATTGCTTGATTGAATGAAGCCTGGGACACAGATCATCTACATATACGTTCACTCACTGTCTCTGCTCCTGACACCTTTTTGGAGATCAGTGAGCATATTTTCAAATGGCAACTTTTTTCAAAAGGAACCCCCACACTCCAATGATATCTCCTCTCTCACATCTTCCCTCATTTCCAGTACAGATTTTTGCTGACTGTATAATGCTAGCACTACAGAACTTTGAAGCATCTTGAATAATTTCCAGCAGTGATTTTGCTTTTTTCTATTCAGTAAACTGGGGTTTGAGACATCATTCACTCTCTAATTTTGAATTTAAAATTCATATGTAAGAAGGTATAACTGGCAATACAACAATATGTAAACATAGGAACAAATTGCAGAGATGGAAAGATCAGATTTTTATATTAATAATTCTATTATCTTTATGCATATATAATATAGCCATAATGTGTCTCAAAAATTCCCATACCATCCAGGCAGTCAAGTCTGGATCTTGCTGGGTGGAAAGTGACCAGCTACCAGGACAACTATGAGAATGAAATCCTCTGTCTCTTATTAATGATCCAAACCTACACAGATCTCACTGGGAATTTGGGATGTGCAAAGAATACAGAATTAGGCCAATAATCCTTCCCCCTCCTAATTATCTCAACTATCTGTTTGAATGAGTCATGGGATATAGGTCATTTCTATATCTATTAACACTATGCAAATAGTTCATAAGAAAACATATTAAATTAGTTTATCTTTTTCTGTTTGTGAATTGTTTGTGAACAGATCACAATTTTCTCAGATTTATTCATTCTCTGAAATCACTGGCCAAATAATTTCTGCAAATGATTCTTTTTCTGTAGCATTATTCAAGCAACTTATTGTGAGTAGTCAGGATTTGATATTTATCCCTCTTTTCTCTATCTAGTCGACTTCAGAGAGGTCTTTAGTTATTCTCTTAGGCCCTGCCTGCACTCGGAAGATTGGTATCCTCCTTACAGCTAATGCCACCAATAGTAAGTGTGGACAGGGCTCTGTTGTCTTTACCACCATATCACAAAATCTTTCTCTGTACAAATGTGTTTGACAAAACAGTAAAAATGTCTGAGACCCCTCTGTTGTAGTGGCTTAGAACTGGTGCTGCTTCACCATTGCAGACAACAGCTAGCAATGGGCACTACCTTTTTAGTGCAATGATTTATCAGAGCAGACAGCATGGAGGGTGGGATTTACGAGGGGGACTTAGGCTCAGCATTCCAGGATGAAATGCTGGAGAAGGGTATGGCCTAAGCCCTGCAAAGGGAGTTAGGTGCTTAAATTGGGCCACAAGAAGGCACCTACTTCAATTTAGGATTCACAGCTGTGAAGCCTCAGCTATAGTTAGGTGTCCAAGCAGGTCAGCCCTTTCTCAAGAAAAACTAAGCTTCTTTTTTCAACCCTATAGTCGAGTGGTTAGAGCACTCACGGAGGATGTGGAGACCAAGGTTCAAATCCCTCTGTGCCCAGAAGGAGTAATAACATGAACCCATCTCTGAGATAAGTGGCCTAACCACTAGGCTAGGCAGCGCGGGGCTCTCAATCTCTCTTATTGAAGCTGTTCCACTTTGTATAAATACATATATGCTCATTGGCCCTGAGATGGAGAAAAATTGTATCTGCTAGTGGTTAGGACATTTAGCTGGTAGATGGGTGACGTGAGTTAAAGTTACTACTTCTCTCGAGCAGAGTGGGGATTTGTACCCATGTGCTGGGTGAATGCCCTGACTCCTAGGCTATTGGATAAAAGGATTTCTAGAGTGGTGGCAGTGCCTTAGAATGATAGAATATCAGGATTGGAAGAGACCTCAGGAGGTCATCTAGTCCAACCCCCTGCTCAGAGCAGGACCAATCCCCAACTAAGTCATCCCAGCCAGGGCTCTGTCAAGCCTGACCTTAAAAACCACTAAGGAAGGTGATTCTACCACCTCCAGTGCTTCACCACCCTCCTAGTAAAAAGTTTTTTCCTAATATACAACCAAAACCTCCCCCACTGCAACTTGAGACCATTGCTCCTTGTTCTTGTCCTTCTCCAGCTATGCTTTGTGTGGGGCCTGATCCAGTAGAAGTGCATTAAGGCAAGCTCTGACTACATCTACCACACTGAGCCCTTCAGGCAAGACAGGCAGAGGAACACCTGATTTGTGTTATTTGGGTTCTGCATGGTTTTCTGGGGCAAGTCTGAGCTGGCTGTGTGTAAACCCACCAGCAGAAAGTGAGTCGCCAAGGGCAGTGTTTCTCTGTGGACCAGCACCAGTCCCTGAGATCTCCCTGATACACAAGGGTGGCTCTAAGATTTATGCCGCCCCAAGCGTGGAAGTTCTGCAGCAAGCCTGTGGGTGGTCCAGTGTATGGTGGATTCGGTGGCGTTTCTGCGTGAGGTCCCGCTGCCTTGTCATCCCCGCCGCCGAAATCGCTGTGGCCGCAGACCTCCCGCAGGCATGCAGCTGAAGATAACTGCCACCTTGAGGGCGAATGTCAGGCCGCCCTCTGTGGCTTGCCACCCCAGGCACATGCTTGGAGCGCTGGTGCTTGGAGCCAGCCCTGCTGACACAGCAAGCCGGTCTCTGGTATCTTTAAAGGTTGAGAAACACTGACATAGGGTACTTTGCTAGTAGAAAGTTAGGTAGCTAGGGAATTTAGGTGTCAAAAGGTTGGGTGCCAGCTGAGCAGGGCTTTTGAGAATCTAATTTTTGGATTTAGGGATCTAAAGTGGCAATTAGTCCCCCTTGTGATTCCACCCTGAGTGTTCAGGTCTCTGTTCTCTGCACACAGAGCAGACGTTACCAGTTCTTTCACAATGCAGTGAACTGAAGCTCAGGGAGTCTAAGATTCCATGACTGGAAATCTAAGCTCCAAAAATATAGTGGATGCTACTGTAAATAAGTAATAAAATCAGGTCAACAAGTGGTGAAGGGAAACTATTTTTTATGACTTCTCCCATTCATTTGATTCCTCCAAATACAATGAATATAATGTTAACTGAAAGAGCTGTACAAATGGAGAAGTATCAGGTGCAAAATTGCAAACTTTGGTTTTGGTAAATACATTATTACAGCAACATTTATGTGACAAATGAGAATAACCCCTGACGGAAGGATACTTCATACACTTGCCTGTTTTTAACATTTCGCTTACTGTTCTATCTTGTATTTAATCATTGTGACCTTCATCTGCCATCCAGAAGCCAAGCACTTAAATGGCCTTAATCTCTTTGTATATCATTACAGTGTGATTCTATGATTTTTCAAAACTTCCTGTTAAATACTATAAATCCTGAATATATAACATATATGTCCAAAACACATAATACAAAGAATATGCATATAAATACTAAAAACATCCTAAATGTGAAGGTAAAGTACTGTAGAAAATACTTTACCTATTACCATTAGGTATCATTAATAAGCCATAAGGCCTACTGAAAAAAATAAAATAGCTCATATAATAAAGATAACCGAGAAACAAGCCTTGTTAGACGTTAGCTCAGGTGAATTATACTGAAGATGCTTTTCATATTCTCCTGAGAGTTTATAACAAAGGACTCCTTCACATCTACAGAGGCTAAGTTAACCACTAAGAACACATCATTTAACAGTCTTTAATGTTTAAGCCAGTATTTTTAGGCCAGTATTAAAAAAAAGACATTACTGGCCAACAATAACTATAAACAGTATTTATTTATTTATTTGGCGATCGATGCCTCATGGGCATTGGGTTATTGGCATTCAGTCCTACCTGCTGTTAGGCCGTTAATGATGTGACTGTTGTCCTACCTGTGTGAAAATGGCCATCTGCACCCTGGCTGGGATTTACAGGTGAAAATTACCTAAGTATGAACTACTAATTGTTATTATTTAAGCCCCCTCCTGGGTGAGGAGCTACCCCGTTAAGAGCAGGCAGTGGAGATTATGGAACTGTCAGGAATGACTGTATCTTGGGTTAAATATGACACTGCAGATAATTACAAATTTATTAGTCATACATTCCATTTATCTGTGCAGGTTTCTGTATATTTTAAGATCTCTGCTTTTAAGTATCTATAATGCCCCTGTTGTTTCAATTACTTGTCATTGTGGCTTGAGGTGTCATTACCATGCTGAGGATAATCAGCTGCTCTTTCTATTTCTGTTACTAAACTGAGGCTGTCTCAGTGCTATTGGAAGGCAGCATGGTTGGAAGGCGTGAGTACCAGACTAGGAGTCAGCGGATCCTAAATTGCAATCCTGTCTCTGCCATGGCTTTGCAGTGTGGTCTTACACAAATCATGTAAGTCCTGATTTTTCAGAAGTGCTGGGCACCCTCCAAGCCCACTGCAGTCAAAGGGAACTGCAAGATACCCTGTACTTTTAAACAGCAAGCAATTCATGTGTTTGCCTCCATTTCCCCATCTGTAAAAGGAGGATAATGCTTGCCTTGCATGTGTGATGTAAAGTGTGATGTTTGTAAAGTGTATCAAACAGAAAATGCTGTGTGTAAGTGCTCTGCAACAGAAGGATTTCTTTCCTACTACAGGCCATAACTGGATGTCAGCTCATATTCTAAAGGTGAATATTTCTAAAACAGAATGTATGGGGGTTGACTTCTCAGATATGAAGTATTACAGCCTTTCCGGATATCAGTTTTGACATCCGACCCATAACTCTGACTACTGCTATCAGTATGTGATCATTGTTCTTTTTCTGGTTCTTTCTTTGAATGTCATATTAACGCGCTTACAAAAACTTCCTTTTATTTTCTTAGAAGTAGCATTTGGCCCATCTTCTCTCTTTTTGATGTGGTAATTATACCTTCCAGCTGCATTATACAACTGAATTACTATAGCCACCTTCTCCCAATCTCTTCCTTTTTTCTAATAAAAATCCTAATCTACAAAATGCATGCTAGCCCCCAACAATATCAATTCTCGAGCCTCAGTGTTGCATCTCAACTTTTCCTGTACATCGTCTAATCTAAGGTTGCTCCATAAGGCAAGAACCATGTCTTCTTATATTTGCTAAATGTGTGCATCTGATGCTATAGAAATGATAAATTAATACCTCTGTGCTGCATGGAATTGCAGATTTTGTAGTTTTCAGCTCATGCAAAATCCTGCTGTTTACAAACAGGTCTTTCAACTGATTTCTTGCATAAAATTTAATGTTACAGGGGGAAACTGCTTTGTAAACATTTTAATGGTTTTTATCAGTCTGTACAAATGTATATCAGTGAACTTCTGCCTCCTAAAATACCAGTTCAGTTTCTAAGATCCAGCAATGCAAAGTTTCTAGTTTATCCTAGATATAGATTCAAGATTTTGGGGTCTCTTTCTCTCTTTTATAGGAAGCCACCTCTACTTTATAGATACTGAAATACAGTGAAATAAGAGGCAGAAGAGTCAAACAAAAATAGGCTTCATTCATTTTCTTAGAATTCAGTTTTGGGTCCCTTGGATTTGGGAACTTCTTTTCTTCTTTGATCCAAGAGTTAGATTCAATTTTTCTTCTTACATCTAAGCTGAAGATATATTGGCTTTCTACAAGCTACCTAGTTCAGTAGAGAGTTTGGTTATTTATTTACTTATGGATTGCAGTGAAAGGAGCTTTAGAAGAGAAGATAGCACTGAATATTTTAAACTTGCATTTTACTCTAGTGTTTATTAGCAGGCCACAGAATCTGATTCAGAATTTCACTGATGAGTGCATTAGTAGATCACATTTTGGAATCTTGGGATACCTGCTAGTTAGTATTAGATCTACTTGGTTTCAGTAAAAGTCCAAAGTGACTGACAGCAGATTTCCGGCATATCCAACTATATTTGTATCTCTGATACTAGTGAATACATTTCCTTGTATCAGAAAAATACTAAATGTAATACTTTAAGTAAAAAGTACTAGAATGTATTTATCGATATTTTTATAAATAATATTTGTGTGCATGATTCAGAAGCAGAGAGAGCATGTATATTGTAAGGCCCAGCCTAAAGTCTGAAAATGCCTTTGTAAGCTAATGAAAAACAGATGATCTGCATAATTAACCATAATTTATTATTAATTAATATTACTATTAGTATCACAGTAATAGTCTTGTATTAGTTGAGATGGAAAATAGGGGCAAAAGCTGTTAACATAACCCAGTCATTGTCCAATATTAAATAGTCTTAAATAAAGTACAGAGATTGGTATACAGAGACCTCTGCCCGCTTAGCACCACGGTGCAAACACCATCAAAAATCCTTTAAACCTTTTTAAAGATAAAGAAAAGAGGAGGAAATGATTAAAGAATTTGAAATGTACAGTTTTAAATACAGCTTTCATATTAACAACATCCTTTGTTCCCTTTCCCTTTAGCTGGGGAGAGTTTTCGAAGGAAAGCCCCCTGTATTTGACCATCTTTTACATGGTATCAACAATGGTAATAACTATCCTTTTAGGTAAAAGAGACACTAGTTGAGATGGGCCAAAGGAGTTGCTGCTGCTGCTGCTGTTAAAGTCAGATGCGGTTTCATCTCAGGTGGTGTTTGGGATTCAGCTGGGGAGGGTAAGGGTGGCAGTGTCATCTGGATCCCTCTCTCTGGCCCAGCCAATATCAGGGTCTCATTGTCCTATGTACAGTACCTGTCCAAAAGAGCTTACAATCTAAAAAAACCAGAAAGGCATAGGTTGGGAGAAAGGAACTATTATCCACACTTTACTGGTGTGGAACTGAGATGGACCTAGCCTATTTCTCCAATTCGGTGCACATGGTCTAGTCCTTTATACCAGTGCAAAGTAGGGGTCAAACACTGCCACATCAGAAAGCTGATGTTTTACACTTTCTCAATGTCACCCAGGAAGTCTGTGTCAAGACTGAAGCCTGGGCTCCTGATTCCCAGTCATGTCTCCTAATCACAAGGTTGTCCCTCCTCTTTCATTTCCCCTTTTCTGCCTTTATTAAACATGACTGGAAACCTCACATACGACAAGCAAAACTTGGAGGTTGCAAACATCAGGTACTGGAAAGAGGGTCTTCTTCCCAAATGTGAAAAACTAATGTGCCATTATTCTTTAGGTGATAAAAACAGATTGACTTTGATATGGTACCTCACCCAATTGTAATCTTTAAATATTACAGAGAGATAGAATAAATGCTGGTATAAAGATTTTATGAGTTTGATTTGGCCACAGTTCTCAGGGGTGGTAAAATCACAAGAGTTCTGTAGGGCATCCCAAAGGAGTGCCAATCAAACCTTTATATAGCCAGAGCCCATCACATATTCTGCATGCACTACATATTTTAAAAGTTTCTAAAGTTATTTTAGAAATTTATTTAATAAAAGGTTAGTGCTATTTTTGTATCCTGTATCTGTAAAGCCAAACACCATTACTACCAAGAGCCCAACTGTACAGGCCTCAAAGTGATGAGTATTATATTTTATGCAGTTTCCCTAAAGTACCTTTTTTTGTACATAACATCTTACTTCTAAAGGTCCCTTATCTAGCTATCTGTCAAGGTTTTCAACAAATCCTTATGTCCTGAGAAAGATTTCCTGATGTTTAACAGTATAAAACAGTGGTTCCTAGCCCTGGTGAATAATGAAATATCAGACTTAAAAACTGTCACTGGAACAGCACTGGACACTGTCTGTCCTAGACTTTGGGCCACTAGAGTTTGGGAGGCATAGTCCAGATTTTGGGGAAAGGAACAACATTCCTCGAATAGTTTAGTTAGTTTTAGTGGCAATTCTTTGAAGTTTCTCATTAGTATGAGATAAAAGGTATCCCGCCTAAAATAAATTAGAGGGCAGAGTGCAGGTGAGGCAGTAAAATAATATGTTCAAGGTAAATTAAATTTATTAGAATTGAAATTTATCACATGGTTATCACCATCACATATTTTATACCCACTGTGCACAAATTATCTATATGAAAAATTCCCTATGAAAGCTATGCTAAGAGAACATTAATTTTGACCGATGTACTCAACAGTCCGGAAACAATGACATTAAGGTTGCATGTAGACCCTTAACTTTGCCCCCTTGCATGAATGTTTTATGATACAATCCTTAACTACTTAGTCACATGCTGTTTCCCAAAGAATACACTATCTTCTCCTAAAAGTTTGCCTATAAAACCTGCACTGGTGCTCTGCCTGGTCACAGACTCTCAATATGGAGCAATTTACAGGGACTTTCGAGGGCAATCCTGCAAATTATTAAGAGCTCGCTATCATTGGGATTACTTACGTGCATAAAGATTACTCTTGTAAGTAAAGGTTTTCTGTATGAGATCTCAATTAGATGGGTACAAGCAGATTCCAGGTAATCACAAACACATTCTCTTGTTGTATTTGGGGGAGTGGAAAGGTGAAGAATCCTGAAATGTTTTCCTGTTATTTTAGTGTCCAGTCATTGTATGGCAAATATTGACTATTATTAATTTACAGGATTTTCTCCTCCTGGGTATGCAGGACAGAGTTCATTAAAGTTGTTTGTATAAACCATGTGTATAAATAGTTATTAATCCTCCTAGGACTTGCCTACTTAATTGTATACCTTGAAAGATGAACCTTACCAAGATATATAAAACCCCCTATATATTGTACTTTATAATCTGAAAAAATTTATTTGATAATGTAATTATAGACTTTATCACAAGGCATATGCATCAGAGGGCAGAGTTAATGTTGCATGTACAGCCTTTAATTTTATTTCCTGACTTAAATGCTTAACTAGCTCATTTGAATATTTTCTCAATATAATTTTTGTACAGAACAAAATATAGTCTATTACATATGCATATAGGATACATATACATTTAAACAGGGAATAAATTACACTGTAGTACAAAAACTGTAGCATGAACTGCCTTACTCTTGAATGGTAAAGGCACAAGTTAGTTAAAAAGGTCATCTCATATGAGTTCCAATGAAACCTTTATACAACATCGCCCCATTGTATATGCTATATATTTTACAGAGAAGCTATTTAGGATATATGTTAAAGAGTTTTAAAAACATTTATTGGTACTGATTTTTGCAACCCTCTGCTTATAAATCCAGGCAGCCTTGGTTACTGCAAATTCAACTTTTTAGGCCCCAAAAGCAGAGACATTATTTCTAAAAATGACCTAAAATAACTTTTCCAAACATAAGTTTTCCAGCATGTAAATAAAGTACTTCTTTCATTTTCGAATAAGCATCTTTGTATTTTCTGCCATGCTGCTCCTCTCATGCTTGGAGATACTTTC